>JAQOOD010000002.1:23030860-23768327 GCA_029633175.1 Citrus glauca | reverse complement strand
AAATATAAAAATTGTTGTATGTTGCAACCGTTGCAACACAGTCAGACCCTAAAAATTGCGGTGCATGCAAATTTGCTTATCAGTTTCCACGTATCCTGATTCCTGAGGATAAGGATGCCCTACATCATCCATCATTCTTTAGACAAATTAAGAGGCCGATCCACCGTCCACGTCTTACCTAATATTCCAGCAAGTAGCAACAGTCAAGACTTCGTGAGTTGTTCATGAATTTTTTATTCTAGCTAGTGATAGTACCTGCATGTATGTAAGAGTGGGCTAAAAAAACTGATTAATCAAAAATCGAACCGAACCGTTCCTGCATATATGTAAGAGTGGGTAAAAAAAGCTGATTAATTAAAAATCGAACCGAATCGTTCGGTTTGGTTCAGTTTTTAATTAATCAGTTTGTTTACCTCTAAAAAACCGAATAAATAATATAGTAAAAAATAATAAAACCAGTCGGTTCAATTTTCAGTTTTAAACAAAAAAATAAAAAAAACTAAACCGAATATCAAATAAACCGAATTTCTAAATTCTAATAAACAAACCCTAACATCTAAATCTACAAAAACTTCTTCTTTTCTTCAGCCAAAAATCGTCCGAACTCGTGAGTCGTGACTTTCAGGCTTCAGCCGCAGCACTGTCAGCCATTGTAACTCGTCCCTGCTGCTCGTCGCCGCTGCTGCAATCTCGTCATCACCATTGCTCGACAGTTGTCACCACTGCACCTGCTCGTCCTTCACGAATCTGATTTGCCGTTACTGCTCGTCGCTGAGTCTTCGCCACCGCAACCACCTACTGCAGCCGCTGTCATCTGCTGCTACTGCCACTGTCACCTGCCGTATGAATATTGGTATTTGTTTTGTGGATTGTGGAGGTTTATTAATTCACCTTTTTTTAAAATGAAAATGATCTGGTTAACATTTTGAAGACAAAATGTAGTTTTCATGTTCTCTGATTATCCCATATGGCATTTCATATTTAATTGCACTGAAATCGTAGGTAAAGAAAATGGTAGTTGAAGCTTGGAAGTGAGAATTGCCAATCATAATAATTCTGCTTTTCGATTGAATGTTGTATGCCTGAAGATGATGAATTATTAAGAATACTACTATATGTTAAGGAATTTCATTGACATTTCTTCACTATATTAAATGCATTTTAGGGCTCGAGAAGAATTCCCAAATCCTGTAGGGTGAAGTATGGCATTGAGATGAAATATTCATGATTTGCTTCTTTGTTATGGTAAATGTCACAAAGATGAGGAATAAAACAACTCATTTTCTTCAGGGATCTGCCACAACAATAGAGCTTAATAATAATCGTCGGGAAAAAATGATTCCGCCTCTTATTTTAATTGCAGATTCTTAATATTCTAATTAAAAAAAACTTAAATTCATTTATCATAAATCCATCAAACAGATCAATATGTTCTTGAACATACTTTGAGACATATTTTGATTTTTTATTTGTTAATTTTTTTATATTTGTGGTAGATGTATTAATTTAAGATTTTAAATTTAAAAAAGTTTAAAATAAGTCCAACAGGTCCATAATCGAAATAATCGAACTGAATCGAATTGAATTATTTCAATTAATCGAATATTTGATTATTTCAGTAATATGATTAATCGCGATTATGATTTTAAAATAATTGTAATTGAACAATTATGAAATATTTAGTAAAAAACTGAACCGAATCGAACCAAACCAAGTCGCGCCCACCCTTACATGTATGGGATACATGCATAAAATATGACCGTTGGATTGAATAAAATGAATCCAACGGTTGAGATGAGTTTAATTAATAAATAATTAAAAATTTTCACAAAACCCGAAACCTATAGAAACGGTAACAGGCACACATCCCAACTGGCCATATATATTTGTGGGAAAAAAAAGAAGAAAAATGCTCTCGCCTCACGCAAAGCTAGTTCTTCTCTTGTCTTCTTCTTCGACAATGGTGAATGGCACGATGAACGGCAGCACAACTTCCACAACGGTAAACAGCGGCGTATGAACAACCCCCCTCCCCGCTCACTCAGTCTCTCTCTCTCACCTTATGCGAGCTCATGGGCAAAAAAATTCAAAATCCCTAATTACTAATTCCTCTCCTCTTCTGCTTCCACAACAGTCAGCGGCGACTGTGATTTTCAAGTATTTTGGTTAACTCTAAACTGATTTCATAGCCTTTCATTCTTTTTTTTTGCTAATATTTTTAGGGTTTGTTTGCTTTCGGATGAAAATTAAAAATCAGATTTTGAAATTGTTTGTTCCTCATTTTGTCGAGATGTAAATTATTAAATTCAATGAAATGTAATGCATGGCCTTAAGCTTGCGGTGAATAGCTTTATTCAACATATATATTTTGGAAATTAGTTTTATTTTGTTTGATTGAGAGATTTTTTTGCTTAGTTTGATTTATTTTGCTTTAAAAAAAGAGCCTATTCAAAATAAGTTTATTTAAAAGTGGATGGCATATGATTAAAAGAAGAAGTAAGATTTAAAGCCCTCCAAGTGTTTGATAAAATATCTAAATGAAACTTCATGTTCATATTTTCCTTTCGCAACTGACTTAGGTTCTTCGTAATCAAGCTGAAGGTGCTATAGTGTTAGTATTGGCACCTACTAGAGACTGAGCCGATCAAATTCAGGAAAAAGGCTTTTAAATTTTGGTCGTGTGCAAGTGCTCTAAATACTTGTGTTTACGGTGCAGTTCCTAACGGACCTCAAATATTCGAAGAGGTGTTTTGAATTCTTTTTTGGAGAATTTAATTATTTTTAGATTAAATTTACAATTCAAGTATTTTTATTTGGTGTATCTTGCTCTTTAACACAATATGAAATTGGAGAATTTGATAGAACTTTAATCATTTGTCTGTACTTTACTATTGCTTAATTGTATCATAAGAGTGCTAATTTGCTCTGTAATTCTTTCAAGATTCTTGAGCTATAGTCTTTATATTTATAATTTGTTTTGATAAATTTCTCTTGGTTCTTTAATTTTGATCTATTCCCCACTTTAAAGATATTTTATTTTAAACATGTCATTAATTATATTGATTTAATCTTATAGGGTGATGAGCTAAATTAATTAATTATATTATATGTAGAGTTTAGTTTCCTCAATAATGGGGTGCTAGGAATGCAATTTTATTTTAAGCATAATATGCAATGTGTTTTGCTACTGTTTACGCATACAAACAGCACCTGAAAGTTTCCAGGTGCTGAAGCTGTTGTTATGTAATAAACATAAACACAACACATGGAAATTTTGGGGTGTTGTTTTGTTGTTGTTTAGGCACAAAAATAGCATGTAGAAGTCTTGAGGCGCTGCTTAACTGCTGTTATGTAGCAAAAGCAAAACATGGAAGTTTGTAGGTGCTGTTATGCAGCAAAAACAACAGCCAAAAGTTTCTAGGTGTTGTTTTGCTGCTGTTTGTGCAGAAGAACTGCACTTGGAAATTTTCAGGTGCTGTTTAGCTGCTGTTATGTTGCAAAAACAACACCAGGAAATTTACTGGCACTGTTTTACTAATGTTTGTGTAGAAAGACTTTAACTGCTGTTTTATATACCTATAATTTGTATTTCAATATGATCTCCATTTTGCTTTTATTTTTTAATTTTTAAAATGGGAAGATTCCCTCGTATTTTATCTGAATTGCAATTTTGTCGAGTATTTGTTCTGGGGATTATATCTTCCTTTACTTGTTTTTAGGTGCAGCTCTCAGTTTCAAGTACTACCAACATTGTTTCTCTTCCATTAAAGAATCTGTAGTTTTACCCAGCTATAAACTGATTTAGCCATCGTTTATTAGCAGTCTCTGGACAAGGAGCAAGAAGATACCAATGAGGACCTGGATTTCAGAAGCAATTCTCTTATTTTTCTTTTATTTTGAATCATTAGCATTTTCTTTTTCTCCTTTGGTTTCAGATATTGGTGGCATTGGGTAGTGGGTTTTTTTCTCGAATCATGATGATGCCAATGTAATTGCAAACAGCAAGGTCTAAAATTTATACGACCTTGTGATTTGTCCTATATTTTTTTTACTGATGTTTACTTAATTTTCTTTTCCTTTTTGTTGTTTTTTGAGTGATCTCCATAATTAATCAAGAACCAAAATATCAAGTTTGTTGATCTTTTAATTTAATAGTATTTTGAGAATTATTGGCTTCCATCTTACATTAAAATAATCCCTCAATGAAAAATCATTGTTTTAGTATTAAATTTAATTTTACATAATTTTGCAATATGTAACTTACCAGAATAAAATTTTCAAAACTAAAAATATTTTTGTTAGAAGAATTATAATGTTATATTCTATATATCTAAAAATTAACCAAAATATTCTATGTGTATTTTAAAGTTATAATAAATGTACCATTAAAAGAAATCTATATCCATCATAAAATATCATTTTATGAAATGAGTTATTGTGAAACAGTGAAACTTTATGGACAAAATAGAAAATATTTTTGAAATTAACAAGTATTATTTAAAATCTTAAAAAATAGGTTTGATTGAGTTTTATAATGTTTTTAATAAAATTGTAATTTTTGGGGCATAAATGGCGAACCGTGAACACTTAAAGTGGCTAATTGATTCCATTTTGGAGATTTTTTAGAATTAAAAAGCCGAACGACTAACTTTAAGTGGTAAAACGACTACAGTTGGATGAGTTTATTGTATGGTGTGCGTTGATCATCCTCGATCCTCCAAGTAAGAAAATATGCTAGTTCTTCCATGTAATAAGAAGGTTAGTGGTGTTTGGGTTGGGTTTTTGAAGCATTTAATATCACTATTAATGAAAAGATTTGGTTGTGTACAAATAAATTAATTGCGCTCATATGTCATGTAGAGCTAAATCGACTAGCCTGTCGTGAAAAAGCAGTTAGCCGTTTCGAGTTGCATGCTCTCTGGAATGAAAGATGCTAGCCTCTTTATAGGAAACGAGTAGCCATTTTCATGCTAAAGAGCATGTTTCTCGAAAACGGCTAGCCATTTAAATTAAGAGGCTAGTTGTTTGACTTCGCATGCATTTGTTATTCAAAGTAAGATTTTGGTTTTCCATGGCAGGTGATGAAACCTGTGCAATATAACCAGCAGATGTTGTTGCATAGACAGCAAGCCAGCAACTACTGCTACTGTTGCAGCATAAATAGCAACTGTTGTTGCATAGGCAGCAATTGTTGCTACTGTTGCGGCATAAGCAGCAGCTGCTGTTGCTTAAATTCCAACAGTTGCTGCAGGCATAGACAACAGTAGTTTGAGAATTATATGACCTTGTGATTTATCCTGTATTTTCTTATTGATGACCTTGTGATTTATCATGTATTTTCTTATTGATGTTTGTTTAATTATCTTTTCCTTTTTTTTTCAGTTATCTCCATAATCAAGAACCAAGATATTAAGTTTTGTTAATCTTTTAATTTAATAGTATTTTGAGAATTATTGGTTTCCATCTTACATTAAAATAATCACCCAATGAAAAATCGTTATTTTAACATTAAATTTCATTTTGCAACATGCAACTCAACTTACAAGAGTAAATTTTTCAAAAAAAAAAAATTTGTTAGAAGAATTATAATGTTATATTCTATATAACTTAAAATTAACAATAAATTCTATGTTTATTTTAAAGTTATAATAAATGTACCATTAAAAGAAATTCGGTGTATATCATAAAATATGATTTTGCAAAACGAGTTATTGTTAAAGCTAATGGACAAAATAGAAAATATTTTTTAGATTTGTGAATCAAAACTATAATACTTCTTTTAGAAAATATGAGATTATAAACTTCCAATAAAATCAATCATTGTAAATAATGGCCCAATAAACATGAAAAGACAGACTACTAAACTTCAAACCAAAGGAGTTAAACTTAATGATATCATTAACTTGCACCATAAAAATTATGCAATTATTGGACCAATAAACATGAAATCAAGACCATTAAACTTGATACCTGGACCACTATATTTGAAACCAAATGAACTTGAAACTTAGAGCAATGAATATAAAACATGGGATCACTAACTTGTAACCATGAATATCATTTAATTAATAAACTTGAAATTTAGGGTAATAAACATGAAACATAAGATCATTAACTTACAACCATGAAAATCATAAGATCATTAACTTGCAACCATGAAAATCATTTAATTAATGGACCAATAAACATAAAACTAAGACCAATAACTTGATACCTTGGCCATAAAACATTAAATTAAAGGAACTTGAAACTTAAGGCAATAGATATGAAACATGTTATCATTAACTTGCAACAATAAAAATCATTTATTAATGAACTCGAAACTTAGGACAATATGTTAACATGAATATGTTAATAATATTGATTTTGATGATAACAAATTTTAAATGATTTTTGATAAAAATGTTGGAATGATTTCTTAATAAATGAAAGTCATAAAAATCATTCCATTCATACTTATAAAAGATGGATTTTCAAAATGGAAAAAGATTCTCTTCAAAATATGATTTAAAATGTGTTTCTGGAAATAAACGGTGAACATGTAATTTTTTAAACGATTAACCGATTAAGACCAGAGAGCAACAATTTGCCTAAGCTCTAACAGTTAATGAAAAACGAAAAAATGGAATGGCTACTGGAAACTAACAGCGAACTGTTTAATACAAACGGTTAACCGATAATGTCCAGAGAAGTGACTTCATACAAGTCCTTAACCGTTTTACTGAAAATGGGTAACTGATGTTCATTTTGTAGGTTACTGGAAACTAACGGCGAACCGTTTATTACAAACGGTTAACCGATAACATCCAGAGAGCCACTTCATGCAAAACATTAGTCGTTTACTTAAAACGGATAACTGATGTTCATTTTGCAGGTTACTAGAAGCTAACAGTTTAACCGTTTATTACAAACGGTTAACCGATAACATCCAGAGAGATACTTCATGTAAATCCTTAACCGTTTACTATAAACAGATAACGGGTGTTCATCTTGCATGTCTCTGGAAGTTAACGACGAAAGGGTAACCTTAAACGACAAACCGTTTATTTGAAATTTGTCCCAATAGTAACTTTGACCAGCACAAATGGTTAACCGTTAATGGCTAACGGTGAACCGTTTTCGGGCCGACAGTCAGTAACAGCTTGTTTTTCAGCTCTAAATATAAATAAGCTCATTCAAATTCAAAGAAGACTGATCACAACACAACCACTGAGCTTATTCTCGAGTTTACAATCTTCATAAAGCTTTAAACATATTCTTACTTCATCTATTCACACTTTGAGCATTGATTTATAATCTTAAATATTGTGTGAGAGAAAAACAGTTTGTAATCTTTCATTTTGAGTGATTGCAAGTGTTGGGATACACTTGGGTTAAGAGATTGGGGATAATATCTTATTGTAAAGGTTATTGACACCTTGGAAGTCAAGTGTATGTAATTGAAGCCTTGAAGGCTTGCTTAGTGAAATCCTCAAGCCCGGAAAGCTTGTAGGCATAGACGTAGGCCAGGTTGGCCGAACCACGTAAAAATCTTCGTGTTTGATTCTTGCTTCCCTTATCCTTTTAATTTGTGATTGATTTAATTATTATTATTTTAAATTCATTTTTAGATTTACATGATATTTTGCTTTTAGTTGAATAATTTTTTAGAATTCCAATTCAACCCCCTCTTGGGTTGCCTAGTTAGTATTTCATTTGGTATCAGAGCTTGGTACTCTTATTTAGACTTAACCGTTTAGAGCTAAAGATCAATGGCATCTCAAAATGATCCCATATTTAGGGAAGGACAATCCACTACTAAACTACATTTCTTTGATGGAAATGATTATCCATATTGAAAAACTAGGATGAGAATTTACTTCCAAGCCTTAGATTATGAGATTTGGGAAATTGTTAATGATGGTCCTTTCATGGCTTTGACTAAAAATGAAGTTGGAGAAGATATTCCAAAACCTTCATGGGATTGGAATGAATTCGAAAAAAGAAAAGCATCTCTAAACTCCAAAGCTATGAATGCCTTGTTTTGTGCACTAGATAAGAAAGAATTGCATAGAGTGTCTAGTTGTGAAAGTGCTAATGAGATTTAGCACAAACTTGAGGTTGTCTATGAAGGCACAAACCAAGTGAAAGAATTTAAAATAAGTAGGTACACTTAGCAATATGAATTGTTTTAAATGGAATAAAATGAAAATGTGTACTCTATGTATACTAGATGCACGGACATAGTGAACACTCTAGGAACTCTAGGAAGACTTTTTCAAATAGCAAAAAAGTCAAGAAAATCATTAGATCACTACCTAAAAATGGAGACCAAAAATGACTGCCTTTGAGGAAGCAAAAGATTTAAATATTTTACCTCTTGATGATTTAATTGGTTTTCTTATTTCATATGAAGAAGATTTGGCAGCAGAAAAAGGGCATAAGGAGAAGAAGAAAAACATTGCTCTCAAAGTTTCAAAACATGAGAGTGATGGGGAGAGTGAACAAGATGATAAAGAACTAGTCATGCTAGCAAGGAGGTTTAGAAAATTCTTCAAGAAAACCGGAGAGCGAAGAAATTTCAGGAACTTCAAGAACCATAGGGAGAAGAATGAGGCAATCACATGCTATGAATGCAAGAAGCCTGGTCATATAAGATCGGAGTGTCTACTTATCAACAGACTCAAGAAGAAAGCAATGTTTGCAACTTGGGATGATAGCGAGGAAGATTCAAGTGATGAAGAAGGATCACATGAAGTTTTAAACCTAGCACTTATGGCAATTGGAGATGAGGATGATCTCAATGAGGTAAGTGATCCTACCAATGATGAATTGTATGATGTTTTTAAAGAAATGCATGATGAGTTGATGAAAATTGGTAAAAAGAATGCATGCCTTAAAAAGAAATTGCTAGAATTTTACAAATGAAAAGGATGCCATGCAAAAATGCAATGAGTTATTGAATAAGAAAATTAAAGGATTAGAATTAGAAAATAAAACCTTGCATGACAGAGTTGCAATAGCAAATGAAAAACCTAGCACTTCAAATAAGCATTTAGAATCACATATAGATGATTTGAAAAAGGAAAATGAAATGCTCAAGAAAAAGAATACTGAACTTAGTAATGTTGTTCTAAATGTTACAAATGGGCAAAAGATGTTGGATAACATGCTTAATTCTCAAAAATGTGTTTTTGATAAAGGTGGACTTGGATATAAGCCTAACTTGAAACAAAAGTATTACAAGAATTATTTTGTTAAAGGTACCTCCACAAATGATCATAAAATTGTATGTCATTATTGTAATCAAGATGATCACATGAAAAATAGATGTGCAGTAAAAAGAAATGCATATTATGGTGTGAAATGTGTTTGGGTTCCGAAAGGAACTATTGCTAACTCTCAAGGACCCAAAAAGGTTTGGATACCTAAAACTTGAGTTTTTTTTTTTCTGCAGGGCTTGAAGAAGAAGAAGAATAAGTGGTACTTGGACAGCGGTTGTTCAAGACACATGACATGGAATTATTCTTGGTTCTCAAGCTTCACTAAAATTGAAAATGGTGGAGACGTATCTTTTGGAGACAATTCAAAAGCATAAATTCTTGGGATTGGAAATATTGGTAAAGTATCCTCAACTCTAATTGAGAATGTATGTTTGGTTGAGAACTTGAAACACAACTTAATTAGCATTAGTCAATTATGTGACAAAGGTTATAAAGTTATTTTTTATAAATTTAATCGTGTTATCAAGAACTCATGTGATGGTAACATCTTGTTTGTTGGTAATAGATGTGATAATGTTTATACCATTGACATAAAATGTGCATCTACTCTTGATAAATATTTTTCCACATTACATAATGATAGTTGGCTATGGCATAGAAGTTTAGGACATGCAAGCATGGATTTGATTTCAAAAATCGTGAAAAATGATTTAGTTAAAGATCTTCCAAAAATTAGTTTTTAAAAAGATAGAATTTGTGAATCATGGCAATTTGGAAAACAATTCAAAACTTCCTTAAAAAATAAGAATCATATCTCTACTTCAAAACCGCTTCAATTACTTCATATTGATTTATTTGGACCTTCTAGATATGCTAGTTTAAGTGGCAAATATTATGCATTTGTAATTGTGGATGACTATTCTAGATACACATAGATATTGTTCTTAGCTAATAAAGATGATGCATTAATACATTTCGAATTTTCTATAAAAAGGTTCAAAATAAAAAAAGGTTATTCTATCACTTGTATTAAAAGTGATCATGGTGGAGAATTTGAAAATCATGCATTTGAATATTTTTGTAATGACCTTAGCATTGAACATCAATTTTTATCACCTAGGACTCCACAACAAAATGGAGTAGTAAAGAAAAAGAATAGGTCTATTCAAGAAATGGCTAGGACCATGTTGAATGAAAATTCATTGCCTAAGTATTTTTGGGCCTAAACCATCAACACCGTTTGTGATATTTTAAACCGGGTGTTGATTAGACATAATTTTAATAAAACTGCATATGAGCTTTGGAAAGATAGAAAATCCAACATTGGTTATTTTAAAGTTTTTGGATGCAAATGTTTTGTTTTGAACACAAAAGATAATCTTGATAAATTTGATCCAAAATCTGATGTTGGTATTTTTCTTGCTTATTCAAATTCAAGCGAAGCTTATAGAGTTTATAACAAAAGAACTTTAGTTGTGGAAGAATCTATGTATGTTACTTTTGATGAATCTAACCCCTCCTCTACGGAGAAAGCCACTGTTGATGTTAATGCAGAAGAAGAACAACAAGAAGCATCAGATGACAACCAAGAAGGCACACCAAATGAAATTCAAGAAGAACATTATGAAGAACCAAATGTGGAGCAAAATGAAGGTACTTCTTAAACACTCCCTAAGGAGTGGAGATATGTCTCCTCACACCCTAAGGATGTAATTTTAAGAGATCATCTCTTAGAAACATATGTGAGCATGCTGCATTCATTTCTCAAATTGAACCAAAATCTTTTGCGGATGCTGAAAATGATGAATTATGGATTATGGCAATGCAAGAGGAGTTGAATTAATTTGAGAGAAACAATATGTAGGAGTTAGTCCATTATCCAGAACATCAATCCATTATAGGCACTAAATGAGTATTTATAAATAAAATAGATGAATCCAGTGTGGTTGTAAGAAACAAAGCTAGATTAGTAGCTCAAGGTTACAACCAAGAAGAAGGAATTGATTTTGATGAAACTTTTGCACCTGTAGTAAGGCTAGAATCTATTAGGATGTTGTTAGCATATGCATGTCATAAGGATTTTATTTTATATCAAATGAATGTCAAAAGTGCTTTCTTAAATGGATATATTATGGAGGAAGTTTATGTAAAACAACCTCCTGGTTTTGAAAATGAAAATTTTTTTAATCATGTGTATAAGTTATCCAAGGCATTGTATGGTTTAAAACAAGCACCTAGAGTTTGGTATGATAGACTTAAAAATTTCTTGTTGGATAATGAATTTTTAATGGGAAAAGCGGACACAACTCTTTTTGTTAAGCATAAGAACCAAGACATATTTAGGGCAATAGAAATGAAACATGTTATCATTAACTTGCAACCATGAAAATCATTTAATTAATGAACTTGAAACTAGGGTAATAAATATGAAACATGATATCATTAACTTGCAACCTTCAAAATCATTTAATTAATGAACCAATAAATATGAAATCATGACCATTAACTTGAAATTTGGACCATTAAAGGTGAAACTAATGGAACTTGAAACTTAGGGCAATAGATATGACATATGTTATCATTAGCTTGCAACAATGAAAATCATTTAATAAATGAACTTGAAACTTAGGGCAATAAACATGAAACATGAGATCATTAACTTGCAACATGAAAATTATTTAATTAATGGACCAATAAACATGAAACCAAGACCATTAACTTGATACCTCAACCATTAAATATAAAACTGAAGGAACTTGAAACTTAGGGCAATAAACATTAAATATGTTATCATTAACTTGCAACCAAGAAAATTATTTAATTAATGAACCTGAAACTTCAGGTAATAAACATGAAACATGAGATTATTAACTTACAACCTTGAAAATCATTTAATTAATAGTCCAATAAACATGAAACAATGACCTTTAACTTGATACATGAACCATTTAACTTAAAACTAAATGAACTTGAAACTTATGGTAATAAGAACGAAACGTGAGATCATTAATTTGCAACTACGAAATTCATTTCATTAATGGACCAATATACATGAAACCATGACTATTAACTTGATACCTCGGCCATTGAACCTGAAATACTTGAAACTCAGGGCAATAGATATGAAACATGTTATCGTTAACTTTCAACCATGAAAATCATTTAATTAATGAACTTGAAACTTAGGGTAATAAACATTAAACATGAGATTATTAACTTACAACCATGAAAATTATTCAATTAATGGACCAATAATCATAAAACCGTGATCATTAACTTGATACCTCAGTCATTAAACGCGAAACCAGAGGAACTTGAAACTTAGAGCAATATACATGAAACATGTTATCATTAACTTTCAACCATGAAAATCATTTAATTAATGAACTTAAAACTTAGGGCAATAAACATGAAACATGAGATCATTAACTTGCAACCATGAAAATCGTTTCATTAGTAGATCAATAAATATGAAACTGTGACCATTAACTCGATACCTCGGCCATTAAACGTGAAACCAGAAGAAATTTAAACTTAGGACAATAGACATGAAATATATTATCATTAACTTGCAACCATGAAAATAATTTAATTAATAGACCAAATGGATTAATAAATATGAAACCGTGACCATTAACTTGATACATCGGCCATTAAATGTGAAACAAGAGGAACTTGAAACTTAAGACAATAGACATGAAACATATTATCATTAACTTGCAATCATAATAATCATTTAATTAATAGACCAATAAACATGAAACCGTGACCATTAACTTGATACATGGACCATTGTTGAGTTTTAGAAAATGTATATTTATAAAAGAGAAAATCATCATTTTACATTTCAAATCTTACTAACAACCCTTACTTTTATGTATTTAAAGTTCTTATAATTTAATTATGTGTGTTTTATTTTAATTAAGTATTTTGTGTATTTTAGGAGCATCATGGTTATTTCACAATAAACGAGAGATCAGATGGCAAAACAGACATCACTTTTGAACTCAGGACGGTCAAAAACCTTAGGAGGAGCATAAAAGGGAAAATGGCATTGTTCACATGTACTATACTATTCAAGTGTAAGGTATTGTCTACGTTACTGTTCACGACACTGTTCATAAAAACGGATCGATGATGTGGCATTGACCGATGATGTAGCATTGACTGATGAGGTGTCACGATCCTGTTGGGCTAAAATTCTTATGCACTGTTGATTGGTGACGTGGTAGCATATTAATGGACCAAAAATCGCGCATACAATACATGCATTGCACAGGATTATTTTCAACCAAACCGCGTTACAGTTCAACTCGGGTCAAACCGTATTACTGTTCATCCACGTGGTCAAACCGCGTATTGTTGACTGATGACGTGGTGTAATCCTGAGCGTCCAAACTATTTTTAATCCGATGGCCATGATTTACTTTATATATCTGTAAAAAAAGGGTCTCCCCCCTCCTAATTTGATATTTCTGAATCCATTTTTGGGATCCATTTTCTGTAATTCCTTCTCCATCTTGTATTTGCAACGTATTTTAATAAATTTCTATTTTGCCCCTAGTTCAATTATGAGTAACTAATTTTCTTTCAAGTTTGGGTTGAAGGTAAAGTCTCAACATATGTCATGGGCTTTATTTGGTAAATTTATTTTCTTTCCCCTCTAATTTTTGTGGATGATTTGACTTTTCATCAACAAATAATAATAATCTTGTCTAGATACCGCCCTGGTTACACCGGCTTCCTAGTACAAGGTTATTATTATTTGGCACGATAAACCCTTAGCACTATATTGATTAGAGTGTGGTTCATGAGGTGTGGATTCCCTCCTCATGATTTAATTGGTATTAATAAGGAATATTTAGCCCATGATACATGTTGATATGGATCTAGATACTTAAGGAAGTCAATTTAATAGATTTTCACTTCAATTTATTCTTACCATCTTAATTCGAATTTTAGGATAATCCAAATAATTTTCACCACAAATCCAACCACCCATTTACAAAATTAATTTTACACACAATTAAAATTCACTTCCTCGTGGGATCGACACTCGTCACCGTTAGTCTATTCTATAATAGATTCGTGCACTTGCGAGTTTAATAAAATTTGCACAACAATCATTAACTTGATACCTGGACTATTAAACTTGAAACCAATGGAACTTGAAACTTTGGGAAATAAACATAAAATATGAAATCATTAACTTGCAACCATGAAAATCATTTAATTAATAAACTTGAAATTTAGGACAATAAACATGAAATATGAGATCATTAACTTGCAACAATGAAAAAAATTTAATTAATGGACCAATAAATATGAAATCATGACAATTAACTTGATACATGGACCATTAAACTTGAAATCAAAGGAATTTAAAACTTATGGCAATGAATATGAAACTTGAGATCATTAACTTGCAACCATGAAAATAATGAAATAATGGACCAATAAATATGAAATCAAGATCTTTTAACTTGAAACTCTTTTTTTATTATTATAAAAATAATTTATTATTATTATGTGTCCTTTAATATTAAAATAATAATGATCTTATTTATTATAGTTAAATATTATTATATTTATTGTTATTTAATTCATTTAAGGGGCAACCGATTGCTCCCAGTTATTTATTTATTTTTTTAGTGTTTGGCTGCTACTTGGCAGCCAAACCATTGCTCTGTTTTTTATTTTTTTAATTGCTTGCATGTATCACATACATGCATGTATTGTAGCTGTGCCCTTTTGTTCTCGATTATTTTAATATTTATTTATTAACTCACGTTTCTCGACCTCAAATACGTTGCGTGAATGATAATTGATTTTAAGTTTTTAATGATAAATTCAATTTTAGTTGAATTTGTTGTCTTTTTGCATCAGTTATAAAAACAAACTGAGAACTTTCGTTCGATTTGAATTGTTGACCCCCAAAGTATATAGTATAATTATTGACTACTATATATGGCATTTGAAAAAAAAAATATTGTGTTTAGTTATGTTCACTACAGAATGCTCGATATATTTACTTGCAGAATGGACTAAAAATCCCATCAAATTAAAGTTAAATTCATCCAAAACTCTCTTGTTTATTTATGGTTATTATGATTATGCAAGAGACCAGAAGGCAAAGAAGATTTTGGACAAACACTCAACGCAAAAATGAAATCAGCAACACTAAGTTTTTTCAGGGACCGATTGATTGGCAATGGGGCTAAGTTTTGAACCGCAGTTTTGTAAATGCAGAATAGGCCTATCAAAATTAACATGCTTATTAACAGAAACTGGTGACATGCATTTGGATATTGACGAGCGTGAACTCTTTACAGATGTATTAAGAAGGTATATTATATCCGTGGAGATGATATATGTACATCCTTCTCCCATTTTCACCATTGGTTCACATCTTCCAACGCTGTGTTCAGTTCACAGGACAGTAGGAGGGAGGGGAGAGGAATTCGAAGTCCTCTCAGATTTCTACCGTTAGGTTTACAATAGTGAAGGAGAAATCAAATTCTACGGAAGCCATGTTTGGTATTGAGGTGCCGTAATTTTTAAAGTATAACTGCTGTGAAAAAATTATAAATATTAAATAATAGTTAATAATATATTGTAAACAAAAAATTTAAAATAATAATTTTGATAAATTTATTAAAAATATAATAGATTTTTCATCATATAAGTAAAAAATTATATTAACATAGATTTTAATCTACAGTAACTAGTATTTACCAAACACTTTATTATCCAACCTCAATCCCAAATAAGGCCAAAATTCGCATTTTTTGTAAACGGTTGAATTCCATTTCCTCTATGATGAGTGTGGAATTGAATTCTAACTCAACGAGAGAGTAAATTTCCATATTTTTCCCCTAAAATTATGTAAACATACATTTTAAGTTACAACGGCTTGTGTTTACCAAATATTTTAGTACTGTAGCTGCTTAACCTCAATCCTAAATAGGGTCAAAATTTGCGATTGATGTAAATTGTGGAATTCCATTTCCTCTATAATGAGTGGGGAAATTGAATTCTAACTCAACGAGAGAGTAAATTTCCATATTTGTCCCCTAAAAAATATTTAATTGTTGTAAACATATTAAAATGTACGTGGCTATTTTATTTTTTATTTTTTGGCCATTACCAGTACAAGAGAGATATAATCATAAAAATAGAAACTTAAGATTTTCACTTAATTAATTAATCTTTTTTTTCCTGAAAAATAAAGATAAAAGCAATTGAGGAAGGAAAATGTGAATTTTGTTATTTTAATGTTGAAAACTATATGAAGATTATCTTTTCTATGATATATATTTATTTATACTTTTATTTGCAAACTATAAACGTAGAAAATTAACAAAGATCAAATCAATTCATAGTAAAATTTATTTCAATTCTACTTGTTTTAGTTTTCTATTTTTAGATTAAATTAATTTATAATTTAATATTTTTCTAAAAAAATTCAAATCTCTAAATAATATAATTGAATAATAATTGAGACATTTTTCCTTATTATGATTTTGTAAATTTATTTTATTTTTTATTTTTACTTAATAACAAATATTAAAATCTTAACATAAAGGATAAAATTGTCTAAGTAAATAATATCTATCCCTTTCCATTTAGAATTCCTTGCCAAACCAAATAATGAAAATTGAAATCCCCTCTTCCCTCTTCTCCCACTCCTCTCCTCTCCTCTCCTCTCCAATCATTTCTTTAAACTAAACACCACCAAGTATTTTGCTCATGGGATATTTGGGGTACGGAGGTATTGCCAGATTACATGCAATTTACCCATACTGAAAATTAATATATTACCACTTACCCCCTATAATTTTCATAATAGACAATGACCCTCCTAACACAACATAGTGTTGCAATATTATCATTATTTTAAAGTTAAATAATCATATTAATGGAAGCTAAAATAAAAAAATTTAAGCACTAAAAATAAGAAAATATATATTTTGAAGTGAATGAAAATATTTAACAACAGAAAATTTTCTTATATTTTTTGTCATTTTTAAACATTTTTCTTATAATAAATACATATTTTATATTTCCAAGATAGATTATCAAGCAATGAATCATTTACCTCTCTTTTCCTTTCAATTTTTTTATACAGAGAAGTTTTTGACTATTATGAAAATTATAAAGGAGTAAGTGATATATATTAATTTCAGTAAGAGAAAAATTGACAACCTCCTAATATTTAACTTTGGAAATGAGTTAATTAGTGCCCTCAAAACCAGTGGACTTGTGCCTTTATAGCCAATTGGCGTTTGAGGCACAAGTTCGGGGTCCCATAGCTTATGTTGGGATATAATTTCACTTCACAATTAAACAATTCTGTAGAGGTAGACATATTTCTCATAATGTGAACAAAGTATAAATATATATATTCCTCTAGATATTTTCTAATATGAGAATAGAAATTTGGCGATAATATTTAATGGATCTAAGTAAGTCTTAATAGTTCTATAATTGTAAATATCAATATATTTGTGACTTGTATTAATATAAAAAAAAAACTTAGAAATGAATACGATTGCTCATTATTTATCCTAAGAGAAAAATTGACAACCTCCTAATATTTAACTTTGGAAATGAGTTAACTAGTGCCCTCAAAACCAGTGGACTTGTGCCTTTATAGCCAATTGGCGTTTCAGGCACAAGTTCGAGTCCCACCGCTTATGTTGGGATTCTAATTTCACTTCACAATTAAACAATTCTGTAGAGGTAGACATATTTCTCATCATGTGAACAAAGTATAAATATATATTCCTCTAGATATTTCCTAATATGAGAATAGAAATTTGGCGATAATATTTAATGGATCTAAGTAAATCTTAATAGTTCTATAATCATAAATATCGATATATTTGTGACTTGTATCAATATTAAAAAAAAACCTTAGAAATAAATACGATTGCTCATTATTTATCCTATATTATTAATAAGAGAGAGTTGAGCTAAAGTCTGAATACTTTTAAATATTTTCTTTAATTAAAAATGCATAAGATATTATTTTAATTTTTAAAAGTGTTTATCTCATCATTTGAAATTACCAAACAGATCTTTTGAAATCAAATAATCCAATCTTGTGATATTATTTTAAAATAATTCCTTATTTTGTTAAAACATAGTTTAAGGGGAGGGAGCGGGACGGTTTTAACTATTTCATTCATTTATTTCTTTCTTTGTTTTCATGTCTTCCCTTTATCTGTGAGGACAATTATCTCCGTAGATTTAATTATATAGATTTTTTTAAAAAAATTCAGATTTAGTTCGACAGTAGTTTTCGTTAATACATGTTTTCCACCTTTCATATTTGACTTTGTTAGATCCCTGCAAGGTATTCATCGCAGTATCAATTGATAGAACTAATGATGGAAAGGAAGTGTCATTTGATGTGTTATTGCACTACTTGTCTGTATACACGGAATCAATATGCACCAAATAAAATAATTCACAAAGATAAAGACTCATGTATTTAATCGTGGAGTAACAGTTTACGTCAAAAAGAATATTCATTTTACTAATAATAATATAGTATAAATTTGAATATATAAAATCTTATTTTACAAAGAGAAATTATCATTGCACCACCTTTATTTTATTTTATTTTATGTTCATTCAACCACTACAAAATTTTAACATATACTTTACACCATCTTTATTTTCAGATTTGTATCAACTAGCCACTTTTGCATTAACACTATTAAATAATTTTTATATAATGACAATTTTACCCCAAATAAATTAAAAGAGGATTTTATCTTATAAAAACTTTTAAAATTAAAAATTATAATTATCAAAATATCCCTAAATTTAATAACAAATAAATCCCAAATAGACATGTTCAACTTATTTTTACTAAATTTAGATTTTACAAAATTTTAATAATTATTTTTATTAAAAATTATAATTTTACAAAATTTTAACAAAAATAAATGAATTTATTTATTAAAAATTAAAATTTTGTAAAATTTTATTAAAATAACTGAATTTATTTCTTAAAATAATAAATCCTAAAATTTTAATAATTTAGGAGATTTTTATTAAATCCAAAAATTTTGTAATTATTTTTATAATTATAATTTTATATTAAAATAATTTTTATTAAAAAATAAAAATTCTAATTTTTGGATTTATTTTTATTAAATTTAAGAATATTTTTATCATTATATATATTTTAAAAGTTTTTATAAAATAAAGTAGTCTTTTAATTTATTTTGAGGTAAAATTATCATTTTATTAAAATTATTTAATAGTGTTACTGCAAAAGTGACTAGTTGATACAGATGTAAAAAGAAAGATGATGCAAAATACATGTTAAAATTTTGTAGTGGTTGGATGAATATAAGAGAAAATAAAAGTGGAGTAATCATAATTTTCCATTTACAAATACCCAAATATACCTGATACTTTTAACACTCTTAAAATAAATAATTTTACTAAGACACAAATTTCTCTCAGGTATCTCAAATGCAAAATTTTACTGAGCACTAAAGAAACGCTCTACCATATTGACTAGGAGCTCATTTTTCTGCACTCTCACAAACAGCGCCAACTGGAGATCTATTCAAATGAGCAAACACCTTGCTATTTATAGGCGAAGCTATGGGTCCATGAATAGTAGATCCTACTTTATGTCCCATTGTTGAAGTAGCGAAATTAGTCTATACAAATTTTTTTGAAAGAGATTAAAACAACAAGAAGATGATTATCACATTCTAAATGTTATTTTAACTATTGTGAAGAACCTTCTATTTTAACTATTTCCCAATCCACCTTTAAAACCATGATTATCACACTCTAAATGTTTTGTATATTCACGTGTTTTTGTACCGTGAGTAACACGTGTTTTGGGCTTTCGGTGTTGATGCTGTCTATTGTGAATTATTTATTGAGATAGCCAATCAGACAAGGAAGAGCAAGAATGAAACAGTCAAACTTAGCGCTTATAAATTTCACGCCTTTCCCACAAAAATTTTCGAACATAACACTCTCTCACAATTGAATAATTGTTTAGGTTTATCGCAGATGTACTCCAACAAGATTTGTTGAAGTTCAAAAAATATCTCATCTTGTTACTATATATATATATATATATACGTATGGAATTAAAATTAGCTTCCCTCGCTTACTCATCATGTGTTGTTAATGTTCAAACCTGTAAAATCTTGTTCTCACCTAGTGTTGCCGCAAGAGGTAAAAATGGGCGATCAAGATTAATTAGAAATATTGCTTCTAATAACTCCACTAAATCTTTGCAAGCAAAGCAACGGCGGTCGGCTAATTACCAATCCTAGCATCTGGAATCCTGAACTCATACAGTCATTTACCACTGATTATACAGTAAGTAGTTAGAATAAATGAATTCACCAATATTCATTTACTTGATGAGCTATCTTATTTTATTTTGTTACCAACATTAATTTAGTTCATGTTTGTACGTATCCACCAGTATGAGTTGTATGCCGGCCGATTAAAGAAGTTGAAGCAAGAGGCTAAAGAGTTATTTGCATCCACCAAAGGATCTTATGACAGATTAAAGCTAATTGACTCATTGCAGAGGTTGGGAGTAGCCTATCATTTTGAACAAGAGATTGAAGAGGCTGTAAATCTACTCACAAAAGATGATACTACTATCAAGGATCTCAATGAAACAGCAATTCATTTTCGGATTCTACGGGAACATGGCCATTCAATTAGCACAGGTTAGTTAATAGAACTCACTCATATTCACTTTTGTAACACACATACATCTTTCCTTAATTTTTTTTTTTAATTTGTGATCCTTATTTTTGGTGATCATGCATGGTATAAATTAAAGCAGACGTGTTTGATAAATTCAAAAACGTGGACGGGAGATTCGATGAGAGTTTAGAGGCGGATATAACAGGGCTTTTGAGTTTATTTGAAGCTTCATTTCTCGGATCAGTTGAAGAAGAAGATGTTTTAGAAGAAGCCAAGAGTTTCAGCACTAAACATCTAAATGATTACTTATTGGGGAAATTGGAGACCAATATTCTTACTGAAAAATTACAACAATCACTTCATATCCCGCTGTATTGGAGGATGCAGAGAAATGAGGCTCAAAATTTCATCAATCTAGACCCAACAGATGTTCCAAAAAATTTGGTGGTGTTGCTGGAGCTAGCCAAATTGGATTACAATTTAGTACAATCCATACACCAAAAAGAACTTAAGGAGTTGGCAAGGTCGGTCACAGGTTGTATCTATATAATTGCTTTGATGAAGACACACACACACACACACACACATATATCCATCATTGAATTTAATGTAATCATTAATTAATTTGTATAGGTGGTGGAGAGAATTGGGTTTTCATGAGATACTAACATTTTCAAGAGACAGATTGATGGAGAACTATTTGTGGGCAATGGGCATAGTTTTTGAGCCCCAGTTTACTAAATGCAGGATTGAACTCACCAAATTTGTATGCATATTAACAGCCATTGATGACGTGTACGATATATACGGATCATTAGAGGAGCTTGAACTCTTCACAGATGCAGTAAAAAGGTATAATAATTAATATATTTGGAGACATGATATTATTAAGAGCACTATACTTTTCGTTAATAATATTTCATAATTTCATTTTGCCTGACCCCTTTTATTTATATATTTATTTATTCAGGTGGGATACTGGGGCCATGGAGAAACTGCCGTATTATATGAAGATTTGCTATTTGGCTATGTTGAACTTTGGAAATGACTTGGCGTATGATATTCTCAAAAATCGTGGCCTGAATTTTCTATCCTACATTAAGAATGAGGTCATTAATAATATGCCAGGACATTTTGAATTTTTTTTAAAGGCTCCTTGTTATTAAACGAGCTTGGGTGATATTTAGGACTTCAATCATACAATGAATTTCTATAATATTTCTTAATCTAACGATGATCGATGCACAATCTTATGATTATTTTATTGCAGTGGGCTAATCTTTGTGGATCGTATTTGGTAGAAGCAAGATGGTTTAGTAGAGGGCACAAGCCAACTTTGAAGGAGTACTTAGGAAATGCCTGGACTTCAGTGGGAGGCCCTGCAGCCATCGTCCATGCCTATTTGCTACAAGCCGATGAATGCAACGTAACTGAGCACTCGCTCATTAATTGCCTCAAAAATGGCTATGAGATTATATATTGGTCATCACTAATTGCTCGCCTTAGCAATGATTTGGGAACTTCCATGGTGACTTTTCTGACCAATTCTATATGTTTTTTTTTTTTTGAAAAAAATCATGCTTAATTATATATAACTACTGTTGTCTTCATCTATACATATATAGGCTGAGATTAAGAGAGGAGACGTGGCAAAATCTGTTCAGTGCTGCATGAATGAAGAAGGAATATCAGCAGAGGAAGCAAGAGAACGCATACAAGGTTTATTAAACCATTCATGGAAAAAGCTGAATGAGAATAGAATAGCTAAAAGTAATTGCCTCCCAAATACAATGGTGAATATGTGCTTAAACATGGCAAGAACTGCACAATGCATTTATCAGCACGGAGATGGTATTGGATCATCAGAAGGGGTCACTAAAGATCGTTTAGTCTCTTTGATCCTTGAGCCTATCCCCTATCGAACAATAATTAAAAATTGCATGTTTCACTTGGCATTAATTTAGCTCCAAACTAAGATTTTGCTTGTCTTGTAGTACCGATTATATATAATTAGCACACTCCTACCCAATCCATTATTTTCCTTTTCAATCAATTTCTTAAAGCATTGTTAACCTCATATACAGGGATGGGCACAAATCCATAAACCATGGGTTTAACTAAACCCAAACTGAATAAAATGGTCTGTGTTAGATAAACCATAAAATAAGTTAAATTTGAGTTTTTATGTAAAAAATTATTTCATAATAGTTTGGTATAGTTTATCCATGGGTCGTGGACAAATTCAAGGTGATATGTTAGTGAAAATAAATTATACAAAATAAATAGAAAACAATTAATTCCATTATTTTCAATTCCAAAATCTCACATTCAAATTGAGCAAATTGACAACTTGGTACTAACTATTAAGCTATTAGATTTTAAGCTAACTTCTTTATATATTTAATTATGTTTGGCATCGTGTTTGACTTTTTTTTTTTGAAAATCAATTTTCTTTTTGAAGAAAGATATCTTCCCCTTAATAGCTAACATTTTTTTTAATGTGCACTCCATTGTTTGTTATTTGTTAATTTATTCACTTTGTTTGTGAGTTTATACTTCCAACATCTCATTATCTTAAAATTCAAAAGATTTTTTTCCGATCTGCTTAAACTAAAAAAGATTGAGATGAGATTTTATGCCAGAGTTTTTGCCATGTATCTAGTGATGTATAAAATAATCTAACCACTTTTAAAGAAAAATGAATTTCCTTTTGACATGGAAAATTTTAGAGTTTAAGTCTTTATTATTGTTGGGTGGTCATTATTATTGTTTCAAAATTGATAATTTATAAATTAATAATCACTGTTATATAATAATTTTTTTCCATTTTCAACTTGAGTTATAAGGCTAAATTAATATTTTAATAAATTATTCAAACAATATTTTTATGAAATCTTGTAATAAATTTTATAGTCTCATTTGTATTGTAACTTTCTAAAATTAAAAAATGAAATTGATTATAACATTTTATTAAATAAAATGATTATATTGTCATTTTTTAATTAAATTTAACTCTAACTGGATTTCATGTCTAATTTTTCTTATTGCATTTAAAATTTTGGAGCTTTTTCTAATTACAATAAATGTTAGATTTATTTCTTGGAATATTTAAATTTATAAAATTGAATAATTTAATTTAATTTAATTTTGATGGATTGCTTTGATACTTGAGTTGAGATGTCTTTTTTCGTTTTAATTTCCATTAACATTGCTAGAATTTATAATGTAATATGGTTAATATTTAAGGATGAAGTTATTCTAAAATCTATTATTTTATAATTTTTTATCCACTATTTTTTTATATTTTAATAGTAATTTAATAATTAATAATTTTTATAATTTTTATACAATTAAATTTATCAAAATAAAAAATATTTTTATTATAAAACCCAACCCAAATAAAAAAATATTTGGATTGGTTGGAATTGGGCCTAAATTTTAATGGTTTGATTTGAAAACTTAAAACTAAACTAACCCAACTCATACCCATCCCAACTCATATGAAGTTCATCAAGATCATGATATTAATTGCTAACAGCAAATAATTTCTTAAGAACGATTGATAACCTGATCACGCAATCTACTTTACCAATCATGCTTTTGATGTCGCCATTAAAATTTTATATTATTTAATTCCCATTTCTTACTTCTTATCAATTTATCATATTATAAATTGGTGACCCATGATGAACCTTACAAGAATACGGCTTGGCCTTCGGACGTTCTAGTAGATAATTATTGAAATGAATCACTACAACGAATCATTTGTGGAAATATGGAATCTTTTGAATAAGCTCCCTCTTTTTTCAAGAATTCATACACTTTCATTGGGCCTTCTACGGGTGGGTACGGGTCGGGTTGGGTTGGGTTGAGCATCAATCCGATTCAATCCGCATGTAGGATGGGTTAAAAAAATTTGTCAACCCAACCCAATTCATTACATCTTTCAATCCAATCCGACCCAACCCACAATTTTACGGGTTGGGTTGATTGGGTTAGATTTTTAAAAAAAATTATTTTATAATATAATTAAATAGTGAATAAAAATAAATAAATAAATTAAAAAAATTAAAATACAAAAATTAAAATATTTAAAACAAATCTAACATTTCAAAGTCTTTATATTTATATTTTTAATTTTTATATGAAATATCAAAATTTATATAATAATTTTTATATACATACAGGTTGACTGGTTGGATTTGGCTGATTAGATTTGATTTTTGAAAAAATCTATTGTTATAGTCTAATTAAATAATAAATAAAAATAAATAAACAAATTAGATAAACAAAAAATATAAATATTAAAATCCTTAAAACAAGTTCAACAATTCAAAGTTTTTATATTTTTTAATTTTTATATAAAATATCAAAATTCATATATATATATAAGTTGAGTTAAATTTTTTTAATCCATCCCAACCCAACCCGTAAATAATGTGAGTTGAGAATTTAATAACTGAATCCAATCCGTTTATTTTATCACCCCAACCTAACTCGTAAAAATTAGATCGGATTCCCAAGTTAATTCACACCCTTAGGGCCTTCTATACTATAATAGGGGAAAAGCCTTCCATTTCCATTAAATGACCCGGGCTCCCCTGAATTTAAAAGCCCGCAGGGTAGATAAAAGGTTGTTTTAACACTAGTTTGATGTTTTTACACAATCGGAGGCGAACTATGTTCGTTTCTCAAGGTCTCGGCATCCCCTTGCTTGCGAATTGAACTTATTTAGTAGGGCGGGTAGCTTTGGAGATTCCACTCCTCACGTTTTAGTTAATTCCAGACGCACAAAATGATAATTATCAGATGAATAACTAATTAATATGACCATGGGATGATGATTGATGATAAGAATAGAGGAGCCATACAAGACAAAAGGTAGTGGGGGTGTAATAATTAAACAACTAGTTATTATTCATTTGAAGATAAAGATTAGCAATATCAGTTGTCCCATACACGCCATTAAATTAAAGAGGGAAATTGTTTAGAATGACACATCAAACTAAATTTTTACACTTTGCTGAAAGCCGGGGTCATGTAGCAAGAAAGTGATGGATTAGTAAAGTTACGAAAAAAGGTATCAAGCTCCATACTTTCCTTCTTCATGAGAAGCAGCACTAGAAGAAACATAGTATGCAACACAAAACAAGCCATGAACGAAACAAAGAATCCCTCCAATCGACAGAAAATGATGATGTGTCAACCCACAAGAAGCTCTTGATTTGTTGTTTGACAATGTTCCAATCACCAGCATTGACATTCCAACGGCTAATATGATCCTGATCGTCATCATCAATAATCACCCCAATTGAATAAAAAATTCATAATCAACTAGAGACTACTTTTAGTTAATAGAAAAATTAAATCATGGGTTATATGTATTTTGCAAAACAAGTATCATATGTATAAAATTAAGTTGCACATACCAGGAGAAAACAAGGCATGCCAAGGATAGTTGCCTGTTAGGGGAAGCTTTAGAAAGCTCATCTTGAGAACAAATGCACATGCAACCACCAAGCAAGTTAGCAATAACATGAGCTAAAGCCAAAAGTCCTGCTGCAGCTAACCCTAGCTTAAAAGCATCGTGACTTGGGTCTCTACACTCAAATATCCAAAGCCTCAAATGCTTAACCTGTGAATATCTCAAAACAAATATATATATTACTATTAGAAACCATATTTGGAAATATTTGTAATAGTTTATTTGACATGCACATGCCTTATTTTGTGCAACTTCAGCTTGGAAGCCAAGAATTCCAGCAGCAACATCCAGGGCAATAATCAAGAGACAAACAAGAACTCCTCCAACTTTAACCATTTTCTGAGAAATAATGTGATAAGTTTTCGGATGTACAGCAAAAGATAAAAGAGGGGATGAAGATAGAAAGAACTAGAAAAGCAAAGCAAGGCAACAAGTGTATATGTAGTAGGTAAAAGCTTCTTTTGTCGATACAGTAGTGAGAAACTTTAGTTAGCTTTTTGGTGAATGGTGACTACTTTCTCTTCTTTTTCTTCGATATCGTGGGATTCCTTTGATAGGATAGCAAGAAAAGTAGGGCATAAACCAGCTCATATGGTCATAGACGAGCGTGCCCCGGTTTTTATTGAGGATTAATTTACCATTATCACTAATTTTCACTTTCCACAAATAAGTATACAGCAGTGTATGCTTTCACATCAAATAACGACCTTAATGAATTAAGGATTTTTCTTCTTTTTTAAATTGATTATAAAGATTTTATGTTATTCTTTTTCTGGGGAAAAGTCTCTGTAACCTATGATTACAGATGATACAAGAACTTGCAAGGCCTTGATGTACGGATGATGGGGTACACGGAGGTCAGCTAGGGGCTGGGTCTAGGGAACAAGTGTGGGACCACGAAAGATATATGTTTGAAAACGCAATTTTTAAGCTCGATTTCGGTGGATCCGTATTCCAATTTCAAACATTAGTTCACACTTCCTCACAGACACAAGACCAGCAGTTCACAATGTCAATAGTTCTCAAATCTTGCAACTATTCTCTTTCTCAAAAGAGATTATGTATCCTGGCCCAAAGCATAGATAACTCATCCTTAGCCTTGCCGAGATTTTTTTTTCTCCCTACTAAGAGAAATGGCAATCACCCACTAGCAATTTGGCATTGGGATATCTTTGCGCAAAGAAAAGCAAGTGCCATAACAAGGTGGTCATGTCAGAACTGTCAAGATTGGATCACATGATCACTTCCAGACAACCTTCTTCCCTCTTCCTTTTTACCTTGATCACTTCCAGACAACCTTCTTCCCTCTTCCTTTTTACCTTGAAACTAACCGGCAATCATCATCGCACCACGTGCATCTCTTCAAGACCCCAACTTTGTGGTCAAGTGTCAAAGTTCAAAGATAAAAAGAAGAAATTAAAAGAAAGCCAGGGAATAATAGGTAGAATGGAGTGCAAGGATAGAAATCTGGAAACTTTGATTGAGTGCGATGAAAGTAAGATCAAAGGGCAGAAATGGCTTCAAACAATTTTTAAGTTTTCCTTTTCATCTTTTTTCCTCCTTCAATCAGGGACAAAATAATAAAAGAAACAAAGAAATTGCAAAAAAAAAAAAATGCTCTACTACAAGACAATGAATTACAAAAATACAAAGATGATTAAACTGTACACAAGAATGAAGTGACCAGCGCAAGCGCTGATGTTTTGGAATGATTACCAACTCCCACATTCAAATTGGGGCAGCTGCGAACTAATATCGAAAAAAACCATTCCAAAACATTTACAAAGGGCGGGTTGTTACCGTTACCTATAATCCCTATAATTGCTTCCCTAACTACATCAACTTTCACCTATCCCACATCGCCTGGAATATTGCAGGTCTGTGCTTCAGCCAATGTACCATTTCCCTATCCAATGGACAACCAGTCAAACTAGAATCTAACATTGGGCTTCCAAATATTCTGGGAGAACTTTTGAATGCCCAAATGCGGTCCTTCGGCCATGGTCTCTGAGGCTGCTTCTCCTGCACAAGTAATTCAAATATGATAGATTAGAAATCTTCAGATCTGAGTCTTTAAGACTACCCCATAACCACAAAATATATTAGAAAACTCACCATCCTTGACAGCATAAACCTCACAGTCTTTGGGCCATAAACACGATGTCGTGATGGCTTTTGAACCTTGGCATAAAAGGAACCAATGTCAGGTAGTGACAAGCAACCCCTGCTCGCCCTAGCTAGGGTACAATCTGGGTCAGCATTTGTCTGGATATGCCAGAAAATCAGTTGCCCTAAACAATAATTTTCACCATATGTCTTCCGATACACCTGCAAGCCTGCCCCCAACTTATCAGCGTACTTGGGACCCAGGTCAAGAGGGCTAATATAGACTGGCGGTGAAGTGAAAGCTTTGTATTCCTGTACAGAGTAAAACATGATTTAGATTGATAGAATAGCAACATCCAATTAGAATGATAAAGCATTTTCGGCGATTTCTAACAAGAAGACTTGCCTGAACTCTGAAGAAGCACTTTGTGTAAGCATAAATATGGATCAAGTCAGCTGCGGCATCATGCCGACACTTGTATGTACATGGAAGATTTCGGACCTCATCCCTGAGCCTTCAAACATATAGAATGAAAATTAACAAAGATTGCACTCTTAACAAAGTTGAAACTGTTGAAACATAGCGCTTGGTAAAAAATAAATCATGTACATTCTGCTTACCATAATAAAGATTTGCGAAGTTCTCTTTGAATGTCCTCAGAACCTGATGGATCATGAGCCTGAATCTTGGACTTGAGATCATTTAGCACATCTTCTTCCACATGAGGAGCCATGCACTGAATAAGTTCCTCAACAAGTGAACCCTCTCCTTTCCACAAGAAGGAAACAGTTTCTTCAGGACTAAGCCTGTCCACTGGCGGTGGAGCCTTCTTGGGGTCACCAAACACGCATCTCATAACATATCTAACCTGTAAAGGGCATTCAAGAATAAACGGTTAAAAATCCTATGAAATCAAAACATCAATATTTTTATGACTGAAGATTTAGCCCCAAAAATCTGGGGCTCAGCAGATATACAGTCTCATGGAGACATTCAGTTGGGCAAGAATGGATTGATACCCAACAGATCAGCATGCAACCAAAAACTCAACATGAAAAAAATAATAATAACCCAGTGGTTTAAAAATATATAGCATACAAAGCTGGAATATAACTCATGATCGTAGGGGCAAAACAGGTCCAAAAACATCTTATCCCAAAACTTCTCAATTCAAAGGATCACCATAACAACAGTAAATAAGGATGGCTCGAGATCATAACAAATATTGGTTGTACTCAAACCAAACTCTGGCTTAACATCCAATAGAAATTAGCAAAATGTGAGAAGAGAGTCACCTTGTCAAGAGTAACTGCCAAATTCTGCAGCCTCTGGTTGTACACACCCTCTGCCTGCATCAATCAGAAAGAGAAAGAGAGTAAGAACACAGATATCGCAACCACAAGCATACCTTCACACATAAGAGGGTTTCAAATATGAGTCGTCAGACAGGTGTACAGATAGTTGAAGAGACGAGAATGGAATAGAGAGTGTAAACATTACCTGAACCTCTGCATCACTCTTCTCAACCTCAAGACATATATCTGAAAAATATTTCCTTTTCTCTTCCAAATTATGCCTTAGGATTTCCTCGGGAAGTTTTGTCCTTTCGAGATTTATGAACCTCACCTTCAACCAAAATGAATTTTGTCAAAATGTAAGTCAAATAATCAACAACCCCTCAAAAGAAAACAAAAGAGACACAGAAGACTTTAATCCCAAAAAAAAAAAAATTTAACAATCCAGCAGACACACCAGACGAGCTGAATATGCAACCACCCAATTCGGCAACCCGCCAAGCAGACAACTGCCTAAACCTGCCCTTCCCAGCTCAAGGTAGTCTTCTTCAGACACTGAATTTAATTCACAAGCTTCTAGCATTAGTTGATGACGATCCAGCAATCCATGCAACTCCTTCAGTACCTGATAGGCAATACACTTCATTTAAGAAAAATGAACTCACTCCTAACTTAAAAGTAGAATACTATCAGCAGATCAATTGGCTGCAGAGTTTTATCTGCTCAAAGGAAAGTACACCACTCATCTCCAATCATGCACAAGAGAATGTTGCTTTTGAGCAGAGCCAGAGCCACTAATGTTTCTAGTTAGACTAATAGTCATTAAGCACAAAAATTGAGACCAGGTTTTAAAAGCTAAAGGAATGACATAGCAGTCTGTACCTTCTCGAAAGCCCCTTCTCCTGTCAGATTCAAGTAGCTGCCTCGACAAACTTGGCTGCCACATAAACAGACAGAAGCTTCATATTCCTCCTTACTCTGCAACATTAGGAGTTGTTAACATCAGATACTAAAACATAAAGAAAATTTTCTGCGGTGAAAGCAAGCCAGACAGGTAGGTGATATACCTCTGTAACAGAATTGTAATCGAATGTGATCTCCTCACCATAATGAATTCCCCGTACTGTATAGATTCCAATCTGGTAATGACCATCCACAGCAGTAACTCTGCATTCGGAAAAAATTGTGGATAACAAATTCAGCATTGCCAGAATCTTGATCCAAGAGAATACTTATTTGCTACAAATTACTTGATGATAATGGACAGACTTCAATATCAATAACACAGATGGCTAAAAAATATATAATCCAGGCTTAGCATACACCCAGAGAGCAAAAGAAAAAATTTAACTGATAAAAATATAGAATGACAACACATTTTATTTCTAATACTTTTTTAAAAAATTAAATACATGTACAAGATTTTAATTCACTAGCCGGAAAACAGAAATTTCTAGCATACATGCAAGTATGTACATCTACAAAAGGGAAATTAAATATAAAATAATTACATTGTGAGTCACCAATCCATTTCTCCAAAATGTCAAACAGTCAAAAAAGGAATATTTCACATGATTTCAGTAGACACCAAAGCGAATGATTCAGAATCCTGAGATTTAAAATCAAACTTTGAAGAGTTGTCAGCAAAAATAGCATTAATCTTCTCATAAATACTCAGATATCGTGTTCCAAGGCCCAAAGGATAGCCCAATTAGTTGGCCTCTTCCGGTGGAAGCAAGAGGTAAACAGTTCGAATCTAAGGGAGTGATGTCATGGTAACTTGCGAGGAAAATAAAAAAACTATGCAGTTGTGCTGTGTATATAGAATGATTATGATTTATTCATCCAGAAACAAGAGGACTTACTTTGCTTCACAATTAGGTCGGCACGAGTGACATATTCGACTTGCATAGTTTGCTTTGTGCATGGCATCAACAACAACTAAATCATACCCATCAGCATCACCCTGGAAAATCAAGACAACTGATCAGGCAAAGTTCAACAAAATGTTGAAAAGCACAATGAAAGATCTACTGTCTACAGCGTAAATTTCATCCAAGTAATACCTTTGGCCTCTCAAGATAAATGTTGTAAAATTCTGGAGCAGGATCTTCATTGTTTTTCTGCAATGATCGAATCCCATCTTGCTTCTCAAACCATTTCCAAACAGGATAAACCTATCAAAATTTAGAAGCTTCAGCATTCATCATAAAGACAGAAGATTCATGAATATAAATAGTAGAACACAGCATAATTTTACCCTCTAATTGCTAAATGTATATTAGATGCATTTAAAATTGAACAGCTATTGGACACACTCTTATTAAAATAAAGAGCCCCCCAACCCACCCAAAATTCCCCCCCGGGGGGGCGGGGGGTGGAATAAAAAAAAAAGGAAAGACACCCCGCAAAAAAATAATACTAATAGTAGCAAATAAAATATTAAATATGATAAAAGAAACAAGGAATAGAAAAGGGCAAAGAGTTTTTTTGTCGAAGATACCATTTCTTACATTTGTAAAATGATTTTGCATTAAAAAGGTGAAGTGCTGAGATCAAAATCTGAAATTTCAACTTATCTATGAGAAAGCATATATTTACACTTGATAATTCAGAATGAAAACTGCAGTGTAACATAAATAACCCAAGAACCGATTACCAACCATACCTCTCCCAGAAATTCCACAACAAAATCATCTTCTCCAAAACCACCTTCTTTGTTGCAAACAACTCCAAGACCCTGCTCCATATATTCAAACGGACAGTACAAAAAGGTGAAGAATCAGCATCTCATGGTAAAAAACTGTATGTTTAAAGGAAACAAGTGAAAATAAGATTAAGACCAGGTAATAAATGGATGATGTAATGGACCTTGCGATAAGCAACATATTTATCATCAGGGCGACTATCCATGGCCTTCAGGATACCTTGACACATTTTCATTGTTCTAACATCACAGTCATCCACGGCCTCTTTTTCAATTTCTTCAATCACAGGCTGCAAAGGATAAATCATCGGAGTGTTTCCAGTGCCTGTGAAGTGCCTAACTTGCTTATTAAGGGTACGAAGGAGCACATCTTCTATGAACAGATGCTTCTCCAGAAGATTCCAATCCAACTCATCAGGCATGGAGTCCAGTAAAAGATTATGAGTGTATGGATCAATTCCATATACTTCTTGTTCAAAAACTTGGTCGCCGAGTTGTTTTCTAGGTTTATAGTCCTTGACTTCAGGAAGTTCCATATCTAACTCCTCACTTCCATTTTTCTGTGCATTGAGCTTCTCAGCATAATCCTCAGGCAAAGAAACCCTCATCTTCTGTCTCACATCTTCTTCATCTGCAACTATAACATACTGATCAATGACCTCATATTTCCTAGTAACTGGAGGAACCAGGCTAGCTTTTGTCATCCGAGCACCCCATTCACGGTCATCACTAAAATCTAAACCTTCATCTGTTGTAAAATCTCCAGCTCCTCTGGACTCTCGAGCTCGACCATATGACCTGAAATCCATGTCACTGTCTGTATCTGACACTGTACTCTCACTGTCACTTTTGCCATCTTCAGAAGATCCATCAAGGTCGTCAGATGTTTCACTTCCTGAGTCCAGTGATTTTCGGTTCAACTTGGACAAACGCTTTCTGATTTCTCGATCAGATGCATATTCTCCATAATCAAAATCGCCATTTGCAACAGAAGTGCCATTACTCCTAATCATGTACTTCCTTTCAGAGACCATTTTACTGAGCTTCTTCTTATATTTTGAGGTAGCAGAATATAACCCAGCAGGAGATTCGTCTTTCCAACTTTTCATCATCTCTTCTCTTTCATAATAAGAAGACTTAGCACCCTGTTCCAATCGTGTAGCAAGCTGGATAAATAATGTTGTAATGCGATTCATGTCCCCAGCACTACCGCGATTCTTTGCTCTGCACCCACAGAATGATACATGCAAATAAAAAATCAAAAGAAGAGAATTCAGCAGCAGCATACGGATGCGCTATTGATAACAAACACATAAAAGAAAGGGGCGAGGAATATGCAGCAAAGTAGAAAGAGATAAAATACAATAGTTACAGACAATAAAATAAATTTGATAGAACAAGGTAATAAGAATGCAATAATGTCAGTCCACAAGGGGACAAATCAACCGGCTAGGCCTCTTGCAGTGGAATGGAAGCAAGTCAAGGGTTCTAATTCCCCATACCTGAACCTTGAAAAAAGGGAAATTGAGTTCTAAACTTCAAACAGAGAACAAAATGACAGGCAGCAGAATAAAATCCACAGAAGCTAAAGGATGATAAATCCCAGATCAATGTTTCAAGTTCAGGCTTAACTGGAACAAAATCCTTCTCAACCAATAGCATCTTAACTCCCTTTGACTTTACAATATTATATTGAAGTAGGTGCAACAGATGACAAAATTGCGGTCCAACCTTATGAGCAGCTATCTCATTGTCAGCAAAAGCTACATGGATTCAATTGATCTAAAGTCCTGATGATTTGGTATATCTTTAACAAAAACACAAGAAGCAGGATACAAAAAACTACTGAAACTTACTTTATTGCATCCCTGCACATCCGACTGATATCATCCTTGACAGAGCCCAACCCATGGCTGATGTAATATCCCTTTTTCATTCTTCCCTCAATTTCTGCAACCTGATAAACAAAAGAATAATATGGAATGAAGACTTATTTCCATATGTAAACACTACAGAATTTTTTTTTAACAAATACTACTGATGATAGCAAGATGCCGAAAAAAATGACTACCTTGGGAACAAAAAATTCAAAGGTGTTCACCCTCATGATTTCCTTCAGACTTGAAGCAAGGAATTCCTCCATTCTCTTGTATCCATTTTCAGATTTCTTAATGGACCATCGCCTCATACGAGCATCCCTAGATAAAATGGAAGAGGACTTTCTAGCATCAAAAACTTTTGAGCGTTGGTATAAACTTCTGCGGAATGATTGGTTTGCTGAGTCTCTCTTATCTACACTTTCAAAATAATCCTTCAGATCACCAAAATCATCCATATCATCACCAAGTCCCTTAGATTTAGGAGCCGATGAAGACTTCTCTGTAATCTGTTTCAGACTCCTTATTTTGGAATGTGAATCATTGAACTTGGCACCGCGTGATTTTTGGCTCTTGACCCAATTAATATTTGGAAATTTGAGGGCCAGCTCCCCAAACTGGCCACAGCCTCTAATATCTATAGAAGATAAATGGGGAAATGACTGAAGAATCTCTTCCAGCATACCAGAAGTAATATTTGTGCAACCAACAAGAAGAATAGAATTTAACTTTTCTTTGTCGAAAGCATTCTGCAAGCAGAAGATCAAGTTAAAACTCGCGTAATGCAAAACATTTGCGATGCTGTTTACAACAAACATGTACCAAACTTACCAAGGTCTTCCTGATTAGTGAATCAGTGCAGTTAGGACCTACAGATGACAAGTCAACTTGTCTTGAAATGCCCTTATAAAACCTGACAGCAGCTCTCCAATGTCTACAAGTCAAAGAAGCAAAGGCAAGGGATTTCATGTCAGATCTCAAAAAGTGGAAAACATGTGCCAGCGTATGACCGTCCAATAAGCCCCAGCCTCCAGACTCAATTGCAGAACTTGAACTCTCTTCTCCAGGGAAAGAAGCATCCCCACATAAATCCTCAAAGGTGGACTCATCTTGAATTGTCTGTAGTTCATCTTCCGTTTCATCATCACCATCACTTTCCCTAACCAGCAACCGAGCTCTTTTGCCAGCACGTGTGTCCCCCTCTGAATTTACAGAATCCCCACCCAACAACAAAAGAAAAAGGCCTCAGATTAGAAAGATGCACTCAGACATAAATATACAGGAGAGAAATCAAGAAGCATATGGGTTGAAACCGTGGAAAAAGGCACGATTGCCTACGCATACCAGTATTTATGGCATAGATAGCTAAATGGAAACTAAGCTTTACTGCACATTTTATAAGTAAAACCTAAAAGCTAAGATATATAACTTAGTATGCACCAATGTGACATTAGGAGGGAAGAAAATTCTACAAGCCTGTATCATGCAACTATAGGAGAGAAAGAAAGATGCCAACAAAAACATATAAGCAACATATTTTGTACCTGATTTCCGATACACATGCTCTGTCTCTTTCTTTGGCTGTTTAGCATTGATCCATGGATCTAAAACCTCATTTATAGCAGCAGCAAACTCTCGGCTCTTGTACGATTTCATTACCAATTCATGTAGTTTCCCACGGGTATAACCAATGAACTGTGGATGCATGCTGTGAAAAGCATTGGAATTCAAATTATTATTGCTTTCACCAAGGACAGCATCCTGAGATTGTGTAGGAGGAAGTCCTGAAGAATCACCAGATGGCATAATCTTCTCCCCGTGATTCCTGACAGTGGATGCAGAAGTCTCTGTAGCGGAGGTAAGTGGTACCCAAACTTTATCAAATTTCCGGAAAACACTGGTATGCTTTTGAATACAACCTTGATCCACCAAGACCTGCAGCTCTGAAAATGAGCTAGGCCCTCGTTCATGCCCAGCACCATCAAGGTAATACCACTCACCCAGTTGCAGTTGCAAGTCATCAGCAGTGCAAAGACGATCTTTTGGTGTCTTGATGCATGCAATGCTCTTCCAAGAGCCCTGTGAGTCCTGATTATTTCTAGCTTTTGAATGTGAATCACTTTCTGCTGATGATCTCCTGACATCATTAGCTGAAGAGTATGAACGAGCAGACCTCGAAGAATGCCTCTCTTTTGCTCGAACTTTTGAACGAGGCTCAGAAACAAATGAACCATGGTCATTAACCACACAAGCATTTATCCTGACAACTGGAAGCATGGTTCCCTTCACTCCCCTTACTGCAGCAAGTTTACTCTGAGTTGATCTGCTACCACCACTGCCATCATTCCTTTCATCTGGGCAGGCATATGCCCAAGGAGGAAGATCGAGCCTTCTGCTGTGAGAAGGATAATACAAATCATCCTTTTGATTCCATCGAGGGTCTTCGTACCCAGATTTTGGCATCTGACACAGAGGGAAACCATCATTTAGAACTTGTTTCTTTCTAGAACATCTATCTTGGGCTGCTTCATCATTCCTTTTCCAGTCCCCACCTTTGCACGACCATCGACCAGAAAACCATTCATCAGAATCAAAACAGACAACCCAATGGTCCTTGTCGCCTGACTTCAATTCTGCAGCTTCTTTCATCTTGGTGTCAGAACTATATAACTTGTCAACTTTCTGATCACCCGGTTTTTGTTCCCCAACACAAGCTCCATGCCAAGTGGGCCCTGTAGGTATCCTTGAGGTAAGTACAATTTACGATTTACAAACCATTCAATATAATTTACAAAACTTGAACAACAAGGCTTCAACTATGAGCTTACCACAATTTAGCCTATCCAAAAAAAAAAAAAAAAAAAATGAATATGTACCTCCATTGTTTTGCCAATCCACACGTTCAAAAGTTGTTTGCAAGATTTCTGCAAGACCGTGAAATTTCAGAAATAGGGGAATAAAAAAGACATCAAATCAAGAAATGAAATTCTAACTGGAGTTAGAAGAACTAAGTTTAATAACTCTAAACAAAAGGTGAAATAAAACAGTAGAAAACATTATACTGAAATTCTAACCATAATTAGAAAAACAAAGTTTAATTACTCTAAAAGAAAGGTGAAGTAAAACAGTAAATAACTTTATACCTCCAAGAGTTTCAATTTCCTTGCCGGGGATAACGGTGAAACCATCCAATAGAGCTCCAACCCGCACATCAATGTGAAGATCTTCAGAAGATTCAGGTGCAGCTGCACTGCCATCAGGGCAGCACTGAGACTGCAAAGTAACTGGAAATTCCTCACCAGTAGATTGTGCAGTATCTCCAGTATCTGCCAGTAGATTACCAGAAGCTTCTGGAGGGCTGACTAGTTGTGTCACACTATCAGATGTAATAGATGGAAAATTCACTGTGACCAATGGTGAAACTGCATTTTCAACGGTTTCCCAACGGTTACTATCTAAGTGCTTGATAAAGTGATCCGACACAAGAACGCCTTCTTCCACAAGTGTCTTCAGATCACATAATCTTGAAGGCCCGCATTCCATGCCACAATGATCAAGGTAAAACCATTTCCCTACAGATGAATCAGTCACTGCAGGGACGTGAGGCGGCGTGTCACATATATCCATGTCTTCCTCCATAGAAACAAGCTCTTCAAGAGGAGGTCCATCGACCTGTGGCGGTTCCTTGCAATCTACACTTGAACTCTGAGGCTGCTCTTCTTTATGAGACTCACAGTTGGCAGTTTTCTCATCAGAAACATTCAAATCCTCCACATTGCTTTTATCCTGGGATTCTTTAGCTGAAGAACGCGAGCATCGTGCATTACTATCCTTTAGGCCCAACTTATCCTCATGCCCTTTACTATCATACCGAGCATTACGTTTTTCACTAGCTCCAGTTTTGCTACTTGCTTCTCGGTGATTATTAGGCCTGCTCCGATGAAGTGGAGACCGCTCCAAATAGTTTGGGGTTCGATCACTGCGATCATGGAATCGAGCTCGATCTTGTGGGGACCGCTCTGCACTAAAGGGACTTCGGTTTCTATGATCATAGTGGCGGCTCCTATCATATGGAGATTTCTCTCGTGCATAAGGGGATCTATCCCGATTATACGGGGATCTTTCTCGAGAATATGGGGACCTGTCAAAAGTATAAGGGGATCTATCACGGGTGTATGGGGATCTGTCATGACGACTTGGACTTCTATCCCGGTGATCATAATATCTGCCCCTGTCATGTGGAGACCGATCAGAATGGCTCGGGCTACGCCCATGCCTATCATAAATCACTCTGGAAGATAAAGAAGGTTCATGATGCCTGGAAGAATATTTGTCTAAGGAAGATATTCTTGACGATGAAGAATTTCTGTGAAACTTCTCCCCTGAGTGACGTGAATAGTGCTCCGAATGAACAGAACGAGAGTTATAATCATCAGAGAGCCTTCTACTTTTCAAACCCGCAAAATCCCCATAATCCCCATAATACTTACGGTCACCACTGTCTGAATCAGTACCATGCCGCTTAAACCTATTGCCATGAAAGTACTCTCTTCCATGGTTCTTCCCGTTGTTGTGTTCACCCTTGTACAATCCTTCATCATCCACAATCTTGGAACTGATCCTTACATTCCTCTCTTGACCACTCTCCCACCTGGATGAACTCTTACTATGCTGACTACCACTTCTATCGAACTCTTTCCTTCTATATACATCCTCACCTGAGTACTTACCCGATGGCGGAGTACGTTCAAGCTTATAATCATATCTGCGTGACTTGCTGTAACCATACTCATCTTTAACTACTTCTTTATGCCACCTATCAGGAATGAACTCTCCTTTCTCGATATCATCTTTGTTTCCTCTCCACAACCCAGATTCTCCCTTTTCAGTCTCTCCTCTACGGCATTTAGAAGAGAAAACAACAATTTCTCCCTTCTCAATTTGCTTTGACTGGGACAGCAACTGAGACTGTGGTTGAGATTTCTCTGGTTGCACAAACTCCCCATTTTCCCACTTCAGCGTCCCTAATTCACCCTCCTCAACTTCCTCATTCTTTAAATTATCTTTATCAACAGTAACAACTTCCCCCACTGCACCACCATTTTCAACATTTTTATTGTCAATATTTTCACCATTATTGTTACTTTTACTGCTGCCACTATTCTTCTGCACCTCCTTTTTCTTCACGGCAATAACTTTCTTTATCTTCACTATCTTCTTTCTAACTGTCTTTGTGCTGACCCCATTCTTCTTCACATTGCTTTTATTTGTCTCATTGATTTTGCTGCTGCGGCTGCCAGTGTTGTTGCTGCTGTCGTTGTTAGTTTTGTTATCATTGTTATTACTGATGCTGTTGTTATTAGTCTTGTTACTGCTGTTGCTACTGTTGCCTACACAAATTGTTGTTTTATCAGAAATTGGGAACCTCTCCATGATACTATTGTGCTGCTGTTGCTGTTGCAAAGGCATGCAAGCCACACCTCCATCGCCCATGGAATTCTCCACTTTCCACGTTTTTAATGAAACCAAAGCACCCACAAACCCTAGCTCTCTCCTCTCCAGGGGCTGTCGATGCTCATCACTGCAAACCAATTCAATTCAATTCTCGTTAGCGCGACGTCCAATTCCGAAACCCTAATTTCAAAAAAACAACCAAATGTAGGGTTATGTTAACAGAAACAAAAAAAAAGGTCAAAATTGAACGAACTGAGACGTAGAAATCCTAGGGTTTGGATTTAAGAACAAATGTGAAGGGAAAAAAGTGACTGAATTCAGATGGAGAGACGAAGAAGGAAACAGAGAAAAAATTACCGGAAAAATCCACGAGCTGAATAAACAGATCGGCGAAGATATATTTTCTGCGTTACTAGGAAAATCTATTAAGGAGGGCTTTCTCGTCTCGTTAGATCGCGAGAAAGCAAGAGCTCGAGATAATGAAACCTCTTTCAATTGTAAATCATTCGCGTTCTCTCTTTCTTCTTTTCCCTGCTAAAATATCTGTGTTGTGTTCTCCTCGCGCTCGCGTTGTGCCTTCTTGTTCTTGGTCTGAAAGACGAAACCTTCGTGCGTGTTTTTATTTTTATTTTTTATTTTTTTATTTTCTGTTTTCTTAATTAAAGATCTCTGCTCCTTTATTGTTTTCATTGACAAAGAGATTAATTAGGACGAAAGTACGAAAATACCCTCACAGCGTAGAACGCAAGTGGAAACGCACATAACGTATACGATTTGCGCTGCGAATGGATCTCCGATTGTATACTTCCAAGACTTATCTAATTATTGTCGCTTAATATCATTTAAGAAAGAGAGACATCCTTTTTACGAATAAATTTTTAAATTTCTAATTTTTTTTCAATTTTATGCAAATTTAAAAGATAATAATAGAGTGATATTAATTCACAGAATTGAAATGGAGATGAACTTTTAACAAGAAATTGAGAGAATTTCATTTACTTTTTTTATTTTATTTCATTCAAACCAGAGCATCTATAAAATTTTGGGTTTTATATTAATAACACCTATATTAAATGTTTTTGAAGCTCATAATATTTATTCAGATTTGACAAATTATTTTAAGTAAAAAATGTACGAGGAAGGAGAAAAAAAAAAAAAAACCGTGTGGAAATTTACGAAGCAAATAAGCAAAATACTGTAAAAATTCCCTGGACGGTTGATGAAGGACCTGGAGTACTCAGATATTTCACAGACTTGATAGTTCCAGCTCAAACCCAATTGAGACTTGTTTGGAAACAAGGATAAGACTAACCCTAGATGTTTTCAAAACCACCCTCAAAATTTTGCCGAGATGAATTGAGTCATGAATCGGGCAACCGGCACCAGAAAAACCCCAGTTCTTCGTGTTATTAGCCCAGTTGACTCACGATCTCTGCGGCTGAAGCCCGAAACCCCAGATCTCCGGGTATATTTTCTCGTTCATGCGCCTTTGCAAATTCCTTCTCGTTTTGTAGAGAACATAAATTATATATCATAAAGCCATCGAGGAGAGTAAAATACACTGTGAGGAGGGTGTTTTTGTCATTTCGGGAGGCGTGCGGTTTGTTGCTGAGGCTATGAAAAAGAGGCAGGGAGATTATGGTAAAATAGGAATCTTTTGGCGCTCTGGTTTTAGGAAGAGGGAGGGGAAAGTAGCGTCCCCAAAATCCTTTATCTTCATTTGGGATTCAGCTCGCAAATTGTATTAATATATCGACATGTAAACAAGTTCCAAATGTATTCCCATGGTGGGCTAGGATTTTCGACCTTCGTGCATCCGGTGAGTAAGTGACAGTCACATGTTTACATTGACGAAGCATGGACATCGTCACATTAGATTTAGATGATTGGTATCTTTATATTAATTGATGTTTCATTTGATCAATTACCTTGTATTCGGTCCTGTTGTATTTTTATAAATTAAAACCATACATTCCTTTATCAACAATTAAATGAAAATTGTCAGTCACACAACACAAGTGTGACAATAAAAATTAAAATAAAATGGCTGTATAGGACTATTCATGCAGGTTAGCTAGTACCTTATGGCGAATTATATAAATCGTTAACATAAAATAAGTATTTTTTTAATTTATTTTTTTATTTTTTAAAAAAAAAGAAAAGTAGGTGTTGATGAAGAATTCTGGTCGTTCTTTCTGCGACCAGGATCTCTGCTCGTTCAACTCAATCACGACCAAAACTTCTCCTCGCTCGATTGTTTTTCTCACTTCCCAGCGTTCACAGAACAAGTCAGAGTGCGCCGGTTGTTTTCCCTGCGTAAACTCTCCGACGCTCAAGTCAGATAAGAATGTTTTTTTTGGGAAACTTTGACCGTAAAAATAGATGGCCTTTTGTTTTAATCTCAGTTATCAAGTGTTGCTTTTTCTCTCTTAAAATAACAAAAAATCCAACCCTTTTACCTTCGCCGGCTACTTTTTTATAGGCCTTCCGAGGATCCAAATCGTCTCCCCATTCGCGCTCATTATCTCTTCATTATTGCAGTAACGGGCGGTTGCGTATCTCTCCATTACTACAGTAACGGGCGGTCGCGTGGCTTGCGTGGCTTTCGCGCCTTGAGTCTCGGGTTGGTGAACACGTCACTTCAACTGGCGTTGACCGGGTCTCCTCGGTCCAAGTCTTAACAGGAATGAGCATATTGCATTCCTCAAGGGGTTAGCCCCGCGGATAGTGTGCCTGAGCAGTGGTAGGGAGTTTCTGCTCCTACTCCTGCTCCCCCGCTGCCAGGTTCTGCTCGCCTCCACTGATCCTTGCTGAAGCACATCCTACTACCAGGTTCCTGCTAGTCATGTCTGGTCTCGTCGAAATATCCCCAAACACAGATCCCCTAGTTTCTGGTGTTGGATAACGAAGTGAACCGACAGTAGAAACTCAACAGTCCTGCTTGCGTTGGGCGGGAAAAGCTGCCAAGAGTCATGTCGCATTTAATTGCGGATAAAGTGACGTGGCGGAATCTAGCCCTCCATTTGAATTTCAAGCCAAGAGTCACAAACCCTCGGGATCCAGTGCCATTTAAATGCTGGCAACCTAAACGTCTTCCCTCATTTGGACACTTCAAAATTTTCACCCAAAGCACTCATCATTATCTCAGTTTTTCCGATGAACGATTTTCGGTAAACACACTTCCACCTTTGATTCTCTTCGACTAAATCATTCTCTCGAACTGCGCCTTTCTCTCTGACGGCCGATTCTTCAAGTACTACCTCTATTTCCTCAGTCTTCAGTAGTTGTAGACATTTCTTTTTCTTTTTACTTCATTCGAGTATTAGTCGGTGGTGGTGCTAGGGTTTGTAGATTGAGAAATGTCGAAGGGCAAGGAAAAAATTATCGAGATAGACGACGAGGAGGAGTTAGACTTCTTACCTTGTCTGCACGCCGACACCGCCATTGACCCTAAGATCCCCTTAGAACCCAGTAACTCTGATATCGCAACTAGGGCTAGAAGAATGTCCCCAGAAACAACCTCCTCGAGCCGAAATAGCGGTGAAGTGGGAACATCAGGCTTGTCAGACACCCTAAGTGATAAACAAAGAGGTGTTTCGGGCAGGAAACCTTTACCAGAATCGTCACGACCAGAAATGAGGAGTATGGCAGGGGGTAGGTCTTTGTCACACCATTACGCCATTGACTTAGTCACTTGCACGACCACAGTAAACGAGCTTACTTCCATTCGGGATCAGTATGGGATTCCCGATAATATAACTCTTAGGGTCCCGGGCAAGAAAGATACCCCTAGTCGGCCTCCCAAAGGTTTCGTCACCTTGTTTCTAGAAAGCTTTAAATATGGACTGAGGTGTTCCATACAACCATACTTTGCTCGGATATTTAGCGGGTTGCACTTATCCCCTGGTCAATTAAATCCCAATGGGTGGAGGGTGCTTTCTGGTCTGTTCGTTCTATGGGACAGATGCTGTCAGAGTGAGCCCACAATTAATGATGTGAGGCACCTGTATCAACTAAAGAGCAACCCCAAGGATGCTGGCTAGTACTATTTCCAATCCAGCACTAAGAGCAGGAAGCCCGTAACTGATCTTCCAACAGGGGGCGGTGGTGCTTGGAAGAGGAAGTTTTTCTTTACTGGGGGTCCTTGGGGTCAAATTGCACAGATTGATGGGACGGATTATCGCGTCCCTGTTAGCTTTTATAGCTATACATATTGATTTTGATGATAACAAAACACATGTATTGATTAAACAAAGATTTATAAATTATGTTTTAATAATAAGAAAATGAAGTTATAAAATCAAAGTGTTTTGGATTAAAATAAATGTGTTTTAAATCTTTGATTTTGTTTTTGAATTTCGAATTTGGACCTATTTAAATGTATTTAAATGTTTTGGGCCATACTATTATTTATGAATATTTTGGACTAAAGTGAAAGGTTTTGAGAACTTTGAAAATATGGGTATTTTGTTGAAAAGGACCTTTGTGCAAAATAATAAAATCGTTAGGGCCAAATCATAAATTTCAGAAAGTTTTGGGATTCACAAAGTAATATTTATAAATTCTGAAATTGGACCTATTTGCAACGTTTCATAACTTTTTGAGCCATAATATAGTTTTATAAAGTTTTGGGGTCAAAATATAATTTCAGAAACTATTTCAATGTAGCCGTCACTGTAGCAGTTACTGTAGCAACCGGCTAACCGGTTATTAAATCCGGTAAACCGGTTTCGGGCAGAATGTGTGCAAAATGCAAGCGGCGAACCGGATGTGAAATCCAGCAAATCGGTTTTCTGGGTTTTCGAGACAGAATACAACCAAAATGCAAGCGGCTAACCGGATTCGACAAACGGTAAACCGGTTGTTCAAGATTTGAAATTTGTGTTTGTAACGGTAACATCAAGCGGCTAACCGGATTCCACATCCGGCAAACCGGTTCCGGCCAGAAATGAACATAACGGCTAGTTTTTGAGTTCAAACTATATAAACTCAAAACCATTTCATTTTTGGCAACTCAAGCAAGCATAAACAAGAGCACACAACATATATTGAGCTTCATTTTCGTAACTCATCATTTATTAGCTCATCATTGTTCTTCAATTTGTATATTTACTCTTAGAGAGAGATTCATTGTTGTATTTATTATTTCTCATCAAATTGTGAGTGTATAAGTGAGGGAAACACTTGGGTTAAGAGATTGGGGATATAATCTCTTGTTGTAAAGGTTCATTGACACCTTGAAGTCAATTGTAATTGGTTGAAGTCTTGGAAATGTTTGGATAGTGAAATCCTCAAGCGGGTGAGCTTGGAGGCGTGGACGTAGGCGGGGATAGCCGAACCACGTAAAAATCCTTGAATTTATTTTTCTCTTCCCTTACTCTTTAATTATTGTGCTTGCATTAAATTTATTGTTTTCGAATTTATTAAGGCATTAGATTAAATTGTTGTGTGGATTTGCTAGAATAAGTTTTAAAATTCCAATTCACCCCCCCTCTTGGGTTGCACACTTATATTTCATTTGGTATCAGAGCGAGGTGCTCTTGTGTAGACTTAACCGTCTAGAGTTAAAGATTCGTAGCAACCCAAATTAGCTCAACCACCATGGAAGGCCAATCTATCACTAGACCTCCATATTTCGATGGAACCGATTTTCCTTATTGGAAAACTAGGATGAGAATTTATTTACAAGCTTTAGATTATGAAATTTGGGAAGTTGTTTGTGATGATTTACTCATTCTTAGAAAGAATGCTTTAAGCGAGTTAGATAAGAAAAAGATGTCTTTAAATTCGAAGGCTATGAATGCTTTATTTTGTGCCTTAGATAAAAAGGAATTTCATAGAGTTTCAAATTGTTCTAATGCTTATGAAATTTGGAGAAAACTTGAAATTGTATATGAGGAGACTACAAACGAGGAGGAATTTCATGAAGTGTCGAATTTGGCTCTCATGGCAATTGGAGATGAATCGGATGACGAGCTTGATGAGGTAAGTGATCCAGCCTATGATGAGTTGTATGATGCTTTTAAAGATTTGCATGATAATTGGATAAAAATTGGTAAAAAGAATGCATGTTTTAAAAAGAAAACGGTAGAGCTCGCAAATGAAAATGAATCTCTATGTGCAAAGATTACATGCCTAGAATTAGAAAATAAGACATTGCATGATAGCATTACTTTGCTTGAGAATTCTAGCACTTCACATGAGCACTTAGAGTCACACATGAATGACTTGAGAAATGAAAATGATGCCTTGCAAAAATCCAATGTTTCATTAAATGAAAAGATCAAAAAATTGGAATTAGATATTGAAATATTAAATGATAGAATTGCATCATTTAAATGTAAACAAAGTACTTCATATGAGCATGAAAAATCACATGTTGATGAGTTGATGAAAGAAAATGAAGTGCTTAGAAAGAAGAACAATGAGTTAAATGAGATTATCTTAAAATTTACAAATGGTCAAAAGAACTTAGAAAAATTGCTCAACTCTCAAAAATGTGTATTTGATAAAGGAGGACTTGGATATAAGCCTTACTTGAAACAAAAATATTATAAGAGTTATTTTGTTAAGGGTACCTCCACATGTGATCATAAAATTACTTGTCATTATTATAATCAAAATGGTCATATGAAACTTGATTGTCCTATTAAAAGAAAAGTATATTATGGTGTCAAATGTATTTGGGTTCTAAAAGGAACTAAATCTAACACTCAAGGATCCAAGAGTATTTGGGTACCAAAGGGCACAACGTGAATGTTTTCTATGTAGGCACCACAAACAAGGAATGGTGGAGTGTTCCTTGATGAAGCTTGTGAGGATAATCGCTGAAGCTTGTGAGGATAATCGTTTGATCATGATCGAGGAGAAAAAGATGAGGCAAGATGATTTAATTGTTTTTGGTAACAATTCTTGCCATATTAATTTTGTTGAATGGATCATGATAAATGGATAGTAGCTTAAATTTGTGAAAGCATGCTTATATGTCTACATGATTATCATTGTGTATAATATTGAGTGATTTATCATGATGCATGGTTATATATATATGATTATAGCTTGTCAACTCATCATGATAGCTTTGTTTGATTTTGATGATCATATAATGCCTAAGCTTGATAAATGAGTGATATGCTTGAATTATTAATCTTTGAATGTTTACATGTTTTATAATTGTGATGAATATGCATGATGAATATGTTATAAATTTGAGTTTTATGATTGGATGTAAATTATATTGATCCATGGATTAAAACGGTTTTAAAATTGTTTGGAAAACAAAGGAGTCTTTGAAAATCTTAGTCTGCACAAGCTGCAATGAATTGATCATAACTCCTTCTAGGGAACTCCAAATCTAGCTCCGTAATATTTATTGGAAAGCTAACTTAATTATCTTTCTAACGGTATATAGCTCGAACATTAATTTTGTCTCAATCAATACAGTTTGTATTCCAAACTTGACCCTTCTGCAGTTTATTAAGTTTCGAATATGCTTCATGATTGTATGCTTGTTGGATGGATTATTTGGTTGATATGATTTCATATGTTTGGCCTTGTATGCATATATGTTTCATGCACTAATTGACGTTTTTGAAAAGTTAAATGATTTTTAAAATTGATCAATTTTTAAGTAAAAATTTTTTGGTTTATATAATACAAGTCTAAGAGCTTGCAAAAGTTCAAAAATATTTTCCAAAGCTTAACCGGTATACCACTTCTAATCAACCGGAAAGCCGTTTTTCATTTTGGAGTTTTTTGGACCAAATCTGGATAACCACACTTTTAAAACCGGTAAGCCGAATTCATTTTGGTGCTCATTGGAGCACAACCGGTCAGCTGGTTATGACAACCGGAAAGCCGGATTGGCTTTGCACACTTGCTGGAAAAATGCGGACAACCGGATTGGCAATACCGGTAAGCCGTTTGAGAAAGTTTTATTTCTGGACAAAAACCGGTCAGCCGGTTATGGCATCCAGAAAGCCGGATCTGTACAGCTCATTTTCTGGTCACAACCGGCTAGCTGGTTAGTGAAATCAGGCAAGCCGGATTCGTGAGCTGTTGGCTCTGTTTTTGCTTCTTCTTCTTCCTTCGTTGGTTTTTCTACACATGCTCTCTCTTTCACTCAAAAAACCATGAGCAACCCATCCATTTTCACCTCCATCTTCTTTATTTTTCATCCATTTTCATGCCCAAATCAATCATTCAAACTAATACCCAAGCATTTCATCTTCATTAAACATTTCTTTATCATCATTTCTTCACTTGTTCTTCATCATTTCATTACCATCTTATTTACGCGTGAACAGTACCTCACCATTTCTTTCTCAAATCTCTTCATCTTTCACTCATTATTTTACAAATCCAGTTGTGCATTTTGAGTATTTCAAATTACTTCTTCTATAGTGTGCTCTCCTTATGGATTTTACCATAGTTTTCTACTATATTATGCACTTGTATTTTCATATGCATATTTTTTTTTTATGGATGATGGTTGTTTAATATTTGGATATTGTGGAACTAATGTGCTTATCTTGACTTTATGATGATCTATACATTAGCATATGTTGATTTTGATGATTGTCATTATGCACTTATGTTTTACTTAAGTTTTGATAATAAAGAATGTCCATTGATGATTCCATTGTATTTGATTAAGTTTGATCTTATGAGATTTATGATTGGTAAATGAATGCATTTTTTTGTACTTTATTGATGTATTGTTAAATATACATTCCCTTGCTATATGATTATGGAATCCTCAGATTTAATTGTTGCAAGTATTGGAGGAATTCATAATTTCATATTGATTTTGATGATTCATGATTATATGTGTATTGCTTGATAAAACTTGTGGATTATTGAATATTGAAGTGTTGGTTTGCTAATGGTGTTGTTGGGTTGATGATGGAGTTGTTGACAAATCTTTTTGGAAGTGTTTTTCTCTTATGTGTATAAATGGTTTTACTCATTTTTTTAGGGAAAACTCTACCAAATTTTTGCTCACCAAAAACTAAACTTGCATGTCCTTCTTTTCTCTTTCTCTTTTTGATGTTGAAGGGGGAGATAATTTGAGAGTTTGATAATTTGAGAGTTTTTGGGAGTTTTAAGAATGAATTTGAAAATGTTTTACAAATGGGAAGATTTTTTTTAAAAATGATTAATTGAGCAAAAATCTTTTTATTGACCATTTCTTAATTTGACCATATATTTAGGGGGAGCATGTAATATGTTTCATTTTGGTTAAATTTTTTAAATTGGCCATACATTTAAGGGGAGCATATAATATGTTTTTGAATAATATGCATTTTGAATAATTCTTTTGATGTTTGAAATTTGATTATGATAATGATTTTGATGATTTTGAGACATAATGATGATTTGATCACATAGTTGTTTTATATGATAATTTTATGTCATGAGTTGTTGATTTGGTAATAAATGAAATAATGGTTCATGATATTTTTGTGTGTTTTGGCTTTTATCATGATCTATAATAATTTGGATGTATTATTACTAAATCTTGTATTTGAGGTGATGCTTGTTGTCAAGGGGAGATTTTGTCAAAATTTCTATTCAAACAACATGGGTAACAAATTTGTTATTTTTATTCTTTTCCTTTAAAATTTTCTTTTTATGATGAAGGGGGAAAAGAATACATGTTTTCATATTTATAAAAATTTTGCTACTCTTATTCTTTTCCTTTATGTTTTCTTTTTTGATGATAAAGGGGGAGAAGAATACATGCTTTTAAATTTGTAAAAATTTTCTACTCTTTTTCTTTGCCAATTAAGTTTTCTTTTTGATGATGAGGGGGAGAAAAATCCATGTATTTAAATCTGTTAATTTCGCAAATTGACAAATTGTAAAAGAAGATTTTATTTAGGGGGAGTAGTTTGTGGAATTATTTTTTAAATACATGAAATGTTTGTCATCATCAAAAAGGGGGAGATTGTTAACATATATGTTTTCATAATATTGATTTTGATGATAACAAACAAGATTTTGAATTATTAATCTTTTAATCTCACATTATGTTTTATACATTTTAAATAAATCATTATTTCCAAATTATAAAGGTTTCATATTTAATGGAAAAATGATGTTATGATGATGTGCATGTATCTAGGGGGAGTATGCATGTATGCAAGTGGAGTTGTTTTTAAATAAAATTTTTAACCTTGCATTGATTAAGAGGGAGCCTTTTTATAACTAAATTAAATCTTTGTAATGTATTTTGTCATCATCAAAAAGGGGGAGATTGTTAGCTTTTATAGCTATACATATTGATTTTGATGATAACAAAACACATTTATTGATTAAACAAAGATTTATAAATTGTGTTTTTATAATAAGAAAATGAAGTTATAAAATCAAAGTGTTTTGGACTAAAATAAATGTGTTTTAAATCTTTGATTTTGTTTTTGAATTTCGAATTTGGACCTATTTAAATGTATTTAAATGTTTTGGGCCATACTATTATTTATGAATATTTTGGACTAAAGTGAAAGGTTTTGAGAACTTTGAAAATATGGGTATTTTGTTGAAAAGGACCTTTGTGCAAAATAATAAAATCGTTAGGGCCAAATCATAAATTTTAGAAAGTTTTGGGATTCACAAAGTAATATTTATAAATTCTGAAATTGGACCTATTTGCAATGTTTCATAACTTTTTGAGCCATAATATAGTTTATAAAGTTTTGGGGTCAAAATATAATTTCAGAAACTATTTCAATGTAGCCGTCACTGTAGCAGTTACTGTAGCAACCGGCTAACCGGTTATTAAATCCGGTAAACCGGTTTCGGGCAGAATGTGTGCAAAATGCAAGCGGCGAACCGGATGTGAAATCCGGCAAACCGGTTTTCTGGGTTTTCGAGACAGAATGCAACCAAAACGCAAGCGGCTAACCGGATTCGACAAACGGTAAACCGGTTGTTCAAGATTTGAAATTTGTGTTTGTAACGGTAACATCAAGCGGCTAACCGGATTCCACATCCGGCAAACCGGTTCCGGCCAGAAATGAACATAACGGCTAGTTTTTGAGTTCAAACTATATAAACTCAAAACCATTTCATTTTTGGCAACTCAAGCAAGCATAAACAAGAGCACACAACATATATTGAGCTTCATTTTCGTAACTCATCATTTATTAGCTCATCATTGTTCTTCAATTTGTATATCTACTCTTAGAGAGAGATTCATTGTTGTATTTATTATTTCTCATCAAATTGTGAGTGTATAAGTGAGGGAAACACTTGGGTTAAGAGATTGGGGATATAATCTCTTGTTGTAAAGGTTCATTGACACCTTGAAGTCAATTGTAATTGGTTGAAGCCTTGGAAAGGCTTGGATAGTGAAATCCTCAAGCGGGTGAGCTTGGAGGCGTGGACGTAGGCGGGGATAGCCGAACCACGTAAAAATCCTTGAGTTTGTTTTTCTCTTCCCTTACTCTTTAATTATTGTGCTTGCATTAAATTTATTGTTTTCGAATTTATTAAGGCATTAGATTAAATTGTTGTGTGGATTTGCTAGAATAAGTTTTAAAATTCCAATTCACCCCCCCTTCTTGGGTTGCACACTTATATTTCAGTCCCATCCCGATTCATAGTCTCAGGTTGCCTGCTCGCTTTAGGTGTATTGAGTCCACAGTAGCTCTTAATTTTGTGACTTCGATTCTAATCATGTGTCTGCTCTCCCTGCAGGTTCTTGAGGTGTTCACTTTCCACTTTAGCCTGAGCCGCTTAAACTAGTGGAGTCTGTACTAGCCAATTCCTGCTCCCACAGAGAGTTGCTGACTCTAGAGAACCTGGTCGCATCTGGCTTAGTAGCTTCCGGCCACAAGATGGAAGATGCCGTGATTGCAGCTTTGAACAAGAAGCGTACTCGTTCTTAGGCTACCAAGAAGGGCAAGGAGAAGAAAGCTCCTGCTGTGAAGCGAGCCAATGTAGCAGAGCAGGCTTCTCCCCTGAAGACCTTGCCACCTCCTCCTGGTGTCGCCGTGAAGAGTAGCGGTGCAGCCACCAATCCAGCTTCCTCCTCTGTTTCCAAGAAGCCTACATCTGGTATTCCAGACCACCTGGTCTCCTACATGACCGACCTTTCCGGACATGTAAGCAAGAAGGATTTGGAGGAGTTTTCTCGCTTGGCCCTTCCCGACTTGATGGATGCCATGCAGTTCAGCGCCATCCATCTTAGCTGCATGCTCACTTATTACCAGGCCAAGTCTAACCGCTTTGAGAAGAAGATGCAGGACGAGAAGAAGGCGGCGGTCACCAGAGCCGACAAGGCCGAGAAGAAAGCTGGGGATTTGAACCTCAAGAATTTGAAGCTGCAAGAGAAAGAAGCTGTTGCCCACGCTAAGGCTGTCACTCTCGAGGAGGAGCTGGGCAAGGTACAAGAAGAGCTCCAAAGGCAGAAGGATATGTATGAGGCTGAGCTCGAATCTCTCCGCGAGTCCCATCCAGCCCAGCTCGAGAACTTGGAGAATGAAGCTGAACTCTGATACAATCAGGGGCTTCGGCACTCCTACCGCAGCATCATGGCCGTCCTTGGGAAGTAGTATCCAAATCTCAACATGGATGGCTTTGCAACTACTGTTGCTCAACACATAGATCAGGAGGATGCAAAGGAGGATACCGAGGAGGTGGAACCGATTGTGGTCGAGGAGAACTCCCCTCCTCATGTTGACCCTGCTGTGGTTGGTGAGACAAGTACTCCTCCTCGCGCTGGTCCTACTGCACCTAGTGACGCGAGTACTCCTTCAGGCGCTACTGGTGATACCCCTCCTGCCCCCGACGCGACATAACTCGCCGAGGAGACTGCTCAGCCTGCTGACCCGCCTTCTGCTTAAATTTTGATCTGTGTTGTAATAGCTTTTCTTTTCAAATGTATCAGCTTTGCAACTTATCTCAATCTTAATAAGATATGTTATTGCTTAGTTTCCCATATTAGAGTTGTGGTTGTGGAATTTTCCTACCTTAAAAATTTTTTATTGTGCTTCGCATATTGTACTCAGCTTTTTCGTGCCTTAGTAAAATTTTTCCCACTTTGGGAGTTTGCTCGATTTGTAAGGTCGAACAGGTTCTGGCGAACCTGGCCTCCCGTCTCGCCCTCGAGAAGGAACTTTTGTGGTCTGCTCGTCTTCACTTAATCGAACAGATTTAGTCCTGCTTGGCTTCCTGTCTCATCACAAAACGGGCTTTGAGACTTTGGAGCCTTTGCACGTTATGGAGAAGTTTTCGAAGCTTGGGATTCTGCTCACCTTTGCTTGGTCAAGCTGATCCGGGCATGCTTGGCCTTGGTCTCGCCATAAAACAGGCTTTGAGACTTGAACCTTTACACGCCTTAGATAAATTGGGAGTTGAGGATTCTGCTCGCCTTCACGTGGTCGAGCAGATCCTGGCATGCTTGGCTTCGGTCTCGCCATAAAACAGGCTTTGAGACTTGAGCCTTTATACGCCTTAAATAATCATTGGGTGACACGATAATCTGAATTTCCTCGTTCATTGATATCTCATTACATTAAGCTTACGTGATATTGCTTAAAGTAAAATAAATAAAGCATAAAAGATAAAGCAATAATTACGAACATAAATATCTTTTGAAATGCTTACAAATCTTACTGAAAATATTTCCTAAGGTGCAACGCGTTCCATGGGTGCTTGTAAGCTCCTGGTCCAACTAGCTGCTTGACCCTATAAGGCCCTTCCCAGTTTGGTCCGAGTATTCCTTGGGCCGAATTTTTGGTGTTCTGATTCACCCTCCTTAGCACCCAATCTCCAACCTTGAACTGCCGCACGTTCACCTTCTGGTTGTAATAATGAGCGACCCTTACTGGTAAATGTCTGCCCGCCTCGATGCCTGCTCCATCTTCTCAGCTAGCAGATTCAGGTTCAAGCACATCTGGTCGTTATTCTCCTGCTCATCAAAGTGTTCTGTCCGATGAGTGGCGGTTCCTATCTCTGCTGGTACAACCGTCTCGTGCCCGAAGGCCAGAGCAAATGGAGTTTCCCCGGTAGTTGTCTTATGGGTAGTTCTATACGCCCATAGCACCCCTGGTAGTTCATCAACCTAAGTTTCCTTCTTTGCTCCCAGCCTGGTTTTAATGAGCCGCTTGATTGTTTTGTTAGCTGCTTCTACTTGCCCATTGGGCTGTGGGTGAGCAGGCGAACAATATTTCAGCTATATGCCGAGATTCTGGCAGAAATCTCTGAAACTGTGATTATCAAACTGCCTGCCATTGTCCGTTATTAAGGCATAGGGGATTCCATATCGGCAGACCAGATTTCTCCACACAAAATCGGTTGTCTTTTTCTCCGTGATGCTGCTAAGGGCTTCTACTTCTATCCATTTCGTGAAATAGTCGATCGCGACTATTGCATGTATTGCTGCTCCTCGTCCCTTTGGCATTGGGCCGATCAGGTCTATTCCCCACTGAGTAAACTGCCAAGGGGATGCCATTGAAGTGAGCTTCTCTGGTGGCTGGTTGGAGAAGCTTGCAAAACTTTGACAACTTGCACAGCTCTTGGTCTTCTCTTATGCATCCCTATGCATTGTTGGCCAAAAATATCCCTGCCTTAGAACTTTATGGGCCAGGGATCTCCCACAAGAATGGTTCCCGCAAATCCCCTCATGCACTTTTCTCATCACATAATCGACGTCGTCTTCATCCAAGCATCGAAGGAAAGAGAGTGTGTATCCTCGTCGATATAACACCTCATCAATCAATGTATACCTTGAGGCCTGGGCTCTGATTTTCCGAGCTCGCAGCTTGTCTGGTGGTAATATTTCATCTCTAAGATATGCAATCAAGGGATCCATTCACGAGCCACTCTGCTCTAGCCTCAACACTTCCAGATTCTGCTCGATGCTCGGGTTGGTCTTAACTTCCAGGGGGATCGACTTTGGTATTTTTGGGTCTGCTACTGCTGCCATCCGGGCCAAGATGTCTGCTCGGCTGTTTTGCTCCTTGGGAATCTGTATCACCTCAACCGCTTCAAACTTTCCTATCATCCGTCTGAAAACCTTCAGATATTGCTCCATCTTCTCCTCTCTCGGTTGGAATCTTTCACTGACATGATTCGCAACCAGCTGCGAGTCAGTTTTGATCTTCACTCTATCTGCTTTTACGGCCTTAGCCAGTTCTAACCCTGCTATGAAAGCCTCATACTCTGCCTGGTTATTTGTGGTTGCAAAATCAAACTTCACAGTGTAAGAAATCTCCTCCCCTTCTGGCCCTTCCAAGACAATGCCAGCTCCTGACCCCTGCTCCCCCGACGAACCATCAACTGACCTCTGCCATACTTGGGCTTCACCACTATCTTTAGCCTTATCCAGCTGGTCCGAACTTATTTCAGGTTCTGCAAACTCTGCTACAAAATCAGCCATCGCCTGCGCCTTAACAACTGCTCGTGGTTTATAATCAATGTCAAACTCGCTTAGCTCTATAGCCCACTTCACGAAGCGACCAGATGAATCTGACTTATGTAGAGTTTGACATAGTGGCTGGTTTGTTATCACCGAGATAGGGAAAACTTGGAAGTACGGTCTCAGTTTGCGAGCAGCGACCACGAGAGCAAGAGTCCACTTCTCCAATGGTGGATATCGGGTCTCGGCATCGAGCAAGGCCTTGCTGGTATAGTATATCGGGTATTGAACCCCATCTTCCTCTCTTACCAGAACAGAGCTTGTGGCACAGTCAGATACCGCCAAATACAATGATAATTTGTCCCCATCACTTGGTGTGGATAGCAAAGGTGCCCTCTGCAAATATAGCTTCAAATTCTGGAATGCCTCCTCGCACTCTGGAGTCCACTCTATCTTCTTCCCCCTCCTTATCACCTGAAAAAAAGTTGACACTTATCTGTGGCCTTGGAAATGAATCGGCTTAAAGCTGCCAACTTTCCAATTAAACTCTGCATCTCTTTGAGATTACGAGGAGATCTCATCTGGATGATTGCTTGAATTTTCTCGGGATTCACCTCGATCCCCCTGTGACTGACCATGAACCCCAGGAATTTTCCTAACTCGACCTCGAAAGCACACTTCTCCGGATTGAGCTTCATCTTGTATTTCCTTAGGAGCAAAAATGTCTCTTCGAGGTGCTTGACATGTTCTCCTGGGATTTTGGACTTGGTAATCATGTCATCCACATACACCTCCATTGTTCTCCCGATCAGCAGCTTGAAGATCTTGTTGACCAGCCTTTGGTATGTGGCACCGGCATTTTTCAGACCAAACGGCATCGCCTTGTAACAGAACAAGCCTCAGTTAGTAATGAACGCCGTGCTCTCTTCGTCCTGTTCGAACATGGGATTTGATTGTATCCCGAGAAAGCGTCCATGAAGCTGAGTAGGCTGTGTCCAGCTGTTGAGTCTACCAGCTGGTCGATTTTCGGCAAGGGAAAACTATCCTTCGAGCATGCCTTGTTCAGGTCCGTGAAATTCACTCACATCCTCCATTTGCCGTTCGCCTTCTTTACTAGCACCACATTAGATATCCACTCGGGATAGTTGACTTCCCAAATAAACCCCGCTTTCAAGAGCTTATCTACCTCGCCATTTATCGCCTCATATCTCTCCTGATTGAAGCACCTCTTCTTCTGCCTAACTGCTCGAGCCCCTTTCTTTATAGCTAACCTATGACAAGCTACCTCAGGATCGATCCCCGGCATGTCTTCATGTGTCCATGCAAAGACATATGTATGAGCCTGTAGGCACTGCACTAACTCCTGCTTCTGCTCTCTCTTTAACCTTGACCCGATCCTGATCGTTTTACCCGGATTTTCTGGTCCCAGCGTTACTGTCTCCAACTCCTCGACAGGCTCTTGTCTGCCTTTCTTGCTCTCCACTCGGCTATCAAGGGACGTTATCTGCATGGCTTCCCTTGCCGCTGAAGAGTAACAGCTTCGTGCGATTCTCTGGTCTCCTCGCACCACTCCTACGAGCCCATTTACCCGATACTTCAAGGCCAGGTAATGATTGGACAGCACCGCTTTAATTATTCTCAGAAACGGTCGGCCTAAAATCATCTGGTAAGGACCTTCCTTGTCCACTACCACAAAGTCCAGCATCGTTGTCATCTCTGTTGGGGACTTCTCAATCGTGACTGGTAGCTCGACCACGCCTAAAAGGACCAGCTTTCCTCCTCCAAACCCCTTTAGGAAGGTATTGGTGTATTCCAATTTTAGATCTGCCAATCCCATTTCCTCCAGAGTCGACTTGAATAGCACATCTACTGAGCTCCCTGTGTCCACCAAAATCCGATCAAACTTCTTGCTCGCAACAGTGGCTTTAATGACCAGGGCATCCTCATTGGGGTATAAAATCCCTTCTTCATCCTCATCAGTTCACATGATTGGGACCTGCCTAACCCTTGCCCGTTTAGCAGCCGGGGTGTTAAAGAATACCTCCTTGCTGGTCATGGCATATCTAGCATAATTCTTTCTCGACCTGTTGAAATCTCCGGCCAATGTTGGGCCCCCTGCTATCACCCTTACGTGGGGCTGCTCGCGCCTCAAACTTCTGTCATTTTGCTCCCCCTCACTCGTCGAGGCTGCCATTGGAAGAGCCCCATCTATGAATTTATCCAGGTAGCGATTTCTCACCAAATCCTCGACCTGGGTCTTGAGATCTCTGCATTCTGCAGTGGTATAGCCATGAGTACCATGGAACTTACAATAACGCCCTCTATCTCTTTTGCTAGCTAATTTTGTTATTGGAGCAGGCGGGTATAGTAATCCTCGGTCCTTTATGGCTTCGTACACTTCGTCCAGGGGCACCTTCAAAGCGGTATATCGACCATAATCCTGATTCTGGTTTATAACATGCACTGCCCTTTCTCTATTTGCTTCACTCTGAGTTGGTGGTGGTGGCAGCGTTTCTGGTCGGCTCCCACTATTGCCGTGGGATTGCGGATGATGGCTACCATATGCCGAATCGTGCCTTCTCCAATGCTCCCTAACTAGTGATCGAGGATGTGGGGCCCTGCTGCGCTGGTACTGTGGTGGCCTCTGATGAGGCTGGTACGTAATTATCTGACCTGCTGCACTACTACCAGAGGCTTGGTTGTCTTTCCTTCTCATCAGCCCACTCCCTAGTAATGCTCTCTTCTGTTTCTTCCCCATCCCCTCCAGCTGGTCTATCTTGATTCGTGCGGCCTTTTCCTCTTCGATCTCCATATCCCATTTCGCCTGCTCGTATGCGGCCGCGTATGTCTGAATGACTGGGCTTCTCAAGTTATACCACAGCTTTCCTATTTTCACCCCCTCTTTCAGTCCCCTTAATGCTTGAGGGTGGTTGAAGGCGCACAGATCAAGGACAGCCCAGTGATACCTCTTGATGAAGTCCCGCAGGGTCTCTTGCTCCCCCTGCTTCATACTTTTCAACTCCATCATGTCGTCTTCTAGTGCCATTGCCCCCCGTAACTGTTCTACGAACTCCTAGAACATATGTTCGAAAGTCCTGATGCTCCCTCGAGGAAGCTTCCTGTACCACTTGCGTGCACGCCCCTCCAAGGATAATGGGAATACCTTGCACCTCTGGGCTTGAGATAACCCTTGCACCCCTGTTATGTCGTTGAAGCGCTCAAGGTGCACCAATGGGTCAGTTCGCCCTGAGTATCTAAGGTCTGGGAGACGAAAGTCTCTCGGAATTACTGCCCTCATGATCTCGGCTGCGAGTGGTGATTCCCCATCTAACATTATCCTCCAATCGGGAGCCCTGCTCTTCCCCTGCATGTCATCGATCACTTGCGCTAGTCTGCTCACCTTCTCTTCTAACTGCACCGCTCGACCAGGATCTCGAGCTGCAACTTCATCCCACTGTTGCTCGACATCGTGCAGGTGTTGCCAGAGCTCTGTCTCCTCCGCATCTGCGATCCCAGCTCCCTCACCACAGTTCGGTCTCGCTGGGGAGTATTCTTCCCCTCTATGAGCATCTCCCTTTCGAGGGACATTACCTCCCTCATCATCACATCTCCTGGTAGCTTTACTCCGCCTTGTACCACCATGACCTGATGCTACTCTACCAACTCTCACCCCTTCCTCATGAATCTCTCTTCGTTCACTACGCAACTCATGCAAGATGGTTGTTAAGGTCTCCATCTGTCTTTTCATCCTTTCCATCCTATCGAACATGACCCTCTCCCGCGTTTCGTTGGCAATCTCTCTCAGCGTCATGGAGTCGTTCAACCTCTCGCCACCTCCTTATGCACTACTTCCACCGATCTCCATTGTTTCTCCACTTGTTTTACCCCTCTCCTTACTGTAAACAGAGGCTTTTCGTTCGATTCCCCACAGACGGCGCCAAAATGTTGATGCAGAATTCTGGTTGTTCTTTCTGCGACCAGGATCTCTGCTCGTTCAACTCAATCACGACCAGAACTTCTCCTCGCTCGATTGTTTTTCTCACTTCCCTGCGTTCACAGAACAAGTCAGAGTGCGCCGGTTGTTTTCCCTACGTAAACCCTCCGACACTCAAGTCAGATAAGAAGGTTTTTTTTGGGAAATTTTGACCGTAAAAATAGATGGCCTTTTGTTTTAATCTCAGTCATCAAGTGTTGCTTTTTCTCTCTTAAAATAATAAAAAATCCAACCCTTTTACCTTCGCCGGCTACCTTTTTATAGGCCTTCCGAGGATCCAAACCATCCCGCCATTCGCGCCCATTATCTCTCCATTATTGCAGTAACGGGCGGTTGCGTATCTCTCCATTACTACAGTAACGGGTAGTCGCGTGGCTTGCGCGACTTTCGTGCCTTGAGTCTTGGATTAGTGAACACGTTACTTCAACTGGCGTTGACCGGGTCTCCTCGGTCCGAGTCTTAACAGGAATGAGCATATTGCCTTCCTCAGGGGGTTAGCCCCGCGGATAGTGTGCCTGAGCAGTGGCAGGGAGTTTCTGCTCCTGCTCCCCCACTGCCAGGTTTTGCTCGCCTCTACTGATCCTTGCTGAAGCACATCCTACTACCAGGTTCCTGCTAGTCATGTCTGGTCTCGTCGAAATATCCCCAAACAGTAGGTATAACTTACATTAATTTTTTAGTCTTTGCCTCTTTTAAATTCGAACTTAATTAGTTAGTTAAATAAAACTACTTAAAAAGTTAAAATTCACATGTTCAATCAGCAACATAAAATAAGTATCGACTCTTATTTGCAATACCATTGGTTATACCTTTTTTACCAAAGGATCCCCCATTCGTAAACAAGTGTGAGCTAGAGGTAACAAGACTATAGAGTCTCATCTAAACTACTTTGTAGTCATGCACACTCACAAGAGAGTCGCAGCACTTCCCAATAAAAAACAATATAGAGAATTCCCTCATTTTAAGGAACCGTGAACAAAATTCATAATTGAGTATTGTATCCACTATCTCTAACTGCGCATGGAATGTACATACATCGTACATGCCTTGTATGAAATTGAATAAAAAAGGGCATCATTGAAAATTAAACCATAGAAAACTCAATTGATAAAATGCTTTTCTGAGCATGTGCAACTCTGTGTCCATCTTATGGCGTCGTTTTCGTTATTCACCAAACTTCCTTATAGAAAAGGATTCCCATATCTCTCTCTCCCCCTCCCTCCCTTGCTCTACTGAGCAAAGATTTACACACACACATAGAGAGAGAGAAAGAGAGAGAACAAGAAAAGAAAATATCGAAGAAGAAAGCTTTATCAGCTATGCTGTTGAAGGACTTTAATGGTGGCTCAAATTCCTTCTAATCTAGCCTAGCCTTTTGCTCTTAGAGTGTATGTCCAAATATTATTTTGAATAAATTTTATATTGGTTTGTTGTTGATGATGTATTTGATTACTTGAAAAATGTTATTTTGTTGGACTGGATGCTTAATATGAACTTAAATTGCCTTTAGCTATCTGTATGTGATTCGTTTTTTTGTTTGTCTTTGTTACAATTGTCTTGTGTTTCTTTATTCAATCTAAGTTTAGGTTATAAATATAATCATATGCTTGAAGTTAGTTTCGTTATATTTCTCGTACTCAATAGATACTTTACGAATTTGTGGTTGAAACTTGAAAGCATAATTTGCTTTGCTTATTTGCATTTATGTCAACCTTAAATTAGCTTCGGTAACTTTATTTTAATGCTTTTTTCATTTTTTTGAGGTTTGATTTGACCATAACATGTCGGCAAGCTGGGGAATAGTTTGGGGAGGTATGATTTCCAACCAAGACCCAAATCATTTAGGGTTGTTGGTAATCTCACTCAAAAAACATCATTTCTTGCTTGCCCTACACTGATTGGTCGAAACTTTGATGAGGATGAACACAAGCCATTAAGTGATGGATTTGCTCCACACCAAAGTATTAGCGATGTAAGTGTCTAAACTTTACCACCAATAAACCAAGATATTAAGCCTGAGAATGTGTCATCGTTGAAGGTATAACTAAGATGTAAGTGTCCGCACTTTATCACCAATAAACCAAGATATACTAGCCCTTCTCCACTGAGAATGGAAGAGGGAATTTTAATATGGTTTGCACTCCATCTAATAATAATGATTAGCAAATTAATTTTCAATTAAACGCTTGCGGGGTGAGAAAAGAGGTTGTAGCCACTGAAGAAACAACCATGCAATTTTTACTCTCTAGACCAGATGCTTTGTCAAAGATTTCTCAAGCAAGTGCACTTGAGAAAGTGTCTTAAAGAATGTGGAATTCAAAGAAACCTACCCAACTTCTAACACATGTGCTATATTTAAAGGACAACAGTAGTAATGCATTTAGTGGTTTTGATCTAGTTAATGAGAGGACTAACTATGATGCCCTACGAGGAAGTCAAGTTAAAAGGGATTCGAAGGCTGAAGAGAAATATAAGGTTGGAGGAACGGAGACATCTTTCCTCTCCCAAGCTCCACCCTAAAAAAACATAAGAGCGGCTTGAGTTATGCCTATTTCCTTGATTTGAACCACATCAAAAAATGAATGTTGTTGCTTGGTGTCATTAGTAATTCTTTTTAAACTGTTAGGTTTTCAAATTGCAATATAATGATTAATTTTCATTTTTTCTACTACTTGACTATCAGCAGCCTTTAAACATTGGAAATCAATTGTACAGAAATATAAATTATTTAAAATAGGTGCAAGTGTTGCTAAGAGGACAAGTCAAATGGCTAAAAGGCCCAAACTAAATTTGAAGCCTCGCTCAGAGCCTCTTGACCATTCTCATGGAAGACTTGAAAAAGACAGATTAATAAACTTGGTCATGACATGATCTGGAATTTTATTTGTTAGTTTTGAAAATAACGAGCTTCACTTTAACTGTGGTACTTCCTCAGGAAGAGTTTCTGTAGTATGTTGGAAATTGAGAAAGTTGTGTTCATTAAGTATGCACAACCTATTAGTCTGAATGAGACCTTTAATTAACTCAGAACAAGTTAATTTTACTCATGCCATTTGTATTAAATTGATTGGGTATTCTATTATATTTATGAATGCTTATGACAATATTTCCTCTTACATAGGATTCAAGATTAATATGATTATAGTCGATTGGAATTTTATAGAGATTTAGAGACTTTAGATGTAGACATGCATGCTTGAAGAAATAAGAGGCATACTTGTTTTGTCATAATCAAGAAGGTCGAAGTGAAATGAAATTTTATAAAAAAATCATAGTAATAGTTGAGTTTCCTTAATACTACTAAAGGTCAGGCTTTCAATTTGCTTTATGGGTCATCTAAATTTAAGAAAGCCTTTTTAACTTGCTCACTTTAGTATTTCACCTGCATTTGTACTTGGTTTGACATGAAGATGTTAGTTGCTTATTATTGTCTTTGCTTCAATCCTTTTTTCATCACTTTAGTTTTGTTAGAAAAAAATGATTTCAATTTTATATAAATATGCTGTTATTATCTGATTGTCATTTGCTTGTACTTTGTAGCCATCATCTTACTTAAATATTTTGATATCACAAATGCCACTCAGATGATATTAATTTGGCATGTTATCGAGTCAAAATAATAGTTGAAAATGGAAGATAGATTTTGAGGTCTATAGGAATCATCTGATCAATTGGACAATTTAATGGGTATACAATTTCGGTGAAAGAATTTGTACCTTCATGTACTCATTATTTTTGGTTTAGGAGTGAAAACATTAGAATTAAATATCTAAGAGAATTATGTATGTGAGTTTGTTAGAGGTCGATGCGACTAAATGAATATGGGAATTCGTAGGTTGGCAGATTTCTAATTATAATGGGCTTCTATTTGTTGTTAGCTGTTGTTTTTGTGTTTATGAATGTATTTGAATCATTTAGGAATGAATGATCCTTACTGTTGTGTGTCATTCAGTAGAATCCTAACTGATGATGAGATCTCATATTATCATTTGTCAATTTCGATTATTTAGCATTTGTAAATTTAAAGACTTGAGTGTAGAGGTTTGATTTTTTCAATCAATGGTTTGCAAATCAGAAACCAATTAATAATCATTTTGGTATGCTTTAAATAATAAATTAGTGCTTTATTTAGTCTAATAGATATGCAACAATCATTCAAACTATAGCCCTTGTCCTTCCCATGTGCTCTGTTTTTTTTTTCCACAAATAACTATGGATTGATATTCTATTTTGTCGGGTATCATGCATCAGGTCTTAGTGACGCGATTCAAATATAAAAGTATCTAGTTATAATATAATCCGGTGAGACCGGGGTTGAACCAGAGGGAGTTTTAAATCTAATAAAACTAAGAAAATTAATTGTGGGGAAAAGAAATTGTTTGAAATCAATTTAAAAATAAACTACGGTTCAGGATCCACTTCCTATATTCAAACTATAATTTTAATACTCTCTCATTTATATTTTACCGCACTTTTACCAATTAATTATTATATCATTTAATTTTATGTGTATGGATAAATATAGAATATAGTACCTAATGTGCCATACTATATTAATGTGTCGACATTATGTCAAAATACCGTAAAATCCAGTGAGATTAACATGATATAAAAATAATTAGAAAAGAATTAAAAAAACGCATTTGAGAAAATAATAATAATTGATAGTTTGAAACATTGAGCTTCACCCTTCACCTCAACTTAATAAAATTAGCTACTCATATTAAAAGAAAATACAACACTCTTTTTATTTGATAAAATTTTTTAAATATATTACAAAGAAAATTGATACAAACGGAAATAAGAAAAAAAAGAAATAAAGAAAGAAAGAAAATCTTCAATCTCGGCTTCAACTCTCAAATTTTACTCTCCAACTTCCCTCGCTCTTCAATTTCTCCTCCTTTTTTATAGGCAGCACTCGCCTTTAACTTTCTTTATTTTATTATTTATTTATTATTTTAAAATACATAAATGTGTTGAAATGTGTGATGGTCAGGAGGCGTAATGGCCTCCTGACCATCACTAACAAGTTTTTGTTCTTTTGTTCCTTTTTTTATTGATTATTGATTATTACATCTTTTAATTTTGTTCCAGTAGTTCTTCTTTGTTTCCGCTTTTAATTTCAATTCCATTTTTATTCTGAAAAATATTTACAAAATAAAAATTAATAAATTACGAATTAACATAAAATATATTTGGGAAGTATTAAAATAATTTAGAAATAATGAACGCATTAATTGACACAATAAGTAAAAAACTAATAATTTTATCCTTATTAAATGTACACTTTTTAGTGTCAATCACACTTCCCCATCAGCTTATTGCTAGGCCCTACCAATTTAAGCGATAAAAGTTCAATAAAACTTCAAACTCAAATTGAAAATCAGTTTTTTAAATTGTGTTTGCTTCTTCCATCATATTAATGATAACAATTAAATAAAATTATAAGCATTATTTTCAGCCTAAAGAAAATCAAACCCACTCAAACAGTTCAGTAAAATCCTGTAAAATGATCAATCATCAGAGCTACATTATCAAGCCACTTTTAAGAATAATACATCAAACTTAAAATCTCACGATTAAAAGTGACTCTCTAAAAAGAAGATATACCCTAAATTAATTTGTCACTCTAAAAAATGGTAAATTTGATAGAATAATAAAATAATATCACACGTTCTCACCAAGATAAAAAAATAATGCCCACAACTTAGAAATAAAATGATCTCAAGTCCAATGAATCACTAGCAAAATTTATTTTTATTTTTATTTTTATTTTTATGCTTCACCACATTTTTTAGTCTATATTACCAGCTTTTACTTCATATTATAGTTCCCAAAAATCGAGAAAAACTTTTATTAGGAAGTAACGTAGGCTAGGGTTATGGCTAACAAAAAAAAAGTAATAGGAAAAATAAAAATATATGTTTGAAAAATAAGGGACTTTTTGGAGATTATAAGGTGCTTTTTTTTTCTTTTTGCTTGGATTTTTTCTTTTTTTATTAATTGATATATACATTTAATCTTTCTTTTTATTATTTTTTATAGCACCATTATTAGGAACACATAATCATCCCTATTTTTAAACATAATACATAAAACATAAGGTGACACTTCTCATTGGAGTGGGAAAATATGATAAGTTACCAAAGAAAAAGTTTTTTTTTCAAAGGCTCAAGGGGTTAACTATGGATTTTTTATAATAAGATTGGTTAGAAAGGCTCAAACGGATCAAAGATGACCTTCTGTCATCTTTTAAGGTTCTTTATAATTTTTCATATCCACTAGTTCAATAGACTTTTAGATGCGATTGCACAATTTTTTTTTAAATATTGAGATCTTGTACAATCAATTATGAAGTTGTATAGGCAAACAATATTACTCTCCAAGGATAATAGGCTAAAAAACTCGCTTGGTCTCATTCCTCCAAATGGCTTAATCAATTTCACTCATTCAATTTCTCAATTTACATTTCAACATGCAAAAGGAAAAATATAGTGTAACATAACTCAAGGCCAAATATAATACAGATACCAAAATTTGAAAATCATCATGTTATCCAATGTTAAAAGATCACACCGAAAAAGAAAACTCTTTTTTTTTTTTAAAGAAAACACAAAAAGAAATTGTGACTGATTGCAGAAACTTAAGGGAGGTGATTAAGAGAAAAAAAACGAAAAAAGTCCAAAAAAAGTTAGAAACATTTTTTTTGAAAGAAAACACAAAAATTAAGAAGATGTATTTCTAGAGACACTACATTCTATATTCTGCCATATTCGAATCAAATTTTTATCCAAAGTTAGTATTTACAACAAAAATTAGTAAAAACATCACTAGAACTGAGACATTCCACAATTATCAACTATTCTCCCCCCCAACCTAAAGAAGAAATTGTCCTTAATGTCTAAAGAAAGGAGTAGAGTTTAGAAGATATTACCTGGCCACTACTGGAAATATTTACAGACGGAAAGTTAATTTAATTTACACTTTTTACGAGAGTTACTGCCATCGTCATCAGTTGCCCAATCCAATGCCAAAGTCATGAGATTTGGCTCTGGTTTGTAAGCTTGCAAAAGATCAAGTAACTCATTAGCAGTAGGAGTACAAATGATGAGTTTTTTGGCTGAGGATGGAATGAAATAATTTTTGATTGCATGATTAAGAAATGTTATTGAGCCATTATAAAAGTTATTAACATTAAACAAACCAATGAGTTTTTTATGGATATTCAAATGGGCCCAAGAAGCAAATGTAATTACTGCCTCCAAAGTTGCAAGGTCTCCTAGCAAGAAAATAAAAGTATCAGTATAATTCAGCATTTCAGATATTCTTTCTTGCATACCTGAGATACCTAATTCTTCTCCAGTTGGTGAGTTTGGTAGACATCCTAAAGATTTTAAGGCTTTTGGAATGATGCCTAGCACTTGGCTTTCTCGAACGAAAGTAGCTTCAGAGGCAAGCTTTGATAACCCTCGGTCACCTCCTCCATATACAAGATATAGTTCCCTCTTTGCTATAACACGACCAAAATCTATGACTGCTTAAACGAACTCCTTATATTTTCCATAGTGAAATCCAGAAAGCACACAAATATTTTTAAGTTGACTGCTTGAAGTTTCTATCATTATAAAAGTTCTAAAAAGAAACAATTTGTAAGTGCTTGAAAATGAGCTCTTATTTAAAAATCTTAGTGACGGACATAATGATATACATCTATAAATGGGGCGATGTGTTTGTCAAATGACACGTGAAGCTTTTAGCTTAATAATTCAAAGGCAAACAATGAAAAGAAAAAGTAAACAGTGATTAGATAAAATAAAGAAAAAACAATAATAATAAGGCAAAAGATAAAAGAACAGTAAAATAAAAGGATATTTACTGGTAGTTGTGATTGTGACTCACATCTTCCTCTGGTTTTACGTCCAGTAACAACTTAAATGCTCTCTATGGATCGAGGATAGCCTTCCCATCCAGTTTTCTTATAAACTGACAAATATGGTCTTTTAGAGTCAAATTCTCAAGACTAAATTGTGCACTTTCCTTTTGGAACAACTTCCATAAACTTTGAATTTCATGTTGAACATATTCGCTCGGATGCGTCTCAAGAGATCGTAGGATATCATCCAACGATTCTTTACCTATGCCATCCTTAATGAATTTGATTTTATCTTCACGATTTACAGAAACCATTCCTAATGCTTTACAACGTGAATTTTTGTAAGCAAGTCTTACACAGTGAGAATATTTAGAGCCAAGTCGCTTATCTCTTCTTTTCTTAGCAAATTTACTTTTACCAAAACCAGGCATATAGGAAATGAATGGATCAGAAAACTCACCTGCCAATTGGACATTTGCTTCAATTAACCAGCGAATGTCAATAGGAATCCCATTGATCATTAATAAACGCAGTCGTTCACAACGAGCTTTGGAAATCTTCTTAAGAGTATTTTGAGGGAGAGAAAGAAAATGTTGATGTAAATTTTGTTGTATTTCTTCCATGCTTGGCATTGAGGTTTTAGTTATTGTGGGAAATTGAGAATACCAACTTAAAAAGTTACGGAGTACCATTATCCGCCATTTATACGGGAGAGTGAATAAAAAAAATCAAATCTGCAAAATCAAATCGAAAGTGAAAAAGAACAACAAAATAAAACAAAAGCACACAAGGAATATAACTCACCTTCCTCTTTTTATTTAATCCAGTTCCAATTGCAAATTATAAATACCATTCTCTATTTCCTTGAGTTGTCTTTCTAGATCTTTCACGTGAGATACTAACTCTAGTGGTTGCAGATCCCAAATGGGATGTAATTTACAAAATCGGAGCAATTTTCTAAGTAAAATTTTACATGAAAAAGCGTTTTAAGATGATCAAAAAGGCAATTTCTCATGGAGGTACTCATGGCAAGTATAAAAATTTAGTGAGCTAAATCACAATTGTCAAACTACACACAATTAAAACAATGCAATGCACTCCATGCAAGACATAGGGAAAATGAAAAAGAAAACAAATCAAATAATTCAAACGATAAAGTAACAGTAAATCAAATTCACAAAACGTTAAAATGAAAAGGCTTAATCAAAATTTTGGTGGGTCACTCAAATGGATTTTGGTATCTGCTTCATGTGGTTGGTATTTCAAATATGGTTTCAATCTTTGGTCATTAACTTTGAATGTGACACCATCATTTGATAATCTAGAAAGGCTAATGACACATGCAATGCTAATAATGCGTGCTAAAGAAATTAATGATGCATAAAATACTAAATGAAAATTGCAGAAATAAAAATAAACTGGAAATTAAATAAGCAAAAAAGAAAAGTGAAATAAAAATACACAAATTGAAAAATAATTAAATAAATTAGGCAGTGAAACCATCCATTAAAAGAAACAGTTTAGGCGGTATTTTAAAGTCAGCCATATAATAAAACATAAAATTAAATAAATTAATGCACATAAATAAATAAATTGAAATTAAAATGCTAGGCGGTAGAACCGATCGTATAAATAAAAATACAAAATTTAAATGACAGTCAGGCAGTAGAACCGACCATTTAAAATAAATACATAAAGTAAATTACAAAAATTTAAAGAAATAAATTTGATTTGGGGACTGATTTGCAAAGGTTTATGGGATAAGATGAAGCTTCACATAAATTTTATGGATAATGTTAAGGTTTGAAAAGAACAGGGTGCTAACTGAAGTTTCACAAAAAGAGAATAAAATAGAATTACGGAAAGATAGTAATGACAAAACAAAAAAAATAAAATAAAGACAAACAAATACCAAATTTAGAAAACTCTTCGGCAACGGAGCTAAAAATTTGACACGATTTAAAAGTATATTACTCTCAAGTATAAGAGTATCCAATTATAATATAACTCGGTGAGACCAGAGTCGAACCAGAGGACGTTTTAAATCTAGTAAAACTAAGAAAATTAATTGTGGGGAAAAAATTGTTTGAAATCAATTTAAAAATATGCTAAGGTTTAAGATCCACTTTCTACATTCAAACTATAATTTTAATATTCTCTCATTTATATTTTGCCTCATTTTTACCAATTAGTTATTATATCATTTAATTCTATGTGTGTGGATAAATATAGAATAAAGTACCTAATGTGTCACACTATATTAATGTGTCGATATTATGTCAAAATACTATAAAATCCAGTGAGATTAATGTTGTGCAAATTTTATTAAACTCGCAAGCGCACGAATCCGTTGTAGTGTAAATCAATGGTGACGAGTGTCGATCCAAAGAGGAGGTGGATTTTAATTATATATAAAATTAATTTAGTGAATTGGTGATTGGATTTAAGGTGAAAATGATTGAGAATATGCTAAAACTTAAATTAAAATTACAAGAATAAATTCTGAAATTGGAATTGAAATGACAATAATAAATTGTAGAGAATTCTAATAAAATGACGTACTTGGGTATTTGGATCCGTATCAACATGCATCATGGGCTAAATATTTCTTATTAATACCAATTAAATCGTGAGAGGGGAATCCACACCTCATGAACCACGCTCTAATAAATATGGTGCTAAGGGCTTATCGTGCCAAATAATAATAATCTTATACTAGGGTGCCGGTGAAACCAGGGCAGTACTAGACAAGATTAGTATTATTTGTCAACGAAAAGTCTAAACATCCACAAAAACTAGAGCGGAAGAGAAAATAAATTTACCAAATCAAGCTCATGACACATGTTGAGACTTCACCTTCAACCCAAGCTTGAAAAACAATTAGCCACTCATAGTTGAACTAGGGTCAAAATGGAAATTTATTAAAATATATAGAAAATACAAGATAGAGAGAGAATTATAGAAAATGAACCCCAAAAATGGATTCAGAGATGCCCAATTAGGGGGGGGAGGCCCCTTTTTATAGTTACATCGAGTAAATCATGGCCATCGGATTAAAAACAGTTTAGACGCTCAGGATTTCGCCACATCATCAGTCAACAGTACGCGTGAACAGTATGCGGTTCAGCAACTATTTGCACAGTAACGCGGTTTAGCCACTATTTGTACAGTATCACAAACAGTATCCCGTACATGTGAATAGTACCGTACATGTGAACAGTGCCATTTTTCCTTTTATGCTCCTCCTAAGGTTTTCGACCGTCCTAAGTTAAAAAATGATGTCCGTTTTGCCATTTGATCTCTCGTTTATTGTGAAATAACTATGATGCCCCTAAAATACATAAAATACTTAATTAAAATAAAATACACATAATTAAAGTATAAGAAACTTAAACACATAAAAGTAAGGGTTGTTAGTAATACTTGATATGTAAAATAACAATTTTCTCCCTTATAAATATGCACTTTCTAACACTCAACAATTAACATGATATAAAAATAATTAGAAAAGAATTAAAAAAATCATTTGAGAAAATAATAATAATTAATAGTTTGAAACAATGAGCTTCACCATTCACCTCAACTTAATAAATTTAGTTACTCATATTGAAAGAAAACACAACACTCTTTTTATTTGATAAACTTTTTTAAATATATTACAAAGAAAATTGATACAAACGGAAATAAGAAAAGAAAAGAAATAAAGAAAGAAAGAAAGAAAGAAAATCTTTAGTCTCGGCTTCAGCTCTCAAATTTTGCTCTCCAACTTCCCTCGCTCTTCAACTTCACCTCCCTTTTTATAGGCAACAATTGCCTTTAACTTATTTTATTTTATTATTTATTTATTATTTTAAAATATAAAAGTGTGTTGAAATGTATGATAGTCAGGACCATCACCGACAAGTTTTTGTTCTTTTGTTTTTTTTATTTTATTGATTATTTATTATTACATATCTTCAATTTTGTTCCGGTAATTCTTCTTTGTTCCCGCTTTCAATTCCAATTCCATATTTATTCCTGAAAAATATTTATAAAATAAAAATTAACAAATTACGAATTAATTTAACATAAAATATATTTAGAGAGTATTAAAATAATTTAGAAATAATGAATGCATTAATCGACACAATAAGTGAAAAACTAATAATTGTATCCTCACTAAATGTACACTTTTTAGTGTCAATCACTTAGTATACCTGGATTCCTTTTTAAGCTAATTAGAAATTCAATGTTAATTTCATTTACAACTTATGTAGGGGTTGGTAGTGCCTGTCCAAGGGAGTTGGTATGTGTACAATGGCCAATCTGTTAAGTATATTGTGAGTTCATATATCATCTTCTTTCTGAAAGTATTTTGGCTTATCTATGCTAGTGACCTTGTCATCTGCCAAGTATTACTATATATACTTTTAGAAAATTTGATTTGCAGTGTGACTAGTTTATTTCAAGGTTGATATTGTTTGTCCTTTCTCAAGTTCTTAAAGAACGTGGCATAGATGAGATTCCTATCAGTAACCCTGACCTAAGTAATGCTTTTAGCAAGTATTTTCTCAATTTTAATTGATTTAAGTTTTGCAGTAGCACTTGATATTAGATATGTCATTATTTAAATTGGTGTGGGACCCATCTCTAATACCAATGGCAAGTACTAGAATTTTATGAAAGCATGCTACAATTTTGCCATCAAATTGATTATTGAGCGATCATTAATGATGGTGTCATCTCTTATCTTCATTCATACATAAAAAATATAGAGTTCAATATAGAACTTGAGAAGGGATTATTCATTACTTATAAATCTGTAGATGTTTTCAGGTTTGAATGAGATAGCGTTAAACTATGTTGGTTCTTGTTGATGAATTTATTTATGGGTGAAGGATGAACATTTCCAAGAATAAAGCAACATCAGAGAGATTGGCTCTCGCTCAACATAACTAAAATATTGTGAGTCTTACTGATGGAAAGAGAATTGAAAGAACTTGAAGAGTAAAGAGCTACCGATGGTTCTTTGAAATGAAAGCCCTTGATCATGATTGGAGTCCCGATATCGAGTGGTTCCCTATTTCTGTGTTGAAGTGGATTAAAAATCAATGGAGCAGTAAGGATGTTGAGAAGCAGCAACAAGATCAGAGACCTGAAATTGATACTTGGCGCAAGCCCATTGAAGAAGAAGAGCTGGCTCTAAATAATGATTCTGGGATCTATCATGATAAAATAGTTTCTTCTATGGATCTAGCCAAAGTGTTCTCAAAGTTGGTTTTTAATCCCTTATATGAATAGAGTTCTACTCACAGTAGTGCACTTGAACATAATAATCAAATGCCCTTTTCACGTCTGATAAATGCCCGCCAAGTTAGCTCTTTTTGAACTCCAAGACATCACATAAATGGTTATTAAACTCTAGCAAAAGTCAGAGTATTGGCTTTGAAAATCTATTGCAAGTGATTGTAACTTTTGTATGGTATCACTAGAGGAATGCACCTGAACTTCATAGTATCAAATTTGTCAGTACTCATCAAGGAATTTATCATAATACAACATAAGTGAAATTCTGAAAGCCATATATGTTCAATTAGTTTCTGTTTTAGCATGTTTCTACTATGATCAATATTCCGATATGTTCTTTCTATCCCTCATCCATTTCACAATTGAAAATATGGCGGTGAACCCTACTATTCATGTCTTGTGATCTTATTAGTAAATTTTTAACCTTTTACATACATACGTGTGTGTGTGTACCTACCAATTTATTCAATAAATCTATTTTTAAAAATAATTTTTATCATTAAAATATCTTAAATTAAATTACAATTATGGACACTAGAGTATAATAAAAAAGAAAAGAAACTAGAATTTTACTCTTTGAACCCATCTTTATATTTAACATAGTTTTATAAAATCATAATAAAATTATCATTAAACCATAATCAATCAAGAGGTGTGATTTTTGTGTCAAGTCATATATTTTTGTTAAATGGGCACATGTGAATCGATTCAGAGTAACAAAGTTGGTTGTTATTTGTATTAATTTTATGGAGGAACAAAACAATATTGACAATAATTTGAATCTTGAACTGGCTTGAATTTTGTTTTTTATTTGATTTTTGTTTTTTACCCTTTTCCATTCAAAATTGATAGAGAATATTGACAAATTTTCCCTTTGTTTGAATCATGAACAAAGTTGGTTATTCTTTGACTTTTCGTTGAATTGCATAAGTTTTCCCTGTTGCGTAAATTAGCAAGTATACTAGTCTGCACAAGTAATATAATGAAGAATAGAGTATCGTCTCACAAAGATTGTATATCTTATTAGTTACCGAAATTATTCTAACCCTAATTTATTTGAACAATTGAATAGGCGAATTTAGATTAAGAATTAAAAATAAAATAAAAAACTAAAAATTAAATAAATATGCAGGCAAAAATAGACACCTCTAAGAGATTAAGACACTAGTACATTCAATTTCACCATAACCATTCCAATTTAATCCTCCATCTATGCTATTAAAGTTTATCACCCATGTTGACACTGAATTTCTCTAATCTATTCAATATCCTCTCTCAAATAATGTAAAAGATACATTCATATATCAACGCACTATATCTCTGTATGAATTTAAATATGTAAAGATTCATTAAGCTACATGGAAATTCTTAGAGAAAACTGCATGAATCACGTTGGCACATCTCTGTCTTTCGTTTAATTCATGGCATCCATTATATAAAGCAAAAATACATAAATTTCCTCTCAGTCTTATTATGTATTCTCAAATCATTTAAATATTGGTCAGAGATTTAAAAGCATTAAGCACAATAATGAACACTCAACCATGAAATAACAAACTAAAAATAACATAGATATATGAAATTAAATATTCATATTTAAGCAATATCGTAGCCCTAGTAAAATAAATTAGTTTATAGGAATATAAAGAGAATCCATAAATTTAATTGGGAACATTCAAGAAAAATAATAGAGAAAGAGAAGAGAAAGAATAAACTCAAGAAGCTATCTCTCTTCAATCTCTGCAATTGACTTTCTAAATTGTTGCTCCCAGATTTACAACGGTGGCTTCTCTCTTTTTTTTTTTTCTCTCTTGCTCTCGGTTTTTCTCTCCAATTTTCGCAGCTGCCATCCTCTCTTAATTCTCCACTAGTATAGCTTTTGTAGTAGCTTTTATTGTGCGCCCTAACTCCTTGCATGGAAAGAATTAAATCCAAAGCCAAGCCGCCTCTTTCATGCATGCACATAACTTTGTACAATTAATTGGCCAATGAATATTGTTAAAGCCAAAGCCCATCACGTGCTTGCCATTTACAGCCATGCCAAAATATTTACTAGCTCAATTAATCACAATATATGTTTCACTCGTGATTGCGTGCATGTTGATTAATCAAATTAAATCTTTTTTTATTTGTTCCAATTAAATATCTTTATTTCTTTTCCTTTTTGATTTCTTAATGTTCATTTTTTCCTCAATGTTCCAATTTAATTTCTCTTTAATTCCATATTATACCTAAAATAAAAAAATATTATAACTAAGATAAAATTAACATAATAAAATATAATTTAATATAAAATTAAGTTAGGAAAATATAGTAATAATATATAAATTACTAGCACATTAGTCCTTGTGCACTTTAATGCTTGTAATTTAAGAGAGGGATCGGCTATAACTTTTAAATCAAATAATTTCATACTATTCGTTAGAAATATATATAATATTCTTCATATCATGCAGGTGGATCTATCTCCATGTTATTTCACCAAGCATCACATAACTAAAAAGTAATTCCTTGTTTATTCTTTGGCCTTTTTTTTCCAAATTATGGTTTTAGAATTATGAGAACAATGAATCATGCTATAATCCTTTTTTGTTTATTGAAATTTTTTTTCTCTGTTATGCATTGATCTTTGCCTTTAATTAGTGTTTGGTAGTTGTTGGTGTATAAATACTAATGCTATTACTGTCAATGTGCAAGTATACACAACAAGTAATAAAATGAAGAGTATTCAAAATCATCTCCATAGGGATTGATGTTATCAGATTTGCTACAGCAATCTTAACAGTGCAGATTTTGTGCTAAAATAAAATAAAAAATTAATGAAATTAATGTACTAATTAAAATAAAAATGCAATAATAAAATGCAACAAAGTAAACTATCACGTCAAGCTCAAGGATAAAACTAATGGGAATGTATAGTAGTTGAGTGAATAAACTCTCTTAATGGTCTTGACTATTTTCTAATGGTTGGCTCGGTTGCTGCAGTATTTGCTACAGTACTGGGCAGAATCCTTATGTATCCTCAGCCATCACATGTTGGATATCTTATATCTATATGCAACCTAATAATGATCAGTTGCTATGCTAACATAACATATAATATTACACGCTTAGGTCCTATTTACCTTACAAGGTGAATCCTTATGTCTAGTTCATCACTAATCTTAAATCAAGCATGGCCCTTTTGGGACTCAAGTAAAACTCAATTCGGGAAACTCAATCTAAAACCAAGTATTGCTCTAATATGTTCCACTAAGCTAGGCCATTTTGCAGCTCTCTCCTAACTATCATTAAATAGATGATCAACTGAAATAATGAATAAAAATAAATACTATCAAAACAAACTGCTACAGCAAACATGCAGTAATATATATATTCAGTCAATAAACCACTAAGATTGTTTATCACTCAACCACAAATAAATTTAGTTCATGGTTTATAAAAAAAAATAAAGAACAAAATTTCAGCCATGAAACACATCTCCATGAACAAATAGAAAACAATAGAAGAATAAGAAGAATTGAGCTTCCAATTGATCTCTGCAATTTTTCCTCTTGTGCAACCCTTAATATCTCTCTTGAATCTTTTTTTTCTTTTATTTCTTTGTGTTTTTCTCATTGGGTGATGGCCCTCTTTCATCCTTATGATGTGTGCTTCTTTTATATTTGAAAATTAGGATAAACGGAAGCCTAGGGTGCGCATAAATCATATTAAGAAACTGCATATTGCAATTCTGTAAGTATCCCGCACAAAATTTTCTCTGTCGTTATTCCAGAATTGCTACAGCAACTGCACTGTTCTAGATTTATTTCAGTTCTTTTATAACCATGTTCTTCCTCCTTTTTGCCAGCCTATTGCATCAGCATTCCTTCCATGAATTATAAGCTTTTGGAAACCTACAATTATGCACACAATTTGAGCACGAATTATTTTAAATCAAGCAAAACTTATTAAGACTTAACTAAAATGAATGTTTATGCAAAATGTAACAAAAATGCAATAAAAACACATCATTTACTCTCTAAGTGATCTTGATGTAAGTCTAGAATTGCCATAATAATTTTCATTTCATAGAGTTATCAATAGCCTGGTAAATAGTAGTTGTTGTACTTATATCTAATTGCGTTTGAATTTGCCAAAATAAATTAGGTTCATAATGCGTCACCAACAATTGGTTCTTCAAGTTATGATATTTACAGAGCTGCAATTTTTGATGCAAGTGAGCATATTAAATCACGGATGGAGCCAGTCGCCTATAAGCATTATTTTAACTCATTTGCTAAGGTTAACTTCTTTTAATAGTTTGTTTCTACAACTTTATGTTTCTTCCGAGAGTAATTGTTATTTTCACCTATCTAATACTAAGATAATTATATCGTTTTAGTTTGGTCTTTATGTGTCATATAAACTGATTTTTTAAATGTATTTTGTAGTTTTACTAACGACATTCAATTACATGCAGGTTGATGTTTCCATCAAATCTACCAATTATGATACAAATTGTGTGATGGATTATAGCAGTGAATTTACAACTCATGAGGTAACTTTAATTTATAATTAATTTTGGATTAATTTTTGTGAAAATTTATTTAAGAGTGGAGAAGTCATGATTTAGTGGACTCGTAATGTTGGAAAGAAAAAAGGTATATGGTTGTTATCAAGAGATCTAAAGTGGGTCGTGGTGGTAAAAGATCAAGGATTCTTTTTGGTTGTGAAATAGGTGGAAAGTATGAAAAATAAAGAAGAAGGACAACAAAAAAAATTTGAAATCGAGAATAACTGGTACAATAAAATGCAGACGTCTTTTTTAAATTAAAGGGCCAAAAGTTAGACACTTATAGCGACTGGATGCTAAAGTTAATGCGCGAAGTACATAATCATCCAATTGCAAAACATCTTGAAGGGCACCCATTTGTAGGGCGATTAACTATAGCAGAAACATCAATATTAGTTGACATGTCAAAAGTATGTTACGACCAAAAGATATTTTAGTCACTTTGAAAAAAAATGATCTATTTAATGTTTCTACAATGAAGTCAATATACAATGCACGACAGTGATATAAGGTGATTGAGATGGCTGGTAAATCACAAATGCAACAACTTTTGAGTAAGTTATTTGAACATAATTACATTGAGCGGTATAAGTGTTATGACAATGCATATATTGTGAAAGACTTGTTTTGGGCAGCATAGAGTTGTTACGTATGTTTCCAAGTATTTTGCTAATGGATTGTATTTACAAAGTCAATAAATATCATCTTTCTTTATTTGAGATTATTTGAGATTATAAGAGTGACATCAATTGTATGACTTTTAATGTTGCTTATACATACTGAAGTTCTGAGTGGGAAGATAGCTACACATAGACATTAGATAGATTGAGGGCTTTAATGGACAATGATTTTTTACCTAGGGTCGTTGTCACTGATAGAGAGTTGGCTTTAATGAATGACATTGAGAAGATATTCTTTATGCAAATTATTTTTTATGTCGATGGCATTTTAGTAGGAATATTATGGCAAACCACAAGAAGTTATTTGTAGCAAATGATAAGTGGGAGAAGTTCATAATAAGTTGGAACTTATTGGTGTTATCTTCAAATGAAATTGAATTCATTGAGCACTTTAAAACCATGCAGAGAGATTTTGCATCTTTTCTAGTAGTAATGGAATATGTAACATATACATGAATGAACAACTATAAAAAAAAAAAAAAGATATGTTTCAGCATGGACATATAAAATTATGCACTTTGAAAATTTAACAACAAACATGCATATAACATTTTAATTTTACTAATAACTTATTGGTTTTACTTATTCAATTTTTATTTATTTATTATTATTATTAATTTTTTTTGTTAATATTATCTTTTTAATAGAGTTAAAAGTTCACATTCAAGGTTGAAAAAGCATCTTTCCACAAGTCAAGGAAACTTTGAGGGCAAAGATACACAATTTACTTGAGCTGCAACATACATATATTAAAGCATCACTTAAGAAAAGTTTAACAATTATTCAACATCAATTCAAGCCTACAGAATTCAATCATATTCGAGGTTTCACCTCTGTAACTACATTAAATATAATCCTTAGTGAGTTGAAACATGCTATTTCTCTTGGGGTCGACCACTCTTCATGTGGGTGCACTGTTCGCCAAACACATGGTTTACCATGTGCTCATGAGATTGAAGAATACAAAGAGAATGTCAGCCTATTCCACTTGGAGAATTGATCTTTATTAGAAAAAACTTGACTTAGTAGCTGTTACTCAAAAGCAAAAGGTGGAGTTAAGTTGTCAACCGGAGTTTGAGTTAATTGCTAAGCAGTTTAATGAGAGTTCGATTGAAATTCAGTTAGATATTTTGAAAAAATTAAAGGAGATGGCCAATCTTGGGCGTACTTTTTTTTTTAAATCCAAAGACGAAGACAAGAACATGAGATCAACCATCTATCAAAGTCGATAATTCTACCCATTTTGACCCATATGCTTTTGAGATAGTATTATCTGGCCAAGAAAGTTGTTCACTTAATGTAAAGAGTAATTCAATTATAGCTGCTAAATCAAAAGCTAAGGTTAAACATAAAAGAAGACCGAAACAAAAGGTAATACAAATTTATGCTTAAGTTATTTAGTAAGTCATTTAATTTAAATTTTTTTATTATATATAATACTTATATTTGTATGTTAACAAGAGCATGCCAGTCAAATCAATTACGTTTATTGATGAATTTTCAGTTATATTACAATCATATATTCGTCACATTATCGATGTTGTAGCTGATGGTAACAATAGTTTTAGAGCAAAAGCTGACTTAACAGGCTTGGGTGAGGATGGATGGGCACAAGTGAGGAAAGATTTACTAAATGAGTTGTACTCTCATTTAGATGATTATGGCAAATTATACGGACCTGAAAGAGTGAACGAGCTTATTTATATCCTTTCATATTATAAGAATTGGCCAGTATCATTTGATCGATGGATGACTATGCCTGACATGGGTCATCTTATAGCATCGTGCTATAATGTTGTCTTATTCCACTTGCCCTCAGTACAATGCCTTACATTTTTTCCTTTGAGATCTGAGCAAGTGCATATGCTATCTCGTCGAAATATTGCTCATGGCTATGTATTTGGCAATCATTTTGTTGAGGTATAATTTATTATTTTATTAATTAAATGTTCTTCCATTTATAATTTATGATTATTAATTATAATCTTTTACATGTATTTTTAACGCCAGGTCATCATGTTCCACATATAACACCTAATTGGGACGCATATTCCCTATCGCAAGTGGATGGGAGACTTCATATGCTTCTCAAATACAACTTTTTAAAGAAATTATAAGTCCTAAGGTGGCTACTGTAGATAGAATAGTTTTAGAAAATTAACTCTATAATACTAATCATATGTTGTTTTTTTTTGCTTTAATGTTGGCATGCCATTCGGGTTGTTCTTTTGGCTCAATGTTCACGGATATCGATGATGGATATGATTCGTTTGGGAATGGCCCCCTCACTCAAAATTGTTTAATTAAAATTGATGATTAAATTTTCAATTAATAATCAATTATTGCTTTTTCCCAGATTCTGAAATAATTATTTTTTCTCAGAGTCCTTAGATTAGATTTTCATACCATCATACAGATTTTTCTCACCACTATAATATAACTCGAACAATAATTTCATGATGACGGCTATTTTCTCCATATAGAATGCTTTGATTCATTTTTTCTTGAGTGAGGGATTTACTCAAAATTGATTATTAAATTTCTAATTAATAATCAATGTCCAATATAATGGGTTTATAAATGAATATAATGGGTTTAATAAGTAAAATCACTATTATTATAAAAAAAATGGGTTTAGTAAGGGTATATTAGGTATTTTAGTGGATTTATTAAGTAAAATTTAAAATTTCAAAATTTGAGGGTGGGTTTATTTAGTAAATATGTTTATTGAATAAATTGGTGGGTTCAAAATAGCCTCACTATATATATATATATATATACACACACACTTAAACCAAGAAATATACATACATACAAATTTTTAACCTTTTACATACATACATACATACATGCAAAGATTGGCACAAAAATATACATGTACTAAACATTTATACAAAATCATCTACCATAACCATAATATATGCAAGAAGTAGATGATCAAAACTTTGTTGCATATCGTCCATCAGAAAATGAACGATGAGGGTGAGAACGCTGATATCATCACCGACATAGAATTTTTCCTGAAAACAAATATAAAACCAATAACATTAATTATTAAGTAAAAATTACTCATACTAAAAAACATCGACCAAACATAAAGATTGAACACAAAAAGATTACCTGGGGTGATATTCATTATAGTCATTGTTGTAATAAAAAGAACGAGGAGCTGGCTTAACCTTTGAATTTGATCTAGTTTTATTATTATTATAAGTCTTAATATTACTTTTTCTTGACACCTTCTTTACAGGCTGATGATGATATTGAATCTTTCCCTGATCAATCTCCAAGAATGAAACAACCATATCTTCTAATATCACTGATAGCTCCGGTCTCCAGTATTTTGGCATATTAATCTTCTTTTGTCGTGGCTTCGACCATGCCTCATTACACCCGCTCACCAATACCACCTGCACTTTGTTCCCCGGTTCCTTCGGTTGCAACTGTCGCACTTGCGCCGAGCGCCGGTAACACGAACCAAGATCATACAGAAACTTCATTGATTAATAAAAACAAATGAGACCCACTAGTGCTTCAATAGAACTTTAGTTTTGTGATTGATTCTCTTTGTGGTTGAATTTATAATAAAGAGAGAGAGAGAGAGAGAGAGAGAGCAAATGCTTGCCATAATAGAACTGCGAGTAACTAAGATATTGATTAATTGAAGTAATTATTTGTCCTTATCTCTTGTTATTATGATACGTTAGTTAGTTTCTCATTATCTCTGCTCAGTGGTAGAAGATCTATCTATGTAGTAACTGTAACAGTTATTTTTTACTGTTATAGTTAAAAGTTATAGCCTTGTTTACTTTTCTAGTTGGCCAACTAGAAACTAATGCTAATAGTTCAGCTTCTATTCCGAGCCTTATTGCTATGAATACGACAGTTGTTACAAGTAATTTTAAAATAAATAATATTGTATTTGAAATTTTCTTAAATTTTAGCTAGAAACCGAAGAACAATTATAGTAAAATGAAAAAGAAAAATAAAATTTCATTTCTACCTATATTTACGTCATAACGTTTTTAAAAGTTAAATTAAAGATTTTTTTAGTTTTTCGCAAAACGAATATACATCCTTTTTAGCATTATACTGAAATGGGGTGCTTTTGTTTGATATTAGTAGCAAGTACATTAGCCAATAGCCCCTTGGTTTGTATAAAAAACAAATCTGTAATAGTATGGGCATCTTCATTTTTTTCATGCATTTTTTTCATGCAGACATGTTTTTAAGGCATGAGATTTAATAGAGTCAATTTTAAATGTTATTAAATTGCATGAGTTTATAGTGTATTAAAAATTAACTTTATTATGTGCAGGATTTAACAGCTTGTTCACATTAAAAAAAAAAGACGCTCAGAATGATTATATATATACATATATATACACACAAAAAAGTTGATTTTGTATTTTCTTTTTTTAAAAGGATTTTAGTGTAAGTTTTTTGGTACTACATAAGGCTTATTAGTTATTATGTGCTCAAAGTATGCGGGTTGAATCATCTTGCAAAGCTTGAGATTCTAATAAACTTTAATTACTATACCAATAGCTTTATTACTTTTAATACTGATTAAAATTCTCTCATAATCTTTTTTTTCCTCTAGTTTCTTCTAATTTTAAAAATTTAGTGAAAAAAGTGGCTTCATCATAAATAAAGTGAAACAAGTTGGCTTGATTGTTAACATTAAAATTCAAAATTCAATCTTGACCATTTATTTCACTAAGAGAAGAAGAGAAAAAAGATTATACAAGATCCTTTTATCCTTTAGTATTAGTGTAGATGTTTATTAATAAATAATAAATTTGACTGGATTTCAAATTTTAGTCTTTGAATAATCGAAAGAGATTTAATTGAAAGCATATAAAATCATAGAAATATGCATATGTAATTTTGATCAAATTTAAGTGGTTTCCACAAAGTGAGTGTTAATTAATTTAGCCCATGAAAATTTTTTATAATGGTACAAAAAGTTTAATATTTGAACCTCTCTCACTTAAGTTTTAGAAAGAACATTGGATTTAATTGAAAGCATATAAAATCACATAAATATGCATATGTAATTTTGATCAAATTTAAGTGGTTTCAACAAAGTGAGTGTTAATTAATTCAACTCGTGAAAATTTTTTATGATGGTACAAAAAGTTTAATATTTAAACCTCTCTCTCACTTAAGTTGTAGAAAGAACATTAGATTGCCATATTTTTATTAATTTTTTTAAAGGAAAAGGAGTGGATACTAATAAAATTTTCAATTGACAAAGACGGATTATAAAATATTGTAGTATCCATGAGAGTAGTGATAGTGTTAGGTCTCCTTAATATTCTTTCTTTAAGTGACATATGCAGTTGGCCATACGTATTTGAAAACAAGTTGGAAAAAAAAAATCGATCCACTACGTAATTGTATATAAACGAATTCAATTGATTAATTAATTAATAATTAATTGTTGTAAACTTGAATTAAGCTGGAACACATATTGCTAGATGGAGAAAAGTTATTAAATTGCTAAATATAAATTTAAAATTATAGAATGAAGTATTGAGTAGGATAAGTGTAACGTTACAATCCCCATCAATTAAGTAGATATTTTTTGTTTTGGGCACATCTTTTGCAAATTTATTGAACTCACACGTGCATGAATCTATAGTGGTATAGATTTATGGTGATGAATATTGATCCCATAAGAAGGTAGATTTAATCATATGCAAGGTTAATTTTTCAAGTTTGTTTGTGAATTAATTAGATGAGATTTTTGAGCGCTACTAAAATGAAAATGGCGGTAATAACTTAAAGATCAAACAATTCAAATGAAATACTTGAATTTCTAGAGTCACATTCAACACTTCACCATGACCTTAATATTCATTTTTAGTTCTAATACCCCACTCCTCATAGTCTTCATTTTGGTAATTATGGTATCAAGCATTTATAGTGCTAGGGGATAATAATCTTTTGCTCAATGTGATGTCAAATACATGTTGTGCTAGGTGATAACAATCTTACTATCGACAATATGGCAAGACCATCCACTAAATAATTTAGATACATTCTCTGTCAACACAGAGTCAAAATGACCCACAAACAGTAATGATCTTGTATTAGGGAGTCAATATCTCGTACAAAATCTAGACAAGATTATTATTGTTCGTCAACGATGACTTAAAACAATATGTATAAATAAGAGAGAAAGGGTGAATAAACTTACCAAACTAAGCCTATCGATTATGTTGAGGCTTCACCTTCAACCCCAACTTGAAATTAAATTAGCCACTCATAATTAAACTAAAGGTAAAATGGTAATTTTATTAAAATATGTAGAAAATGGAGAAAAATTTGGATTTAGAACTGTTAAATAAGAGGAAGCCCTCAATTTATAGATACAATGGCTAAATCATAGCCATTAAATGAAAATATTTCGGACGCTTAAGATTGCACCATATGACAAGCTCTAATTAGCGAAACATCATCAAGATTGTGAATTGATCTAATAATATGCTGCCACAATATCGATCAATGCCACATCATTAGTCAATGCCTCCTAAACATTTTGCCCTTTATTGAAACGACCCGCCCCGCACTCCCAGAGCGAATCTGTCTAAACTCGTATAATCGAGTCGATAATAATAATAATATCCAAGAATTCTGTCAGAAATTCGACAGAATCTCTCTTATAAATACAACATTCCCAAACCTACAATTTACAAAACAATACTCCTAAAAATATCTCAATATCCATCCAACCTTCATAACCAACTTCTCAAGTCAACATATCAAATATCACCCAAATCATCATAATATAAAAATACAATGGTTATCCTTAATTACAAAATATTACAAATAAATACAATTCACAATATCCCAAATATCAAAATATTAAATCTACGACTCCTAGCACCATCACGTGGCCATAATTTCAAATCTAACTACCGTTACTGGGTCAACTGATGTACCTGCAAATCTCATGTGGGGGGAAAAATATAATAACAATGAGATGAGTATAAAACTCAGTGAGCTCAGTGAATGGATAATAATTTTTGAAAAATAAATTTATTTAAAATGATTTAATATTTCTCAAATCAATTCCATCAAAATACCATAAGAACTTATATAAACATATTTAATTCAAATCAGTCACTGAAATACTATATTACATAAATCTGCATAAAATCGATGGAATCATAATACTTATCATATCAAATACTGCATACCAAAAACTATCATCAAACAAGTACCCAGGGGAATGATCTCATCATATCCGGACCTCGACGGATGGGCAATCAGGGAACCATCATGCCGCGGAGCTACAACTGATAGATGGGGAAAATCTCATCTCATATCTCATATATCTCAACATCTGTATCTCTGTAATCATCATACTGCATGCATAAGCCCCCAAAAGGGAAAAGCGCCCAAATACACAGCCCAAAGCCTCTATGTGTGTTCAGACGGGTCCCAAATGCCTCTATCTTATCTCATGTGTATCTCTGTATTTATCTCATATTATCTGTTTCTTTGTATCTGGAGGGAAGGGTACTGTCCAATGATTTTCCAAACATTATTTATACACATGTACATAAACATATAATCACATCTGAAATCTCATTTTCTATTTTATTCAATATATCTCAAATCCACTCAATTCTCATATCATGCATTTACTCAAAAATGACAATAAAATTATTATTCAAACTCATTCTTAATAACAATAAATTTCAACACATAGATAAAAATTAATTTTTTAGAAAATCATTAAATCGAAGTATCAAATACTTATTTATCAAAACATATTGCACTGTATCATAAAATCATCATATATTATGAAAATAAATTTTATATATTCCACTTGCTGTGACGATGTCCATACTCAGTATCAATAACGTCCGCGGGTTGATTCTCGTTCGCGGATCCTCCTAATCAAGGAAACGACATAATCATTCTCTGTAAATTTGAAATACAACTAATCTTAAATAATAATTCTCGAAACGAATATCTATCAACAATGACTATTCCCGCATGTAAAACATTACCAAAATACCCTACATGCTAAAATTACCAAAATGCCTCCAACATCATTATTTTACCAAAATATCCTCAGAATCTTCAATTACCAAATTGTTCTCAATTCAGATCACGAGAATAACCACAATGTAAGAAATTACAAAATTACCCTCGGAGCGTAAATTACCAAAATGTCCTTAACAACTTAAATTACCGAATTACCCTCGAAATCTCAAATTACCTCACTGTCCTAACCTAAAATTACCAAATTATCCACTGATGTCACAAATTACAAATTCGCCCCAAAGTTTTATGAATTTATCGAATTGCCCCTGCCGGTCAACGGTAACCGGACTTCAGTCAACGATGACGGGAAGCTTAGGTCTGATAGTTCAGACCACTGTGAGTCTAATAGTGGTGGCCGTGAGTCCCCACGGGCGGTGACGGTGGCGGATCGATCTTCCCAAAACTGTGAGCTTTCCAAGTGCTGATCGGCGACAATCCGGCGGTTTCAGGTGACAAGATTTGTCGGAAAATGATGCTGGTGACGTAAGGAGTAGAACCCAGCTAGACGCGTGCCCAAACTCCGGCGAAATTGACGGCAACAAAAATGAGTTTTTGGCCGCGAGTTTTCGAGCTTCAAACGGCAGCGTTCCAGTTGTTTTCCGGCAACGAGGACGGTTTGGTTACGACAGCCGGCTTCCAAGCTTCAGATCGGTACCAAGCTCGGTCGGTGAGGTAGTCGGAATCGCGAGATCCGTCCGGGTCAAAGTCGTGGGTCGGGTCGGATCCGGGTCAAAAATCAAGTCAACTCTCTTCCTCTCTCTCACGTGTCCTTCTCTCTCTCCTCTCTTAAAACAGTTTCCCCCTTACCATATATAGAACCCGACTTCTTCTTCTTCTTCTTCTTTTTTCTTTAAGCTTAATGCAAATTAAACTTATACCGGACCCGTAACGAAAATAAAATCCGACTATTCAAGCTTTTAATCGCGCTCAATTTATCTCGATTTAATATTGCGACAAATTAAGAAAAATCAAAGTGCATATGTTACATTTATGCTCTTCCTAAGGTTTTTCAATTATTTTGAGCTTGAAAATGTTATTTGTTTTGCCATTCAATTTCTTGTTAATTGTGAAATGACCAAAATACACATGAGAGACATAAAATACTAAAATTATAACAAAACACACATAATCAAAATTTAAAGGATTTAAATACATCAGAATGTCAATGTTAGTGAGGCTTAGAGTGCTAAATGATGATTTTACCCTTTATAAATATGCAATCTACAGCACTCAACAGCACACAACCTGTAACAAGAACCCAAATAGATATTTTTTTACTTTAGACACACAACCAGTCATAGTTTTTGTTATTGGGATTCGCAATCCAAAATACATGTACTTATTTAGAAAAGTCCAAGACTTATAAATTAGTTCAAAATCTCTCTCACAACTGATGCGAGATATTACAATAAGTTTCAATCATAATCATTTAATTATATGCATACAAAATTATAAACATTGTGTATAGGAAGGAAAATTGGTGATCATATTAGTATTGTAAATACTACAATATCAATCCATAGTCGAGTGAACATATTAAAATCAAGTCCACATGCTGCATATGAATAATATGATTATTCAAGCTACTTTTCATGTGTTTGAGCACATCTAACATGTCTCTTTAATCAAACAACAATAATTTCGGCTTATGAGAACTAAAATAAAGAAGTTATAAATTTAAATTGATCAAAACATAAAATTGGTAAATTAAGGAACATATTTAAAAAATTATGTAAAATTTACCTATACGCCCATTTTCATAAATTCACTATCAAACTAGCCAATATAACAAAATTTCTTATAATTATAGCCACATACACCCAATTTGGACCATTATCCTTAACATAAACTAATCAATTCCAAAAGAACAAGACCATAGCCGCCCAAATCACCTAAATTGCATCATCACCTAAATCGTCTAAATCATCTCATCACATGTACCTCCTACATCACCCAGTATGGCCCAATCAACACAATTTTAGCGTTAAAGTCCCCATCAACAAAAAAAAAAATGCTTTTTCGATGGTGTGAGGATCGGCTTCGACTCAAAGATACAACTTTCTCACACTATCACAGCAAGTTGTAATTGATTGGTGGATTATTATTGATCGCAAAGTACATCAGGATACGTATTGTCATGAACAATTCAAAATTTTCTTAAGATTAATGTTTGTAAAATATAGCACATTAAGTGTTCATTAAAATGTCTCTAAGAAATATTTTCAACTATCTCAATAAATTTGCTAAGCTATTACCCTATTTATACCCTAAAATACCAAAAGCACTTACTAAGATAAATTTTATACTTATTTTATATTGTCGACGATGGTATTTATCACCCCCATTGGTTTCAAGCGATGCCGCCATCGCTCTAGTTGTCCCAAATTTATTTTTTTATTTGTTTAAATTTCAAATATGTCCTGCAACAGAATGCCACCTTGGACATAAATTATTATTATTTTTTTAATTTTTTACTTAAAAATTAGCTTGTAATTACAATTGAATAGATTTGAGATACAAGTTTATATTCCAGTGAACTTCAAGAATATTTACTCCTTAAATGGGCTTTACGAGGATGATGAATATTTTGAGAAGTTGTTGCCGTTTAAAGTTCTCCTCCCCTATTGGCGAGCACGCATAGGTTTCCACAAAAAACGTGAGGAAAAATAACTTGGTGGATGTTGGCTATGCAAGCAATGGAAAAGTTTGCTGCAAAAAGTCCTCAACAATGGCGATATAGAGTGTTTATGTTAATGTATATGTCTTATTTAATGTTAATCCGTACACCTAATTTTAGCAATGGCCTTAGGGATTTCCTTAAAAAGAAGATTGTTTTGGATCTCGTTATGGGGTTATTGTGTAGAAAGGTCTAATCTTGATTCTTGAAGGTAGATAGAGTTTTATTGCTATAATATGACAATAATTACAAGTATTTTTAAAATACATAGTATTGCATTTAGAATTTTCTTAAACTTTAGTTAGAAACCAAAGAACAATAATTGTAAAAAAGAGAGTGAAATCTTATTTTTACTTATATTTACATCAAATTTCTTTTAAATGTTATTTTACGGATTTTTCAAATTTTCATCAAAAAGGTATACTAACATTTCAGTTTTTCATAAAAAAAAAGTATACAAACATTTTTTAACATTATGCTGAAAAAGTTGCTTTTCTTTGATAGCAACAGCGTATTACATTAACAGATAACCCCTTGATTAGTAAAAAATACAAACCCAAATGTTGTGGCCACAACGCAATGACAAATATTGGTTTTGTATTTTTTTCCTTTTATGTTAATTGTTAATTTATTTATTTTGGTTGTCCCTATTTATTTGGGTCTTTCATCAGCATTGGTAGTGATAGTGAAGGTATACAATAATAGATAAGGCTTGTTAATTATTATGGGCTCAAAATATGTGGGTTGGTTTGTAAAGTTTGAGGTTCTCAAAAATTTTTAATTATTATATGGACAATTTCGCTAACTTTTAAATATTATATCAATATTATATTAGAATCCTTTCTTTCTTTTTTTTCCTACACTCCGTTAATTTTTAAAATTTAGTGAAATAATTTTCTTTTATTGCAAATAAAGTGAAACAAACTAACTTAATTATAGACATTAAAATTCAAGACTCAGTTTTAATCATTGATTTGACTAGAAGAGGATCCTTATCCTTTAAGATTAGTGTAGATGTTTATTAATAAATAATAAATCTAATAAAATTTCAAATTTTAGTCATTGAATAATCAAAAGAAATTTAATATTAAATAATATATAAAATCAGGGAAATGTACATATATAATTTTGGTCAAATATAAGTGACTTCAGTAAAGTGGGTGTTAATTAATTTAACCCATAAAAATATTTTATGATGGTACAAAAAAATTTAATATTTGAACCTATCTTGCGCTTAAGTTGTAGAAAGGACATTGGATTACCATCTTTCTATAATTTTTTTAAAGAAAAAAAGGTGGATATCAATAAATTTTGCACTTGATAAACATGGATTATAATTATATTATAATACCGATGAGATTACTGACAATGTTAGGTCTCCTAGAATAATTTTTTCTTAAATGTAAAGTGACATTTGCAATTGGCCATGTGTATTTGAAAACAAATTAGGAACAAAATTGATTAACTACCTAATTGTATATAAATTAATTCAATTGATTGATTAATTAATTAATAACTACTTGTCATAAGATTGAATTAAGTTAGAACACATCTTGCTAGGTGAAGAAAAGTTATTAATTGGCTGAATTTAACTTTAAAGTTATGCAATGAGGTATTGAGGTGGATAAATGTAATAGCCTATGCCCATCAATTAAGTAGATATTGGTCTTTGGCCACACAGTCTATCACAGTTTTGTTATAGGACTTTGCAAGCCAAAATGCATCTACTTAGTTGGGAGTGTCCAAAATTATAAATTAGATCATGAACACTCTCGCGAGTGATGTGAAATGTTATATACTTCTCTCCTTGAGAACCTTATATTCTCATAAGGGTCATTGGACACAAAAATAGAATGAAGCCATATCTTAAACATATACATCCACACATTGGGTTGTGAGTTAGCTGTAATACTAGTTTTAGTAGCCCAAGCCAACCAAGTAAATTTTATCCATTTTTTGCATATAGCCTATCATAATTTTTGTTATTGGGCTTCTCAACCCAAAACAAGTTTACTTAAGTTTCATTTATTTTTTTGTCTAAAATTTAAATAGATCTAAATTAATATGAATTTAAGTTCGTTCCGAATAGAGCTAAATGTCTTAATATGAATGATATATTTATTTTTTGTTTGACTTTTTTAATACATTAATTACAAATCTAAAAATGCACCCTTTCAAATTATAAATGTTGAATAAACAATAAACATAAATAAGTTTGAATGCGAATAGAGCTAAATACTTGAATCTGAATGATATGTTTGTTTATTTATCTAAATCATTTAATACGTCAATTAAAAATCTAAAATGCACCTTTATAATTTATAATTGTTAAATAAATAATAAACGTAAATTAATCTAAATTCTTAATAGATTTAAATGTCTGAATCTGAATTATATTTTTTTTTTGTCTGAATCGTTTAATACATCAATTACAAATCTAAAAATGCGCCCAAAATAATAAACATCTCAAAGCATATATAATATAAATCATATTCAATTGAACACAACCCTTTAATTCTATATTAGTATATGTTAATCAATTTTATTATAATTCATTATGTTTTTATATAAAAAAATATAAAGATAAATAATGCTAATTTGAAGAAAATAAAATAATAATTATAATTATAATAGTCTACTACTATATATATCACAAGTTATATAGAGATGGATAATGATACTATTTATTAAATGGGAAATTATCCACTGACCACTTGATATTTTGAGCTTTTTAAAAAATTCACAAATCTTCTTTTTTTTTTACAGAATTCTACCTAAAGTTAATAATTTTTTCACTCGTCCACCTTAGCGTTAGCTCCATTATAACTTTATTGATATCATAAGGTTAAAGTTATCATTTTATCTGAAAAGTAAAAACTACGTCACGCACACGATTGAAACCCATAAACTTATTGTTGCTACTGAGAATTCTAGCTAGAAAAGGAACGTTCGTGGCGGCGGTTGGGCACAATCTGCGAGCATTAAGTGCTATTAATCGAAACATTATCCTCATCAATCGCCGAAAAAAATGGCCAACATAGTTGTTTGGTATGCCTGAGCATGATGAATGCAAATTAAAAATTTTGGAGCCGGAGGTGAAATTTGAATGGATGACCATAATGCACATGATGACTTATTGAATGGATATGAATGTGACAATAGAAACTATGGGCCAATGACAAAATTCTGAAAATGAGCTTCTTTTTAGCATAATGTCTCATGTGTTGGGTGGTGAACTATTCATAAATGGAATAGAACCTATTGAATTCAAAGTTAGACAAGTGTTAAAAGTTTTTCAATCTTTTGTATGCGCTCTGAAGGATTACTATATACAACAAAATTTCGAAGGTAGAATGGATAAGTTTGAGAGAAAAAGATTTGTATGTAAATGTTCTGTAGACATGTGGCCTTTCAAAGTATATACTTTAGAAATTTGGATAAAGTCTTCAAATTAAGACTTTACATAGCATGCACACATGTGAGGGTCTTATGAAAAATCCAAAGGTAACTGTTGGTTGGTATGAAAAATCTAAAGGTAACTGTTGGTTGGATTGCAAGGAAATATAATAAGAAAGTGACAGCTGATCTAAAGATTGTTGTAAGTAAGGGTGAGTACGGTTCAGTTTGGTTCGAAATTAAGTAGAACCGATTTAATTCGGTTAGTTTATAAAAAGAACTGAATTAAAAAAGAACCAAACTCAAACGGTTCTTTTCGGATCGATTCGGTTTTTTCAGTTCAGGGCCTATTGGGCCTATTTTGAATTTTTAAATTTTTAGCCCATTGGGCCTCATGAATGTAATAATTTTTTTCAACAATTAATTTATCCTAATTTTATTACAAATATTAACAATAAATACAAAGTATTCAAAACATATTTTATCACTAATATTTTACTAACTGTTGATAAGATACTCCCAAAATATGAAATATTAAAATTTCAAAATACATAACCAAACTTCAATACTCCATCTATATAAACATAATCATAATGCTATAAAGAGCAATAAAAATAACAACAATTACAACCTACAACACAAAATTACAAACAAACGCCAACAACATTCACTCATCTTCATCAATATCAACATCAACTTTAGGCATTTTCCAACTCAATATTTGGATTTATTAAAAAAATTTAAACAATAAATAATTAACTAAACAATCTATATAAATAAGATGCTAGTTTAAAAAAATAAAGAAAACTTACTAGTGAGCAACATCAATTAATTGTCATTTTCTCCTCAGCTACTTGTTATTGTTTTTGAGATTGCATTGGCCTAAAAAATTCTTCAAGAAATTGAAACAATTATATTAAAATAATTAATTCTAATACACAAAATGTTATAAGTGAAATAGAAAAAATAACATAATAAATTACAATATTACCTGTTTCAACTAATTCATAGAATTCAGCTTCTTCCTGACTTGGTTGTATTGTACGCTCTCCTAATAGAGTTAAGCGAAGCCAATTTTGAGTGCATATTAATGACTCGACTGTTTTATAAGTTAAAGAACTCCTAAAAGGATCAAGAATACTCCCTCCTATGCTAAATGCTGATTCAGAAGCCACAGTAGACACCGGAATTGCCAAAACATCTTTGGCAATTTGAGATAAAATCGGATACCGAGACCCATTCAATTTTCACTAAGTCAAAATATCAAACTGGGGATTACTAGCACTCTCACAAGTCTCTGACAAATACTTTTCAACATAATTTTTTCCACTAATGTCATCATTTGAACTTTTTTCATCTTTTTAAATTGTGTAAAAGGATCAAATGACTCAATACTACTACTAGCACCATCATGAACAGCCGTACATCTCTCACCTCTATTTGGATTACTCTCACCACCATAGCTTTCAAGAAGCTTCAACAACAACTCTTTAATATTAGCTCTCACTTCATCAACCTTTCTAATATCATACAAGCTACTAAAAAACCATATAACAAAGTCAAGTTTGCAATAAGGATTAAGCACATTTGCCATAATCAATAACATGTTAACCTTTTCAAAAGAATGACCCCAATACTTGACAAATTTTTCCTCTATCTTGTAACCCATTTAATTTAACAAAAAATCATTAGAATTAACCAATGACTTCAAATGAATATAAACTTTTCACATTTCATTTAAGAAATTATTGGAAGTGACTGTTAAAGAGCTGCTGAATTTTAAAGTCACATGATAAAAAATCGAAAGACACTTGACTAACCTCTTTGCATTTTCCCAATCCTTATCAATCGGTGGCCCCACCCTCCTTTTTTCACTCTCATCCTCATCAAACCAGTTTGTATAATGGCCATTATCTTCCTTTAGCCTCTCAAATGCTTTCTCAAATACTACCGCTTTTTCTAACATCAAATATGTTGAATTCCACCGAATCGGCACGTCTAACACTATAAGCTCTCCGCGTGAGATTTTCTCCCTATCAACACATGTTATGAACTTTTGTAATCTTGCCGGAGATGATCTAACATATTTCACTGCATTTCGAATACTAGCTATTGATTGACTCACTTGTGACAACCCATCTTGAACAATTAAGTTGATTATATGCGCCGAACACCTCACATGCATATATAAACCATTCAAAACCATCGAATTTCCACTACAATTTGCCAACTTCTTCTTCACATAAGCTATTGCAAGTGTATTAGCACTTGCATTATCCACTATAATTGTGAACAACTTCTCAATCCCCCAATCAATCAAACAATTTTCAATTAACTTCCCAATGCCATCTCCTTTGTGATTAGAAATAGGTGTGAAAGTGAGAATCCTCTTGTGCAAAACCCACTCTTCATCAATAAAGTGAGTCGTAACCACCATAAAGTTTTCCATTTGAATTGAAGTCCATGTGTCGGTGGTAATGCATACCCTCTGTTTATTTGCACTAAAAATACTTTTCAACAGCCCATTTTCATTTTGATACAATTCAAGAATATCCCTTGTAATTGTTCTTCGAGATGGTACCTCAAATTTCAAACAACAAGTTTCCATGAACTCCAAAAACCCTTCAGCCTCTACAAATCTAAAAGGTAACTTATCTTTAATTATCATTTTCACAAATGCCATTTTACAAGCCTCTCTATTAAATCCTATGTGTATAACCTTAGCAGTACCTTCATCATTACCTTTACCTTTTTTACAAACTAATGTCTGTTGTTTTGCATCATTTTCAACCTTCATTTTTTTGCGAAATTTACATCTATCCAAATGAGTCGACAAACCACTTGTTCCAGAATTACTATGGGCTGCATAACTTTTTCTGCAATAATGACACTTAGCTCTAAGTCCTGCAGGTAGCTTTGAAAAATACTTCCACACAAATGATCTCAGCTCAATTTTCCTTTTTTTACTACCACTGACCTCTTCTTCACTACTAACTTGCTGCACTTCATCACTAATTTGTACTTCACCAACATTGTGAACCATTCTGTAAAATTAGAACTATTATAATGTCAAAATAAAATCTAAATAAGTAAATATAGCCACTGTCCAACATACAATTAGTAGCCATATTATAAACATAATCAGCAGTTATATATTGTAAATCATGCAATTTATATCTACACAGTAATAGACATTAAAACAACTGGAGGAAAATGAAATTAAAAAAATAAAAATAAAGTTGCTGGACATTTGTTTTTATTTGGCTGCTGCCTTTGCTTGATACAACACAAGAGCAGCTAGATAAAAACAAATTAAAGAAAATAGCATGCATATATATCTTATGTTCAACAGACATTTGGCAGCCATGTCAAAAATAAAATCAATCGATAGCCACTAAGCCAACAGCCCAACACTTTGAAAATTAAAGAAAATAGCATGCATATATATCTTATGTTCTCAGTTCTCACTCACACACCAACTAATTGTAGAAAATTAAAGAAACAAGGCTTGACATACCTACTGGAGTACGGTGGCTACTGGCTAGCGAGCAAAGCAGAATTTGTCGAGCAAAGCAGAAACTGTCATGCGGTGGCTGGTGAACGGAGAAGAAGCTGTCACAGGTGGCTGGCGAGCAAAGCAAAGCTGTCGCGCGGTGGCCTCGGGCTTATGAGTTAAAGCTGTCTCACGATGAAAAGAAGCTATAGCTTTCGCGGTGAGCAGCGTGTTGCACGGTGACACTATCGCCGGTGAGCAGCATCGGCCGTGATTGCAGTGGATTGGGGTGGGTGATTTGGTTTGGTTTCGATTTTGAATCTTTGATTTTAGCTTTAGGGTTTATTTTGGGGGAAACAAAGATTTACGAAATTGTAACACTTACATATATATATATACTCCTGATTGTGTGCATATAAGTTTATGTTAGTTATCTTACACAATCAGTTAAAAATTAACACATGTTTAATTTGAAACAAATAAAACAAAATTAGGTTATTCGATTTGGTTTTTTCAGTTTAGTTAAGTGAACCAAATACCGAACCGACATTTCGGTTTTTTTAAACGGTATATTCGGTTTTTTTTAAAAAAAGTACCAAATTAGAAAAAACCGTCGGTTCATTCGTTTTTTTTACACCACGGTTTTTTTGCCCACCCCTAGTCGTAGGTAGTCTTGTTGATGATCTTAAGATAATGTATGGAGTAGAAGTAGATCCTTAGAAAGTTTACAGAGCAAAGAAAACAATATTAAAGTCAACTAATGATGGAGATCATGTTAAAAACCTCAGGCAACTTTGGAATTATGCTTACATCATCAAACAACAGATGATGGAGACTTTAGCATTGCTTAAAGTAAAAAATGATAACACACCTATAGATAAGTGTAGATTTTAAAAATTTATGGTGAGCTTTCCAGGTCTTAGAGATAGCTTCAAGGACAGCTGTAGGCTATCTATTAGGCTAGATGTTTTTCATTTAAAAGGCCCCTTTGAAAGTGTTTTACTGTCAAATGTTACACTTGATGCGAATCAATGTATTTTTTTAATTGAAATATGTGTTTGTGAGTTTAAAAAATTTAGAATTAGACATGGTTTTAAAGGCATTTACAAGAGTATTTAGCCGATACAATGCACCTTACCTCCATGATTGATAGATAGAATTGTGTTCTTGCAGCATTAAACTAAGAATTTAATGGATTACGCAACAGATTTTGTGCAAGACATGTTTTTGCCAATCTGAAAGCAAGGTTTCCTTAAGTTAAGCTAAGAAATCAGTATTAAAGGACTATTAAAGCATCAAATAATGATTTATTCATTGTAATAATGAAATATATTCAATATACTGATATTGATGCATTTGAGTGGATAAGAAAACTAAACTCAAGTATTGGTCAGTCCATGATTTTGTAAGTCTATCAACTATGATCATACAATAAATAATATGATTGAGAGTTGGAATGTATGGATTGGTGAAATTAGGAAGGCATCTATAATCACTTTGGTGGAGTACATTAGAAAAAAGTTAATGAGAGTAATAAATGATAGAAAAGACAAACTGCTCACAATGGAAAACTGATGTTCCTACCTTCATTCAATAATAAAATGAATTAGATGTTAAAGAAGGGGAGAAAATTTAGGGTTACACCAATAAATGAGGTGTTCTTTGAAGTTGAATCTACTACAAAGTCATGGGTTGTCAACTTACAAGTGCTTACATGCGATTATGGGCTATGGCAAATCAATAGCTTACCTTGCAGCCATGCAATGCCTTGCATAGCCCATATGAGGGGTACTTATGAGAAGTTTGTTGCTCCTTGTCATTAAAAGAGGCATATTTAAGATGTTGCTCAAGCATGATTTATCTTTTGCTTGATAAATCTAAATGGTCACACGTATAAACAGAGGAAGTCTTGCCTCCAAAGGTTCAAAGGCCACTTAATTGGCCCAAAACATATAGAAAAAGGGAGGCTGATGAACCACCATCTCATAAGAGACGATTCATTGTATGCTGCAAATTTTATGGAGTTATTGGCCATAATAGAAAATGCTGCCCTACTGATCCAACTAATGTACACAAGAAAATAAGGAACGTATTGGTAAGGCAAAGGTTAAATCGTTCAATATTTTGTATATTTGCATTTTTTTTCATTTGTGCTCAAATAATAATGCAAGTGTTGTTTAATTTTTGCTTTATGTCTGAAGAAACATAGGAAGACATTGGCAGCAACTTCAAGCTCAGGTGCATCAGTTATAGGAGACCATACTGGTGGAAACTTAGAAAACATTGGCGCTGCTACCAGTGGCTCTGTGCATGGTGGATCAGTTCATAGTCGTTCTTGCATAAGTACTTAGCCTAGTGGATCTACAACAAGTTCGTAATATTGTTTTTTTTTCAGTTTGCAACTGATATTTGTAATTATTTTGTTCACTACTATCAACATTCATTGATTTTAGTTTTGAAGTTGACTTTTTATTAGGGGTTAGATTGATGTTCGTCAACCTTATCATTGAATTTGATTTTGCAACAAGTTTCTTAACAGCCTCCAAAATATTGTGCTCTTTAGCTACCACCTCATAATTATCTTTAAAATCATAATGAACCAATCTCACTCCTCCGGCAATTATTTTATGATCTTCCTTAGTTGGTTCCCACCACCTAAAGAAATTACAAGTTTTCTTTTCATATTTGTAGAAGAACCTTTAAATATTTGGAATAGACTTTGAGATTTTTACTGATACTCAATCACCACAGCTAGTGCAAAATTTGTTCTCGAACATGATAATTTTGCCATTAATCTACAACTCTCCATCTTCATTTCCATAACTGCTTTGGATGATGACATTATTCTTGTTGTTTTGCTTTGTTTTATTGATATTCTAACAGTGTTTGTGATTTTGTGGCCACTGAGGCGTGTTGGGAGCTGGATTTAAGCCCGAGCCTGCCAAAAATAGTTTTGAATTTTTACTAAATTTCTGCAACAGTCAATTATTTTAACTTACCAAGTTGATGCCATGCACTATAATATGTTTGACTTCAAAGCCCAAATTCCATTAACAATAATGGCAATCCTTGTAATTTGTTTTGCAACTTTAAAGCTCAATTGTCAAATAACATTAATGGCAATCTTCATAATTTTATTTAACTTCAAAGTCCAAATTAGGAGTAATGATTACAATTTTTTTGGCTCATTAAGACATTTTACTTTTTAAATATTTAAATCTTATAAACAACTTATTTTTTTCATATTTTATTATTTATTTTGTAAGTGTCCCCATGTCCTATTGTAGACATGTGAAATTAATTATTACTTTTGAATTTATACTTATGCCATTACAAGTGGGGGTATTTTTGTATTTTAATTAGTCAATGTTAATCAACTGTTAAAAACAATAGTTTTTGGGGGTAGATTAAAGTTTTCATACTTTTAGAGGTGAATTAAAATATACCAATATAATAAGGGAATAGGGTGAAATTAACCCTAAATTATATATCTTATAGAAAACGAAGGTCGGCTCCTAAGAATTTTCTTTCATTGATATAATGTTTGTGAACTTTAAGAAAACAAGATATTAAAACAATAATATCTTAGCCACAAAAGTCTAAATTTGGACTTATCATCTAATGGCACTGCCTTTAATTTTGCCAATTGTCACCATATTTCTAACCAGCAGTTTACGGGTCCCTTAGGATAGTTAGTTTGAAAATTCTACAACCTTCAGGATCATTAGTTTGAAAAATCTAGAATTTCATTTAATTTGAATTGGTATTTTCTCCACCCTAATTATTATGAGGAAATGTCCCTGATAATTAATCTTGTTCAATTTCTTTGTTAAAAATGCATGGATAGTTAAAAGGGGACGATGTCTAAGATTTATTCAAGTATAATTAAAAGGGGACCATATCTAAGATTTATTCTGGTTTTAATTGTTCAAGTTGACTCTATAGTAACACGATCAACTAAGGTTGCATTTATTTTATTTTTATATGAAATTGAATAGGTTTAAATTTAGTTGAAGTTTAAATAGGTATGAATGGAAGTGTCTAAATGGCATATATGTTTGTTTTTCTTTTTTCAACATCTGAGTAGAAAAATTTAAAAGGTATTAGTTTCATATAAATATTCTTTTAAGTAGTAGATATATTTATTCTTCACATTTTAGAAATTTGACAAGTTGATTAGTTTGATAGCATTAAAAAATAATACTGTCGTTGTTTCTTAATTTAATTTTGTAATAAAAGATGTAATTACAACATCAACTTCCAGTCTATAATTATACAGTCAACGTTGTTGTTTTAGTTTTAATTCATCACAATGAACAATGAACAATAATTTGATTTGTTCATTTTTTTGTTTAGTTAATATTACCTTATGAATAAAAGTTTCAAGTAATTAAAAAAAATAACTTCAAGGATAATAAGAAAAATATAAGTTCATAAAATAGGAAATGCATAAATTGTTAAGAGTATTTTTGAGATTTGAAATTAAAATTTTTCATCTAGATTTCAAATTTCAAATAAAAGTGAAAATTTTCTACTTTTTCTAGTTAAATAAATTTATCTAAAAATAAGTGATAAGTTCTGAAAACAAACAACTTAAAATAAATAAATATTTGGGGAAAAATAAATTTATACTTCAAACTAAAAAAAAAAACCAGTACCTAATTCATATTTAGCAACTCTTGGAGCAACTGTTCATGTCCTTATTAAGCAATCCTTTATGAAGGGGATACATTAGTGACATTTGTATATGAAAAGAACTGGATGCAAATGCATTGAATAGATATTATAGATTCAAATCAAAGTGAGTCCAAAGGTAAATACCGATTCATCTTCACCACAATTAGTTATTAATTACATGCAATTTGCTCATCACAAAATTGATTTGCACTCTCCACTGACTTCAATTATTTAGTATACATAAATGAAAATTACGTGCATCTAATTGATTTTTGGACTGAGATGAGAATTGGGAGCCCATTTTAGTTTGATCCTCAACTGGCACCTTAAAGGCTCATTCATTCATACATAAAACTTTCTAATCGTAATGGGCCGTATTAGGTCCCTGTTTCACCAATAGATGGACTGAAATTTTGTATTTTATTTTATTATTTTTATTTTTTAGGGAATCAAGTTCGCTTTAATAGATTTATGAAAGAATTTTGGACTCTAGTTTTTGTTTGTAAACAAATAACAAGAAGTGATTTTTTAGAATAACAAATAATTACCGTTCTCATAACAGTTGATTATAACATTTTGCACTGCACCTCAAAGAAGTATTATTAAAGATTTTTCAGCTACAATTAATGATCATGACAAATGCGAAAATTTTATATTAAAGTTGTACAAGAATGATTGCATCAAGAAATTTCAAATGGGAAGTTGAGAACTACTAAATGAAGTTTTAAGAAGTACAGTTATTTGTCTTTCTCAATTAATATTTCATTAAAGACAGAAATAGATGAGTGTTATTAATACTATTTCAGGTTTAAAAAAATGTTTTGGGTGAAATTTACAATGATAATTTTGATTTCAACTTCAAAATTAATTTATAATCTTTTGTGGTTTCTCGTGCTGTCATTGTCTAATTGAAAAATCTCTTAGGGGAAATAATTTTAAAACTTGACTAGTTTATTAAAACCAATTATCTCTTTTAATTAACTTTCCTTCAAAACAACAAAATAGGATTCAAAGGATTCGGGTCTTGTTCGTTTCAAACTTTCTATCTATTTGGATTAAAGCAAAGAAGATGACATACCATTTAAATTCTATTTTGTTGGTAGATCTATATTTCACCTACCATTTTTGGATCTCTTTCAAGGGACAATAAGATTTGGGTCCTTAACTTTTTTAATTTTATCAATAAATAAATATTTTATCTATTTGTATCAAATTTTTCCCTAACTCAGTAAACTGATTCTTAAAATCAGATTTTAAAAATCTACTCATTCCCTACTTTTCAAATTCTGTAACAATAAGATGAGGTGATTTTATCAAGAGTGAATTTTTTAAAAAAATTAAAAATATCAAAATTAATTTTTAACTTTTCAAAATCACTTGTAAGCCTCTTAAAAGTAATTCCAAATGGGATAAAATTAAAATTTTCTCATGATATGAATTTAAGTTACCCTCACAAGATTGACTTTTGAGTTTTGATAGTCAAATGTAAGTCTAAGTAATTAGACACGTCATTTTGCTTATTATGTATATTATGATTTGTTGATATTTACTAAGATCACCTTATATCAAAACTACTATGATACACTCCTGATTTCTACTCTCATAAGAATCAGAGGGATATCTTCTCCACTCATATGAAAAAGGGGGATGTTCAGGTCCACTTAGTTTACTTCAATTATTTCATTGGGGGTTAAGACATGTTTGGTAAAAATACATAAATGAATGAATTAAATAGAGCGAGTGATTGATTTTAATTAGAGTATATACCATGTTTATTTGTTGGGATATTTAGTTGTATATCAATTGATGTATCACTAATAGAAATTTACCATTTAGATATAAAATAATAAAACTTGATAATTAACTATAATTTAAACTAATCAAGTAATGCTACATCATTTAATACATCAATTAGTATGCAAATTAAATATCCCACCTTAAGTAAAAATATGGTTATTATGTAATTAAGGGCAGCTGGAAATAATAATGTGGTTAAATAAAAAGTTCATTCATTTTATAAAAATTATGGAGAAAGACTCTTGCACCAACTTCAACAAAGGGGAAAAAAAAATTCATTTTACCTGTAAAGGAAAGAATATTGACAATATAATTGTAGCATCCAAATCACAAGATTCTCGTAGGATTGTCTCGCTAAAGTGACAGAGACTTGTCTTTCATGAGCTATAAAATGACAAGTTTTGCAGAGAACCATAAACAAATAGTTCTGCAGAAATGTTAAAGAGATCCATGAAATTTCAAATCAATAATTATGGCTCTCCTCCAATTGTTTCTGCTTGTGTATATTTTTCTTCAGGTATGAAGGGACAACCAAGATTAAGCAACGAATTTTTCTCCTTCTTGAGGATTGAAAGTTGAAACCTTGTCACCTCTTCTCAGTTAACTTGTGTTTTCGTTATTACTTCCAAAATCATTTTTGTTTTTACCGTGGATTAAACTTCAATAACCAGTTCAAAATAGAGTTTAAAGCCTCAACTAATATCAAGTTAGATTCAAATTCTAATTACTTATACATTCTTCTTATCCAATCAATAACTTTTAATAACAGCTTTATATTAATTTTACAGCACAAAATCATATTAAAAAAGGAAGCCAAATTCAAGAAATTAAATCTTAACCGAATACCATTGTAAATGCACACTTAGCACTTGATTTTTAAAAGCTGGCTAAACATAATTTAAATATGCATGAGATCCAAATTATTTTCCTACAGTAATAACATGCTAACAAAAGTTGAGATAAAAAAATTTGTATCTTAAGCGAGGTATCACAATTAATTATAGTCATATGTTGAGTATCATTAATGAAATAATTTTATAACACTAGTGAATAAATGACACAACAAATATCACATTATTTATGTATGAACTTTATGTCCCAATTTTATTTGTGTTATTATTATTATTATTTTTCCCCATACGCTATTGTCCTTTACTGAATTTTCTTCTCTTATATAAATGCCTTTAAGCGACGATGAATGAATAAAAGTGAAGTTATATTGTGTTTTTTGAATAAATTCTTGAGCACTGATGAAAAATTGAAAATTAACAAACAATAATTCAACAGCTTATGGAAATTAATATTCTATGGTATTTAATTTTTTTTTTTTTGGAAAGGCTATGGTATTTAAATTAAAGCAAATAGAGAAGTGACATTCTAGTGAATACGGCCTAATTCGTCTTTGTGGGTAAGTGGTCTAATTTGTCTTTAGTTGTGGCGGCACATGGCACAAGCAACCAAGTTTAATATCATGTTTATCACGTATATATGGGCAAAGGATATGGGTATGAAGGGCATCTATCAATCACTAAACTCAATGAACAAACTATGCCAATTAAAATAATAATAACAAATTATTATTTTACTGCGTTTCGTCTGAAATTGCGTTCCATGAGTACAAATTCGACAAAATATTGGCCGGCTAAGACATCTTACTTGACGTACTCTTTACCTTCTGCTCATATTAGTCTCCATAAGCATGGCTTATCTTATAATAATGGAAGGCTTCATGATTAGCAATTGGCCAAATTTGCTTAGAAAAGCAAAATGCATCCCAATCTAAAGAATGATGCAGATAGTAACTTGAAGCATAATAAATATACACATAAGAGCTTATCTAGTCCAAGATTTTAGATTTTATTAAAGTTTGGAAAAGTTACCACATGATTTAATAATTTTTCTAAACTTTAACAAATCTAAGATTTTGAATTGGAAAATTTCTATATACATATATTTCAGGGAGTTGCATGTTAGTTGACCTAAGGTCTTTATTTAAAATGAGATACTTTGAGCTTAAATCAATAAAATAATAATGTGTTGTCTAGTAAAAAAGTTATAAATAATTATCTTCAATTCTTATCATAGCATTTATACTTATGTACAAATAGTATATATATAATGTTCCAGTTAAGAATTTTAAAGTGTGGGAAACTTTTAAAACCGCATGGTTTTAAAGACTTAAAACTGTGAGCCTTTAAAGTCATGTGGTTTTACAGCTTTTCTGGATTTTTCCGCACTTTAAAATCCCTGACCATATATATATATATATATAATAATTAACTTCAATTCTTGTCATAGCATTTATACTTACGTACAAACAAATGTATAAAATTATATATGTATATATATGTAGATAGATAGATAGATAAATGAAAGTCCTATGATTTGAGTTATACGAAATTTTTTCATGTCTTATACTTTGTCTGTAAATATAGTAGTATATATGTATAATTCTTAATTTTATATTTTCATGTTAAAACCATGCCCGAATTATAACCTTGTAATAATTTTTGGGAAAGCTGAGAGGTGGGAAGGATTTTTTTCATATATACACATCTATGAAGATGAATCTAAGTGGCACATCTAATTCCTAAATGAACTCTAATTGAAATGGTTGCATGTGCTACCTCAACCTAATGAAGGATTGTCATCATAGTGCAAATCTAGGGTTCATTTATGTACAATTTTGGCTTCATTCTATGTGGATAATTCGTTCAAGAAGGACCTTTCGCCTCTATATATATACATACACACACATATATGGTTCAAGTAATAGATAAACTAACTCTCAACTCTCCATATGTCTCTTCCTCCCCAAACAAATTCAACACATTTAAAACACAGCCAACGTCAAGATAAGTAAATAATTTCCATCTCTAAACACCTCATATTAACTTCTCAAGTTTGAGGAACTTGTATATGTGAACATCTAAAACAAGATAAAAACCCTAGGTTTTCAATCCCATCCACCAATACCAACCACACGCGTGCAAAACAGAATAACACAATCACCTTTTAATTCTCTGAATATCATTTTCTCTCATTTCTTCATCCTAAAGCCACCAAACGTTACATGCACGTTAATTAAAGCCAACAATATCCTAACCTTTCATATGTCGCCATGAAAGCTGAGCTAAGAGCAAAAACTTCGTCCATTTCTCTGCAAAACCCAAGCCTTTTTAACAATGGTCAAAGTTCCATACCAGGAGCACTTAGAGGGTGTCTTGGTAGCCTCGATGGAGCATGTATAGAGAAGCTTCTGCTTCACTGTGCCAGTGCTTTGGAAAGTAACGATGTGACTTTGGCTCAACAAGTGATGTGGGTACTCAATAATGTCGCCTCTCCAGTCGGTGACCCTAACCAAAGGCTTACATCAAGTTTCCTGAGGGCACTCATCTCTCGGGCTTCTAAGGTTTGTCCAACAACAATTAGTAATTTCAATGGTAGCAGTACAAATCACAGAAGGCTAATGAGCGTGACTGAGCTAGCTGGGTACGTTGATCTAATCCCCTGGCACCGTTTTGGCTTCTGTGCTTCAAATAGTGCCATTTTTAAAGCAATTCAAGGGTACTCAAAAGTCCACATCTTAGATTTTAGCATCACTCATTGTATGCAATGGCCTACTCTCATAGACGCCTTGGCTAAAAGGCCAGAAGGGCCTCCTTCACTTAGAATCACAGTGCCTTATTCTAGGCCACCGGTTCCCCCTTTGCTTAATGTATCAACGGAAGAAGTTGGCCTTCGTTTGGGGAATTTCGCCAAGTTTAGAGACGTCCCCTTTGAATTTAAAGTAATCGAGGACTCATCTTCAGCAGGTGATATCGTTATGTCCAAATTAGAGTCCTCCTCTAGCTTTCATTTTGAGTCACTATTAAGTCATTTGAGTACTCCTTCTATATTGAACCTTAGGGAAGATGAAGCTTTAGTTATCAACTGCCAAAATTGGCTACGATACCTATATGATGATGAAGGAAGGGGGATTAATGCTCAAGATGCTTCTTTAAGAGATGCTTTCCTCCATTTAATTAAAGGCCTTAACCCTTGTATTATGATTGTAGTCGATGAGGATTCTGATTTAAGTGCTTCTAGTCTCAAGTCAAGAATTGCAACTTGTTTTAATTACCTATGGATACCCTTTGATGCCTTGGAAACTTTCCTGCCCAAAGAAAGTCGCCAAAGGCTAGACTATGAAGCCGATGTCGGTCACAAGGTTGAAAACATCATAAGTTTTGAAGGGTTTCAAAGAATAGAAAGGTCAGAGTCGGGGTCAAAATTGTCACAAAGAATGAAGAATGCAGGTTTTTTCAGTCTTCCATTTTGTGAAGAGACTGTTAAAGAAGTTAGGTCATTGCTAGATGAACATGCTAGTGGGTGGGGCATGAAGAGAGAAGAAGAGATGTTGGCGCTCACATGGAAGGGTCACAACTCAGTTTTTGCCACAGCTTGGGTCCCAAATGGCTTGGAGGATTAAATTGGTGTGGACTTAAGTGGTTTAATTAGTTTACTGGCCTACAAACCTGTGGTTATCGTTTTGCAATTTGTGTGGTCCTATCCTTTTTGGTGAATGGTGAGACGATTAGACCAGTGACAGACTAGGGCCTGCTTTTTCTCTTTGTCAAAAGGTTGCAAATGGGCACGAGACAATAAAGAAAACGGCAGGATTATTTTGAGCATATAAGTTCACTGATCTGTCACATGAGATTATGAATCATGAAAGGCGAAAAGAAAATGAACATGTTGTCTTTCTGTGAGACAAAAATATCCGTCACTTTGTTTCCCATATGTACTGCCTTTTTTTATTTTTCAGAAGTTTAGAAAGTAACCCAAGTAGGTTAGCTAGCCCTTCTCAATCAGTCTGTAATAATAAGAGCTAAAAGTGTTATGTCTATCTACTCTTTTGTGAAATAGTTCAACTTCATTTGGTTAAACATGTCTATTGTGCAAAATTTTTTTTTTTTACAGTTTCAGAGTTGAAATTTTCTTCCATACATGTAATAACAAAACCAAAATGAAAGTTTGTCTTTGATATATTCATAAGAATAATATAATCATAAAATAATGATCATGCAATTAATTTGAATCATTTTGAATTTAATCGACACGGACAAAACCGGGAGCCGCTTTTACATAATAAAATACACAAAATCACAGTCTTTTTACACCAAGTAAATCAAGTGATCAAATTAAATGTTGACTTTTATTATTATTAATAATAAAACTAAAAATTAATTGGCCCATAGCATATTACTAAATATTTTTCTTCTCTTTCCTTTAAGAATGGCAATGGAGTGGGGTGGGAAGTTCTACACCATTCCCTGCCTCATTAAAAATTTCATCTTTATTCCCACCATATTTCCTAATAAATTTAGTGGGGTGGGGATGAAAATCTCTATATGGTTAATGATTTCTCCATCCCTATCTCATTCTCCATTTACTTCTTCTATAGTAAGTACAAATACATTATTTCAGTAAACTAAAAATTAGATACTTAAATAAAATCATAACCATATTATAAAGTATTTAAATTATTAAAAAATTTCAAAAGTTTGAAACAATATCTTGAAATGATATCAAAGCTGCAAAATGTTTGAAGAGATAGGTGAAGAGTACAAAACCAAAACCTCTCTCTATTAAGAACTTGGGATTATCTTTCCTCTATTCCCCACTTCATTCACCAAAAAATATTCAAAATTCACCCTATTTAGGCGGGCTTATGGAATCCCAAACGACCAAACCCATAGAGCATTTTGTCATCCCAATTTCTCTCCTATTTTCTCTCCATAATTAATATTATTTGTATGAATATCATTAACATGCATGCCCAACACTGTTCTTCTAATCTCTCTTATTTTCTTTTATGCACATCTTAGTGCAAAAAAACTTAAAAAGTAATTTGTGAAGGAACTAAAATAGAAACTAAAACGAGAAGGTTGAATGAACAACATTTGCCCAATTAATTAACATTATTTTTTATTCATATTAGGCCTAGCCTTAGGCCAATATTAATCACTTAATTAGCCCTTTATTTGATGCTGGTTATTAAAGCTAGGCAATGATAAATGTCATGCCTCTGTGTTTACATGTTTACCTCTAAGTCAATATTCATTCTAATAATCATTTTATATATGTGTGTGTTTGTTCCAATTTAGGATCTTGAACTTCGTTAAAATTTGAGAAAACTATAAAGACATAGTTTAATAGTATAATACCATTATTCTATTAATTTGTATAGCTTAATAGTTTTCTCCTTTGTGTGTGTGTGTATAAATGGTACAGATGCACTCATGTTTTTTTAATGTAGACATGCTATTAAATCTTGCTGGCTAATTTTCGATATACTATAAAATCATGCGGTTTAATAGCACTAAAAACTAATTATATTAAACTGTAAGACTTAACAGCGTATCTGCATGAAAAAAAATAAATAAAGGCACCTGCCAATAGCTTCTTATCACTTAACTATTGCGTATAAGTTTCAACCTCAAGATTAAATGGCTTTTTTGAACTTTAATAAAGTTCAGGATTCTTGACCAGATCGACACCATATATATGTGTGTTTGTGTGTGGAGGGGTATTTTAACTTAAGATTTTGACTTAAAATTTGGATATCAAAAGCTGATCATTTATTTAGTTAAATCCAAGGCTGAGATGATTGCTTATATAGCGTTAAAACTATATATTAAAAGGAAAATTAAAAAAAGTGCGGAAGTATTAAACTTAAGAAAGGAAATGAGAGAATATAGAGAAATTTACACCAATAACCATAAAAATTTTGATTTTTTCCATCTTAACCCCCCAAACAAACTTCTATCAACATTAACCATAAAAAAGCCTTTGACACCAAAATACTCCTCTCTCTCATCTCTCCCCCAACAATCTCTCTTTCTCCCATCTCTCCCAAACTGAAGAACCTCCCATCATCGGCGATGTCGGGGGCAACTTCAGCACTCGTCGGTAGCGGTCCATCACTCATCAGTTTTGACACCAAAATACCCCTCTCTCTCATCTCTCCCCCAACAATCTCTCTTTCTCCCATCTCTCCCAAACTGAAGAATCTTCCATCGTCGGCTGTCTGTCGCACCAAAATAGGTGCGACAGGTGCCTATCGCACTAAGTTTTTGTGCAATAGGTTCCCTGTCGCGTGAAGCTTCATGCGACATGTAGCATGTCGCCAGATTCACCCACGACTCGCAGTTTACTGAAACTCTTGAGCAAGTTCAGAAAATAACTCATACCACAATGTGATGTTGATTAGTGTTGGATCCCGATAGATTGTAATCGGATTTCACTTTTATCGTTACCTTTTGCCGTCGCCGTTAGTTGATGATTTAAGAGTAGAGTGCTGCATTTGGTTTGACGAAAGAGGAGAAAGAAAGTTGCTTTTGGTTTGTAAAGACGGGTAATTTGGGGAGAAAAGCGTGTGTTTGACTAATGTTGATAGAAAAAAGTTGAGAGGGTTAATTGTGAAAATAACAAAAGTTTTATGGTTATTTTCATAAATTTTCCGAGAATATATGACTCTTCTTGTTCTGCTATTAAACTTTAAATTTGCACTTTTTTCCCGGGCGGGAGGGGGGGGGGGGACTTTATAAGGGGATGGTTTATCAATATATTAGTTTTAAGTTTGTCCACATATAAAAAATGGCAGCATGAGCATATTATTTTTGGAGACAAAATTGAACCGCACAAATTGCAGTAGGACAACTGAACTTGCAGTTGGGCACACAAGTAAACCTGTAGCATGATAAATTTAAGGTATATGATTGAGAACTTTCCTAATATTTTCAAACAAGTCCAAGAAACAAAACGTCAAATAACTAAGACAAAGCAAGGCTGTGATACCAACGAAACGAATAGGGCGGCATTACCTTGGTATGCCTATGAATAGTCGCACTCATACCCAACATGTACAGCTAATGCCTAATGGGATGTGCCAATATCAAATCTAGAATGTGATCTTCAGTTCGATGCCTACACTCCGTTTTTCTGTTTGAGTGATAAAATAGGTTTCCTTTCCATTAACGCCCTACTGAATCCCAAGTTGGATGTTAACGACAAATAAAATTTAGTAATTTTACAAGAACATTATGGGCCAGAGGTGGGTTCCATGGTGTAGTGGTTAGCACTCTGGACTTTGAATCCAGCGACCTGGGTTCGACTCCCGGTGGGACCTTTTTGAAGGGTTGGAATCGTCACATGCCTCGCAGACATGCAACTTTTCCTTCCGAAGTGCGCTTGGATGGGCGCAATATGATCTCGATCGACTTGTGATGAGGGCGATTCTTTTCTACTGGGACTCGTCTTTATCACAATTTTCAATATGTTTGAATAGAACGCATGGCCCGTTTTGTTCAACAAGACCACTACAAAGTTCAGAGCCCAACTTTCTTCATAGGCTTGAAGCCCGTCATCTCACGTGAAGGCAAAGTCAGAAAGAAGGTAGCAACCATCATCACTTCTCAGATAATTGGAAATTCTTCCTTCTTTTATCATTGCATGAGCAAAACACCGAGAACTATTTTTGCATACATAAAAAGAAAAGATTTTTACTTCAACACGCTGAATTCATTCTAAACTTACCATTTCTCAGCATGCATTCTGTCATCTGCTCACCAATAAGCAGAATAACAAGAGCATGAATTGCTCTACCTCCTCCACCAGGCCAACTAATAATGAGCAGAAGTTCTCTTGTTATGCTTGTTATCCTATAATATGAATAATAGAAAAATTAATTATTCAACACAAAGATTTAGATTCGAACTCCAAATAAAAACCACAAGAGAAACCAAATAATTTAAAGCGTTATTGTTGTTCTCTTGTAATGTTCTAATTATATAATAGAGATGGTAAAATGTCAGGTTTAGGCTTAAAAAAAAATTCATTTTATTTATAAATTTATAGTTTTTAAATTTTTTATTTTTATTAGAATAAGCTTTAAAATTCGGGCTCAATGTATTTTAAACTTTAAATATAAGTTACGAGTGGTTAAATAAATATTAAAATATATCTTTTACGTAATTTTATATTTTTAAGTGAATCTTAAACCTAAATTGAATGTTTAAAAAAAAAAATACTTAGGTCGAGGAGCTCAAGTCGTATCAGCTAATTTTTTTCCTACCTAAACTAAAAACATGTCTCTTAAAAGTTTCGTCTAAAAGGGGTTACGGGTGATCCCACAAACTTAATTATGATATACAATGAGATCTCCGTATCTTGTCATTATTTTTAATGAAATTTTATGGATTTAAATAAAAGTTATTGCTAGTAAGAAAGGTATCAATGAATCTCATTAAAATTTGAAACATAATGATGCGAAATTTGAAGCTTTGGACTTGGTTTGGGCCCATTGTTTTTTAAGTTTTGGCACAAACTTTTTAAGGCGCGGGAAGAAAACGACATCGTTTCTTTGGCTTGGGAAAGCAAAGAGAGATGATTGTTTCATGATTGTAAGGATAAAAATATCCCCATCATGGGGGCTTGTAATTTGTCAAAGCCGATGGGGTGTTTACTTTTCTGAAAAATTAATGCTCTTTTTTTTTTTGTCAGTTTCAACTTTCAACAGAATGTCAGAAATACCCTTTGTTCTTTAAAGTTAGATTGGACGGACCGTTTTCAACTTAAAAAGCGGAATGCCAAGAAGGCAAGAAGTTGATAATTGGACAAACTCTGTAGGTACAGTTGCAACGACCAAAAAGTGAAGCCGTAAATGAATTTGCCGTTTGGGGTTAAAAATGTAATTCCAAAATAATGTTGATCTTGATCTTGATCACGTGACACTCGCTAGCCTATCCTATACTCAGCGTCACGTGCATGCCTGAATGTAGAAAAGAAAACAAAAAAAAAAAAAAAGGTGGTTTGCTTTGCAGATGCAGCATGCAGGGCCTTCAGTTTTCATGTGTTTTTAGAAAAACATTTACTTCGTTGCAAATACAATTGAAATTTTTGCAGGTGGTAATGTTTATAAGTTAAATTTTGAATATTTCTTATTCAATGCGAATATTTATACATTTTACTTAAAATTACAATGCAAATTTGATGTTAGTTTATAATATATATTAATTAGAGCTAGATGACAATATTTAGCTCTAATATGTATTTTAAAACGAAAGACTGCCCATATTTTATATTTTTTATATTTTAAATTTTATTTACACATTTTATATTATAACTAGTTAATAATATTGTTTTTACATGCAATGAAGTTTCACAAGTTTCTTACTAAACATCAGAGGCGAAACAAAGCTAGTTTAGATATTGGAAAATATAAAAACCCTGTATTCTAAAAGATGATCAAACTTTCATATGTAGTTAAGATTATCGTAACCCTATTTACAAGAGTCACTTTAAATTTAATTATCAATTAGCTATATTAAAATTGGTTCAGAGCTAATTAACTCAATGTCTTAATCACTTTTTTTTTAAACTTATTTAGTTACACATAAAATCAAGAATTAGAAATAATTTTATCACAAAATCATTTTAAAAAACATTTAATAAGGGAACAGATAGGTAACCACAACAACATGAATACATGATCCATTGTCAACTAAAGATGGCGATCTTTCAGTGAGACCAACAGAAAGATTGTGGTCCAACCTAAGTCTCCAACCAGAGGACCCAAATGGGCAATTCAGTCTTTCAACATCATCACATGCAGGCAATATATAAATGGAAAAGGAAAGAATGAAAAAATTAAAGTTAAAAATATACATATATATAAAATAGTAAAATGAACAAAATAATAGAGCTGGTGGGTGCACAAGTATAGAGACTTGCAGCGATGAAAATGGAATGAGAGAGAAGCAAGCCAGCAAAAAAGCTTCAGTTCTAAGCTTAGGGTCTCCCTCAACAAAATCCCAGTTGTTTATTTTTTATTTCTTATTTTAATTTTTTTCCCTAACCTACTATTAATTATTTTAACATGCTATGGTTTACCAAAGACGATAGTCTATGGAGAAAAATTATTTTCTTAGCAAAGAGCCAAAGAATGTCAGATGGATAGAGGTTACAGTGTAAGGGTCACGCACACAACATCTGTTTTTGGTTGCTTCACATAGTTTTATTATATTATAATATATTTATATACATCTCTCTTTTCTTGTCTTTGAGCTCCTTATTGCTTCTCTGAGTCTTGTCTTTGTATCGTGTCTCTGTTGAAACCCACCCCATTGCTTCTGCAACTAAAGTTGACTGCTAATTGTGAACTTATTTGCAAAACCCAAAAGCAGTTTTCAAGTTATCAATTTTGTTTTTATTCTTTCCTGCTTGTCTTGTTGCTTATATCAGAATATGATGACTTTGTCCCTCAGTGCTCCTCCTCACTTCCCACTTGGCCTCCTAACATCCTTGTCTTTGTTGGGTTGTTAAAAACATCCATCTTTTTCTTTTTTTTAATCTTATACTAATTCCAAAAAAAAAAAAAAGGACGCTTGATTTGAGCAGGGTTTGTTCATTGGAGGAGTCATGGCAGTTTGCTGTGATCTTGAAGTTGATGTGAATGGTCAAGAGACTTTCATGGTGGACAAGGTACAATCTTTTAGTTGTTTTGCTTTGCATCTTCACTTTGTATTCTGGGTTCTAATTAATATGTTTTATTTTTCCTTGTGTCTTTGATTGTGAAGATTGGAGTTTTTATGAGTGAAAAGTGTCATGATTCTTACATTCTCTTGTAGTTTGTTTCGATTCTTTTTTTTTTTTTTACTTTTTTAACCATGTTAATAGTTAATGCGCTCTGTGGCCATGGGCCTATGGCTATCGCTGGACCTTCACCATTAAATTCGCACCTAACCTATAATGCAGTGATGTGGGAAGTTTACAACTTTACATTAGCTTCTGATCTTTCTATTATAGCTTCTGGTTCATCGCCATTGTAGGGCTGCTACTTTTTTCACTTTCGTTTGTTTATTCTGTCATTTATTGCTCTTGTTTCGAGGCTTTAATAATGTTCATACCGTCATTTGCTTTATTCACATGTTCTGAGAAGGACCATGGTTTGCTTTCATCTTTGGCCTTCTTTGCTGTTGTGATTAGTCAACACCGCGTTGTCTAATTAACATTCCAAAATTTATTCTCTATAACGACCTCTCATCCTTTTATGGTCTGTATTTTCCCATCAATCTCCCTCATTTGTTTTGTTTAATTCAATGAGTTAATTCATTTTTTACAAACATCAATTTAATTCTTTCGGTGGAATCTAGGCACTTAAAGGTTTCATTGGGAAGTGATAGTGATTTGGAATGATCTTAAATTGCCTCAATTACTTGTTGTCTTGCCTCAAGCTTTATTATTTAGATTCTTCTCTGTTCTAGTTTTGTCATTGTAACTAAAGAAATTATGGTCAGGTACTAGTTGTTTGTTCAAGAAGTATAATTTTAATAATTATTATGTAAAATTTGTGGGTTAATTGTAACACATCTAACTCTTTCTTTTTTCTTCACGGCTATTTGCAGAAAATCATTACTTCATACTCCGGCAGATTAAGCAAGCTATTTGGTAAATCAGTTGGTATTGAGAAAAATCTTAAAGTGATATTCCATGACTTTCCTGGAGGAGCAGAAGGTTTCGAGCTCATGTTAAGGTTTTGCTACAATGGCAGAATCGATATAACTCCTTCCAATATCTCCCTCCTACATTCTGCTGCACAATTCATGGAGATCAACAAGTCCGCTTCTGAAAAGCACAATTTATTGGAACAAACAGAAAAATCGCTTGAAGAGATCAAGTATTGGACTTGGCAAGAGCTTTTGATTGCTTTGAAGCAGTGCCAAGATTTTCTGCTGATTGCAAATTCTGCTGGTGTACTTGGAAGATGCCTGGATTCTTTAGCGGGGAGGCTGGCTTTGACTAGCGAATCGAGTCCTTGTGCATCAACTTCGTCCCCAGATAGCTCCAGTGTTCGGTTCTCCAGTGACAGTAGAAGCACCGAGAGTCTAAAAAACAGCTTCACTCGATCAACTTGGTGGTTTGAAGATCTATTACTTTTGAGTCCCAAGTTGGTTGAAGTGGTGACAAAATCCATGGTCTCGAGAAACATCGATCATGTTATTATAAGTAAGTTCCTCCTTTTTTACCATAAATCGAAGTCTTCCGCAGCCACAGCCGACGAGAAGTGCAAAATTGTGGAAACTATCATTGATATGCTCTATGCTCTTGACCAGAGCTCTGTTTCTTGCAAGAGTTTATTTGGGTTTCTGCGGGTTTCTTTGAGTTTGAACTTAAGCAAAAGTAGCAGGAGCAAGTTGGAGAGTATGATAGGCTATCAGATGGATCAAGCTACTCTAGACAATCTACTTGTCCCATCTCCACATGGGACAAATTACTTATATGATGTGAATCTTGTTCTTAGGTTTCTGAAAGCATTTATTCAAAGAGGTGGTTTTCAAGTATCTTTGATGCCAATGCAGAAAGTTGCTAGCTTGATGGATTTGTATATGGCAGAGGTAGCTCCAGATCCTTGCTTAAAGCCCTCAAAGTTCCTGGCTCTGGCCAAGGCCCTGCCAGATTCTGCCAGGGAATCTCAAGATAAAATGTACCGTGCCATTGACTTGTATTTTGAGGTACTACATTAAACTCACAAGATTTATTTTAGGTTGGTTGTGGCTTTAAAACGAAATGGCCTAGTAAATAAATTCCATTACATCATGTCCTTATGAATCTGTGAACTGAATCTGGTTTAAATATAGGTGCATGCAGGATTGTCAGAGGAAGATAAGATAAAGATTTGTTGCACTCTTAACTATGAGAAACTCTCAGCTGAAGCTTGCCTGCACCTTTCTCAGAATGCAAAATTTCCATCAAATTCAGCAGTCCAAGCTCCCATCTCTCAACAATTCAAGGTCAAAAGCTTACTCCACACCACTAATAATTACAAATTCGAAAATGATCCACCTTGTAGCTTCAACAAAACTGAAAAGAAGGGTAAGGGAGACGAAGCCAATGAACAAATCGTTCTCTATGCAGGGAAACCCGATCTTTCTGCGGATAATGAGAAGCTGAGAGCACATTTGCAAGTAATGCAATGCAGGGTAATGGAATTGGAGAAAGTTTGCCGAAAGATGCAAACCCAGATGGCAAAAATCATGAAATCGAAAGTCTCAAGGCATAGCAATGCAAGATCAATACCCAAGCTTTGTTCATGATAGAAATTTTGCATAACTTATGTCTCTAGGACATAAATTTTCTCCCATACGTATAGCATGAGAATCATTTTTAGTATTTGAGAACTTGCTTGTACAGTTACAGAAAAAAGAAGCGAGAGAACTTTTGTGTGATTTTATCCTGAGTAGCAGCTGTTTATTCTCTATTTTTTTCTCTGTAATGTAATGTCGTGTGTTGTGTAAGATAGGTGACAACAAATGTGAAGTCCTTTTCTTCAAGTCGCTCTCACACTGTGCAAAAGCTGTAACGCAAATTTGGCATATGCTCTGCATGGAAGGCAAAATTTTGTTGGGTGACTCAAAAGGCTGAATATACTTCATCAAGATCATTCCATTCTTCTTTCCTTCTTTATCTTTTAGCAGGAGTCTCAGAAAAGAATCATTAGCAGACAATGAAACGCCGCCGCAAGCATTTATTTTAATGAGGGCATCGGATACTAACACTTCTATCGAATATTCTGTATAAAATGGTGGCAGAGAAGGAAGTTGGTGCCATTGCCAATAGATGTGGGGCTTTCTTATCAGAATAAAATTTAAAGAACACGGCAAAAATAGTTAATGTTATCAGTTTCATCGCTTTGTTAATTCCCTGAAATTAATTTGGCTTTGAATGCAGGTGGCTCAATGAGAAGGGGCGGTTGATTTTGTTTCATCATTGAGTGTCAAGGGGTCCGAATACTTAATGTGCCATGAATGCGCCCTTACATGAATTTTTAATTGGTCCGCACATGTTCATTTTATACCAAATTGTCTCTTACTGCATAAAAGTCGTACATATGTGCCGTAACAAACAAGAAATTAACTTGTTCTATCGTTAGTAATTAAGATAATTAATTGGTTAATTCCGCTTGAGCCGAGAGAATATTAATGGAGAGAGCGAGAACAGGCAAAAATAAGGAGGTTGGTAATTTGCTTAGACGTTACTCTTCTTGCAGTTCCAAGATTTACTCACTACCAATTCCGATCGAAACAATATAATTAATTAATTTATTAGTGAAGTTACAAAGAACATCCTAAGTAAGTCAAGTAAATATATTACCCAATAGTTTCGATGTTGTTTGGTGCTTATTTACCGTCGATGCCATTGCCTGGGGCTGCGGCCAACTTGTCATTGACTGCGAGGATTGAGGATTGTGTCATGCGTGCGTTGTCATTGTGATTTGTGGATCGAATTCTTTTTTTTTTCCTTAATGGGCCCGGGCCAAAAATGTTTTAAGAAAATGTGAGACTATTAGCACCCTAGTAATTTTCTTCTCAATTTCCTTCTATGTCAAAACCTACTTTAATTCCCAAAATATTTTTTTTCCTTTTCTAGTTTCTTTCTGATTCAAGAAAAAATCATTTTCTTCTAAATAACTCCGATTACAATATTGTTTTTACAAATTTTTGAATTATTAAATCATACATATTTAACCCAAAAAATGATATATAATTTCATAATTAAATGTGAACTCAAATAGCTATTATGTAATTTTTTTTTCAATTAAGAAAAAGTTTAGAATACAAAAGTATTTGTGAGAAAAGAAAAAAGGTAAAACACTTTGATGTAGTTGTATGGATGTAAAGAGTTATAAAGAGAAATATAGTGACATAGTAGTTTTTTGGTCCAATGTTTTAAAGTGCAAAAAGTTCGAGAAACTTTTAAAACCGCGAGGTCTAAAACTTGAAGTGCATAAACTACGTGATTTATGCGTTTTCCTAAAATTTTCCACATTTTAAAATACCAGACCAAAAACCTACTATATAACTGTATAGTTAGATTTATGTTGTCATTTAATGTAATTATAGTATGAGAGGGGTTTTATAAGGATTTTAGAGGGTGCTAGCAATTCAGCTCCTTAAGAAGTAGGGTTTTAGGCTTCAGCTTGAATGTGTAATATCTAAATTGAGCTGGACTGAGAAATAGTGGATTGATACTCAATATATACCATGATATTCATGTTGTGCTTAAAAACTTATTGGTGAGGTAGAATAAAACTTATTGGTGGTACTAATAGTTCAACTCTTTAACAAATAGGGTTTTAGGCATTTTGCGGAATCAGTGAGTTTTAACACCTAGATTCACGGGTATTCTTAGAATTAACGTGGATCTAGTTTATTTCTTTATTTCCATATTCTTAAGAATTAATGGAGTATTGAAAATATCCTCATCTATCCATCACCCTATATTAGTTTATCCTTCTACTGCATTAGTTTTATTGTAAAGCGTTCTTTTGTAGAACTATACTGCATGAGTTTGGTAGCTGTATTCCTAATTTAGGTGTGAGTCTTATTATTATTAGAATAGGTATTTCAAGTCAAATTAGGATAAGTCATAATTAGTGTAAATAAGTGCTTTTTGTACCTTTCACTAGTAGGCTTGTTTATTTGTCATTATTTCTTAAAATAAACTATTGATTTGAGCTCTATTCTTCTTATTTCTTGACATTTTGTGGAATCAACGAATTTTAACGTCTAAATTCATAGGTATTCTTAGAATCCACATGGATTTACTTTATTTCTTTATTCTAGTATTCTCAAAAATCAACAAAGTACAGAAAATATCTCTATTTGTTGACAACCCTTCAATTTTTATCCTTTAGCTACATCAGTTTATCTTGATGCAGAGTGAGAAATTGAAGAAATTCTTTAATTAATTTTTATTCTAATTTAATTTTGGTTTCTAATTTGGAGTTTCATTATTTAGGTATAGTTTATATAAGTTCTATTCCTAGTTTAAGTGTGAGTCTTATTAAAATAAGTTTTTTTTGTCAAATTAGGATTAGTAGTTAGTATAAATAAGTGTCGTTTCTAGTTTTTACCAGTAAGCCTTGATTATTTGTTGTTAATTATTTCTTGGAATAAAATATTGGTTTAAGTTCTATTGTTGTTATTTCTTGACATTCTATGAAATCAATGAGTTTTAATATCTAGATTTGCGGTTATCTTAGAATAAACATGGAGTTAGTTTATTTCTTTATTCCAATATATTTTATTTCTTTATTCCGGTATTCTTAAGAATCAATAGGGTAATAAAAATATCTAAATCTATCGATCACCCTATATCCTTTATCCTTCCACTGCATTAGTTTATCCTTTCAATGCATCAGTTTCACTGTAGAGTATTCTTTTGTAGAATTTTGCTCCATTAATTTGATGCGGAGGAAGAAATTGAAGAAATCATAATGAGATTAAAATTTATAATATTTAGTAATATTCTAACTAATTTGTATTCTAATTTAATTATTGTTTCCTATTTAGAGTTTCATTATTTGTATTCTTATTAAAATAGGTTCTCTAGTCAAATTAAGATTAGTCGTAATTAGTATAAACAATAATGGAATAAATTCTTCATTTTCATAGAGATAGGGGACATAATTCACATGGATATAGTAAGTCTCGCTTGGGCTACTTTAATGGTAGTCTTTACATTTTCCCTTTCGCTCGTAGTATGGGGAAGAAGTGGACTCTAGAGATACTACTAATTGAGTTGGGGAATCAAACTGTATCACTTTTTTTATAGATTGTTTTGCAAAGCCTTTTTAATTATATTAATTATTTAATAATTAATATAATAATTTAATTCGGTAATTTAATTCCATTTAGAATTTCGAAATTGAGCCTCTTGCCATGTACAAAATAAATTTTGTGGCTGAATAAAGGCGTTTCTTTCCACCCCACACGGACAGAAGTAGATAAACGGGAATTAATTCTAATTCCCACATGATGAAAAAAAGTAAAAGGTCCCGAGAAGAAAATGATCCGAATCTTGGTTCTTCCCAGAATTTGTACTACTTTTTAATGCATATAGAACGAAACCCTGGATTATACCAATCAAATTACTTCTTTTCAAGTTTAATGGAAACAGTAAGAAAAATAGAACCAGAAAGAAAGAGGCGGATCTTTTTATATCAGCTACGCACAAAGAATATTTTGAATTGTCGAATACTATTCACAGATCAATAGAAAATCAAAATAGAATTTTTTTATTCGATTTATTACCAAATAAATTCTTTTGTTCCGTACCTGGTATATTCTAAGCAACCAAATCACTTGCATTATTATTATTGTTCAGATTGAAATGAATCGAAATTGGTACGGGACAAATAGGGTAGGGTATTCGTACATCAAATAAATAATTTATATGGGAGAAATTTATCCTCGAAAAAAGGAAATATTGAATGAATTGATTGTAAATTAGGCGATTTTTCAATTTCTTTCCCTTCTAAAAATTTCTTAACTTAATATGTCTTTCTTCAATCTGAACGGTAAGGGCCCTGACAATACAATTATATCATATGCTAACTTTTACGTTAAAAAAAAAGCGTCTACCTAGGAACTCTGAATCAGACGATTCTATTGTGAATTTTAGGTGAAACATCTTGATCGAACCGATATTTGCCCAATGGATACAATCTGCTCATGGTAAAACTTCATATGGATTCGATGTACTTTTGTCTTCAACGGATGGCCCTGCATTTTATTGGTAACATAGGAGACATCTCTATTTTTCCCTGGGAAATCTTTTGAATTACTATTACCACTGCTTAGCTTTCAATTCGCCTTTACTAAGTGATAACTTTCAAATTCAGAGAAACCCAGGAATTAAAAATGGGTAATCCTGAGCCAAATCCTCTTCATTGGTCACATTTTATTCATGAAATAGGTTGGATTGGTATTAGTTTGGATGCAGCAAGAGAATTCTATTAGGTCTAATGTACTTATTCGATTTAATAAGTACCTTGTGTCAGTCTTTCGTATCTGGCATTTTTGGAAAACAAAGGAGAATGAACAAGATATTGAGGAATTGTCCATACGTAAAATCATAATTATTGATGCGGACCTTTTCCACATAAAAAGTGAATCTTTTGTTACAAGAATATCATCCCCCCTCCCTTGGATTAGTACTAGAACGTATAAATGTTGACTATAAAACTACTTGTTACAAATAATATCTTGTTGTTGCATCGAAACATATAAATGTTGACTAATCTGGTTAACATTGAACTTGGTAAAAGGAAATGGTTGATAGCAATCCATGCATATAAGCCTTTCCTCAAATTATGTGTCGTTTCTTTGGCTTGGGCTTCAGATTGAATAATCTTTCCCCAAATTCAAAATAGGCATTTTGGACGCCGCTATTGAAATAGCCTTTCGAGCTATATTTTCAGCAACTCCACTTATTTCATAAAGTATTCTAACCGAAGCAGAAGCCCTTTTGCAAGAAGCTATTCAGGAACAAAAAGAACGTTTTCTACTTCAGGAACAATTATAAATAAAAAACCACTCTTATTCTTACTTTATAATACTTAATAATATTAAAAAATAATATATATAACTAATAAAATATTTGAATAATTATTCAATATATTACTCTATTTATTATTTCAAATTAAAATTTATTAATATAATAATTATTAATTTATTATTAATAATAATAATCGAATAAGAATATATTATTATGTAATAGAATATGGGGATATAATTTCAGAACTTTCATATTCAACTTGGCGATGCATTAAGTAAACTTTAATTAATGCATCACCGCGTTAATGTACTAACTGATATAATTATCATATGGAGCGGGTAGCGGGAATCGAACCCGCATCGTTAGCTTGGAAGGCTAGGGGTTATAGTAGACGTCGATTCATACTTTTTAACGTCGCTAATTCAAAACCAAACATGAAATTTTGGGGTCATTCGGCTCCTTTATGGAAGTTTGCTATATTCCCAGAGAGAAGCCGGGAGCAAAATAACAAAAGTCGACCCATAACATCTATGTCAGCTTTTTTTGTCTGAATGAATTCAAAACAATCCACTAAAGGTGAATAGTTACAGGTAAATGATTTGCGTGGGATAAGGGGTTCCCTCTAAGAGAAAAGCGCGGCTTAGTTGCCGGAGGAAGGTGAGGATGACGTCAAGTCATCATGCCCCTTATGCCCTGGGCGACACACGTGCTACAATGGCCCGGAGTTGGAGATAAGTGGACTCGAACTGCTGACATCCGTCACAGGGTAAACCATCGCCTCTCCAGGCCCCCACTGATTCTACCATAGAGGCCAACGATAGACGATAACTCCCCTCCGAACACAGCTTACAACTTTCATTGTAAGATCGATCTATCATATCTTTCTATTGTGTATGAAATTTATGGTTTCCACTGGCGCAAATTCCACCCAGCTCAACGAGTCATTTCTTCCTGTTGGCACCAGTCCAACATTTTGTCTCTGAGAGAAAATGGGGCTTAAAAGGGGGTAAAGGATTATTTCGTTCCTGATAGTTATTTCTTTAACTGGCGGATAGGAGAATGCTCTGGATCGGACAAGCAGAACTTTTTTCTCTTTTATATGATATGAGAGGACTGCTGCCAGTTCCTTATTACCATTTAGACAATCTCCAATCTACGCCTGGGTCCCTTTTTAGCATTTGTTCACATGTCCCTGTAGTAGCATTCAAGTAATGACCTTTGATTTCACCTGTTTCAGCTTGCGCTTTATAAAGAGCTTCCGCACAAAATAAGAAATGGTCTCTCCGGTGAACGGCGGTCGTAAGTATAACAGTCCTAAGGTAGTGATATTCCTTGTCGGACTACCTGCACCTAGACAAAAAGACCCTATAAAGCTTCATTGTTCCCTGGGATTGGCTTTGGGTGGGATACTTAACGCGTTAGTTACAGCACTACACGGGTCGATATGCACAGCGCCTAGTATCCATCGTTTATGGCTACAATCGAAAAGGTCTTATCAATAAAATTTTCGTTTATCCCCGATCTAGGCATAGGTAAAAATCTATTATATAATTCGTTTTTTCATCGGGTTCGGGTAGAGACCAAAGGTCTTGAGCAACCGATCCGACAGAACAACTCAGAACAAAAAGGCGGGAGACTCAATAGTCTTCTCAAAAGGGATGCTGCTATTTTGAAGAGACAATTATCGCGTCTACAAACGTATCTGGGCGGGATTAAATATGTGACGAGGGTACCCAATAGCTCAGGACCCCACTACTCGTCGTATTTGGTTTGGTATTGCTACCGCACATGATTTCGAGAGTCATGATGATATTACTGAGGAACGTCTTTATCAGAATATTTTTACTTCTCACTTTGGGCAATTAGGAATAATTTTTCTTTGGGGTGTTTATGGAATTATTATAGTAGGTCGGTCTAGTAATTAGGGGGCGGCCGTTCGATCGCCTGTGAGACTAAGACCAATAAGTCAAAAATGAGTTTGTGCCACAGGAGTTGAATGATCTACTCTACACAGGTGTGGGCTTACAGGGCTAGGGCTCATAAACCTTTACTTTTATTCATCAATAGGCCTTGGTCGTACAACTTGATAGATCGTGATTTGTTCTCATTCATTTTAGTGATCTTTGACCACCCTCAGGGTGGTAAAGATCGTGTTGAGATGGCCCCACAGATTTATTTTCGATCAGAGCATCAAGCAACGCAACTCGGTTCTACTTGACTAAGCCCCATGCTTGTCCGAGTGCCTGATCGAATTGATCGAGTCATGTAGGAACAAGGTTCAAGTCTACCGGTCTGTTAGGACGCCTCAGCTGCATACATCACTGCACTTCCACTTGACACCTATCGTAATGATAAACGGCTCGTCTCGCCGTGACCTTTTGTTGAATTCTCAAAACTTCTGTCACTCTAATCGAGTCTTTTTTTTTAGTTGGGATTCGGCGGTTAGTCCTTGAACTGAGTGTAGCAAACCTATAGAAATCGAAGAAGAATCCACCGTGAATTCTCGCTTCAAATTCAAATTTGAATTTGAAGCAAGAAATAATAAAAAAATAGGGTTTCCGGATATGGGTCATAATTATTATGGCGAACCCACATGGCCCAATGATCTTTTATATATTTTTCCAGTAGTAATTCTAGGTACTATTGCATGTACTGTAGGCTTAGCGGTTCTAGAACCATCAATGATTGGTGAACCCGTAGATCCATTTGCAACTCCTTTGGAAATCTTACCTGCTTTCAGACAAGCTTTTGAGTCTTATCTGAAGTCCTTTAGATAAGCATAACAGTATTTTAATCCTTAAAATGAGAGGAAATCCCCCTGACCCCCGGAGGCAACGAGTTTTGGTCCCGGTATTCGGAGGTTCGAATCCTTCCGTCCTAGTAGGAATTTTTGATGAATGGAATTAAGAACCCTTATTATTTCGGCACCCAAAAGGGATACGGGAAATTCCCTTTTGGGTGCCGAAGACGAGTACGACGAATAATCCCCTTTAGAATCCCCTGTTCTTCCCTATTCATTGCGGGTTGGTTATTCGTCGGCACGGGGTTAACTTATGATTTGTTTCGAATCCCCCGACCAAATGAGTATTTTACAGAGAGCAGGCAAGGAATTCCATTAATAACCGACCGATCCCCTATCTCAGTTAAGAGGAGTCATCGAAAGAACAGGTTCAAAATCACGATCAATTCCTTTTTCAAACCCTGCTGCAGCTGCACGAGCTCTTCCTGCGTGCCATAAATGACCTACGAAGAAGAAGAAGCCTAGAACAAAATGAGAAGTAGCTAACCAAGTTCTCGAAGAGACATAATTAATTGCATTGATCTTGGTTTATATAAAAAGTAGGCTAAAAGTATTCCTAAATACGTTATACTAACAGAAAGGGTTAGATTTTTTACAACTTCATACCAATCAGCAAATGAGTTGAATTTTGATGTAACAGATTTATAGCCTATTTGTACGAGTATGGAAAAGGGCGCATTCAATCCTTGTTTGTTTCTTAGTTCTTCCCAGTCCTTTTCTTTATCACGGGGTAGAGCAGTTTGGTAGCTCGCAAGGCTCATAACCTTGAGGTTTTTGTTTTGTTCCGACAATGTTAGGATAATGGGTGTGAGAAAGAAACTTTCATTTACAGTCTCCTATTATTTAATTTAATATTGTATTGAATTTAAAAAATCAAAATTAGAAGAGTACATAACTTGGTATATCGACTATACGACCATTAACTAAAATATATCGATGGTTAACCAATTGGCGGGCTTGCTTGGTATTTTTCAAATTTCACTTTAGCGAACACTTTTACTTTATTTTTAATAGTAATTGCGAATCAAAAAATCCTAAGAACGTTTATACGAATAAAGTAAGCAACTCCTTCCTTTTCACCGAAGAAGCAGAAGCCCTTTTGCAAGAAGCTATTCAAGAACAAAAGGAACGTTTTACTCATTTCTTCGGAGTTGCAAAAACGGCTACCGATTCCCTACTGACTATTATGTAAAGGGCTTGACCTTGTGACAATAGTCATATTGAACCCTCGAATATGTTCGAAGATCTCGAAATGATCTTCCAGTTTTGGGGAGAATTCGCAAAACTCCGTTTCCAATCGTCGGTCAACCATATGGCGGTGAATTCGTTCCCGGGCCTTGTACACACTGCCTGTCACACTATAGGAGCTGGCCATGCCCGAAGTCGTTACCTTAACCGCAAGGGGGGTGCCGAAGGTAGGGCTAGTGACTGGATTGAAGTCGTATCAAGGTAGCCGTACTGGAAGGTGAGGCTGGAAAAATTCTACCTTGAGCACACGCAATGGAGCTGTAGACAATCAAGTGAAATCCAATCCACGAAATAATTTGATCTATGGATAGCATCGTTGTGGTAAAGGTCGTAATGCCAGAGGAATCATTATCGTAGGGCATAGAGGGGGAGGTCATAAGCGTCTATACCGTAATTGATTCCTACATGATCCACGTTTGGACGAAAGAACCCTTTTTTTTGTAATTCCTACGATGCAATTGCTCCAATCCGTAGGAAAAAAATAGAAAAGGCAAATCCCTTATGATAAACCAGATCCAGCTCGGTTATTGATAGAGTGAATAGATCTGTCATTTCTTGAAATCTCTCTTTTGATTCAAAATCGTGGTGTAAAATGGATCATGCCCCTTATGCCTTGGGCGACATACGTGCTACAATGGTCGGGACAAAGGGTCGCGATCCTGCGAGGGTGAGCTAACTCCAAAAACCCGTCCTCAGTAGTTAAAGAAGAAGCAGGCTGTATGCAGTAGTAAACTTTTAGCCCGCAGTTAAGGGTTTAGAAAAATCACTCGCTTCGAATGTGCAGGGGTGGTTCCTACTTACCCAAGAGGGGAACATGAAATTCATTTTATTTGCTCGGCCCCTAATTAATTCTAAGGAAGAATGCTTACTTGTAATTTATTGTCTTTTTCACAATCACAAGCATATGTATTTTACAAATTATTACAAGTCCTAATTTCGAACTTTTATAATTTAAGACCCGTTCTTCAATCGATCCTTGTTTACCAACCACACATTGTCTAACCAAATCCAATTCTCTCTCGTTATGTTCCTCAAAAAATTCGATTCGTGCGGAAAGGGGCTGTCGATACCGCTGTCTGAACATCAGATGCTGGATATCTTACGCGCAGACTTTTGAGATGAATGGAAAGATAATCTACTTTCATTAAGTGATTTATTAGATAATCGCAAACTGAGGATTTTGAGTAGTATTCGAAATTTAGAAGAAATCCAGAGAGAGGCCATTGAACGGCTGGAAAAAGCTTAGGCCTGGTGACGAAAAATATTAACATAGGGACTGGAAGTGGAACTAAAGGTATGATCCAGGAATATTGATATGTATGTTCCATAAAATCAATAAAGTAATAATAATAATTTTTTATTCTTAATTTAGTGTCTTTGATTCACCGGTCTAGCTTATTGATATTGATACGTTCTCGAAAAACCCACTTGAATCCGTTTTGAATATAGTTTTTTTTACTGATTACCGAAAAAAAAGTCTTGCTGTGACCTTCTCTTGAATTCTCAAAACTTCTGTCGCTCCATCCCCGGAGGGGCAGAGAACTCGTCGCTGTCTCGGCTGTGCTACTGTAGGTTCTGGGGAAGTCAGAATAGGAGAGCACTCATCTTGGGGTGGGCTTACTACTTAGATGCTTTCAGCAGCTATCCGCTCCGCACTTGGCCCAAAATCTTGGTTCAAACCCTTCGCGAATGGGTAAAGAATGAAATCTTATTGGAACTGTCCATATCCAGTTCATCTTTCGGAACCATATAAAAAAAATGGAATTTCAAAACGGAATAAAAAAAATGAAATTAGCAAGAACTCGAATAAAAAAAATTTCTAATCGATTTTGAACATAAAAAAAAGACAACCAAAACCTATGGAACGATGATAAATGGACCCATTTCTCCATGATCAAATTATATTTGTTCACTACAATATTGTCAATATGACAAAAGTGTTTGGGATTGTTCCAGAAGAAATGAAACAAAAGATACAGTAGAGCTAGGACAGTTATTGTATGCGGTCTACCCAATGCTAGATGCAGAGGCGCATAATAGATCGATATGAACATCATGAGCTGTCCCGCAACCAAACAAACAATCGAAATGAAATAGAAAAAGAAAAAGGGAAGGGGTTAAGTTCTAAACCACTTTTCATTTTACTTTTTTTTTTCAAGAAAATTATATCATTAAAAAAAAAAGAAAACCCCATTTATAATTCCATCAATTACTCGTCTGTCGAACAAATGAGTTAGTTCCGCTGATTTCGTTCTCTTACTATCAGCGGACAAGGCTGAAGCTATTATATCTAATTTTTTTTGTAGATAGTTTTCATGACTAAAAAAATAAAAAAGAAATCCCATGATTTTAAAAAGAGTTCATTATCCAATGAACAAAGAAAGTTGAAATAAGAGAGCACTCATCTTGGGGTGGGGATTAACTGCTAAAGGTATCTATCCAGCAGTTGATCCTTTAGACTTAACGTCAATTATACTGCAACCTCGGATCGTTGGCGAGGAACATTATGAAACGGCGCAAAGAAAAATCATCACAAACCTCCCTTTTTTCTTTTCTATTTCAATTTTTGGATTAGTATATGATGATTTTTTGTATTACTGTTATTGATAATAGCTAAAAATGTGGTTTGCACATATTATTCCAATATCCCAAGTGGTCCGAAGATTTTAAGGATTGGAATCGTGAAATTTATGTTAAATGCACTTATAGTAGTGTTAATTTATCTGAAACAAAATTTTTAAAAAGCTGGTTAATAGTAGGTATTCAAATAAAGATCCTATTCCCCTTTCACTTGAAACCCTGGCACAGATCTACGATAGAATCCTCTCATAAAGATCCAAACAGTGAACAAGAAATTAATTTTTGTTTTTTAACAATTTGGGGGCTGGAAACTGACATGTCGTTCCGACTAATGACGTATACAATACTTGAATTCTCGATATAGATGCTACAGAGTTGGTTCTTATCCTTCAGAGACTACGAGTGTAATAGGAGCATCCGTCGACAAAAAGAGCACTCTTTGATAAAGGGGTGTTTTAACGCTAGTTTGATCTTTTTACACGTCTGGAGGCGAACTATGTGCGTTTCTAAAGTTTTTTCTAGTTAAATTTCTCAATTGGATCAATTCAAACGTACACTAAAGAGAATAGTATAAGAATCCAAAATAGTAGGAATTCTCTTATCCCATTCGAAAGAAGCGCATCTTATAATTATCTATGACTGAGCCTTATTATGGAAACTTACTAAGTGATAACTTTCAAATTCAGAGAAACCCAGGAATTAAAAATGGGTAATCTTGAGCCAAATCCTCTTCTTTTTTCTAAGAACAAACAGGGGTTCAGAAAGCGAAAAAGGGGGATAGGTGCAGAGACTCAATGGAAGTTGTTCTAACAAATGGAGTTGACTGGCCTTTTTGGTAAAGAAAAAAGAAAGTAAAATGAATGCTTCTGTCCAACAATAGCTTTCATTGAATGAATAATTGATTCGGATCCTAAAAGCAACAAGGCTTTGGAATGATGAAATAAAGCGGCTTGATAAGACCCCATACCAAGAGCTAACATCATATAACCTAATTGAGACATTGTAGAATAAGCTAAACCTCTCTTAATATCTTGTTGAGCAAAATTTATTAGGAGGCCCATTACTTCTACTTCAACTAGTCCCCGTGTTCCTCGAATATATCTCTTAGTTGTTGAGAGGGTTGACCAAAAGCAGTATATAAGGCGTACCCAGTAAAACTTACAAGTAACCCAGAGATGGAGATGACGACTAGGTTGCTGTTTCCATTATTATAGAATTTTAAGACCGCACTGGATCCATGATAAGATCGTTTATTTACAACGGAATGGTAGATAATTACGTATTTACAAAATACCGTCTTAATTCATCCTATTTCATCAGATCCAGGATATGATATGGTTCTGAAGGATAAACTGGATATAGACAGTTCCAATAAAGAAATAAACTCAAAACATTCATAGATATTCACAATATGTTCCCTATGGTAACTGGTTTCATGAATTATGGTCAACAAACAATACGAGCTGCAAAGTACATTAGTCAAAGTTTCATGATTACTTTATCCCAAGCAAATCGTTTACCGGTAACTATTCAATATCCTTATGAAAAATTAATCACATCAGAGCATTTTCGTGGTCGAATCCATTTTGAATTTGATAAATGTATTACTTGTGAAGTATGCGTTCAGGTATGTCCTATAGATCTGCCCGCTAGAGCCCGTCGAAGTGGTGTGCACGATACAAAGTTCATGATACAGAACTCTTTAATTTTTTTATCCTATTCACAATAATAATACGAATGAGACTTCAATTCCTCTGTTTGATCTATAAAAGAACGTACAATTATTTCTTGAATATTGGGTCAAAATGAAGATTAATTTCTTAGAATTCAATAAGCATCTTGTATTTCATAAAAATTGGGGGCAATATAATCCTTACGTAATGGCCCCCTATCCAACTTTTAGGCATTAAGATACATTTCAGTCGTGGATGATTATCATAAAAAATTAACTCAAACTAAGAGGATAGAGAATCCGGTGATGAGTCAATCCATTTTCAAGGTATCCACTTTTTTTACTACAATACTTTGTTTTCACCGTATCGCACTATGTATTGAATTACTTTTATAGGAAAGGGGTGTTCCATGCTCCACACTCGCATATCCCCGGTTCATCTCTATTCCTCAAGGGCGAAATGGGGTTACTGCTAATAAATAAGAGAATACTAAAGATTCGAGCCATAGAATTTCTTAATTCTGACACAAGGTACTTATTAAATCGAATAAGTACATTAGACCTAATAGAATTCTTTTGCTGCATCCACTGATCCAATTTGAGTACCTCTACAGGATAGCCCTCAATAGAAAACTGAAGAGTAACGGCAGCAAGTGATTAAGTTCAGTAGTTCCTCATATAATATTTAGTACAACAGCGAAGAATCAAATTATCACTATATTTATTCCTTTTTCTACTTCGTCTTCCAAGTGCAGGATAACCCCAAGGGGTTGCAGGTCTTTTTCTACCAATCGGAGCCCTAGCTATTTGCATCAAGCTCAAACTTCCTTCTTGCATGCGTGCTCCCCCAGAAGCACACACTAGAAGAAGAGGTAAAAATTTAAAATTAGATATAATAGCTCAGCCTTGTCTGCTGATAGTGAGAGAACGAAATCGGGATAAATACCAATACCTATTACGGGTAGAAGAATCGAGATCAAAACAAATAACTCCCGTGGTCCAAAATAAAAAAAATAAGAGTTTGGGGCATTAAATAGCTTGTACCCATAGAAGATTTGCCATATTCAGTTAAAAGCAAATAGACAGGTAAAAGAAAATGAAAATCAAAATATGGCTAGGGTAAGAGTATCCTCCACTACAAGATCCTTAAATGAAATACTGGACTGCGATTGCTGTTCTGCTCGGAACGAGCTCCCTCCGAGCGAGCTTTAGACCGATTTAATCGAAAATCATTTTCAAGTGAAGAAGTGCGGTCTTTATTGACAGAACGGGGAACGAGTACATGTGTTGAGCTACCAAGGAAGTGATAACCCCTAAAGAGGCTAGAGCAAGGCTTAATTGAAAATAATGCGAATTATTGATTGTGTCATAAAGACCCTTATGCCCGAAAAAATATCTCCTTTTAATTGTCGACTATCAAAAAAATCAGGGAATGTTATAAAATTGATATTAACTGCATTTAGTATAAGTTCAAGGCACATCAAGGCCCGAACCATATTTCGGCTCGTAATATTTATTTTCTAGCAAGTTCATAACGAACTTAAGATTATTGTGTATATCAAATTGAAGTTACTAGTATTATTATTACTGATCAGTAAAGTTCATCTTAAAAAAGGAAGGGGAGGGGTTTCGTTTTATGGTAAAAAATGCATTCATCTCAGTTAGGGTTCAAGAAAAAAAAAGAAAGATCCGCATTTGTTTGGAAAGTGCTTTGTTGCTCAATTCATAGATGTGGATCTCAGACCTATGAATGTGGATATTCCCAAAACTCACAAAGAAAAAAGGAAGTGAGTTAGATAAAAAGAAAGGAAGTGGCTTAGAGAAATCTTTTTTGGGCTCGTAAAACCACCAGCTGTGGAGCAGCGGCTCTTTATACCATGCTCACAAATCTGAGTGGGTTACCCACTAAGCAAAAGACAAGACGGTTGTGATTGGGGCACAAAGGGACAACCATACTTGTTCAATTTATCTCTCTCCACTTGGATGCCGTGAGGCGAGCCTTGGAAAGTTTTAGTATACGCAGGAGGGATTTAGTAAAATTCAATTGTCTCAATTCCTGGGCGATCGCACTAAAAACTTGAGTTCCCTTTGGATTTCCTTCGTGATCAATGACAACTGCAGCAGCATTCGCTGCGGGAAAAGGATAATATGCAATTTCGAGTTGTCAATTATGTCCTTTATGGGAAGGGCAAAGCCGCTGGGGAAATTTCAAAATTAAAATACAAAATAGAAGCGATTCCTCAAAGTTACATGGCGTAGTTTTTAGTATTTTTTAATATTAGTTGATTCAAGAGTTGCCCAATTTGAGTACCTCTACAGGATAGACCTCAACAGAAAATTGAAGAGTAACGGCAGCAAGTGATTGAGTTCAGTAGTTCCAAATACTATCATTACTGCCTGGATAATTAGACATCTAACTCGTAATTGCAACGACCCAATTGCAAGAGCGGAGCTCTACCAACTGAGCTATTAGCAAAAGAACGTTCTTCTGTGCTTCCAGACATGCCGAGCTCCACATATTCTTGTACAGTTGAATTGATCAGGTCATGTAGGAACAAGGTTCAAGTCTATCGGTCTGTTAGGATGCCTCAGCTGCATGCATCACTGCACTTCCACTTGACACCTATCGTAATGATAAACGGCTCGTCTCGAATGTGTATTATCCATATAAGGGATCTTCCAATTGAGAAGATCCATTGACCTGAGACGAAGAGAAGGGTCTATCTATTTTATTTAGTTATTCAGTTAAACCAATGATTCGTTATGCAGGACTTAACCCAACACCTTAGGGCATGAGCTGACGACAACCATGCACCACCTATGTCCGTATTCTTGAAGGCACCCCTCCTTCAGAGATGACGAGTGTAATAGGAGCATCCGTCAACAAAAAGGTCACCCTAAGATGATCATCTCATGGCTATTGAGAACGAATTAAATCAAATGGTTCTATTTCCCAATCGTTGATCAGCAAGAAGAATATACGGCTCTTCGAGAATGTATCACTTTGGGAATTCCAACAATTTGTTTAATCGATACAAATTATGACCCCGATCTCGTAGATATTTCGATTCCAACAAACGATGGCGCTATAGCCTCAATCCGATTAATCCTTAAAAATCAACTAATTCAATTAAAGTTCTTTAGTTGGGCCAATTCTCGATTAGAAGATTTAATTTGTATGAATCGACATTGGTTTAATACTAATAATGGGAGTCGTTTTAGTTTGCGAAGGGTCCATATGTCCCGAATTCAAGTTGATTATGTTTCGCCTCTTACTCGGAGAAAGATGATCAAATGACAGGATTTGAACCCGTGACATTTTGTACCCAAAACAAACGCGCTACGAAGCTGCGCTACATCCCTTTCAATTGGCATATAATATCATTTTTTTATATTTTGATGGAGTCCCCCCTCAAACATAGGATTTTTTTAATCACTTAAACAGGTAATAGACATAAAACCATCCACTTCGGTTCTATATTTGTTCGAAGAAAATGCTTAGCTAATTCCATGCGTCTAACCAAAAAATCCCTTCTTCGTTCAATTTTTCGATCTTTGCAATCATTACCGGCGGGCCCTTCTTCCCCTAATTCTTTCCATTCTAACAAGGAATTATCTAGAATAATTTGCAAATCTAGATTGGCTAATTGTTCCCTTTCTGTCGAACGAAGAGAGATTTCTAGCCTCTCCCTCTCAGTGAATAATGATCAAACGGGACACAAATTTTTTAGTTCTGATTTTTTTGCTAAAAAAAAAGGTCGAATTATTGAGATGTTTGATTATTCGGGATTTAATAGAATCATAGGTACTGGTCATTATAATCTCATCCATCTTGCAATTCTCCATGCAAATTCGGATTTATTGGCAAAAAGGCAAAGTGTATGCTCCCGCCTGAATCTCAGCAATCACTTGTTCTGATATGAAATATTGATCATTTTGAACTAAAAGAAAACTTTTTGGTGGAATAGTCACATTGTGCATACAACTAGTACATTCCAAAATAACCTTTACTCCTTGGCCATGAACCAATCTTTTCACAGTAAGACCTTGGTTTACTTCGGCTGAAAGACTGGATTTGTTATCTCATGTTTGCTTTTCGTGAAAAAATACCAATTAGAAATATTTCAATTATTTAAAGAAAAAAAGAAGAGAAATATTAAAAAGAGTAATAACGAAAATAAATATAAGAAGGGATAAAAAGATATCCGACTTCTGTCAATTCTATAAAAGCAAAATTTTTCTTAGTGATCCAAATAGGCAGAATAATTTTTCCCCCTTGAATAGAGGCTATAGTAACGTCACTAGGATTTATTAGGTGAACCAGAAAATTGTTTTTATAAATTAAATTCACATAATTAGAATTCTACATTTTGGTTGGCTCTAATATAAGATGGTTTCAGTGAAAAAAAAAAACACTAACAATTTTCATATCGAATTCGAAGTACCGTTTATGTTAAACTGGGGCAAAAAAAAATGGTAGAATTTCATGCCTACTGCTCTCCTTTGCTCTTTCTTTGTGAGTTTCGGGAATATCCCCATTCATAGGTCTGAGATCCACATCTATGATTGAAAGGTCCGAATGATCAACTCTGCAAACTAAATGATATGAAAGTATATTGTCACCAGGTTCGCCTAGTTATGAACCCTGTAGACCACCCCCATGGGGGTGGTGAATGAAGGGCTCCGATTGGTAGAATCCATTAAAAAAAGAATCAAATCGATGAAAGAAAAAAAAATTTGGGCATATAGTACTAAAAGAAAATCAGTCATTTGCTCTACCAGCTGAGCTATCCCGACCATTTCCGACACACCGTTCTCATCTTACTAGATGACTTGGGTCTATGTCAATTAGACAGGGCTTCTTCCTATACCTATGAGTTCCATTGGACCCAAAACTGATACATTGGAAGAATCTTGTCTTGATCGTGGGATATCACTGAGAAATAGGAATCTGTGTTATCAAAAGATTTCCTGTGATTTTTTCCTCGAACAATGTGATATCTCACACCGGGTAAATCCTTAACCCTCCCCCCTCTTACTAAGACTACAAAATGTTCTTGTGAATTATGGCCAGCATGTTGGGTCTTTGAAAGAGTTCGAATCATTTTGATAAGAATTAGTTCGATCTGTTTTACCGATTTGGAAGATCCAAAACCAAAAAGTAGTAGTATTTGCTAGCAACAACATAATGGAGGTAGTCAATCAATCTAGAAATCGACTTGAGGGTTTAGATAAATGATCTCTTATTCGGGATATACTCGAAAAAAGGACTCAATTGTGTAATGATAAGACTAAGTGTCTTTTATAGCTTTTATAGATAGACCTTGATTATTTTTTAGAATAAATTCTTGGTTCGAGTTATATTCTTGTTATTTCTCAGGATTCTATGAAATCAACGAGTTTTAACATCTAGATCTGTGGGTACTCTTACAATCAACATGGATTTTGTTTATTTCTTTATTATGGTATTTTCAAGAATTAACGGAGTACTGAAAATATCCTTCTCTATCGACAACTCTACATCTTTTGTCATGCTGTAGCATTAGCTTATCCTTTCATTGAATCAGTTTCATTGCAAAGCGTGCTGTTGTTGAACTACACTACATTACCTTGACGCAAAGTAAGAAATTAAAGAAATTCTAATTAAATTAAAATTTATAATATTTAGGAATATATTAATTGATTTATATTCAAGTTTCATTTGGTTTCCTATTTTAGATTTCCATTATTTAGCCATAGCTTATATAAGTTTTATCCTTATTTTAAGTATGAGTCATATTAAAATAGGTTTTTTTAGTCAAAATAGCATTAATCATAATTAATATAAATACGTGTAATTTGTAGCTTTTACATGTTGGCCTTAATTATTTTGTTGTTGATTACTTCTTAGAATAAACCATTGGTTTGAGTTCTAATATCGTTATTTCTCAATACTTTGCGGAATTAATGAGTTTTGAACACTTAGATTCACACGTGTTCTTAAAATGAATGTGGATTTAGTTTATTTCTTTATTTTAGTATTCTCATAATAAACGACGATTGAAAAAATCCTCATCTGTCCATGATCCCACATCTTTAATCCTTTCACCATGTCAGCCTCATTGCACAACCTTTTTTTTAGAGCCACGCTGCATCAAATGGTATCGTAACAAAAAACCTGGTATTACAAATTTGCCCTCATCTATCGCCAAACTTTTTTTTTAATTTTTTGTTTAGTTTATTTAGAAAAAGAAAAAAAGAAAAAGAAAAATCTCAAATTATCAAATCTTGGCCGGCGCCACACATGTACTAACATTGTCGTCACAATCCAGCAACCGTCACCATATGCCACTGCTGCCATCAGACTCGCCATCATCCTGCGACCAAACTCTAGTCATTACCGTCTGAAACTGTTACCTGCAACCATCCCACGAGAGCACCTAAAACTCGTTTTTCCACCCATTCAATGCCATTAAACCGCCACCCTTTTCGGTCAATTATTTTCTCTGTCCGCTTTCCTTCAACCCACCGAACATATTTCCAATGATACCATCGGGATTCAATTGCAAACTGTTGCATAGCGAGACCAAAACTGTTAGCTACCTCACCATAAACCACGACCACTTTAATTTTATTTTCCAATAAGCTCACAATGATTCCAAGTCAAACTATTGCCACCATAACACTCACCAACCTCAAACCTTTCATATCCACCTATCTTAGTATAATTTTTTTTATCAGTCACTGGTAATCCCATCTTTTACTTATTTATAATTTTGACCCAGTATGTTCTCTTATTCGCAATATTATCCTTAAATTTCTTTATCTTATAAAAGGCCTAAACAAACGCCAAAAATAGAAAAAATTAACTTAAGTCATGAAACCATAGCATCAAAGTGAAGATTTCATCCTCAAATAAGATGTTTTGTTAGAATGTTAAGGACTCTGCATTTGGTGCTCAAGATTTAGAGAAGTTTCAAAATATGGAATTATTATGCATAAAGAAGAAATATGAGTTCGATAAAGTTGTTCGCGATAATGCATATTATGGTAGAAATGTTATTGAGGAAAACAATGACTTTGCTTCCCTTGTCAATGTTACTTCATTTAAGGAGAATATCCATTGGCCATTCACATCAACTTCAACTTTTCAAGATCCGCTAATTGATTCATATAAACCGCGAAAATTTCATGATTATTTTGATGTTGTCAAGCAAATGGAGATAACTATTGATACATCTCTTGATCTTGTAGAACAAGATGAGGTAGTAGTTGATGCAATCACATATTATTTCCTCAATTCAAATGGAGAGAGGTATCATAAGATTTTTCAACAAATGAAAGATTTTAAGAACTCTTCTGTTATTGGTTTTTTTGGGAGTTTAAAAGGATGCTAAGCTAGGATATTCTTAGAAAATTTTTTGATTGGAGATTTTATCTGGCGTTGTTGGGTAGATTGGATGGATATTGTCACTAAGGTTGGAAAGTTCAAGGTTATTTATCAACACTAAAGTTGTATTTTAAATATTAATTTTAAGAAAAATAAAGATTATCTTGGGAATTACAACAAGCAAAATTCGAGGATGAATTTTCTCCACCCTAACTGGAATGACACAAAGCAAGAAATTTAAGAAATCCTAATTAAATTAAAATTTATAATATTTAAAAATATTTTAATTAATTCGTATGCTAGTTTAATTATGTTTCATATTTAGATTTTTATTCTTTAGACAACTTATATAAGTTATATTCCTAGTTTAGGTGTAATTTTTATTAAAATAGGTCTTCTAGTCAAATTAAGATTAGTCATAATTAGTATAAATAAATGTTTTTTGTAGCTTTTATTGGTAGACCTTGATTATTTGTTATTAGTTATTTCTTGGAATAAACTCTTGATTCAAGTCTTATTCTTGTTATTTTTAGAAATTCTTTTGGAATTAACCAGTTTTAACACCTACATTCACGGGTTTTCTTAAAATCAACATGGATTTAATTTATTTCTTTATTCCAATATCCTGAAAGTCAACGTAGTATTGAAAATATCCTCATCTATCCATTATCCCACATCTTTCATCCTTCTTCTGCATCAGTTTCACTGCAGAGCATTCTTTTATAAAACTACGCTGCATTAGGCTTTTAAAAGGATATTAGAGGGGTGCCAATAGTTCAACTCTTTGAGAAATATAGCTTCATGCTTTAGCTCGTATGTGTAAAACGTAAATTAAGCTGGTCTGAGAAGCAGTGGATTGACACTCAATATATAGTACGACAGTCATTTTGTGCTTAAAAACTTATTAGTGAGCTAGAACAAAATAAGAGTATCTCTAATATGTAGGTCCTTGTAGATTGGTACGTACATATAGATATATTGACTTTCATTGCAGAAATGAATTCGAGTCATAGCCTCTGATTCAAAATAGATAGAATTTATTACTTATATGTATCATGTTTACACATGTATAAGAGCTCTTTGTTTATGTTTGGGGAAGCAGCCGTTTAGTCTTATACAGTATTCTAATAAAGGGATATCCGTCATCACCGACCTTGATCCGATTGTATTTACAATTTTTTTTCAAGATAAAGAAATAATAAAGCCATTGCCATTGCTGGAAATGCTAGGCCCACTAAAGCCACAAAAATCTTAGTTGAAAGTGCACGGAGTGGAGAATGAGATCAAACCCATAGGGATTCCCTATTACAATAAAAGAAACCAAATTAAATTTTTATAAATTTAATTCTAACATAGTTAACAAATGTTATTTTGCGGAGGGAAATAATGTCTAACTTCAAGGAAAAAAAAAAGAAAGTGAGATGAAAACTCAGGAGCGATAAAATAATAAGGTTATATGATTCATTACTATTTATTTCATAGATCCTAATTATTTATCTAGTAAACCCCCTAAATTAGAGCAACAATCTAGAATTCAATATGTTGTTTACTGCACATGTGAAATTTTTAAAGTAAATTCTGCTTTGCTTTAAAAGTATTAAAATTAAGCATTCTGTGTATCCATTTTGAAAAACATAAAATAGTAGCTAATAATTAAAAATTACCAAACAAGGCTTAGGTTTGTTTAAAATTATTCTACATGATATTAATGGTAAAAAGAGTTTCATTTTTTTATAAATCACGTGAAGTAAAAATGATAAACATTAAAAATATAAGGAAGGGATTACCAAAAATATTTGAATTTATTTTATTAATAGGATTGCATCCTAACGTTAGTGAAAGAAAATTAGTTAATAACAAAATAAAACAAAGATAGTAAAGAACTTAGAAAATTTGCCTATCTTTTCAACTTCTCTCTCTAGTTTCTCGATCTCAATTCTTTACTCTTCTCCCTCCCCTCTGAAATTAGCAATCAACCTTTATTTATAGCTGTGAGAATGAAAATATACAACAAAAAAGAACACTTGGATGCCTAGCTTCCAACAACTTGATCTTGTTTTAAAATAGTTGACAATCTTGAGTACCCATGAAATTGTGATGAGCTTGGCTTGATTTGGATGGTCATGTAATCTTATTAAATCTTGGAAAGAATTAGCTGAAGAGTTAAATTATTGCCACCTCTCTAAAATCCTTCTAAATATTTAAATGAACTGTACTTTTTGTTTACGCCCTTTTTTGTTCCTCAAATACTGTCGATTCCATCTTCTTCCCTAATAAAATCCCACATTTTCTTTGTCCAAGTATGCAAATACCAGAATATTGCCTTTATTCTTTGCAATTTTTTCCAAAACCTATTAAAAATTTATTATCTATGTTTCGTTTTTTCTTTCTTTCATTTTTCTTACCTATTTTTTCCACGACTCAAACCTAGCTAAATAATTTATTCCTATGTGATTTGCAAGAGCGGCACCCTTGCTAATACCTCTTAAAACTCCTTTAAATATTTTACAATTCTAATTTTATTAAAATTTCATAATAAAATAATTTCTAATTAAATTCTTGATTCAAAATTCAATTTTTTTGTTAAAAATTCTTTTTATGCATATTTGCTTTTACAACATCTTATCAACGTTTAGTCTAAACTCTCTTTGTTAAACAATAATTCTTTGGTGAAAACCATCATATAAATTTCAAGACCATTCATGTTGTATCACCAAAAGTTAATAACAGAATATGCAGAAGTGTACTTAAGTCGATAATGCGTAATTACTTTCTAGAGCCCTGTGGTTTGTCTTTCAGATCAACACTTCTCCTAAAGAATCCTTAATTTTCTCTAAGGACTCTCTTAGACGATGGGATGTCAGAAGATAATATAACGATATGTGTAATCTAGGGACCATAATAACTTATATAATAAATTTTTCTATTATCATTAGGTATTCCCATTTCAACACATCATAGAATTAAAAATTACTCATAAGTCTCTACACATTGAAGATCCATACCCTGTCAGATACATTAAAGCCCAAATTATCAACAACTTTATTAGATCAATTTAATTGAGCTTAACATTATATGACAGTTCATAACACATAATTATTCACATATAAGCCCAGTGTTTAATTAAAGATCCAACAATGTTAGATTATGATTCATAACTCTTTTCTTTCTTAAACCCTAATTGAAGAATTTTAAATTTAGGAGAAAATAATCATGCAAATGGGAGAAGATGATAGTAAAAAGGAAAGTTTGCTATTATTTTAATATTTTCGAATTGTAATTATAGTAGAATGTTGAATAATGCTCAACAAATGTCCTCTTAACGAACATCAATTGTTCTATGGATTACTGTTTAATAAATTGGTATTTGTTTAAGTTTTGTGTTTCAAGCTTAGTTGTATTACTTATGTAATATCTATATAACGGTTGTGAAGAGGAAAGTTCTTCTGCGTAATGAAATAGATGTTATGAATTACAATGCTGCATTCACTACTGAAGAGATATAAAATTAGATTCATTTTATTTTCTTGAATGGTTTACTAATATATTATTACCTTATTCACATGTTTTCATTAATCGGGAAGAATTAATTCAATTGACACATAATGTTGGAAAAAAATGGACTCATCATTGTTATTAAAAGGTCCGACATCAATATGATTGGAAGGAGATCAAGGATAAGTTATGCTTGTAAAAGAAGGGGTAAAACCGCATCAGTCCCTAAATTTTGACATTAGTGCCAGTTTAGTCCTTATATTTTAAAAAATACCTCAAAATATCCTTGTCGTTAAATTATTGACATCCCTACAATTATTTGTTATTTCTTTTAGCTTGCTTTTAAAGTATTATCCTCTTACAATTAATAAAAAGAAAAAATAAATTATCAATTTAACACAAAAATAAGATAGAAAAAAAGAATATATATTGATTTTTGTGGAACACTCTTTTGAGGAGTTAATATATTAATTTTTTTATTAATGTCCAAAAAATTGCTTTTTTTTTTGGACATATGTGAGCTTCCATAAAAAGTAATATATATTCTTTTTGTTTTTATTTTATTTCTTGGTTAAATTGGTAATTTATTTTTTTCTTTTAGTATTGTCCAAAAAAAGAAATATTATTGTAAGAGGGCAATATTATAAAAGTAAGATGAAAGGAACAAAATAATGATAGGAGTGTCAATAGTTCAACGACAAGGATGTTTTGAGGTATTTTTAAAAATATAAGGATTAAACAGGCACTAACATTATAATATAGGGACTAAACAAGTTTTTACCCTAAAAGAAGTGACGTCTATTGCAAAAGAAGTATTGATGCATATAAGCATAATAGCAATTTAGAAAAGAAGAAAAGATTCAATGCAATTGCAACAAAAAAAAAGTGGTTTTACATTTTTATTAAAGGGATAAATGTTGGTCAATAATCAAGATTAGACGCTAAAAGTGATTTGTGGATTACATAACCATCATTTTGCAAAACATCTCCAGGGCCACTCGTTTGTAGGCAGACTTACTAACAAAGAGGTCAATATATTGGTTGACCTATCTAAAAATAATATTCGACCAAAAGAGATATTGCAGGCAAAAGATTTATTGTTTTTTCTTTAGAATGGAAGAAATTTTGTTATAAAATGAGGTTTAATGATAAAAATACATAAAAGTTGAAGAATGGGGTTTACAGTGATAAATTTTAGTTAAGGGTATTTTTGCTATTGATGAAGGTGTTAAAATAATTTTATAATATTTTTAAATATTTTAATGGGTTAATAAAGAAAGTGGATTTTAAGAGGTATTTAGAGGGTGTCAATAATCCGAATCAATTCTCAAATGCCTGAGAATACAAAATGGTGTGTGGTGAAAAAAAAACACTAATCAGTTAACAAGAAACTAAGGATTAAAGTGAATGAAGTTGATGATTCTATAATGAGTTATTAGATGTTCTTGGCTCTTACAAAAAAAAGTTGTGAGTAGTGAAGAGATGATTATTTTCATCTTATGTACTTTTAATTATGACTAAAATGGTACATTTAAAGAAAGGGTTTTATAAAGTGTTTTGAGGGTGTGCCAATAGCTCCATTCTTGGTTGAAAAATAGCTTGCAATTTGTTTGGAAATTGTATGAAAAGTGGGCTATTGGAGTTGGTTGTATACAGTTGGATGTGTAGCACTAGTACTCTAGGAAAGTGCTAGAGTTTGCTGAAATTATCAATGTTGTCATGCTGGCACTCTAACACCCAATTTGGGAAATTGCATGGAAAATTGGGCAATGGGCTGCTGGAATGAGTTGTGTGAAGTTGGATGTGTAACTGAGTTTGCTGACGTCATCAATGATTACTTTGAAGAGCATAAAAAGATCATCTCAGAATGGCAGAATCCTAAGTTTATCAAGTCATCAAACATAAATATAATTAGTAAGAATGATAATCATGCTCTATATTGGATGCATAAGACTCTAACACAAATTAACTTAAAAAGAGGGTCTTAATGATATTGTCCTACTTAGAACTTAAAAAGGGTCTTAATGACATTGTGCTACTTAGTGCTTTTCTTATATGTTCCTTAAAGTAATTATTTATGTATCAGGACATTGCCATTCGCTTAATTTCCATGAGTGAAATTAATGGGCTCAACAACTAATGATAAAACTCTTTTCTTTGTCCTTGTGTCTGGAGCTCCAAGCCCATCTCCGTATTGGTACGTACATTGAGCTATCAGAGCAAGATTAAAAACTATTTCAATAAATAGTTCAGCAAATGGATGCTGATCATCAACCCGTTGCTTATTTATTTTATTCCAGCAACTGTCAATTATATTCCCTAAATGTTGTCGAGCAACTTCTTCGGACAAACCAGTTTATACATGTAACACAGTATAAAACCTGTAGTTTTGCCTCTCTCCGATTCAGATTGTGCGTCATATTATTAGTGTTAATGAAATTCGAGCCGCCAATTAATTGATAGAATTATGAATGTCTTTGAAAATGATATGGATTTGAATTATACATTTGAGGTAGCGAAATCATTAAAAAGTCAAAAAATTATAGAGGGCCAGCTCATGAGATCGTGGTATTTTTCGAAGGACTTAAGTGCCTCCTTGTTAATACTTCGACTCAGTAAGAAATGGGAACGAATTAAGAAAAGTTCTCCTTATGATTGCCAAGCATTCTTGAGATATTCCTCAAATGTTGGTGTGTAATTATTATAACTCCATTTTGCATCTTGTAAAAATGATTTGCACAAATCATTCGACTGAATGATCAAAATCAAAATTAAGTTCGTTAGAATGTTAAAGGCAATTACAATAGTTAATGCTAATTAAGTAACAACAACTTCTGTTAGGTATGGGATGATGATTTCTCCATGTTGTTTGAGAGTGTTATAAGCCATCTCGTTGATAGTGTTATAAGGAGCCAGAAAGCTTAATTGCATATAGTCTGGAAGATCATTAACAACATTGATATCCCATTTGACAACAACATCATTAAACTAGTTAGCATTCAAATATACCAAGTTATTAATATAAATAGGGTTAATTTCGTATTACCCCTTAATGAAGTGACAATTTTCAAATTATCCCCTAACTATTGAAATCATCAATCTACCCCCCCAAGACTTGTTATCTCTTCGTTAATTTAAATGGCATAAAGGGTAAGATGATACTAATACAAATCTGTAATGATCATTAAGCATAAAGACACGTGGTGCATATGCAAGAAATATCAAATCAATCAATATTTTTAACCTAACCCTGTTTTATTGTGTGGTGTAAATGTTAAAAAAATAAAAAGAAAACAAAAAGGAAAAAAATTCATGGTGTGATATAAAAAATGAAAGCTTTGCATTCATGCCAATGTAAAGCGAAGCATTTGTGCATACAGTCGTAACTTGCAAGATTTCACTAAGGCAAAAAAACAAAGCAGCACTGAACAAACTGTAAGGTTGAAATTGGAAGGAGCAAGATGAACTCAGGCAGTAGCAATGGAGAATCTAAGTTTAAACAGCCTCGTCCAACAGCTGAGGTGAGAAAAAAGGAACTTTTTTAATATTTTACCATTATCTTTTGTTTTGGACTGTATGTCGGTACTTATGTCATTTCTGGGCATGATAATGATAGGTTAATGACATTGCATCAGGGTGTTAATAATTGATTTTGAAACATTATTGGAAACCTTGGGGTTTTATAAATTTACGAATTTTTGTTTGTAGTAAAAAATATAGGAATTTTTTCCTTGTTTCTGCAGTCGGAAAATTGAAAACCATAGAAGGAAATCAAGATTTCTATTATTTTTGTTGGTTTTGATGAGCATTATAAGTTACTGGTTGCGACTGTGAGCTGCTTAATACAAGCAATGATTTTGGAATTTGAGTGGGTTGGTTTTTCTGTTTCATTGTCCTTACTATTGACTAATCTTGACAATTGTAATGAATGATTTGCGTAATGAGGTTGTATACAATTGGCAGTAGTATATGTGTTGATTGTGGATTTTGAAGTTTGTCTGTGTATTGTAATATATAGGGAAAAGAATTTAAGGTGTCAGTTTTTGTGAACTTTATAGGTGTAAGGTGGAATCTTGGCCTTATAGATCGTGATTATTTATGTGGAGTGATAGTGATCAATGGTGTAATAAAACAAGTTTTTGGGAGAACCAACTAACCCCGTGAGAGGTTTGTGCTTGAGGTTACATTGCTTTGGAATTGAAAAATTGGGCAATAGAGAATGATAATGAAATATATTAGGTATAGTAATTGTTTAACAAGAACAAGTACACAAAGATTGACTTTCTATATGGAGATGTTACCGTTGAATGTGAAATATGTAGGTCGAAAGAGATTATTCGATGATGATATTAGACTATTGCCGCATAAGCACTATAACTTACTGAAAAGACTTATAGTAGAAATATGAAGAGTGTTCCAAAGAAAGAAGAAGAGGCAAGAGACCTACCCTTGACCCTAGATCTGATCACCTTAGTCCATCAACCCCCACTCCTGAACTTGTCATTACATCACTATCTGCACCTAAGTTAATACATTAACCTAAAACAACCCTGAACATGAAGCATAACAACATATACCAGATGACAATGTATTAACCACAGCACAAGTTCTTCAGATGATTAAGACACCAACGAAATCAAATCTGCAGCAAGATTAGCTGACAACAGAGTTTGACTGTAATTTTAATGACATACACCCATATTATGACCAAACTTTATTGCCTACTCCAACAGTTAACCTAAAAATTGACTAAACACCAATATATACAACTACTTATACATCTAAACTAGAAAAAGATAATGATGTGACAAATGATTTCTATAATGTTTTGTTGGGGGATGAAAATGATGATGATGACTTTGGGTTGGGTACGAATAGTATAAATCCATCATTATCTTAAATTTTTGAAGACAATAGTTCAAAGAGGGGTCAATTCGTCTTAGAGCTTGCCATAGTACAACACCTTTTGCTACATTAACATCTTACCAGCCAACACCACTAAAACAAACACCACGAACTCCTAATTATGAACCTGCATTACTGCCTAAATTTTCATCTCAAGTTGACCAAGCTAAACTATCTGAAACAATTATAAAGGAGTCAAATACGGTAAATGGGAGATGTAGTTAAGTTCAGCCATCTCATTTGCGTGCCAACAAAAGAATAATCGCTTCTATCTATATAAGAGCTCCTCAAAAGATTACATAACAGAGGTAGAAGAAACAACATGCTCTTGTTAAGCCTTCGAAGAGAAGTGGAAAGAAAAGAAAATTAAATTCTATAGACAATGAGTTTGTTCAGACTAAGCCTAATCCAAGAAAGAGAAGGCGAACTAGAAATTCATTAGGTGTTGGTCCTTCAACATAGATAGCAATGAATGATTTGCCTTTTTCACATGTTGAAGATGAGTTTCATTTATGGTTTGATTCAGAAAATGATGGCAATAATGAAGAAGTAAAACACGACAACAATGGTAAATTTGTTGATGATGATAGCAATGATAGTGATGATAGCTTGTTAGAGGGTTATGAAAGTAATAATACTGATTTCGGTCCAATGCAATCATCAGCTGATGAGCATCCATTCCTTGTAATGTCTCGCGTATTTGGGGGGTCAAATGTTTGAGGACAGTGTAGATCTAGTGGAGTTTAGGGTTGGAATGGTTTTTAGAAACATGAAGTCTTTTGCGTGGGCTCTTTAAGATTTCTATATTTAAGAATGTTTTCAAGGTAGAAGAGTGAAATTTAAGAGAAGAATGATACTATGTCGTCGTTATGCATTCAAATGTCCTTTCAAGGTTTATGCTTCATTGAAGAGACATGGTGAATGCTTTTAAACCAAAAGTTTTCATGATGTCTATATATGTCAAGGGATTGTGAAAAATCCAAAGGCAACATTTGTTTGGATTGTCAGGAAGTACAATAAGAAAATCATTATTGATCCTCAATTTTATATGGAAAATATTGTCATTGACATTAAATAGATATATGAAGTTGAGGTCAGTACACAAAAGGCTTATAGGGAAAAAAAAAGAAAATTTATTGAGTCAACAGGTGATGGAGACCATATTAAAAGCTTTAATGACCTTTGGTACTGTGCTCACATTATAAAAGAACATATGCCAAGTTCACTAGCAATGCTTAAAGTTACAAAATCATGCACCCCCACAAGCAAGTATAGGTTCCAAAGGTTCGTTATTAGTTTCCCAGGACTTGGAGATGGTTTCAAGGTGGGCTGCAGACCATTTATTAGTCTTTCTGGATGTCATTTGAAGGGACCATTCGAGGGTGTTTTGTTATCAGTAGTTACACTTGATGCAAACCAAGAGATTTTTTCATTGGCATCGTGTTTCTGTAAATTTGAGAACACTAATAGTTGGACATGGTTTCTGGGGCATTTTAAAGAGAACTTGGCTAATTCAAGGGAGTTAACCTTCATGACGAATAGGCAAAAGGGTGTATTGAATGCTTTAACTTGGAGTTTTACGGATCACAAAATAGATGCGTAAAATCTTAAAATGTTAACATGAATATATCTATAATAATGATGTTGATGATAACAAACCTGATTAAGATAGATTAAGTTTTTTAAAAGGTCAAATGATTTTCATACATTTTTAAATAAATCATTAGTTTGGTATAATAATGGTTTTTTTCTTAAATGAAAATAATTTCATAAAATTAGTTGTTTCTCAAAGACCATGATCTAAATCAAAAGTAACTTTTGGACACTGACGGTGATCCGAATTTGTGATAACGGCTTACCGACATTGAACAGAATTGAAGTTTAGCCTTTGGACACTAACGATAAACCAACTTCTTGGAAACAGTAAGCCGACATTATCTTTGCAGGTCATTGGACGATAACGGCGATCCGACATTTCAATAACGGTGATCTGACAATTTGAAAATCTATCTAACGGTAACTTGCTCAAGTCAAAATGGCAATTCGATTTCTGGTTAACGACAATCCGACTTCGAGCAAATTATTTGTAACGGCTAGTTTTTAGATCAAACTATAAAAATGCTCATTTAAACTCAAACAACAACAATTCCAACCATTATCATTGAGCAAATTATTGAGCATACAACTTTCATTTGAGCTTTAAATTCTTGTATTAATCTTATTTACTCACACTTTAGAATTTCATTTGTTATCAAACATATTGTATGAGAGAGATTTACTTGTAATTCTTTTAAAAAATCAAATTGAGAGGTTGTAAGTGTTGGGATACACTTAGGTTAAGAGATTGTAGATAATCTTTTATTATAAAAGTTTATTGACACCTTGGAAGTCAATTGTAAGAGTCATTGAAGCCTCGGAGGCTTGTTTAGTAGAATCCTCAAGCCCAGTGAACTTGAAGGCGTGGGCATAGGCACGGTTAGCTGAACCACATAAAAATCACATGTTTGATCTCTCTTCCCTTACTCTTTTATTATTATGCTTTATTAAATTTATTATTTTTTAATTTTATTAAGGTAATAGATTGAATTGTTGTGTGGTGTGTTTTGCTTATTTCTTAAAATCCCAATTCACCTGCTCTTTTGGGTTGCCTAGTTATTATTTCGTAAAAAATAATATAATTTTGACTTTTATTGATGTATTATAAACTTGCACCTTTTTCTACACATTTAAAGCTTTGTATGATGATCTAATAAACTGTGATCGAAATGATATGGGGGTAACTTGATTGTGTCAAAACTTAAAGAGGCCAATTTGAAGTTTTGTCATTTGCCCAGGGTAGCCTAAGATTAACATTTTGAGTTCTTTTTTCCTTAACAAGTATTGTGCGAGACATGTATTTTCAACATAAAGCAAAGGTTTCCCAACGTACAACTAAGAGATGAGTATTGGAAAGCAGTTAGGGTCACAAACAATGATGATTTTACAGAAGCAATAAATAATATAATGAAGGTTGATGCAGATGCTTTCAATTAGCTAAGGAAAATCGACCCAAAATACTGGTTAGTTCATGCTTTTGATAAATCAGTCAAATGTGATCATACAACAAACAACATGACTGAGAGTTGGAATGCATGATTTAAAGATATGAGAAATGCACCAATAATCACCGTGATAAAGCATATAAGGAAGAAGATGATACAAAAAATTATAGAAAGAAAGATAGAATGTCAAGGATGGAGCATTGAAGTGCCTTCTTATATCAATAAGAAGATGAACAAATTACTCAAGGGTGGAAGGTTCTATCATTTTATACCAGCAAGTAAGATGTTGTTTGAAGTCGAAGATGCCAGCAAGACGTATATGGCCAATAATAAGAAGAAGTATGTGGTTAATTTAGAGGAGTATACGTGTGACTGTGGGTTGTGGCAAATTAGTGGTCTACTATGCAGTCATGAAATGCCTAGTATTGCACATTTAAGGGCTACTTATAAGCCATATATTGTTGCTTGCTTATTAAAAAAAATTTCTACACTTACAATTTGTTACATACATGTATTATAAGTTTCTACAGTACATGTTCATGAATGTGTTGTTTGCTGGTCAAAATAGAAGTGCCAACAAGGGGTTCAAAAAATAGACAACCAGTTGGACAAACATTAGAAGCTACATTGGAAACATCACCAGCAAAAGGAATTCAAATTATAGAGAAATAGCTAGTCCAAGAGGCACTTTACGATTAACCCTTCCTACAGCAAAGACAAAGGGATATCTGAATGGCAAATCAATCATTCATATTTGTTGTAAGTTGTTCAATATGCTATTGGGTTTAAATGTCTTGCAATGATGTATTAAATTTTCTGAATTATGTTAAATTGTTTGTAAGGTATTGTTGCTAGGTTTTATTGCATAATATGTTGTAGGTAAAGACATAAGGCAACATCATTCATTCATTAATTACATATTCACTACCAATAAGGCTCGTGCTAAGTGTCGCCAATTTTGCCTTGCGGCTTTGAGCGTCCGCAACGACATTGGCTTTCCCCGGTTTGTACTCGAGCCGATAGTCGAATTCCGCTAAGAAATCTTGCCACCGTGCTTGCTTTGGACTCAACTTCTTTTGAGTTTAAAAGTAGCTTGTCGCCACGTTGTCCGTCATAATTGTGAAGTGTGAGCCAAGCAAGTAATGTTGCCACACTCTTAGGCAATGGATGATGGTTGTCATCTCTTTTTCTTGCACCGTGTAGCGGCGTTCCGTATCGTTTAGCTTTCGACTCTCGAACACTATAGGGTGGCCTTCTTGCATAAGGACTCCTCCAATGGCGAAATCTGAGGCATCTGTTTGGACTTCGAAGGGCTTTGTGTGGTCCGGAAGAGCGAGGACGAGTTCCTCCGAGATTGCCTTCTTCAACTCCTCAAATGTGTGTTGGCACTCATCGGACCAATGCCACGTTCTGTTTTTCTTGAGCATATCCGTCAAGGGTGCCGCCTTGGCCGAATAGCCCTTGATGAAACGGCGATAGTAGTTCACCAATCCAAGGAATGAGCGAAGCTCGGGCACTTTCGAGGGAGGTTCCCATTCGATGATGGCCTTTACTTTAGCATTCTCCATCATGATCTTCCCGCCCGCAATTTTGTGGTCAAGGAACTCCTTTTCTTGTTGTGCGAACCAGCATTTCTCTAACTTAAGGAAGAGCTCGTTGTCTCGGAGTACTTAGAGGACTTGTCGCAAATGTTGGGCATGATCCTCAAGTGTGGTGCTATACACCACGATATCGTCCAAGTACACGACCACAAAGCGGTCGAGAAATGATTGGAGTACCTTATTCATAAGCGTGCAAAATGTGGCGGGTGCATTAGTAAGGCCAAAAGGCATCACAAGGAATTTGAAAGACCCATACCTTGTTGTGCATGCCGTCTTCGGTTCATCTCCCTTGGCGATGCTCACTTGATAGTACCCAGAGCGCAATTCGAGTTTGGTGAAGTACCGCGCTTTGCCAAGTTGGTCGAACAAGTCCGCAATCAAGGGAATCAGATACTTGTTCTTGATGGTGATCTTGTTGAGCGCTCTATAATCGATGCACATCCGCAGCGATCCATCCTTTTTCTTTTGGAAAAGGACTGGTGCACCGAATGGGGCTTTTGAGGGCCGAATGTAACCTACGTCCAGCAAGTCTTTGAGTTGTCTCCGCAACTCCTCAAGTTCGGGTGGCACCATGCGGTAAGACGCCAGGGCTGGTGGCTTCGCGCCTTGTTCTAGCTCGATTGCACGATCTACCTCTCGTCGAGGTGGGAGCTTCTTCGAAAGTTTTGAAGGCATTACGTCCTTGTATTTATTCAGGAAAACTTGCATTTACGGAGGGACTTGGCTTGGCGATGTTCCGCTATTTCCTTCCTCGTTTAGTTCCCGAATGGAGACCAAGAAGCTTGGGTCCTTCTTGAAAGCCCTTTTGAATTGCATGGCGGAGAGTGTTTTCTTTTCGGACTTGTCTCGTTCCGCGAGCACCATGCATGCTTTGCTCCCGTCGAGGACGCTTAGGATGTTTGTAGCGGACAGCGGGAAGGCATGGACTTGGTCAAAGAATTCCATGCCGAGGACCATCTTGAAGTCATCTATAGGCACAATGGAGAAATCAAGCTTTCCACTCCACCTACCGAGTGTTAAGTGCACGCCTTGTACAATTCCCGCAATTGGCTTGGCGGGTGAGTTTACTGCCTTCATTGTACCTCCTTCTTTGGTGGCCTTGAGGCCTAAGCGCTTGGCCTCGTCTACGGACAAAAAGTTATACGTTGCTCCCGTGTCCAGCAATGCACGAACAGATTGGCAATTTATCTTTGTGCTTACATACATGAGCCCTTTCTTGACGAGTGTGGGCTATTGCCAATTGAGTGCGCTGAGGCGTTGGAGAGAACCCATGTTGAGTTGGGGTTCTTCCGAGGACACTGTGGGGTTGCTCTTTAGTTGGGCAGCAAGAGCATTAAGCGACTTCTTTTCCGGACAGTCGCGTACCCAATGAGGGCCATTGCATATGAAGCATGGGCTTCGCGGCTTTGGTGCCTCCTTCTTGCCCTCCGACTTTCCTTGCCCATATCTTGTTGCTAGGTGGCTTTTTATGCCCCCAATCTTTGCAATTGTTGCCTTTGTCCTTGCGACTCTCTCTCCCACCTTTACCTTGATTGGCCTTTTTGTCCTTGGATTGGGTAGAGTATTCGGTGAGCGATTCCCCAACGGCAATGGCCTCATCAAGTGTTTGAACACCACGCCTATCAAGCTCGATCTTGGCCCAATCCTTGAGGCCATCTTGGAAATAGAAGAGCGAATCCTTGTCGGACATGTCGCTTATCTCCAACATAAGGGTAGTGAACTCGTTGATATAGTCCCGCATGCTACCCGTTTGCTTAAGGCGACGTAGGTGCGCTCACGCTTCCTTTTCCGTATTGCATGGGGCGAATTGCTTTCGAAGTTCTTGCTTAAATTCAGCCCAAGTGTCAATGGTGCAAATACCCTTACCCATCTCGCCATGCTTGCGACGCCACCAGAGTTGTACAACGCCTCTAAGATAGGTAGGTGCAGTGCCCACTTTCGATGCCTCATCTCATACAATCATGGCATCAAAGTATTGATCGAGCCCAAAGAGGAAATTGTGCACGATAGTGGCATTTCATGTGCCATCGTATGTGTCGGGTTTTGGCATGTCAATGCAGCGCGCATCACTCGAGTTTGCGGAAGCTGGACTTGCGGAGAGTGTGCTCTTGTGCCATGCCCATTCCGAGCGGACTTCATCCACTCCGCACGGACAGCTCGTAGTTCGTCCTGAACAAAGTTACGAAGTTTGAGCAACTCATCATGAAAAGAACGAAACTCACCTTGGAGAGTGTTCGCTTGCTCTTGGATGAGAGCTTTTGTTGCCACTGTGAACTCGGCGTATTCCTCCTCGAGACCGTCCACTCGTTCCTCCAATCCCTCGAGACTTTCTTGAACGGCGGACAACGCAATTTCGAGAGTAGTTACACGAGGCTCCAACGCATCCACGGATGGGGCCTTGGACTTGCCACGATCTTGCCTTAGGCACGTTCTCCCTCACGGTCGTGGCTTGGTTCCGGTGGAACATCCACACCCACAACACCCTCTTGTGCTACGTTCGAAGGGTTGGCCATTGCTTCGTGAGCTAACTTACGTGCGTACAAACCTTGGCTCTGATAACACTTGTCACGGGATGAGTATTTTGCGCAGCTAACCCGTGCGGCACTTAGACAACTTTGCCGAATGTTGCTAAGTAAGCCTAGAGTTTCTCGAACTAGAGAAGAGAGCAATGGAGCCGAATAAGAAACTTGTATTGCACAAAGAGAGATTACAATGCTTGTTCTTGAGTTTGTTGGATACAAATGCCTAATGTCATCCTATATTTATAGGGGAGGCTTGCCAAGCTCTAGAGATTCTAGAGAATTCTACTATTTCCTAGCTATTTACATATGCTGGAATTCTATGGAGAATTCTAGAGTATTTATAAGCTTAAATGTGCTAGAATTGCCTAGAACTTTCCGAAATTGGGCCAAGCTAGCAATCTTGGCCTTGTGTTGGCTTCCTAGCCCAAAATTGTGAGCAATTGGACTAGCGAATTGGGCGGTCCGTAACATATGGCTATGAATTTATACATCATTATGAAATATGAATTAAAAGTAGTTGGCCCAAAATTTTTAAAATGTGAGTAGGAAGAGAAGATTTATTTTTCTTACATTTGATTTGTGTATTTAACAGTCGACCAAAGTATGCTTAGACCAAAGTAAAAAAATAACATCTAGAATATATGACGAATATATATTGAATCTCTTGTATTTGTTTACAATTGAGATTTCTTACTATTTCAACTCCAACTTATTTTTCATGGTCACATATTGTATTTGCCAGTGTTACATTGCATTCAAGGATTTAGCCTGAATCACTTTCGTTGCTCTGCTTCTAGTGTCATCCCATCACGTGCAACTGAGAGATGTTTGAATTTGCACCCATGATGAGTTGGACTGGCCCAACATAAAGAATAATCTAGAAGCTTCTTTGAGATAGAGCTCCCTATAACTATTATAAGTCTAACTGAACTCTATGAGTTATGAAGGCTTTTAATTAACTTCTATCACTCTCATGAGCTTCTATGTAAATGCACCTATTATATTTAAAATTGGTGTGTGTGAGAGACATGAAAAATACATGGAACGTATAAGAAAATACATAGAGTAAAAATGAGAGAAAAAGGCAGTAGATTTTTACAATATAAACTAAGGGATTTTTTTTTATTATTATGACTATCCTTCAACTGTAAGCATACAGTAACATAAAGATTTTCCTTAAAATTATCCTTGGTCTCTAATTAAATTAACAATGACATAACCTCATTTTAATTCGCTTTCACATTAAGAAATCAGAAAGGTACGCTTTTGGATCTCCGATTAAGTAAATGTTTTTTTTAATTGACCCATTAAGTAAATGTTGAATGTGCACAAATATCATCAGCTCCAATAAATTGTGCTTTTCATAAACAGACTTGTTCATCTCCATGAATTGTGCACCAGAATGTAGGAGGGAAATATTGGAAGGAGTTATATAAATTCTACTATTGTTGTAGCAAAAACTTATCATAAACTCAAATCCCTTTGCTCTTCCAGAAAAGTCATGCAATATCACTTAAAATTTTTTTTCTTAGTACCAATTGATTACCATATAACTTGCTTAATCTACCCGTGTATGAAGCAATGATTTTTCGCAAATAGCCACGAAGAAAAAAGAAACAGAGTTAGATGTGTTTGAATTAACCCACAAATTTTACATAATAATTATTAAAATTATAATCCTTGAACAAACATCTGCTACCTGATCATAATTTCTTTAATCACAATGACAAAACTACAAGAAAGAAGAACTCAAGTAATAAAGCTTGAAGCTAAATAACAAGTAATTGAGGCAATTTAAGATCATTCCAAATCACTATTACATCACAGTGAAACCTTTAATTGCCTAGATTCCACCCAAAGAATTAAATTAATGTTTAAAAAATGAATTAACTCATTGAATTAAACAAAACAAATGAGGGAGATTGAATGGAAGATCTAGACCAACACCTGCAAATAAAAGGGTGAGAGATCCTTCTGGAGAATAAATTTTGGGATGGTAATTAAACAATACCGTGGGTCAGAGACAATGATGACGCACTGATGGTGTTTGATGTAGGGGTGGCAATATGGGTCAGGATTCGTTTATTCGATTCGATTCGGTGCGAATTAAATGGGTTTGGGTTTGAAAAAATTGATTCGTTTAATAAATGAGTGAATTCGATTCGATTCGTTAATTAAACGAATCGAATGCGGGTTTGAAAATTTGGATTCGTTTATTCGTTTAGAATTCGTTTAATAAATGGGTCATAAACGAATCGAATATGGGTCGATTCGTTTATGATTCGTTTAATTAAATTACTTTTTTATCCTTAAATTTATTTAAAAACTTTTTAAAATTTGAAGGTTAATATTGTAATTTTAAGGAAAAACAAAAACAAAGTAGTGAAAACCTAAAGGGGCTAAATCTAAAAATTCTCCCCTCACTACAGCCGCTCTCGTTGCTCACCGCCTCACCCTCTCTACCTCTCTGACATGAATCACACTCACCCACTGGCCACCCATACCAAGTAAAGCAATCAATTAACAAAAACAGCCGCTGGTAGCCACGCGAGTGTAGCCCGCGACCCGGCAGCAACCCAGGAGCATCAGCCGCGCAACTCGAACCCACAGCAGTAGCTAACCCGTGCGGCAGTGCAGCAACAACAAGCATTCAGTTGTTCAATCTCGCCCATTTTCTCGTATGTTTCATTTTCTTTTCTCTATTTCTCTGTTCTTGTTATTAATTAATTTGTTGTATTTAGCTCATTAGGGTTTATTTTGGATTTGATTAGGTATTTCACCCGTGAATTGCTAATTCTGGCTGGGTAGGCTTTTAGTAGTTAACTAGTTGCAAGTTGGATTTGAATTAGGTTATTCTCTGTTTCATGTAATTTTACTGTCGAATAAAAGCTTTTAGCTTTCAAGCTCATTTTTTTTGCTGTTTTACTGCTATCTCACTGCTGTTTTGCTGCTGTTTTGCTTTCATTTTACTGCTGTTTTACTGCTATTTTGTTATTGTTTGATTGTTGTTTCGCTGCCGCTGTTGTTTTGCTAGCATTGCTGTTGTGTTTGCTGCTGTTTTACTGCTATTTTGCTGCTGTCTTGCTGCTGTCTTACTGCTATTTTGCTGTCGTCTTGCTGCTGTTTTACTGCTATTTTGTTATTGTTTGATTGTTGTTTCCCTGCCGCTGTTGTTTTGCTAGCTTTGCTGCTGTGTTTGCTGCTGTTTTACTGCTATTTCACTGCTATTTTACTGCTGTCTTGCTGCTGTTTTGCTGTTTTACTGCTATTTTATTATTGTTTGATTGTTGTTTCGCTGCCGCTGTTGTTTTGCTAGCATTGCTATTGTATTTGCTACTGTTTTACAGCTATTTCACTGTTGTTTTGCTGCTATCTTACTGCTGTTTTGCTGTCGTCTTACTGCTATTTTACTACTATTTTGTTATTGTTTGATTGTTGTTTCGCTGCCGCTGTTGTTTTGCTAGCATTGCTGTTGTGTTTGCTGTTGTTTTACTGCTATTTCACTGCTGTTTTGCTGCTGTCTTGTTGCTGTTTTACTGTTATTTTGTTATTGTTTGATTGTTGTTTCGCTACCGCTGTTGTTTTGTTAGCTTTACTGTTGTGTTTGCTACTGTTTTACTGCTATTTCACTGCTGTTTTGCTGCTGTCTTATTGCTGTTTTCCTGCTATTTTTCTGTCAATTTGCTGCTATTTTACTGCTATTTTTTTATTGTTTGACTGTTGTTTCGCTGCTGTTGTTGTTTTGCTAGCATTGCTGTTGTGTTTGCTGCTGTTTTACTGCTATTTTTTTGCTATTTTGGTGCTGTTTTGCTATTAATCAGGGCCCTTAAATAATGTTCAATTATTTTATTTTTAGGAGAATGGACACAAGCCAAAGTAATTCAGCCTACACAATTAACGATTCTAGTATTGGAGATGATGATGTAAATGACGCAATCGAACTGGAAGAAGAGATTCAAAAAGGTTTAAGGCCAGTGGCACAAAAGGCACCACAGCAAAGGAAACTAACTTCACAAGTTTGGTCATTGTTCCGTAAGGTTCCGGGGGATAAATATCCAGACAACAAGCCGAGAACGGTGTGTAAAAAATGCAGCATTGAGTACGTGGCTGTGCGCAATTCTGGTACAGGTAATCTCAGAAGACATTATGAAACTTGTGCAAAATTTAAAAAGCGTGATCCCGTACAAATGATGTTAGATCATAGTGATGGACTGTCAACTCGTGTTCCCAAGTTTAAAGCTCATGTGTTTCGTGAATTATTGTCTTCTGCCATTATTATGCATGATTTGCCATTTCAATTTGTTGAATATGAGGGAATTAGAAGGATTTGGAATTATTTGTGTGATGAAGTGCCCAACATCTCTAGGAACACTGTGAAAGCCGATGTGTTAAAAATTCATAATAGGGAAAAGGAAAAAATTAGAAGCATGTTAGAATAAGCTCCTAGTAGAATATGTCTTACTACTGATTTATGGACTTCTATAACTACAGATGGTTATTTGTGTCTCACTGCACATTTCATTGATAAGGGATGAAATTTACAGAAAAAAGTGCTGAATTTTTGTGAAATGCCAACTCTACACACTGGGGTTGCTTTGGCTGAAAAAATATTATCATTGTTGCGTGAATGGGGTATTGAGAAAAGGATTTTTTCATTGACTGTAGACAATGCTTCAAGTAATGATGTTTGTGTTGTAATGTTAAAAAGTCAATTGAGATTAAGGAATGTTTTGGTGTGTGATGGGGATTTCTTTCATATTCGATGTTGTGCTCATATTGTTAATTTAATTGTTCAACAAGGATTGAAAGAAATTGAGAAAGCCCGTGAGAGTGTGAAATATGTCAAAGGGTCACAAGTGAGAAAAAGAAAATTTTTAGAGTGTGTTAAGCAAGTATCTCTAAATGACAAAAAAGGATTAATACAAGATGTTCCTACAAGATGGAATTCAACTTTTCTCATGCTTGATAGTGTTCTGTATTACAAAAATGCTTTCCGTCATCTACAATTGAGTGATTCTAATTACAAGAATTGCCCTTCTGAAGAAGAATGGGGGAAAATAGAAAAGATTGGCAAATTCTTGTCTATGTTTTATGAGATCACATGCATTTTTTCTAGTTCAAAATACCCCACTTCAAATTTGTATTTTTCGAAGGTGTTTGCGGTTAAGGTTGCTTTGGATCAATTATTGCGTAGTGAGGATGTGTACATGAAAACTATGGCACAAAAAAATGATTGAAAAATTTGAGAAGTACTGGTCTGATTTTTGCACCATTTTGGCCATAGCGATCATCTTGGATCCTAGATACAACATGTTCGAGATAAGTTGTTTTCAATTTTTGGTGAGTATAATTTGATCACACCATCTTCCTCGACTGCATCCTTACTCACTCAAATGAGTGATGCTGGTTCAAGTGCGGGACGTAATGACAATAGTCAAAGTACACTTAACCAAAGGACTATGGATATGTTCGAGGTATATTTACAATTTTCTTATTTGTTCATTGTAAAACTTATTATTTCCATACTTGTTTTAAATTTTGACTATTCTTATTTCTTAATTATTTTGTAGGAGTTTGATGATTTTGATAACATGGATTGTAGTGCTTATGTTAGAAAATCTGAATTGGAACTTTATTTAGATGAGCCAAGAATTGATAGAAAGATTAATTTGGACATTCTAAGTTTTTGGAAAGAAAATGGATTTCGTTATCCTAACCTTTCTTCCATGGCTCGTGATATCTTGAGCATTCCTATATCCACTGTTGCATCTGAATCAGCTTTCAGTGTTGGCAGTCGAGTTCTTGATCAATTTCGAAGTGTATTGAAGCCAGAGACAGTCCAAGCAATTATTACTACTAGAGATTGGAAGTTTGGAGAGATTGGTAAAACTTGCTCATAAAATTTATTTACTTTTCTTTTATAATATTATGTGCAATTGTTTCCAATTAAGATTTATCTTTATAAAATTATTGTAGAAAATTTGGATGTCACTGTGGACCAACTTACTCAAAACATTATGAACATGAGCACTAATTGTGCTCCATCTGCAGAGAGTGCCAATGATCCAAGTGACAGTGTGTGAGTGTGGTAGGTAAAGTTTTTATCTTGTTTAATTATTATTTCCTTGAAAATGCTACAAATTTGCTATATATCTGATTTTTGAAATTTTATAATGACTATTATCAATATTGCAGCATGTTAATAACATGTTATATGTAAGAATAATTTCTGAGCTTGTCAATATTTTCTTTTGTTTGCTTGACAAATTTATGAAATTTTTTTGCATGTATGAGACTTGTAATTCTAATTGTAGTTTGATACTTCAATATCTGATATATCATCAATTTGATTTCTCTAAGGTTAAACATTTTTTGGGTTGCTGTTTGCTTTTGGTGGATTCTCTTGATGGTTGATGTCTTACCGCTTTAATAATGACAAAACTGTAAAACTAACATAGGGATGTTCGCTTGTATGTATCAGATTTAATAGTGGTTAATGGGATGCCTCTATTTGTATGTGTGTTTACTTGATTTGTTATAGTTTTTGTTACCTGAGTTACTGTCATTTTTAGTATTTAAGTTAACATTTTCAGTATTTTGAGTTACTATTTCTGGCAAGTATTTGGAAACTAAATATAGTGGGCATTGTATTATACAGCTCACCTTGTGCTAGCTGTTATTATTTTAAGTTTAGATTTTCTTACAGTTTCTGTTTTGTATAGGATTAGTTTCCTGTGGGTTGCATTCACCGCCACCTCAAGTCAAGGATTGCTGATTTGCTGCCCATGGACGTGTTGGGGCCACTACTGCTGTTTATTTGGCTTCAATCCTTGAATACCTGACTGTTGAGGTTCTTGAGCTGGCTGAAATGCAAGCAAAGATCTCAATGTGAAGAGAATTACCGTTGATAATTGCATCTATACTGTTAAAAATTTTTAAATTATCATCTATGGGGCTAATTATTTGTATAATATGATTTGAATTATTTTTATTTTGTTGTGGGATATTAAATTTGTGTTTTTTTTTTGCTTAATTTTGTTTATTAATTATATTTTTCTAAACGAATTGTAAACGAATCCTGATTCGATTCGATTCGTTATGGATTCGTAAAGGATAAACGAATAATAAACGAATTAAACAAATTCTATTAAACGAATTAAACGAATCGAACCGAATATTCGTTTAATAAACGAATCGAATCTGAATCCTGAACTTTCGATTCGTTTAATAAACAAATCGAATCCGAATCCATATAATTTTGACCCAATTCGTTTACGATTCGATTCGTTTATTCGTTTTGCCACCCCTAGTTTGATGGCTGGTGAGATTTTGGGTGCTCGTGAGCACGGCTGATTATTTTTGTTGTTTTTTAAATATTAGAATAGATTAGAGCTAACATATCAGCCGTATAATAAGTAATTGATGTTATGATATGTGTATATTTATTTTGAAAAATTATCATGTAAGTGGTGGTTATATTAAATTCAATTACACATCTCATGTATGTATCAATTGATGTAATACATTATAGGTATTCTATAATTTCTCCTTCTTGTTAATTTGTGCGCAAGTTTAAACATTTTAAATGTATCTTTCTTTCATCAAGATAGAAGTTTACAATACTAAAGTAAATCACCATTCATGGATGAATGACTCATGTATCTTGCATTAATTATTCGAGATAAAATTTTGAGATATACTTTGGGATTTTTGACATTACACTATTTGTATAAACACATTCATATCTTCACACTATTATTATTTCAAATGTCATGCCACTCCTATTGCAAAAAAAATCACACTTGATGTTGTAGGCATTTCCATCTGAAACTTGTCATTAATAACTATCTTTTTCTTTTTGGGATCAACATAATTCAATGCTCTCTCAATTGTTCATTAGGTACTGTTGGGCCACACGAAGGAATCAATACTCTTCGAGTAACAAACAAATACAGCAGAGCTGTCGTGGTGGGTCTCTCATATCACATGAAGAAATCTAATTAATCACGATTCATCGTTGTGAAAAACTCGTAATATGTCAATTACGAAATTTATAAATTATTCATATTTTAGTTTTACGAATAGAGCCAATTAGGACCGCCTGACACCTGTCGAGTTTAATTAGATTATAAGAAATTGTTTTTACCCTTTTTTTGTGTATTAAAATTAGCCACTTGCGCGCGGACTCTCAAAACTGGGAAATCATTAACTTTGCCGAAGGTTTTCCTGTCACCGTCGGATCCCAATTCACCATAAACTTAGCTGTCAACTCCGTTATCCACATTCTTCTCATAGTTTATGTTATTAGTATATGCAATTATTTTCATGGTATATGCAATAATTTGCTGTTCCGTTTTCTTTTTATATATCAATATGATGGAATTGATAATTTGTTGTTCCATTTTCATAATTTCTTTCTAGTCACCGCAACCGACAAAAAAGTTCTTTCATTTGCGAGGTACAATCATTTTCATGGTATATGCAATACTTTCTTGTTCCATTTTCTTTTTCAGATTGTCTATTTCTGTCTTTTACGTCTATTAACGTAGCACATTACTTGGGTAGATTTTTCCTTTTGCCCCTCTTCACAAAGAACATCCACCATGCATGCAGATTTTTACTGCTTGGAAATAGTTCTACATCTACCGAGATGAAATATATATATATATATATATATATTGTCCAGATTAGATTTTCGCTTCATAATATTACAATAATTTCAGCGTCTATATACACCGGTATAGACTCATACACATGCAATACAGGAATCCAATTAGAGACTCTAGGCAAAACGGATAGACAGTAGCATTTGTGGCAATGGTGACTAATCTCTTGTGCTTTAACCATCCAAGCTTCTTGGCTTACGAACCAAGTAGGGTTTTGAAACAAAGAAACCTCCATGGGCATGGCACTGTCATGGCTTTCAAGGTCTGCTTTTCGATGAACTCTAAAAAGTCCCAATTAACAGCTAATCGACGAGCGGCCAGTTACCAGCCCTCCCTTGGAATTATGAACCGTTACAATCCTTGAAAACTCATCAACTATGTATTCTGTAGGAAGACTTTTTTTTTCCTAATGCTGATATTCTCTTATGTAGACATCCAAATCTTTGTATATATAAAAATTACTAAAAACATAAATGGAGTAAATTTCGAGGTAACAATTTTGCATACACTACAACAAAAATGAGCTTTAAATTTAGTGTCCATAAATACTTTTTCTGACATTTGTTAATTGTGATAATAATGCTCAAGACAGAGCACATTAACACTAATTTTCTAGTGTCAGTGATTTTTGTATCAGTAATTCATGTCATTATGGTATCACCAAAATAATGATACGATAGTGTTAATATTTGATGATATTATTTACATGTCAGTGATTTATGTGACTATAGTATCAATAACAAGCTACCTCGATAATATCAAAAATTATTCATGTCAATTTAAATATTTAGTGTCAGTATTTAGTAATGTTATGCAGGATTTGTTAATAATTTTTTTATTCTAATTATATTTTTCATGTTTGTTTTACAACCAAAAGAAAGCTAAAATATATTAAATATATAAAATGTGGCAATTAATTCACATAATAAATATCCCAAATACATCACTCAAAATTCACATGATTCAAATACACCACTATCTGGAAAAGAAAAATATAAGTACTAAATTAAGTTTTCAACAACCACAAAGTACTAATTTAGTTTCCACCAAAAAGAAGCACAAGAACATCACTCAACATCCATCTGCAGCTTCATTTTTTTCCCACTTGCAACAGCATAAAATCAATTAGTATGGAAATAGATTATGGAAAACAAATTGATTGCGAGTAGTTAAACAGAGCAATTGAAGGATGTTTCAACAACTAATAAAACAATAAGAAATAATATTACAATAATACTAAAAGTTATAGAAATAAAGAACCTTAGCTTAAGTTGTTTGAAGAAGCTATGTTGGATAACCTGCTACAAGTCACAGAAAATAAACATCTAAGTTAAACTAATTAAAACCTTCCTATTTTTTATAATCAAACAACAGAGATCTGTAATCAAAACATCCATTTGCCTACTCAAACTTTCAGCCTTAGCATAAACTTGTCAAATTTATGAAACCTCATCAAGCCTTCTAAAAAACTACCGCTCTCATTCCCCTCCTTCCTCAACAATCCTCAAAAGTATTTTCATTGCCAAATAGCCCAAAAAAATTATAAGAGTTGTTTTGACTTTAGAATAAAAGCAAAACAGCCCTCGAAAATCTGTAGGGGCTGTTGTGCAGTGAAAACAACCACTAGAAATCTACAGGGGCTGTCTTGTTGTTGTTTTGTAGTAGAAACAATCCCTGAAAATTAACACTTTCAGATGAATTAGAAAGGAAAATTATGTTACCTATGATAGTCACCATTGTCGAAGTCATAGCAGATAGCCTGCAAATTAACAATAATAACAGCATTTGCATTAGTTTATGAAATTTCTTTTATTGGTTTTTTTTTTTTTTGCAAGGATATGTATATAAATAGTAGTGCATTTAAACTTACATATATACTGTAACTTAGACTAGCCATTAATGTGGTATAATTTTTGTAAAGTACCCTATTTACCTCAAAAACTTCACTTTCCTCTATGCCAAGATTTTGAATCATCTATTATACACAAAGTAAATTTGTAGAAATTAGTTATACAGTTGTTAAACAAATAAACAACTTAAATGACAAAAGTTTACTAACTAAATAGAAATGCACCAAGGTCATTATAAATTGGCACCACTTACTGAAATGATCAACAACAGTGACACTAACACCTCATACATGAATTCAGATTTTAAGCATATAAAGAGAGTTTAAATGAATGATTGCTTATACATTTTATAACAGATTTTAGAACAATAAAGTAGATAAATGGCAACTCTACTTGAGGTATGTTTCTAGTATAAGGAATCAAACATAAGTAAAGGAGCAAGGTAGTATCTTATCATCTGCATAATCAACACATAATAAATATTACGAATGCCGAATAGAAGAAAGAAATTAAAACATTTTCTACAAAATATCATTATTATTATTATTAATCAATAACATGTCTTAATATAAAGCTAAAAGTTTCTGATGATAACACAAATATCCAAAACTATATAGTCAAATACTCAAAAGCTGAAACCAAAATATCAGAAAAAATTTATAAAGCAATAATAATAAGCCTAAGCAGTAAACACGACAAACCCACCAGCTTTTTTAATTTTTTTCTTGGCTGTTTTGGAAACAAGCTTGGCCTTCACCACAACGAGTTGGTTCTCAAGCAAAAGGCCCTTACCCAAAACCTTAAAGTAGCCAAACTAAGTCACATCGATCATGGGAACATTGTCTTTGGAAGCCTTGGCTTTGACCTCCTGAGGTACCATTGGCCAAAGCCTTTTTCTTTTTAATCCATGACAATGAAAACTGATCTTTTATTCAAGAAAATGAAGCAAAACCCCAGCTCAAAGATACCATAAAAACTAGATGGCAATTTTGAACACTAGTGTCTTGAGCCTAGAGGCCTATGTATTTGATAAAACAACTGACGGAACACTAAACACATAATGTTGAAATTTAAAAGTTAAAAGGGTCAAACAAAGAATTGAAACATAATATGATTCGCCCTTGAGATAAATTCTTAGCCCTCAAATCACATGCAGAAGCAGGCTACAGTGAAGAGAGATTTGGAAGAAGCACTAAAAATGCCAAAAGATCAAAGTTGCCCTTCTTGAGAAAACCAACCTTATGATTATTAAGGCAATTCATGCAAGACAACTAAGACAACTACTACACGAACCCTAAAAATGGAGTTGCTTACCTTCTACAGGGGATGCGGGGCAAATTAAATTATTACAGTATTACTCACAACTCAATTACTTTGAGTATTTGACTAATCTAATTCAAGCATAAAATTAATGAAAAAAATTATGGAATCTCAACTCACTGTCTCAGGCGGCCGATGCAATGGCAACGGCTGAATGCGGCTGCGATGGCAACAGTTTAGACCGAAGGGTGAGATGGTGACCAGAGATGGAGAAAGTGAGAGCGACTAAATGAGCGTGAGAGAGAGGGGTTGCCGCTGCTGTGTGTGCATTCAAAGAGAGAGTGAAAGCGAGCAAGCTACTATAGCATGTGGTGCGACCTACTGGGCTGCCGCAGTGCAAGCTGCGTGTGTCGCTGTCATCGTGCATGCTACTAAAGCCTTGGGGAGGGGCTGCCGCCGATTAGCACTTAGGGAGAGTTAGGGATTTAGGCACTTGGAATTTTAGGGATTTGGATTTTAGTTTGTTTGAGAGGGAACACATTTTGGTGGAGGGAGATCAAAAAATTTGTGTTAAATTATAGCAAAGGGTTTGTAGTTGATAATATACGGTTTAATCAAACAAAGAAAATATGTGCACAAGTGGTTTGTACTTTGAAATTAAAATTTTAACTTTGAAGATATTGAGTTTGAGTCCAAGTAAAAACATAATTAGAATTATATTTGTTTCTATCACTAATACTAAAGTATCAATAATTATTGAGTTTTATGCTATTGACACCTTAGTACTAATGATTTATGATACATATTTATTAAATAGAAAAAATTATCCAAATATATACCATTAGTGATACTTTTTACGAAGTGTCAGTAAAGGTCATTTTTATAGTAGTGATAATTGTTTTTAATCACATCTATATTTTAAAAAGTGTAGACGACTATATTTAAAAAAATTTATGCAGCCAATTATTTGTTAAGGAGTCCTTGTAACATTTTTTAAACTTCTCATGTTATTTTAATTTAAAATTTTGATTTAATGGTTGTTTATTATTTTTTTTTTTTCGATCAAAAGAGATTTTAATGTGTTATTGTGTTTTTAATTTTATAAGATGACAAGTACAAGAGGACGGTGAAGGAGCTAGAGGAGGATATGACATTTGTGACAAATTATGAAAGGAAAACGGAGAGATGTTGCCGATAATTGAGTTGATTGATGCATGACATCCAGCATCTGGGCTTGGGATACCGTTTTGAAAATGAGATAAAGAGAGCCCTTGATAGAATTTTATCATGCGAACAGTATGATCTTGCTAGCCGAAAAGGACCTCCATGTTGCTGCCCTCAGATTTAGGGTGCTTAGGTAGCAGGGGTTTGACATTTCTTTAAGTTAGGACTTTTGCCTCATCATTGATACCTTAAGCCAAGAAATTAATTTAACACTATATTAAGTTGGATTTTAATCTATTAAAGTGAGTTTACTGTTTTTAAGTTTGTGTTGCCAAGGCACCTATGGCCTCTTGGGTACTTCTACTTAACTTTAAAAATATAATAATTAATTGAAAGTCCCTATATTTTGAGAAATATATCAAGACACCACAACTGTTAAATATGTGATGCTTTTGTGCTTTTTTTTTTTTTTACCGTTGCAGTAATAATAACCTAACTACAATTTGGAGAGCATTAATTAATTTATCCATAAAAAATTAGTTAGCAAATTGACAAATATTATCATTTTAAAAGAACTATATTTTTTATATCTTTACAATAATCATTCTAAAAGCTATTTACAAATACATTAATACTAGTCAGCTACGTATAATACCTTGCTATCTTGCTAATAAAGACTACATGAATATTTACCCTAATTTATCCACATGGTAATAAATACCTATATTTTTAATTTGCTAGTTATGTTCATCGTTAATGGCTTTGATATCTAAAAATTTTATCGTTCAGTGGCATACAACATGTGCTCAATCTCAATCATATCCTCCAATGAAGGTGATAGTTTTAACTAATTTTTCATCTTATTGGTTTAAAGAAATGATTTACATAAACACATATCATTAATGCATTCATGGACAATGAAAGGCAAGTTCATGGAAACCATTCAAAATGATGTTAAAGGAGTGCTTAGTTCGCACGAGATATCATATATTTCCTTTGAAAGAGAAGACACCTTGGGGAGGCCCTGACGTTCTCAAGAAGACATCTCAATCAACTTAAAACACAACTAGATCCATATATGTCATGATTAGTTAGTCATTTATCGGAGCTTCTACACCATTATAGAATGAGAAGGCTAGAAGCGCGGTGGTACATCGAAGCATACCGTAAAAAAAGGAAGGCGCAAATTGCATGCTACTTGAAATTGCAAAGCTGGATTTCAACAGGGCTCAATCAATCTAACAAGGAGAGATTAAAAATGTGATAAGGTCCGTTTAAAATTTGCATATATATAAATATGCAATGAAGTTAACATTAACTGTAAATGGCTGGTTAGCTTCAATGTCACGAAGTAATTTGGTTAGTTTCTTTCTTTCGTGAATTATGTGGTGGAAGGACATTGATCTGGCGAAAAAGTTAAAGTTTGCAAGGGAAAGGCTAATGGAATGCTTCATTTGGAATGTTGGAATGGTTCCTAAACCACAATATAGTAATTATGGAAGAGGGCTAACGAAGGTGGCAGCGTTTATAACCACTATTGATGACAAATATAATGTATATGGCACTTTAGACAAATTGGAGCTTTTTACAGATGCCGTTGAGAGATTTGTACTAATTTAATTTTATATCGGTTATTTTAGTGTTACTCTTGATAATTTTCAAATTACCCTCTTATTATTGAAAATATCAATCTACCCCCCAAAACTCGTTATCTTTAACTATTGATCATCGTTGACTCGTGAAAGTGCGAAAGTATCCCTACCTTAACAAAATATTCTTTTAACGGCTTTATAAGGTCAACAAAAATAATTGATATATGTTAAGTCATTCAAAATGTAAGAATTTAACTATTAAAATATTAATATGTAAAAAGTGATTAAAAATAAAATTTGGAAATGACTTCATGGGCTTGAAAAGGTAATTAGTTACCCTGAACTAGACATATTAGTTAGGGAAATTACAAGCTATGCCATCGTATGTAAATTACAATAAATGACATAAAATTTTACATGTGTCCAATTAGTTCAAAATTTAAAACGACTTTGCACAACATTACTTCATAAATTTACAAAGACCACTATACACAACCCACAAGCCCCAAAGCATCGAAATCCAACTATTGCTGCAAAAGCTTCAACAAAGTAGTAAGAATGCCATCCTCTAGGGGAAGCTCCAGCAACGTTTTTTATGAAGATGGAGAAGAGAAGTTGCAAGTGAACAACAAGGTCATCAAGTTTAGAAAAAAAAATTGTGTACTAACTATGGTGAACAAGCCACAATCAAAATTTCTAAATCTACTGTAAATCCTAAGAGGCTTTATTATAAATGTGAGAGGTCAAGCTGCAATTGCTTTAGGTGGTGGGAGCCATCTAGCTTTGAGTACAAGGTAATTGCAAGAGGGTTAGGTAAGTTGTATGATGAAGAAGAGAACTAAGCTCACAATAATGACCACTAAGCTTGTTGCAAAATTAGCAAGATGAAGAGCTTGTTGTACCGCATCATCATAATGCAGTTACTGTGAATTATGTACATTTATCATCTTGGGCGGAAAATAAATAAATAGGATGACTACAAGGCTTAAATAATAGAGTTAAATAATTAGAGCATGAACATAAGTAATGAAAATGATGTATTTCAGTATCAAAAGCTGTAGTTCATTACATTAATAGTACATGAGCTATTGCACATAAGGTAATTAAAATGATGTATTTTATTATCAAAAGTTGTAGTTCATTACATTGATAGTGATGTTGTTCCTATACACATGGATGTTGCAATAAATATTTCACAAAAAATCAAGTGAATGTCTGCACATTTCTGCTGCTCCTCCTACTTTTGTCCAAAATATGAATTGCAACACACCCAAAAATTTAAGCTAAATTTCCTACTTTCCAATTGTCATATTCATTCACTACCATGATACACTATCATAGATATGAAGTTACACAAAATGACAAGCATGACCAACCGAAGTCCGACCTTGTTTCACGCATCAAGGAAGGCCTCCAACAAGATCCGCTAGCAAAGAATTTGTTGGAGAAAGTGCTCGAGGGAAAAACAAGGCGGTTTTGGCAAGAAGAAGGCATCCTCTTCACCAAGGGAGATCGGTTGTTTGTGCCTAGGTGGGGAAACTTGCGGAAGGAAGTTATCAAGGAGTGTCACGACTCCAAGTGGGCTGGTCACCAAGGAATCGAGCGCACCACCGCATTAGTCCAAGCCTCATATTTTTTGCTGCACATGAGGGACGACATTGAGGCATATGTGCGAACTTGTCTTGTGTGCCAACAAGACAAAATGGATCATCAACTTCCCGCGGGATTGTTGGAGCCGCTACTACTAGCAACAAGCCCATGGGAAAGTGTCTCCATGGACTTCATCACATCGCTGCCCAAGTCTGAAGGTTGCGGAAGTATCATGGTCGTTGTCGACCGATACAGCAAGTATGCCACATTCATTGCTGTACCAGTCGATTACAAAGCAGACGAGGCAGCGCGCCTATTCGTCAACCATATTGTGAAGCTTTGGGGAGTCTCGAAGAGCATTGTGAGCGACCGAGACCCTCGGCTCACCGGGCGTTTTTGAACGGAGCTCTTCAAGATGTTGGGGACCGATCTCAAGTTCTCGACAAGCTTCCACCCACAAATGGATGGGCAAACTGAGCGCATTAATGGCCTCCTTGAGATGTACTTGAGGCATTATGTGAGCGCTCATCAGCGGGATTGGGCGAAGCTACTCGACATCGCCCAATTTTCTTATAACTTTCAGCGAAGTGAGGCTACGGGTAAGAGTCTGTTCGAGATCATCATGGGATTCCAACCCATGACCCCCAACGCCATAGCCTCAACTTATGGAGGGAAAAGCCCTGCGGCACATAAGCTTGCTCGCGAATGGCATGAGGAAGCGGACATCACGCGAACATACCTCGACAAAGCTGTGAGGAAAATGAAGAAATGGGCGGATACAAAGAGACGGCATGTTAAGTATAAGAAAGGTGATCAAGTCATGATCAAGCTCCTATCCCAACAATTCAAGACATTACGGAAAGTCTACAAGGGGTTAGTAAAGCGCTACAAGGGACCCTTCTGAGTTGTTCGACGTGTGGGCAATATCTCGTATAACCTCCAACTTCACCAAGACTCAAGATCCATTCGGTCTTCCATGTGAGCCTTCTCAAGCCATATCACGAAGACATGGGAGAGCCAAATCGCAGAGAATCGAGGCGCGCGCCAACTGCCGTTGTCACCGCGTTCGACAAAGATGTGGACTACATCATTGCGAACCGCACGGTTTCGAGGAGGGCCGTGCCAGCACATAGCGAGTACTTAGTGAAGTGAAAAAACCTCCCCGAGAGCGAAGCCACCTGGGAATGTGAAGATGACTTGTGGCAATTCGCTGAACACATCCAAAATTTCAAGCACGAAAGCGCGACGAGGACGCCGCGAGCTTAGGTGGGGGAGGATGTTACAGACCGCCCAATTGCCCACAATTTTTTGCTAGAGAGCCAACACAAGGTCAAGAGTGCTAGCTTGGCCCAATTCCGGAAAGTTCTAGGAAACACTAGCACATTTAAGCTTGTAAATACTCTAGAATTCTCTATAGAATTCCAGCACATGTAAATAGCTAGGAAATGGTAGAATTCTCTAGAATCTCTAGAGCTTGGCAAGCCTCCCCTATAAATATAGGATGGCATTAGGCATTTGTATCCAACAAACTCAACAACAAGCATTGTAATCTCTCTTTGTGCAATACAAGTTTCTTATTTGGCTCCATTGCTCTCTTCTCTAGTTCGAAAAGCTCTAGGCTTACTTAGCAACATTCGGCAAAGTTGTCTAAGTGCCGCACGGGTTAGCTGCGCAAAATACTCATCCCGTAACACATAGGTAATATGCTAAAATAGCAAACATTAATCTTTTACTTCAAATTTAGTTGACAATTACTAAGGATAGCAGTGAGGTTGTATTTTACCTTGAAGGAACTTGCATAATGAGGAAGTAGGGATTCATTCATTCTTTTCTTCACTCATTTTCCTTATTGGTCATAAGGTCACATGGTAAAAATTTTGTGCTACAGTGAATTCCTTTTAATAAAAGGCATTTGTCTAATTGTTCACTATGTAGATCGTAAATTCAGTTGCTAGTAAAGAGCCTAACTTGAGTTTTCCTACTCACATTTTGAAAATTTTGGACTAATTACCTTTTAGTCATATTTCATAATGCTGCATAAATTCATAGCCATAGATATATACTAAAACAGCAAACATTAATCTTTTACGTCAAAATTTAGTTGACAATTACTAAGGATAACAGCGAGGTCGTATTTTACCTTGAAGGAACTTGCACAATGAGGAAGTAGGGATTCATTCATTCTTTTCTTCACTCAGTTTCCTTATTGGTCATAAAAAACTCGCATGGTAAAAATTATGTGCTACAGTGAATTCTTTTTAATAAAAGGCATTTGTCTAATTGTTCACTGTGTAGATCGTAATTCAATTGCTAGTAAAGAGCCTAACTTGAGTTTAAATAAGCTCGCCTTCACAAGATGGTAATATTATGGCTAAAATCATGTTTCCGTGATAGTGAAGCATATTATAGTCGGTCCAATAACTAACTTATATTTGTGACTTCATCTTGAACTAGTCAAGCTGACGAATTTTTTAGAATACATAAGCCCTTTAACAATAGACCATATGAATAATTTTTTTTTTTGTAATTCTCACTACAAGAAAACTGATAATAGATGATAGAAAACTTATGGCAGATTCTAGGTAAATTGGCTTATATCATAAAATTATGATAAGCTTGTAACATAATTTTCAATCTATCATAAATTAATGATGGTTTTATGATATAATTATTTTCTATTATGGATTAATGATGGTTTTATGATAGAATTATTTTTTTATCATGGATTAATGGGTTTGTGATAGAATTATTTTTTATTATGAATTAATGATAATTTTTTATGATAGAATAATTTTTTATCACAAATTATTATTTTTTACTTAACCATGTGTTGACTTATAATTCGTTACTTAATATGTGAACAATTAAACTATCCAATTTCTAAAGTATAAAATGAAAAAGTGAACCCTAAATCTAACCTAATTAAACACACTACTTGCTAAGTTGTTTTCGCCACTCCCCTGCTGCTCTTCGATTTCACTGCTGCCACTGCTCTGCCGTCATCAAGCTTCAGCCACTGACTACCAAAATGGCCACCATTATGTATGTCGCTGACTTGTCGCCGCCACTCATCTTGGTCATCGACGTCGCTCCTCTACCATCACGTCAAGCTTCAGCCTAGCCAGCCGTCGTTGCTTTACCATCACTATTAGTTTACTGTCGAGATCAATACCATTCCTCAACGACCTTCTAGAATTTTCCTCTCATGCTTTCCACGCTTACTATTATCCTTATTCACTAACATTACTTGTGAGAACGAGATATCGAAGGAGTTGCAGATATATTGCTGTATAGGTATGCTTTTCTATGAATTGACTCTTCTAGTTAGATGAAGAATGAGAAATTCAGTTGATACTTATTACTGTCAAATTTTAGTTTGTTCCGTTTGATGATGTTGTTATATGTATATTAACCTATGATGCATGTTATATTAAGGGCTTTTTGTTATGCTATTTCGTTGTTTTTTGAAGTACGAGAAAGCCAGTAGTCCTGTGGTATAACTTTGAGTGAACTATTCTTCTGTTAGCTTTTGGGATTTAATTATTACTAACTATAACTTCTTTTTTTAATGTTTGAATTTGCTGGATATAGAAAGGAAGACAACATAAATCTTCTTTAATTACTTTTTGCATTAGAACGTACGAATGGTTGAATAATAAAAGCCTTTTGTAATTCTTTACAATTGTATTTTCCCTCTGTTAATTACTAATCTGCATTTCATGTTATAGTAGAAAATAAATCTGGAATGTCCGCTAGGGTTATTAGATTAAATACTCATCAAATTTGTTATGTTTGGTACTATAAAACTTTATGAGTGTTCCAGTGATATTCTTGACCAAGTGGTACTATTGAAAACTAAGAAAAGGTTGGGGTTGGTTCTTAGAAAACCTTAAATTGATTGGTTGTAGCCAATCCTACACAAATGCATTTGGGAATTTTAGTAATTTTAGGTAATTTGTTTTGAGCTCTTCTCATCCATGTATCTGAGAGTGCTACTAAATTTGGAAGCTAAAAATGTTAATTGGCTAAATATTATTTAGTTTCTTTTCAACCCCGGTGAGGAAATTTATTTATTGTACTCTTATTGTGTTTTTTATGCTTTCATTACTGCAGCATTATGACATTTTCTATTGATTTTTTTTTTGCAGGTACTCTGGCAAGCAGGAGTAGGAAGATGACGTGGTGGGCCTTGTCAGTCCTAGGTTGTGTATGCTAGTTTGTTTAGGTGGTTATGATGAAAATATAGAGCTATCGTAGACTTAGTTATAACAGTTAAATCAAGCACTACATGTTGGTGTGGGAATTTCATATTGTTGTGGAATTATGGTTTTGGTTTTGCTTTGTTTCAGGTTACTTGGTTAAGTTTGCTTCTAAAAATAACTTTAGTTAAGAAGCAGTGAAAGTTTTATCGATGGCTAAGAGTACTGTTCTTGTCACCGGTGCTGTGGTTGAATTGGTAATTTTTTACTTTTTTTATTTGTTTTTCCTAATTATGTGATTATTCAAATTAATTATCATTTTCAAGCTTGCTATAAAATCCTATATCCCACGATCATTTTTCGCTGGCGTAAAAGTGTGTAAGCTGTTCTTAGTTCTAAATTTTCAAATCTGATGAATACAATTGAGTTGATAAATTAGGAGCCTAATTGTTGTGTTTAATAGTCTATTTAGTACATGACTGCAAAACTGTGACTAAGCAAAACTGCTTCCATCAATTGAAATTTGGCCAACATGAGCTTGTTAGTTACCTACTCAACAGGGTGAGATTTTTTATTTTTTTTCCTTTTTCTTGATTTTGTGCTGAATTTTTGATGAGGTAAATTAAAATTAGGCTCTAAATATGTAAGCAGGCCTACAATTGGTGTTGTTGGTTGAAGCTTGTCAAAATTGGTTGTTTGGTTTCCATTTCATTGGTTGATCAGTTCAGCTGGATCTAGATGCCATTGCTTTTTATGACTTTATGATCTATTTTTGTCTCCTCACACTAGTCTATTGTTGTAGCTTCCTTTGCATTTTTAGCTAGCTTACTGATTTTGATAACATCACATTCACCAAAAAGTGAAGTCAAATTAAATCAAATAGATTACTATATTTGATGCCCACATGTATTGCAGCCTCTTAATTTTCCTTATTCTACTTGGTGTTTGAATTAATTTTGTTCATAGGAAGCTTGTATGTCGCTTTGTAAGTTTCGATTTTCGTTTAAAGTGTTATTGGAAAATGGTATTCTTGCTAGAATTATTTACAGGAAGGCTTGCTAGAAATCTTATTGTTGGAGTACTTGCATTAATTTTTGGAAGTTTTGTTGGGTAACTTTGGGATAGCATTTTTCAATTTGGGATGTTTTATTTGTTAATATGAATATGTTAATAATATTGATTTTCATGATAAAAAACTTTAAATGATTTTTGATAAAAAATATTGGAGTTATTTCTTAGCAAACGAAAGTCATAAAAACCACTCCATTCATACTTGTAAAAGATGGATTTTCAAATTGGAAAAAGATTCTTTGCAAAATCTGGTTTAAAATGTGTTTCTGGAAATAAACGGTGAACTGGTTATTTTTAAACGGTTAACCGATTAAGAATAGAGAGCAAAAGTTTGTCTAAGCTCTAACCGTTAGTGAAAAACGGAAAAATGCAAAGCCTACTGGAAACTAACGGTAAACCGTTTGTTAAAAATGGTCAACCGATAATGTCTAGAGAAGTGACTTCACACAAGTCCTTAGCCGTTTACTTAAAACGGATAACCGATGTTCTTTTTGCAAGTTACTGAGAACTAACGGTGAACCGTTTATTACAATTGGTTAACCGATAACATCCAGAGAGTCACTTCATGCAAAGCATTAGCCGTTTACTTAAAACGGATAATGGGTATTCATTTTGCAGGTCTCTGGACGTTAACGGCGAAAGGGTAACCATAAATGGCAAACCGTTTATTTGAAATCTGGCCAACGGTAACTTTGACCAGGACAAACGGTTAACCGTTAATGGTTAACGGTGAACCGTTTTCGGACAGACAGTCAGTAACGGCAAGTTTATCAGCCTAAATATAAATAAGCTCATTCAAATTCAAAAAAAAACTAATCACAACACAACCATTGAACTTATACTCCAGTTTGCAATCTTCATAAAGCTTTAAATATACTCTTACTTCATCTATTCACATTTTGAGCATTAATTTGTAATCTTAGATATAGTGTGAGAGAAAAATAGTTTGTAATCTTTTTTTTTGAGTGATTGGAAGTGTTGGGATACACTTGAGTTAAGAGATTGGGGATAATCTCTCATTGTAAAGGTTATTGACACCTTGGAAGTCAAGTGTAAGCAATTAAATCCTTGGAGGCTTGCTTAGTAAAATCGTTAAACCCGGAAAGCTTGGAGGCGTGGACGTAGGCAAGGTTGGCCAAACCACGTAAACATCCTTGTGTTTAATTCTCTCTTCCCTTATCTTTTTAATTTGTGATCGATTTATTTATTATTGTTCTAATTTCGTTTTAGATTTGCATGATAATTCGTTTTCAGTTAAATAATTTATAAAATCCCAATTCACTCCCCTCTTGGGTTGCCTAGATAATATTTCATTTGGTATCAGAGCTTGGTGCTCTTATTTAGATTTAATCGTCTAGAGCTAAAGATCAATGGCAACTCAAAATGATTCTACATTTAGGGAAGGACAATCCACCACTAGACCACCTTTTTTTTATGGAAATGATTACCCTTATTGAAAAACTAGGATGAGAATTTACTTGCAAGCCTTAGATTATGAGATTTGGGAAATTGTTAATGATGGTTCTTTCATGCCTTTGACTAAAAATTAATGTCTTTGACTAAAAATGAAGTCGGAGAAGATATTCCAAAACCGTCACGGGATTGAAATGAACTCGAAAAGAGAAAAGCCTCTCTAAACTCCAAAGCCATGAATGCCTTGTTTTGTACACTAGATAAGAAAGAGTTTCATAGAGTGTCTAGTTGTGAAAGTACTAATGAGATTTGACACAAACTTGAAGTTGTCTATGAAGGTACAATGAAAAAATCTAAAATAAGTAGGTACACTCGGCAATATGAATTGTTTCAAATGGAACAAAATGAAAATGTGTACTATATGTATACTAGATTCACAGACATAGTGAACACTCTAGGAGCTCTAGGGAAGACTTTTTCAAATAGCGAAAAAGTCAAGAAAATTATTAGGTCACCACCTAAGGAATGGAGACCAAAAAGGACTGCCATTGAGGAAGCAAAAAATTTAAATACTTTACCTCTTGATGATTTAATTGGTTCTCTTATTTCATATGAAGAAGATTTGGCAGCAGAAAAAGGGCATGATGAGAAGAAGAAAAACATTGCTCTCAAAACTTCAAAGCATGAAAGTGATGGGGAGAGTGAACTGGATGATGAAGAGCTAGCCATGCTAGCGAAGAGGTTCAGAAAATTCTTCAAGAAAACCGGAGAGCGAAGAAATTTCAAAAACTTCAAGAACTATAGGGAGAAGAAGGAGGCAATCACATGCTATAAATGCAAGAAGCCTGGTCATATTAGATCGGAGTGTCCACTTATCAATAAACACAAAAAGAAAGCCATGGTTGCAACTTGGGATGATAGCGAGGAAGATCAAGTGATGAGGAAGATCAAGTGATGAGGAAGGATCGCAAGAAGTCTTAAACCTAGCACTTATGGCAATAGGAGATGATGATGATTTCAATGAGGTAAGTGATCTTACCTATGATGAATTGTATGATGCCTTTAAAGATTTGCATAATGAGTTGATGAAGATTGGTAAAAAGAATACATGTCTTATAAAGGAAATGACAAAGCTTAAGAATAAAAATGAATCTTTAAATGCAAAAATTGTATGCTTAGAAGTAGGAAACAAGACTTTGCATGATGAAATTGCATTATCAAATGAGAAGCCTAGCATCGTACATGAGCACTTAGAATCACACATAGATGAGTTGAAAAATGAAAATGAAATGCTCAAGAAAAAGAGCAATGAGTTAAATGAGATTGTCTTGAAATTTACAAATGGGCAAAAGATGTTGGATAATTTGCTAAACTCACAAAAATGTTTATTTGACAAAAGTGGCATTGGTTATAAACCAAATTTGAAACAAAAATTTTACAAGAGCTATTTTGTGAGAAATACATCTATTAACAATAAAATTGCATGTCATTATTGTAATCAAGATAGTCATATGAAAAATAGATGTGTAGTGAAGAGAAATGCATATTATGGTGTGAAATGTATTTGGGTTCCGAAAGGAACCATTGCCAACTCTCAAGGACCCAAAAAGGTTTGGGTACCTAAAACTTGAGATGTTTTCTGCAGAGCTTGAAGAACAAGAAGAATAAGTGGTACTTGGACAACCGTGTTCAAGACACATGACAGGAAATTATTCTTGGTTCTCAAGTTTCACTAAAATTGAAAATGGTAGAGATGTATTTTTTGGAAACAACTCAGAAGAAAAAAATTCTTGGAATTGGAAATGTTGGTAAAGTATCCTCAACTTTAATTGAGAATATATGTTTGGTTGAGAACTTAAAATACAACTTAATAAGCATTAGTCAATTATGTGACAAAGGCTATAAAGTTATTTTTGATAAATTTAATTGTGTCATCGAAAACTCATGTGATGGCAAAATCTTGTTTATTGGTAATAGATGTGATAATGTTTATACCATTGACATAGAATGTGCATCTATTCTTGATAAATGTTTTTCCGCATTACATGATGGTAGTTGGCTATGACATAGAAGATTAGGACATGCAAGCATGGATTTGATTTCAAAAATTGTGAAAAATGATTTAGTTAAAGGTCCTCTAAAAATCAGTTTTCAAAAAGATAGAATTTGTCAAGCATGTCGATTTGGAAAACAAATCAAGACTTCCTTCAAAAACAAGAATCATATCTTTACGTCAAAACCGCTTCAATTACTTCATATAGATTTGTTTGGACCTTCTAGGTATGCTAGTTTAAGTGGCAAATATTATGCATTTATAATTGTGGATTATTATTCTAGATACAAATGGGTATTGTTCTTAGCTAATAAGGATGATGTCATTGATGCATTTCGAATTTTCCGTAAAAAGGTTCAAAATGAAAAAGGTTATTCTATTACTTGCATTAGAAGTGATCATGGTAGAGAATTTGAAAATCATGCATTTGAAATTTTTTGTAATAACCTTGGCATTGAGCATCAATTTTCATCACCTAGGACTCCACAACAAAATTGAGTAGTAGAAAGAAAGAATAGGTCTATTCAAGAAATGGCTAGGACCATATTGAATGAAAACTCTTTGCCTAAGTATTTTTGGGCCGAAGCCGTTAACACCGCTTGTTATGTTCTAAATCGGGTGTTGATTAGACCTAAACTTAATAAAACTCCATATGAGCTTTGAAAAGATAGAAAACCCAACATTGGTTATCTCAAAGTTTTTGGATGCAAAAGCTTTGTGTTGAACAAAAAAGATAATCTTGGTAAATTTGATTCAAAATCTGATGTTGGTATTTTTCTTGATTATTCAAATTCAAGCAAAGCTTATAGAGTGTATAACAAAAGAACTTTAGTTGTTGAGGAATTTATACATGTTACTTTTAATGAATCTAACCCCTCCTCTACGGAGAAAGCCATTGTTGATGATAATGCAGAAAAAGAACAACAAGAAGAAATATCAAATGACAACCAAGAAAACGCACCACATGGAATTCAAGAGGAACATCGTGAAGAACTAAATGTGGAGCAAAATGAAGGTACTTCTTAAACACTCCCCAAGGAATGGAGGTATATTTCCTCTCACCCTAAGGATGTAATTTTAGGAGATCCCTCACGAGGGGTTACTACTAGATGATCTCTTAGGAACACATGTGAGCATGCTACATTTATTTCTCAAATTGAACCAAAATCTTTTGCGGATGCTGAAAATGATAAATCTTGAATTATGGCAATGCAAGAGAGTTGAATCAATTTGAGAGAAACAATGTGTGGGGGTTAGTTCCTTATCCGGAACATCAATCCATTAAAAGCACTAAATGGATATTTAGAAATAAAATGGATGAATCCGGTGTAGTTGTAAGAAATAAAGCTAAACTAGTAGCTCAAGGTTACAACCAAGAAGAAAGAATTGATTTTGATGAAACTTTTGCACCTGTAGCAAGGCTAGAATCTATTAGGATGTTGTTAGCATATGTATATCATAAAGATTTTTTATTCTATATCAAATGAATGTCAAAAGTGCTTTCTTAAATGGATATATTATGGAGGAAGTTTATGTGAAACAACCCCCTGGTTTTGAAAATGAAAAATTTCCTGATCATGTGTATAAGTTAACCAAAGTTTTGTATGGTTTTAAACAAGCTCCTACAGCTTGGTATGATAGACTTAAAAATTTTTTGTTGGATAATGATTTTTTAATGGGAAAAGCGGACACAACTCTCTTTGTTAAGCATAAAAATCAAGACATACTTATTGTTCAAATTTATGTTGATGATATTATCTTTGGTTTTACTAATGAATTGTTGTGTAAAAAATTTTCATCATGTATGAGCCAAGAGTTTGAGATGAGTATAATGGGAGAGTTGAAGTACTTCCTTGGACTTTAAATTAAACAAAATAAGGAAGGCATTTTCATAAACCAAGCCAAGTACGTGAGAGATCTACTCAAAAGGTTTGGCTATGAAAATAGAACGGCAAAAGCACTCCTATGAGAACTACCATCAAGCTTGACAAAGATGAAAAGGGCAAAGAAGTGGATATCAAAATGTTTCGAGGTATGATCGAATCTTTACTTTGTTTGACTGCAAGTAGACCTGATATCATGTTTAGTGTATGTTTGTATGTAGGATTTCAATCATGTCCCAAGGAATCCCATTTGCTTGCTGTTAAAAGAATTTTTTGTTATTTGATTGGAACTACAAATGTTGGCCTTTGGTATCCTAGGGGAACTCATATAGATTTAACATGTTATTTTGATGCGGACTTTACCGGTTATAAAGTGGATAGGAAAGCACTAGTGGAACTTGCTTTGTTCTAGGACACTCACTTGTTTCATGGTTTAGTAAGAAACAAAATTCTGTTACTCTTTCAACTACTGAGGCTGAATATATAGCCGCCGGAAGTTGTTGTGCACAAGCACTTTGGATGAAACAAACACTTAGAGATTATGGCATTAATCTTGAACAAATTCCTATTAAATGTGATAATACTAGTGCTATAAATCTTCAAAGAATCTCATTCAACACTCTAGAACTAAGCATATAGAAATTAGACATCATTTCTTGAGAGACCATGTTCAAAAGGGAGATATTACATTAGAGTTTATTTCTATGGAAAAATAACTTGCCGATATTTTCACTAAACCTTTTTGCGAAGAACAATTTTTAAAAATTCGGCATGAACTCGGGATGATGAAATTTTCGCATTAATGTCTCTATTCATGCTATTGAGTGTGATGACTTGATTGATTTATAATTTTTATCTAATGGTTATGAAATGCTTGAGCTTGATTGTCAAATGATGAATTTGTCTTATTATTTCTTGATTGTATGAATAAATTGCTTGAAAATATGTTCATGAATCATGCATTAAAATGGCTCACAAAATATTTTCAGATCAATTAAATGATCTAGGAATTTATTATTTACTGGCCAAATATTAAATCAAATGTACGAAAATTTAGATAAATGGATAACCATTTCCTATAAACGGTGAATCGTTTTGCTCCAGAAACTAAAATTTGTGTCAGTCATCTTACCCTTTCATCGTTTTCTACAATTGGTGAACCGTTTGTTGGCAGAAAGTCATCTAACTGTTACTCCTTAACCGTTAAGCTATTAGGCTTTCACCGTACCCAGTCTCAAGCCTCTATTCATTACCCTTTAACCGTTTATTCTAAACGGTTAACCGTTTTTGCGTTTTAAAATTGTTCAAAGGCTTTCTCTTCTCCCTCTCCAGCTTACCTTTTCACCGTTTTCACTATTGTTGAGCAGCCGAAGCTCTCTTCTTCCTCAAATCTTCATTTTTCTTGATCTTTGTGCCAAATCAAATCGTTAAAATCATTTCCTATCACCTTTAAAACAATTTCACCGATTCAAAACTTCAAATCAAAACCCAAATCGAAAAATTCCAAAATTAAACCCTAACTACCGCGAGTTGGGATTCTTCCTTTTTGATCCGTTTTGTCCCCTTTTTCAACCAAATTGAGCATCACATTCACATTCCTTACTCATTTCTCATCAAATAATCGATTGATTTCCCTCTCCCTCGCTGTGTTCACTCCATCGTGCTCCTCCATGGCTAAATCCTCTCGGAGAAATGTCCGGCAAAAATCTACACCTCAAGTGAACCCTATACGGCCAAAGGAAGTCACTGAATTTGCCAGAATTCACTTCCCCACTCGTCCCTTAAAGAAACGGTTCGAGGACCGCTTCGATGGGCGAAAGGTATTTGACTCCTCTTTTGTTAACCTTAATGATTTCCGGCACTTAATTGTGTATGATAAAAGTGTTTGGGATATGCTTATGCCTTGGGAGTCTGCTATTAACTTTGATGAGCGAGTTTATCCTAACTTGGTGCGAGTTTTTTACTCGAACATGGAGTCTATCCTAACTTGGTGCGAGTCTTTTACTCGAACATGGATATTTCTCATAGCAACCAAAATAGGATAGTTACTCAAGTTAGTGGTGTTCAAATAGAATTTGATCATATAGATTTAGCTGAGTATCTTGGTATCTCGCATGAGGGACATAAGATTTACACCTCTAGGAAAATCCTTTACTTTGACCATTTTCGTCATACAGATGCAGTCCGTCATATATGTCGCCGTCAAGACTTAACTGATGAGATTTGTTTGCTTCCGTTTCGGTCTCAACTTTTACCTCTCCAAGTTCGTATTCTTCATTCTATACTACAGCACATAGTGACACCTAGAAAGGGTCACTCGAATAAGGTCACGAGGTTGGATGTGGGCATACTGGATAGCCTACTCTCAGATCGTTCCATAAACCTCGCGTATATTATTGTGCGGCACATATTGAGTACTCCTGCAGTTAATCACCGCTTGCTTCCGTATAGTAGTATCATTACTAAGATACTGCATCGCTTTCGTGTGCCTCTCCGAGATACTGGACATATAGAGACTAAACGGATTGGTCCCGAGGCAATGACGAGTATCGGTTTCTCTTTGCGAAATGGAAAGTGGATTAAAACCAACAACTCCAAAAACCGGGATAACTTGATAGCTCTGGAGGACGATTGGATGCTTAATGATGTCTATCCTCCCGATCAGCTTCCTGACTTTAGATTAAGAGATCAGCCCCCTCCTCTACGTCGCCAATTTGTTCCTCGGCCTCCAGCTGACTCTTACCTTGAGGAGCGTGCCGCGGATGCTGACATTCCGTCCTCCTCTGAGCCACCACCTGCACCTAAGCCCTCAGCCGTTCCGGAGTCATCAGCTATGCCTGAGTAGCCATCTGGTGTTCTCGAGCAGCCAGCTGCCTCTATGCCGCCTTCAGCTCAGCAACATCTCTCCGTTTTCATTGTTTATCATAAATTTCACTTCCTCCTCTAGCTCCTTTGCCCTCCTTTGGTACTTGTCATCCTATGAAATTTAAAGCACAATCACACAGCAGTTAGAAAACCTTATAATATGCAGATCGTAACTTTAAACTTTATATTAAAATAATGTGACAAGTTTAAAATATGTCATAAAGGCTCCCTAACAAATAATTGGATGCATAAAAAATTTTAAATAGAGTGGTCTGCAATTCTTAAAAATATGAATGCGACCCAAAAAAAGGCAAAATTAATACCGAAATTTCCTCTACTTTAATTTTATATATACAAAGATTTGGATGCCTGCATTAGAGTAAAACCCTTTGTGCAGAATACTTACAACTTGATGAGTTTTTAAGGGCTGTAACAGTTCGTAATTCCAAAGGGGTGGCTGGTAATTGGCCGATCGTCGATTAGCTGTTAACTGGGAAGTTTGAGGATTCACTGAACAGCAGACCTTAAAAGCCATGGCAGCGCCATGCCTATGGAGGTTTCGTTGTTTCAAAAACCTACGTGGTTTGTAAGCCAAGAAGCTTGGATGGTTAAAGTACAAGAGATCGGTCACCATTGCCACAAAAGCAACTATTTATCCTTTTTGCCTAGAGTCTTTAATTTGATTCTTGTATTTCATGTGCATGAGTCTACACAGGTATATATAGATGGTGAAATTATTGCAATATTATGATTATTACCCAGCGAAATTGGAGAATTTCTTTTTCTTTTTTTTAATTTTTTGTGCATCTCGGTAGATGTTAAGCAATAAAAAATCTGCATGCATGGTGGAGGCTCTTTGTAGAAAGGGGCAAAAGAATAATCCACCACCCTTTCATGATTCGAAGCTTCCAATATCATGGTGACAGATTGAAACAATCTACAAAGGAAAATGGAACCACAAGTTATTGCACGAATTTTATGTACCATGAAAAATAATTGCGCCTCTTAAATCAAAGAACTTTTCGTCGGTGGCGGTGACTAGAAAGGACCATCAGAAAAATGTGGCCAAAGGGGTTGAAAGCTTAGTTTTTAGTGACTTGGGATCCGACGGTGAGAGGGAAATCTTCGGATAAGTTAAGGATTACCCATTGAGAGTCCGCGTCCAAGTGGTTAATTTTATACACAAAAAAAAAGTAAAAACAATTTCATATAATCTAATTACGCTCGGCCCGTATCAGGTGTTATTAATTGGCTCTATTTAAGAATAGTAACTAGATCGTTTTATAATAGATATCCACAATATTCATCTAATTGGATCGGATAATATCCATCCAAAAATTTTTGAATTTTGAAATAGATATTTTAAAATTATATCCAGATGGATATGAATGGATATGGATAATTATTTTTATTTAATGAATATCTGTTTAACCCAACACAAGTTTAAAAAATTTAAATTTTATAAAATAAAAAATATAATAAACAAACAATTGTAAAAATATTATATTAACTACTGAAAAATTTAAATTCCTCTTATATTAAAAACTAAAATTTTCAAAATTATCCCTTATTTTTTAACTTACTTAATACTATTAATTATTATTATTTTATTTTATTAATTTAATATTATAAATAGACATCCACCAGAAAGTTGTCGAACCACCACCAGATCTCGCCGGACCACCGTCGGACCTCGCCGAAATTCACCAGAAAGTTGCCGGACCGCCACCACCGACCATCGGACCGCCATTTTATTTTATTATATATATTAATATAAATAATTTAATAACCAAATTTAATATTAAAATTTTAACTATTTTATATTTTTTTATATAATAAAAATAAAATATCCATGAATATATATGGATCTCCATAGTTTTATGAATAAAATCAATATCCATATCCAATATTAAATACTGGATATGAAAATGAATATATCCATTATGAATAATTATAAATTTGTGTTTAAATAAATATTATCTATTCATAATTAGATATTTGTCATCCCTAACTCTATTAGTGAAACGTAAATATGAATTGTCATTAATTAGATTTCTTCATGTGATATGAGAGATCTACCACAACATCGCACCTCTGCTGTATTTGTTTGTTACTCGAAGGTATTGATTCCTTCGTGTGGCCAACACCCAGTGAACAAAGTCGCTTGGCAATTGGGAGGGCATTGAATTATATTGATCCCAAAGAGTTAAAATTTGTTATCATCAAGAAGTTTCTTATGAAAATGCCCACAACAATAGAATTTAAAAATATGTATTTGGTCTTATCGTTTTTCTGATTTTTTTTTAATTTTTCAATTCTTATTCTAAATAATTGGCTAACCTTTGTAGATATCTTATAGTCTTACTCTAATTCTTTTTTTTTTTTAATTATTGTGGGAAGTAGTTGCAAAAGGTTAGTGGCAACTCTTGAGTTATTTTTAAGGGTTTGAATGTTGCAATTTTTGGCTATCTATTCCAAGCCACTCGGTAGGAGTGGACAAAAAAATCGTAGTCTTAAAAAAACGAACCAAACCAACGGTTTTTTCTAATTCGGTTCAGTTTTTATTTTTTTAAAAAATCAAAATATACCGTTTGTAAAAAAAAAATCGAAATGTCGGTTCGGCATTCGGTTCACTTAGCTGAACCGAAAAAATGAAATGTCGGTTCGGTATTCGGTTCACTTAGCTGAATCGAAAAACCGAACTGAAAAACCAAGTTATTTTTTTATTTTATTCAAATCAAATATGTGTCAATAATTTTATTCAAATCAAACATGATTTTATTCAAATCAAACATGTATGATTTCTCTTTATAACGCTATGATTATGTTTATATGGATAGAGTATTGGAGTTTGGTTATATATTTTGAAATTTTAATATTTCATATTTTGGAAGTATCTTATTAATAGTTAGTAAAATATTAGTGATAAAATGTGTTTTGAATACTTTGTATTTATTGTTAATATTTGTAATAAAATTAAGATAAATTAATTATTGAAAAAAATTATTACATTCATGAGGCCTAATAGGCTAAAAATTTAAAATAGGCCCAACAACCTTAAAATCGAAAAAATCAAACCGAACCGAACTGAGCCCACCCCTAGCACTAGGAAATAAAAAGTAGCGAAGTTCAATTCAAGCAATTCAAGTTACAGGGGTGATGGGTTCCTCAATCAACCCAACGAATTTCAGTTACTTTTTACTTCTTCACAACAAGTTCCTGCAAAACAAAAGAGTAACAACTCCCAATACGCACCACATGACATTTAAAACAATACTGATAAGATATAAATGTATTTATATGAGTAAAATATAGTGTTAAACATCTTAAAATATATTTTAAAGTTTTATATCAAATAATTCGTGCAAGATATGAGGAGTCCCCCTCATTCATCAATGAAGGGTAATTTAGTTTTTTTTTTTTTTGTAAAATTGTATTTTGTTAAAAGTTACATCTAGGATGTAAGCTCACACACAACCTAGCAAGAAGAATCATATTATTAGCCGCTAAGCTCACAAGCACCCAAAATCTCACCAGCCATCCAAAATTCTAAACCATGTACCAGCCACCGTCCCTTTAGGCTCCGACACTTGATTTGTGGATTTATTATTATTATTTGGATAGGACTATTTAAATTCGATAATTTCCTCTCAACAGCCACTTTTTTTAATTAAAATAAGTATTAAATTATAACTTATTATTTTTTAATTAATTTTTAAAGATCATAAAATTATTCTTATTTAACTACTCTCTCTCGGCGGTAACAATAGTCCAAACTTAGATAAATTTCTCAATCTTTCAATTTTTCTTTTTTATTATTTTTTAGTAAATCAACTTTATCATGCTTGCCATTCCAATTATTTCTTTTTAATTATTTTTTATTAAAATAATTTATTATGCTCCGCCATTTTTTTTTTATTTCTTCTTAAATCAACGTTCTCATGCTCGTCACTTCCACTTGCCGTTTAACAACTTTCTCATGCTCGCCACTTCCTCTTGCCGTAACACTCTGTTCGATTTCTCTCTTTTGGTCTCTTATTTTTTCTTCATTATTTTTCTTTTTATTTTTCATTACGATTTATTTATATTAACATTTTGTTGTTCTCCTCCTCGAGAATTTTGTTTCTATGAAACATATAAATACAGCCCCCTTCTTATTTTAACATTTTGCTAATATACTATAAATTAAATTGCAGTCACCAACCGTAGGATGCAGCTAGATGCTTATTAAAAGGTAAACGAGAGAGTTACTTCACCGCTGTCGATTAACGGATTCAAAAGACAACCCAAGTCCCAGTTTCTAAGTCATCAGCAGGAGAAATGGAGAAAATTAAATTCAGCATCCAACATACATAACCTGATGAAGTACATATAACAAATAAGTAACGAACAAAACAAAAACAAAATACTCACTTTCAATGTACTAATCACAAGAAGTTAGTAACCTTCCAAAATTGCAAACCAAAATCTAATGCTAACAGATAACAACCATATGAAGATGTTAAACAGCACAAAACAAAATTAAAATGAGCTCAAGCCAAACTCTAAGCCTTGTCAGCCTTTGCAGCAGTGGCAGCTGCTTGTCCTCTAAGACGACCAGTCCTCCTAGCAGCAATAAGACCAACCTTTTGGCCAGGGGGTGCATCACGGCGAACCGTACTTGCATGCCCAATGTGCTGGTGGTTACCACCACCATGGGGATGCTCAACAGGGTTCATGGCAACACCACGGACCTTGGGCCAGCAGTTCCTCTTCACCCTGAACTTGTGATAAGCATTTCCTGCCTTCAACAATGGCTTCTCTGTTCTGCCTCCACCGGCAACTTGACCAATCATAGCACGGCATCCACTCGGCACAATCTTCTTGGCACCAGATGGGAGCTTAATCCTATCCGTAAATACACCAACACCATCCAAATCAACAAATTAAAAGCCATTTAACAACTAATTCAAATAGAAAAATCAGAAACAATGAAAGAAGTACAATTAAAAACCATCTCATCTGCAAAGTTCAAGCCAAGGATTTTATCCAACTTAGCCAATGCCTCACTGTCGAAGCCACAATGTTGCTATAGAAAGAAATTTATTCAAAAATTCCAACTTCAAAAGCTCAGAAAGTTGAAAATACACATGTACAAATCTCAGCACTCCTGAATACAATTTAATTGTTGCTACACTGCAAGAACATACTTAAATGATACGTGACCAATATCATTTCAAAGTCCAAAAACTTTGAACGAACAATCCAATCCTTAATACATACATACATATACACATTAGAATCTCTCTCATCAAAACCAGACATCTCAGAACAACAAAACAGATAAACATTAGAGAGGACAAAATGATAGATTACCCGCTGCTGAATAACTTGAACCATAAAGTTTATTAACCAAAATTACAGGTCCCAAAAGATGAAAGCCTCAATAGCTAACCAGGTCAAAACAATCAAGCACCAGTCCGATGGAACAAAGAGAATATAACCATCCAATTTACACATTAAAAACTTAAAAAAATTAAACCATCAAACACTTCAAATTAAAACCCCCCATTTTTATTGTTCATAGATATCAAGGAACCAGAAAATAAATTAAAAAATTGCTTACAATCCATTCGTCCAACAAGCTCATGATTCACCAAATTAAAGTTAAAATAGTTGGTCACAAAATTCTACCAAAACCCACCCATTAAAAACTCTTAAGAAGAAAAAGAAAAACAAATACAATCAAACCAAATAACAAATAAACCAAAAAAAGGGCAATAACTTGAAGTAACAAAACAAGAGAGAGGCAGTACCTAGTAGTGTCGTTATCAGGATTATGACTAATGACAACAGTATAATCACCCGAACATCTGGCAAAGACACCGCGATCACCCACGTGATGCTCCACATTACAAACCACCGCTCCTTCAGGGATCGATCGCAAGGGCAACACATTTCCGACAACCAAAGTCGCCTTCCTTCCGCAGTACAAGAACTGCCCAGTGTACATCCCTTCAGCCGCCACGAATAGCTCCTTCTGGTGCTGGTACCTAAACGGGTGACGAAACGTGACCCGGGCCAGCGGGGCGCCGCGGCCAGGATCATGGATGATCTCCGTTATGACTCCCTTCAGGTAGCCGTTGCGTTCCCCGAAATCAAGCGACCGGAACCTGGCCGGGCCCTTGCGGCGGTGTGTGTGCGACTTGAAGACGGAACCCGCTCCCTTACGCTGTGCTCTAATGACTCGTCCCATTTGAGTCGATTCGCTGTGACTCTCTGTCTAGGGTTTTGGGGTTTTTTGACAAGTGCGGCTGGGACTCCAAACGGAGATAGTGCGAAATGCTGATTTATATACAAGAAAGGGTTTCCTAAATTACCATATTGCCCATATGTGTGTGTATAAATTTTTTTTATATTAAGCCACCACGAGGTGGAAGGTTAGACGCGGAACCTACCTGTAATGTTCATTAGTAAATCCCAAAATATAAATGGAGGCTATATAAATCTAAACTTCCAAATTAAAAAGTTAATTTAAAAGAAAAATGTATCAATTAAAGCAAACCCTAATAGCTGAATTACTATAATCGATTGATGACTAATGAAGTCCATTAAAAAATTGCTTGTGATACTTACGACCCGTAAGTAATTTGAAATTATTCCTAGAATATTATTGAGTAACACTAAAGTTAGGGTTTAGATCATGTATCTCGGTGTCCTCAAGTGCAGATAAAAATGAACCATCATCACCAAGTATTTGTCAGAATTGCAATCTTCATCCGATTGAAATTTGTAATTCACAAGGTATCCAAAATGTTTGTTCTCATCCCTTTCTTGTATCCTTATCAGATTGAGCAAGAATACAGGTAGAGTGGGTATTGAAACCCACAACTGTCGTGCCAAAACCATCTGATAAAGATCAGAAGCCTAAAGATACCTGATAATCTGAATTCTCGATAATTTGTTAGGGAGATATGCCATGATCATATAGGTCAATCCGTGCTCCAGCATCCTGAACTTGCGACTCTTAAATAATGGTGACTTTAGTAATATCAACTTGGTTTTCCACAGGAGAAATCATGATGATCAAAAACCCAGTATCCACGGTCTACAAAGCTAAGTTCGAATGCTCTGGACTCGGGTCTGGAGTATACCGTAAAGTGGTTGAAGGCGAAGACCTTGTTTCCTTACCCTTTTGTGTGCTAGTCTAATGAGCCCCATTTAGTTGTTGCGGGCAAAACCCTAGATTGGTTACATAACACGTCTCAACAGTAATCTTCATCAAGTGCAGATAACATGTCTCAAGAGAATGTTGTTCAGTAACACTAAAGTCAGGGTTTAGATCATGTATTTCGGTGTCCTCAGGTGCAGATAAAAAAGAACCATCATCCATCAAGTGTTCGTCCGAACTGCAATCTTCATCCGACTGAAATTTGTAATTTAAAAGATACCCAAAATGCTTGTTCTCATCCCTTTTTGTATCCTTATCAGATTGAGTAGGAATACCGATAGAGTGGGTATTGAAGCCCACAATTGTCGTACCAAAATCATCTGATAAAGATCAAAAGCCTGTAGATCCTCGATAATCTGAATTCCCAATAATTTGTTAGGGAGATATGCCATGATCATGTGGGTCAACCTGTGCTCCGGCATCCTGAACTTGCGACTCTTGAACGGCAATGGCTTTAGTAATATTAGCTTGGTTTTCCAAATGAGAAATCATAGTGATCGAAGACCCACTATCCACGATCTGTAAATCTAAGCTCGAACGCTCTAGGCTCTAGTCTGGAGTATACCGTAGAGTGATTAAAGGCGAAGATCTTGTTTCCTTACCCTTTTACGTACTAGTCTAACGGGCCCCATTTGGTCGTTGCGGGCGAAGCCTTAGATTGTTTACATAACATGTCTCAACAACATGACTAAGATGTTTTTAGGAAGTATAGAAAGGTGGGATTTTACGTACACTACACTCTGCCAAAAATTGGAATCACCTACACAAATTTGAAATCCTCGCTACAGATGGACGAGTTAATGAGGCAGTGGCTTGGTCAATTCGAAGCGGCTTAGCAACTGCTGATGCAATAAAAAATAATGCTTCATTGCATTGCATAAAATTAATTAGCAAGTAAGGAAATGATATTCATACAGGAACAATAAGCGACTCCTCAGAACACCAAAAATCTGTGGTTCATTTAAATATTTTTGTGGCACTCCTATTAACATACCATGTCTACTTAATCCACAGACGAGTGTAGTCTTTCTCGACATTCAATTTATTAAAACATGACGATTATCCAATAGAGAAATTTGAGAATTTCCTTTTAACCCTAAGGAGGTAAAAAATTTCTAAATTAATTTCATACGAGGACGATTGTAGGAAAACTTACCAACTAATGTCCGCTTGAATGGTATAGCCATCGTTTTGACTTCCTCCATAGAAAACTGCATGATTGGTTCTCTCTCAAACAAAGAGACGATTTTGAGAAAAACTGTTGGGGGCATGGGACCATTCATAATTTTGGCAAAGGTTTTTTTCGGCATATTTGGATTCCAATTAAAAGCGGAAGCCAAAACTAAAGTATATGTCAGAATGGAAGTGGGCTGAATTTGAGGTTGGTTATGGGTTGGTGGATTGGAGGAATCATTGGTTTGGGCGTGATTTTGTGCTTGTGAGCTAAAATTGAAAGTTCCTTTTTGGGGTTGAAAAGGTTGTGGTTGGTCTTGGTCTTGTGGGTTAGGAATTTGTGTTTTTGTATTTAAGGGATGGGCTTCCGATTGTTGAATTTGGGCTTGACGGCTAGATTTGGTTGGTTATGTGGTGGCCTTCCATTATAAGAGTTGGTTGGGATTTGATTAGTAGGGGCCGAAACATGCGAAGGAATGTGGGTGGTGGGGGCCGAATCTTGAGTTTGACTAGTGGGAAAGGCTAGCGGGACATGGGAAATGCTAGTGGGGGACACAATTCATGTGTTGCCGAAAGTGGCTCATGAGCATAGGGATTGCCGCAAGCGTGTAGACTTTTGGGCCAGTCTTGGTTGGATATTTGCTGACTTTGATTGGGTTCGATGGTGGTTGCATGCAGCTGACATTGGGTGGTTGACAGCTGCAACTGTCGGTGAGCACTGTCCCAAGTGCTTGCTTGTGATTTACATAAGATTTTTTGGCGTGTGGGGGTTGCTTGTGTCAGTGGTGATTGTGGCTGACTAGTGGTTACATCTTGAACTGGTTCTGGAAACAAATGGCCATGGGGCACGAGCTGGTTTTGAGGGTGCATAGGGGCTGTGACAACTGGATGTGCATCTCCCGAGTGGTCATGTATGACTTGTGTTGGCTGCAAGCTAGAGGTTGGTGGTTGGTTGGCTTGAGATGATGAAAACCCATTCACCAAGTCTGGTGATGAAAACTTAGAGTTGGCTGTTGAAGGGATGACGATGGCGGTTGATTGGCTGTGTATGCGGAAGTTCGGGGTTGTTGGGGTTGGGTAGCTGGCGATTAACTCCTGTACTTTGAACGGGTTTGCCTTTGAGATCTCCTAAGAAAAGGAGGTCCATTTCTGGAAGTGGGGGGAAGAGCCAATAGTAGCTGGCTGCCATTACCGTTAGCCGGTGAGATGAGAGCCAGCTCGTCTCGAGCACTGCTTTCTTCCCCTTCTTCTAATAAATGGAAGGGTGATTGATTTACTACGTCACGACAACATTCATAGTCATTGATGCCACAATTAATTGACATTTCTTTTTGTTCACTTACGACATTAAGTGTGGTTGAAGGTTGCTGAAGTTTCGAGAGGATAGAGGCAGTGGATGTTGGTGGTTGGTTTGCATGGGGTTGGATTTGAGATAGAGGGTCTGCATGAGAGTGGTTTGGAGAGATGCGGTAGTTATGTGGATGGATTTTGTGGACAGTTTGCCGCTGGAGCAGTTTAATTCGCAATGGTGGCAGCTGGACGTTAGGGGATGGGTCATTGGTGAATTTTGGGGGTCGTCTAAATGATTTCTTAGGAGGGTTCAAACTCAAGTTAATTCGTTCTTCGGTGGAGAGGGTGGAGACTGGTGATGGCTGGTTGCCATTTCCAACGGCCGAAGACGCCATTAAGGCCGTTTAAAGCTATTTAGGGGGGGGGGGGGGGGGGGGGGGGGGGGGGGGGCGCGGGGGGGCGCTCTGTGTGTATATATATACATATTGGTAATAATTAACCTTTTCTTTCTTTCTTTCTTTGCTTTTGGAAAAATATATGTGTGTATGCACACATACACCAAATTTTATGATATCATGAAGTTAAGTAGGTTTGACTTTTGATATTGCAAATTATGTGGCTGGAAACAATGCATATTATTTTGACCCCAAGAAAGAATATGCAGTATTGTAATTTGCAATGTCGCTAATTTTTTTATTTTAATTTCTAAGATTTTTAATTATTCATATTCTATAAATACATACCATCTAAAGTATGGCTTCGTCTGTAATGCACCGGTTACACTATACCCCTGTTTTTTTAGTAGTCTGGGACGAGAGTTACATATGCATCATAACATTCATAGCTAGCAAAACTACATTAAATTACATTAATGTCTTTATTTCACCTTCAAAGCATTCAGATTTCTGCAGTTTCTTCAAAATACTCTTCACTTCCTTCACATCATTATCTATCATACTGCTGACATGAGAATCCACCATACTAACCACATTTCCTTCAAAAATAGCCACACTATTGAAATCGTCTCTTTTAGGAACCTACCACTCGAATAACCGCATTTGAGTTTGTTCAACCATGTATAATAAAGCTGATATCTTCAATTAAGTTCTCATATGGCATTTGCATATACGATTTAAGAACCTATTTAGCCTCCCATTAACCTAATTTCTCCAAGCTGACTCATATTCTTGTTGCATGTTTTACTGCATGATGTGTTTGAGCTTTGAGAATCCATGTTCTTGTTGATGTGTTTTTGTTTTTAGGTTGTTAGTGCATGGCAATGGTGGAATTTGAATGTATCTAAAGGAGTATTGAAAAAAAAAAACTTGATCACATGGGGTGGCAATCTTTTGCTTAAAAAGAGATGCGCAATCGTGATGGGGGCAACTAGTTTTGTTATAGCAATATAAATAAGGAGAGTTCAATGGTAGTATTGATAACTTCGATAATTTTTTTCACGAAAAAATAATTGATATTATTGGTTAGTGTACATTTGTTATTTAATAGGGGTATTTATGACTTTTACCACGCTTGTAAGTTACTCATTTCCAAATTTTGAGTGTCAAGCTACACTTCTCTTTAACTTAGTAATCTAAAAAGAGTATTTTGGTCATTTTGTTTGTCAACTAACAGCCAATGAGTAGTCGTTCTAATAGTAAGAGAAATAAGTGAGAATACAATCAATTTGCCATCTAACTATAACTATCCCAAAGTTTAGGAGAGATATAAAACAATAACCTGTTTTCCATAATAGTCCGAATGCTTTGAACTCTTCCATCGGCCATCTAAAATAGAATTCACAAGTAAAAACTCTAGAAGACCACGACTTCCACACTCTTTTGCTTTTATCAATCATAACACTATTAATCAAATTCATAACAATAGTATTAATCAAATTCATAACAATAGCAAGCTCTTGAATTTCTCTCTCTTTCAAGTTTCTTTAGAAATTGAAGTTCATATTCCAGTTTGAAGAAGAAGAAAATTGCACAAAAGAATGGATTGCACCATTTTTATAAGAGCAAAGTCTGTAAAGACGAGGTGCATACTCACACAAAAGAGCATCTCCCCATCCATTTATCATCCCAAAATCTAATAGTTTTGCCATTTCCCATAATTAACTCAGTATGGCTAAAGTAAGATTCATAGTCCTTACAAAAATAACTTTCCAAGGACTTCTAAAGCTCACACAACTAACCATTTTTGCATCCTAACAATTAGAATGAAGGCAAGATTTGCTTCTTATCAATTAATGCCTCAAATAATCTTTCTTAAAAGAAAATCTCTATAACCATTTCAATAAAAGAGCCCGATTTTTTATTCCAATTCCCCTACCCCCTCCCCCTTTTCTTTTTCGCCAAAGCAACAATGTCCCTCTTAACAAGGTGATAACCATTACCATCAATCTTCCACACAAGGAATTTTGAATAAACAGAGAAAATAGATTGAAATAGCCGATTAGACAAACTCAAAGTGAGCTCTTCGCCTTTAGAAAGAAAAGCTCTTTTCCAACCAGCAAGTCTTTTTTCAACTTTTTCAACCACCGGGTCCCAAAAAACTGAATATCCAGGATTGCCACCCAGATGTGGACCCAGATATTCGCGAGGCCTAGTACCAACTAACAAGCTAAAATGATTGGTCACGGCATTCATCTTCCCCCACAAAGAATTGATTCCCACAATAAGACTTTAGACACATTAGTTATTAACATTGAGGCCGAAAATACGACTAAAATTTTCAATAATTTTTAGCAAGTTATCAATTTTTTTGGCTCTTTCCTATAAGAGAAAAATAAAGTATCATCTCCAAATTGAAGATGATAAACAACAGTCTTTTCCTTCCCCAAATGAATGCCCAAAACCAAATTAACTTCAATAACTTTATTCATTAATCTACTTAATCCATATTCCAGAACGAAATGAAAAAAAAAAAAGGGAGAGGAGATTCCCCGCCGAAGACCTCTTGAAGCATCATCAACCGACCTCTTGATCTCCCGTTGATTAAAATAGAAAAATTTATAGAATGTAAATAGCTCGTAATCCACCTTCTCCATCTGAATCCAAATCCGGAGTACGAAATCCAGAAAGTTCCAATCTATAAGATCATCTGCTTTCTCAAAATTAAGTTTTATAACCACTTATTTTTCTTCATTCTGCACTTCTCCACTACTTCATTTGCCACCACACTGTATCAAATATTTTTTTATATCTGTAATAAAAGCATATTAAGTAGTAGAGAGTTTCTATTTAATAAAAGCATATTGAGCAGTAGAGATAGTTTCTATTAATACTTCTCTCAACTAAAAAAATAGAATTTTGGCAATAATCTTATAAAGACTGGAAACCATGCTAAAAGGCCTAAAGCTCCCAAATCTTGATCGAGTCCTTCTTAGGAATAAGGCAAATAAATGTGGCATTGGTGATTTTGTTTATTATTGTAGAATCTCTCTAACACTTTCGTCAAGTTGTCTTTAATAATCTCCCAACAGTTTTGGTAAAAAGCGATAGTGTATCTATGGGCCTTGGTGCTTTGTATGGAGTACACTGAATTATGGCTTTTTTTAATTTCTTCATTAAATTTCCCATCCAACAAGCATGCTTTCTCCTCGTTTGCGGGAGCGCACACACCACAAGATTAGAATCAAGAATAATATGGCAATGATCAAATGTAATCCTAGATAAAGCTTCTTGTTTAATCCGCCCCCTTCCTTCTTCCCCTCTAGCAGAAATAAAATAGATGTCCAATCTACAATAAACTGGATCAGTTCTACCATTACAACATGTATAAGCAGCCCCGCATAAAGCTCAATCCTTGAAATCAGTCTTTCTAATCAACTTATTTTCTCATGCTACTAGTAAATCTACCCTCCATTAGACTTTTCAAAAATAAACCTGACCACATTAAAATGACCTCCAATATATCAAGCTGGACCACATAATCCGTAGAACTCGGCTATCTTTTCCCAAAAACCTCACCTCTCCTTTAGGCTATTGGCGTCATAAACCCTAGTCAACAACTAAAATCCCCTGTTTTTGCTTGAATTTTGATGGACATAGATATTCCCCAAGAAGTGAGTCGCACATCTTAATACTTTCGGTGCTCCGAGCAATAAAAACACTGCATGTCTTCCCCATTAAGGGAAACACAAGTCACAATCACTATTTGAATCTTCTCCCTCTCGAATTGAACTTACAACCCCCGTCAAGAAAACTTCTTTCTTTATTGCTTATAAAATTATTATATCAGCAGAAGACTTAATTCGAGTTGATTTAATCATGGCTTGTTTCCTTTTGTTCCCTAATCCTTTATGCCCCTCAAATCATCGTCGTTAGATGGTAGAGTTATGTCATCGCCACCATTTCGTTTTTGTGGACAATTGTATAGATCATAAGAGTGTGAATTTAATTACACCAAAATCATCATTGTATGACCACATTCACTGCCGTCAGTAACAACGCCAATGGAACAAAAAAACCGATGACTTTATTTAATTTTTCATTTTTCAGTGTAAAAAACTAGTAACTTTTTTTTTGTCTGAACTACGAGATGGTTTTTATTGGGCCCTAATTGTGGGAGGTACTTTTAAATCCTTACCACAACTCAGATTAATCCCTGGTCGTACCGGGTCAGCCCATGAAGATAAAGTACTGACCAAAGTGATGACTGCATACGAGAGTGAGATTTGAACCCCAACTATTAACTTTTTTCAAGTAGTACTTAGCATTGAGATTTTCTTGACGTAAGTTTTTTACTAACTGATTAAATTTGCCTTTTCGATTGTCCTTGCATTATTTTGTTCTTTGTCGATGAATTTGTGGCTTGATTATTGGACTTTTGGAACTGTTCTGGCCATGCTGTGGTTTGTTATGACACATTTCTAATTGATTTAATATGCTATATTATTTTTAAATTTTGTCAAAATTAAATATATATGAATATCCACATTTATGGCATAAAATTCATTTCACTATTCAGTTAAAGATGGTCAACAAGTCAGGCTGAGCCTTAGAAATCCATAACCGTTCTTGGGTTAGATCGATACATTCTTTAGCTGGAGCTCATATTTTTTAGTATGATTTCTATTGGGAGTTGGATAGCTACTAGCAACCTTCAAAGAAAGCTGGAGCTATTTCCACTCTAAAAAAAAAAAAATACTATAAACACTTTAATTTTAATAAAATAATTTATTACAAAAATTTTCCCTTATATGAATTATTATTGAGAATAATCTATTATAAGTTAAGTACAATATAATTACTTTGAACATCCATTAACACACCCATTATTGAACATCTAATTTTTTTCTTGAGACCCTGGATCGTTTATTTCTTATCTATTAAACAATAGTAAATGACAAGAATCAAACTAATATTTTGAAAGATTTTGACAGGTAACTGTGCTCCTTTTTCACTTTTACTTTTAAAAAAATGTTAAGATGTCATCTCTTTTGCTTTTGATTTCCAAAAGAAATTAAAGGCTAAAATATGTTAGGGTTAGTTTGGAAATGTTATAACTTTTAAAATAATTATTGTTAGTTATGCTATAAAAATAATCAGTTGTGACAAGAATCAGTTAACTGTTTGGTAAATTTTTTTTTCAAAAGTACTGAAAGTTTTGAAAGCAGTTATAAACGTTTGATAAATTTTATTGTTAAACTATTAAGAGAAAATAAATGACTAAAATATACATAATGTAGGATAAAATTTACTTATACATATAAAAGCATGTACATGTAATATTTTTAATTATTTATTATAATAATTTTTTACTAAACATAAAATTTATAATATATTGATTTTATGTTTTTATTTTTATCTTAAAATAATTGATAATTAAATTTAAAAATAGGGAAAGAAATTTAATAATAATTTGACCAACAAACTGATATTAATAAATTTATATTGATGAATTATAATAAAAATTTATTAAAATGTTAATTTTGTTTCCAATTTGAATAAGGATAATTTTGGATTTAGGTAACATTTTTAAGGACATTTATGTAATTATATTAAAGGATAAAATTAATTATCAAAATCAGAATCTAAAAGTTACTTCTTTCCACTAGATATCATATTACCACAACTGTTAGAAAATATGTTTCAGTTTTCAATGAGGATTTGTAAATCCTAAATTAGGACATTTCTTAGGCTTTTATTATTTAATAGTTTTCTTATTCAAGAGGATTCCTGTTTAAAGAATACATAACTTTCCCTTTGGGAATTTATTCAAGGAGGAGTAAAACTAGTATAAGGAAAAGAATACTTCTCCTACAAGAAATAATCACTATATATAAAAAAAGTTGGGTTCATTTGTTTGTATAGCATATCAATTAGTTCTCTGTAAATAGATAGTTTCTAGTATGAGAGAAACGGTAAGTTTATTGAGAGATTCTGTGTTATTGGGGTGTTGTGTTGAGTGTGAGGAAAAATACTAGAGTAATTATAATAATTTTTTTAAATACTAGATTTTTTCTTATTGTCCTTGATTGCCGTGGTTTTTCTCCAGTATAAAAGGTTTTTACATAAATTCTTATGTTGTGTAATTGGTTTATTCTCCATCTATTTTTTTGTTTATTATTTGTTAGATATTCTTGCTTGCAAGATCTTGGATGAGATTAAAATTTCTTAACACAGAATTACTATACGTTCTCTCCAGTATCAAAGTTTTAATCCAGTAAGTTCTTTTTTTTTTGTATTTTATTTTTCTTTGAACTATGAAAAACTTCACATGAAAGCTAACTTTAAAATTGTAATATAATAACTATGTCTTTTAACGTTCAATCTACTTACATTTTTTCTATATTCATGTTTTTATGAGAATGATATACATTTAAAATTTTAAGTGTTAATATGTTATTGTCTATTAATTTGCATTGTATGCCCTATTCGCAAAGATAAAGTATTTGTCAATTAATTGTTTCAAATCCATTTGCATTCTTATTGTCTTGTACTCAGTATCAAAATACATTAATTTATCGGTATTAATTCATTGTTTTATATCTACTGTCATAGTTTAAGTTCGTATTTTATACAGACGTCTAGACCTGTTTATCTAACTTTAATATATAGTTATATTTTACAATAGCCTTGCTTGTGTGAATGATTTGAAAATTTTCATTTTTACTTATTTTTTTTAAATTTTGCTACATGTTTAGTAATATCTTTTGAATAATTGTTTACAGGTTTATCTTAAAAATGGATGCATATGATGATAAGGTGTTTGACCAACTTGTAAATATCTCTGCACTTCTTATAGAAGTCTACTATCTCAAATATATTTATAAATAACCTTTTATGAATTATATGCAAACTATAAATATGTGGTTGAAGGAAGTATAAGAAGGAAATGATAATTGGTGCCATAGGATGTTTAGATTGGACAAGGCTGTATTTTTTAAATTATATGTCGATCTAAAAACTAACTATAGGCTAAAGGTTCTAGAAGAATGAGGCTGCTGAGATTTTATAAATGTTTTTGCATACTTTGGGACATGAGGTTGAAAGCAGGTTTAGCATAAGAATGATTTCAACACTCAAGTAGACCTATCAACAAATGTACCAGCCAAGCAATAGATGTTGTATGTCTTATGGTAATAGATATAATAAAGCCATAAGATTCTGAGTTTAAGGAAGTTCCTAAAGAAATATTTAGAGATTCACGATATATGCCCACCTTTAAGGTAGTTAATTTCCTTTTTGTTTTACAAAGTTATAGATTAGTAATAAATATATTTTTATACTATTTTAGGATTGAATTAGTGCTATAAATAGTGTGCACATTCCTGCCACAATATCCTCTAAAGATCAAGTACCATACATAGGTAAAAAAGGAATACTGACTCAAAACATAACTACTACATGCAATTTGGATAAGCAATTTATTTTCGCACTTGCAAGTTGGGAATGTTGTGCGCATGGTGCAAGAATTTTTCTAACAGCTGGTAGAAATCCTATAATGAATTTTCCAAAGCCTTCGAAAGGCATTTCACTCTTTTTTGACATTTGTTTTCTTAAATATTAATATATTTCTTTATAAAGTATTTAAGTTGAATTATAAATTTAATCTCTAACATCCTATAATAAATTTTCCAAAGCCCTCTAAAGGGATTTCACATTTTTTTAAACATTGCTTTCTTAAATATTTAATATATTTCTTTCTAAAGTATTTAAGTTGAATTATAATATAAACTTTTAAAATATTATGATGCAAATGTACATATTCTTTATTCAATAGGAAAATATTATTTAGTGGATGTTGGATACCCACAAAGCAATGATTTTTTTTTTTAAATGTAAAAGATACAACTTTCATTTAGGTAGTAAACCCACAAGTTATCAAGAAATATTTAATCATATTCATTCATCACTTAAAAGTGTTATTGAATGCACATTTTGGGGCATGGAAGAAAAGGCAAAAGATTTTAAGAGATATGCCTAGCTATCCATTTGCCAAACAAGTGAAAACAGTCATTGTAACCATGGCATTGCACAATTATATTAGGATTTAGGAGACATACACAACGTGATCTTCATTTTGACAACATTGAAATTTATCTTAGTTCAATTTTTGATATAGGAATAGAAAATGACAATGACACTCAAGAAGGGTATCATAATACTAATAGCTCTGGATCACAAGAAATGAAAAAGTTGAGAAATATTATTGCAACATATATAATGTGAATGTAATATATATTACTTTTTATTTTATTGTAATACATACAAGTATGATTTTTTTATCATATTTTATGTAATATATTATGAAGCTCATTAGATTTTCTTTAATTGAGTTTTTTTCACTTTATATAATTTTATGTATTAAAGAAAAGGCAGCTATAAACAAGTTATTAAACATACTCTAAAAATAAAAGGCAATTTAAACTTATATCTATTTTAGTCATTATGTTTAAAACAACACTTTTATAATAAATTTTATTAAACGCATGTACTCAACTTTTTAAACTCACAACTCCAACAATACGGTTTGATTAATACCAAGCTACTTTTTTAATTAACAACTTATTTAATCAGCCACCTACATAATAAAATAACTTATTTAATCAGCCACCGCAATCCTAGAGTGGCTACGGTCACTTGATGTTTAAAAGAAAATATGAATGGTTTGCCTTAGCCACTATCCTACGTTATCTATAAGATAATGGCTACGTCAATTGCAAATAGATTCAAACAAATTCTACACCAAATCATTTCTCCAATGGAAAGTGACTTTATACCTGATTGATTAGTAACCAACAACATTATCGTAGGATATGAATATCTACATAAGATAAGACATTGCAAAGGAAGAAAAAATGGATTAGTAGCCTTGAAACTTGATATTAGTAAAGTCTACGACAGATTGGAATGAAGCTTTCTTGAGCAAACTATGAAATGTATGGGGTTCTCTCAAAACTAGATTAGCTTGATCATGAAGTGCATAAGCTCAGTCTCTTTTTCTTTGATTATAAATGACTCGGTCAGAGGTTTAAGTTAAGGGTGCCCCCTGCACCCTTATTTTTTTATTACATGTACAGAGGTTTTTTCCTCTTTGTTGCTGCAGGCCGAACAACAGAAACTCATCAATGAGCTATCTTTTGGAAAGGATTTGAATATTTCCCATCTCTTATTTGCTGATGATAGTCTTATATATAGCAGAGCTTCAATGGCCGATTGTGGGAACCTGAAAAAGATCCTTGATTGTTACTCTGCAGCTTCTGGGCAAATTTTTTAACTTTGAGAAATCATTTATGTTCCTCAGTGGCAATGTCCAGCATGATCAAGCCACTGCAATCAGAAAAATTTTTCAGCTCAACATTGTTTCAACACATGAAAAGTACCTAGGCCTACCAACTATGATAGGAAGAAAAATGAGCAACTTCTTCAATGACATCAAGCTGAAAGTCGATAACAAAATCTCCAACTGGCAGCATAAATTCTTCTCATGTGAGGGCAAAGAAATTTTAATCAAAGTTGCAATGCAAGCTATTCTAGCCCATGCTATGAGTGTCTTCAAGACCACAATGGATGTTTGCAATGATATCCAAAAAGCAGTTGCTAATTTTTGGTGGGGATCAAAGAGCGACAAAAGAAGCATTCACTGGTCGAAGTGGGAGAAGCTGAGTCAGGCCAAGTGTAAAAGAGGAATGGGGTTTCGAGACTTCTCAAGTTTCAACCTAGCTCTAGTGGCTAAGCAAGGGTGGTAGATTTTACAATTCCCGAATTCATTAGTGACGAAGGTTCTACAAGCTAGGTATTACCAGAATAAAGACTTCATGAATACTAAGCTCTGTTCTACACCATCATTTGTCTGGAGAAGCATCCTGTGGGGAAGGCAGATTCTCGGTTCTAGTGCTAGGTGGAGGATTGAAAATGGCCAAAAAATTTCAAACTCACAAAGATAACTGGATCCCTAAGCTGTCAACTTTTAAACCTATAGTTCAGCCATCATTGCCAAATGATACAGTGGTTGCTGAGTTGATAAATGAAGAAAACCAGTGGGATGAAAGTCTGATATACAGGCACTTCAATAGAATGGATGCTGATAAAATAGTTGAAATCCCTTTGCCTAGAGGCCCAAAAGAAGATACAATCATCTGGCATTATGATAAGAAATGCCAGTACACAGTCAAGAGTGGCTATCAGACAACACTTAGCCTTAAATTTCCAGCCATGCCTTCAAGTTCAATGTTAGAGAAAAACCAATGGAATATCAAATGGACTCTTGCTTTACCTGAGAAAATTAGAATTTTTGCTTGGAGGGCAGCTAAGAATCTCCTCCACTCTGCTGAAAATTTGTGGAAGAGAAAAATCATCCAAGAGCCTACCTGCCAAATCTGCAAGCTCGAAGTGGAGAAAATATTTCATGCATTAGTGGATTGTAAAGCTGTAAGGAAAATATGGAAACTAACTTTATTAAAGAATGATATCATGCAAACTGTTGGATAAGATCTTTTAGTTTGTTGCATGAAATGTGTAGAAGAAGAAACAAAGTCGACTATGAACTGATGGTCATGATCTGTTGGATGGTGTGGAATATAAGAAATATGATGCTCTTTGAAAGAAAAAGAGAGAATCCCCAGGCCCTAGTTGCTAAAGCTGAAGCAGTGATGGAGGCTTACAAAAGAGTTCAAAAACCAGAGTATGCTCGAAAGGAAAGTCAGCAGGTGAAGGTTCAGCAGACCTGGAACCCCCCTAAAGCAGATTTGTTAAAGTTAATGTGGATGCTGCTACAAACTCATAAAAGCACCTTGCAGGTTTGGGAGCTATAATAAGAGATGATCGGGGGAATATTATAGCAGCTACAATTAAGACTTCAAAATTTCATGGAGATGCTTTGCTGAAGCAAAAGCTCTGGAATGGGGCTTACGGATGGTGAGGAATGCATGTGCAAAGGCTTTAATTGTTGAATCAGACGCTCAAAGCGTGGTCAGTTTAGTAAACAACAAGCAAGGCGGTAAATCCGAGATCTTTTGGATAGTTTCGGAGATTCAAAACTTAATGAAGAATTTTGAGTTAGTTAGCATTAAATATGCTCATAGATTTTGTAAATGCCATTGCCCACTCTATAACTAAGTTAGCATTAGAGAAATGCGGAAATGTTGTTTGGATGGATTCTTACCCTTTACAATTGTTGTACTTGTTTTCTTCTTCGGTTTAATGGAAATTTCTTTTCAAAAAAAAAATATTATTACAAATATTGGATGGAATGTACAAGAGCTCAAATGCCCACCCGAGTTCGAATCCGGGCTCTTTGGGAACAAATAATAACGTTAGATTTAAGATGGCTCAGTCACTATATCATCAAGAATTGGCTGAAATGTACACGTGCTAATGTGCAATATGCCTTTATTAATTAGGTATTATAAGATTTTTTAGATGAATTCTTTTCAGTTTTTTTAGTTTTTTTAGTTTTTTTATTTTTTTATTTTGAGATAATATTGTAAAGAAACTTAAAATGAGAATTTTAGAAAAGTCCACCCAACCCAACTTGCAATTTCATAGGTTAGGTTGAGTTTTCAAATAGGTTAGATTCTTTTTGTAATCTACGCTATTCGCGGGTTAAGTGGGTTAATGCCAACCTAAACTCATGCCCTCTGTATTATTTTACCAGGGCTGTCTCAAGACAACAACAAAAATTTCAAATAAATATTGCAATTGAAATTTATTTAAAACAAAAAACTAATGTCTATGTTAATGGATAAAAAAAAGTGTATGTAAAATTTTATAAATATAGTTCTAAAAAGTTATATATTTAGAGCAATTTTTTTCTCAATTATTTGTGAGAGTATACTTTTATGCTATTACTGAATTGATATTTAAATTATATTATGAGCATATGGATTTAAAATTCCAGTAGATTTTAGATTAGATTATATTTTTGAATTGTAACTACTTAAATGAAAAGAAAATGAATGGATGATGAGATTGGACAAAAATTCACTATTAATTAATTTTTGCTTTTTGAACTATCGTTTGGATTTTAATATATTGAAATAGATACACTCTATCTTTTAGATTTTAATGGGCCATTAAGATATATTTAGAAGGGATTCAAATGTGTTTTGATGATATGTTAGAAAAGAAAATAAAACTTATTTCCCTTGAAAATTTTACTTTTAAAGCATAAATTCATATGTAAAAAAATTGATTAATCCTAAATTAGGGCCTTAATTTTAGATGGAGCTCTAGGCAACTGCCTAACTTAGTTAGGGGTTGAACCACTCTTGTATTTTACAATCAAGTTTCCAAGTTCAGTACAATTAAATTAGCTAGGCTGGTGGTTGAGCTATAAGGTTAGCAGTCACACCTTCAGGTTGGTGTTGTAATTTACTGTGAAACTCCAAGTAATTTTTACCATGATTGAATGATATTATTATATGGTTTAAAATTTATAATTCTCTCTCTCTCTACACCATGTAGCCCACCCATAAATTTAAACATACTATATTTGTTCTTTGTCAGGTGTTGAGTGTCAGAAAATGTATATTTATAAATGAGAAGATCGTCATTTTATATTTCAAATCTTACTAACAATTCTACTTTTATGTATTTTAGTCTCTTGTAATTTAATTGTGTGTGTTTTATTTTAATTAAGTATTTTATGTATTTTAGGGACACCATGGTCATTTTACAATGAACAAGAGTTCAGACAACAAAACAGACATCACTTTTGAACTCAGGACAGTCAAAAACCTTAGAATAAGGATAAAAGGAAAAATGTTACTGTTCACATGTACGGTACTATTTTACATGTAAGGTATTGTTTACGTTATTGTTCACGACACTGTTCATATAGCCGGGTTGATGATGTGACATTGATTGATGATGTGATATTGATTGATGAGGTGTCGCAATCCTATTAGACTAAAATTCTTATGTACTATTAATCGATGACGTGGCAGCATGTTAGTGGATCAAAAATTGCGCGTATGTTAGTGGATTAAAAATTACGCGTACGGTACATGCATATACACAAGATTATTTTCATCCAAACCACGTCACTATTCAAGCCGATTGACTGTCCAAACCGCGTGGTCAAACCATGTCACTGTTCAAACTGTTTATGTTGACTGATGACGTTGCGCAATCCTGAGCGTTCAAACATTTTTTAATCTGATGGTTATGATTTACTCAATGTATCTATAAAAAGGGGGTCTGTCATCTCTAATTTGGCATCTCTGAATTCATTTTTGAGCTCTATTTTCTATAATTTCTTCCACATCTTGTATTTTCTACTTATTTTAAGAAATTTCCATTTTATCCATAATTCAATTATGAGTAGCTAATTTCCTTTTAAACTTGGGTTGAATGTGAAATCTCAACATGTTCCATGGGATTTATTTGGTAAATTTACTTTCTCTTCCCCTCTAATTATTGTAGATGTTTTGACTTTTCATTGACAAATAATAATAATCTTGTCTAGATACCGCTCTGGTTTCATCGGCTCCCTAGTACAAGGTTATTATTATTTGGCATGATAAGCCCTTAGTTCCATATTGATTAGAGTGCGGTTCATGAGGTGTAGATTCCCCCTCATGATTTAATTGGCGTTAATAATGAATATTTAGCCCATGCAAGTTGATGCGGATCCAGATATCCAAGCGCTTCAATTATAATAGTTTCATCTTTAATTTAACTTCGCCATTCCAATTTAAATTTTAGAATAGTCTAAGTCATTTTCACCATAAATTCAACCAGTCACTTAGAAAAATTTATTCTACAAATAATTAAAAGTCACCTCCTCGTGGGATCGATACTCATCACCATTGATTTATTGTACAATAAATTTGTGCACTTGCGAGTTCAATAAAATTTGCACAACAAATTTTTGGCGCCGTTGCCGGGGAGGTAAGTTATTTTAAATCGTAGAATCAATTTTTGTAAATAATTTCTTTTAATTATTTTCTTGTAATTTTTTTCTTATTTAAAAAAAGAAAAAAAGTGAATTTACATTTTGAGGTAAGAATTTCTTGTCTTTTTCTCTTCTTTAAAGTTTGTAATTTAATTTTCAAGTTATTTTTCTTTGTAATTTTTTTGTTTATCTTACTAATTTATTTTTCGTTAATTTATTTCACATATTTTTTTAGTATGTTTTTTATAGTAAGGTTGTAACAGTGTAATAAAGTTAGTACCGTAATTTTTCCTTTTTTCTTTATTTTTATTTATTTTATTCCCAATTTTGTGTTCTTTGTATAGATAGTCAAATGTCATTATTACCTAATCTTGAGCCTATAGATTTTGAACTAGAAAAAACACTACGCATACACAAACACGTTAAAAATAAAATTGAAATGGATTTGCAACGACAAGCACCACAAGAGAGGTCATTTAAGGATTGCTTCAGTCCTTTAGCTAATTTGAGCACATCATGCATAAGATACCTAAATGTAGCTGCTAGAAGTTTTGAACTAAAACCTAGTGTGCTAAATTGTCTTCCCACATTTTATGGCATAGAAAATGAGGACTCATATAATGATTTGAATAATTTTTATGCTGTTTTTCAAACATTTAAATATGAAAAATTTTTAGACGATGATGTTAAACTTAGACTATTCCCATTTTCTTTAAAGGATAGAGCTCGCTCATAACTCAATACATTACTTTCTAATAGTATTACATCATGGGAATAAATAGTAACAAAATTTTTGAATAAATACTTTCCAGTGCATAAAACCAGTGTTACTCGTAAGGAAATTTCAGAGTTTACCCAGAGAGAACACGAGCTGCTTTTCGAAATATGGGAGTGATTCAATGGGCTACTCTTGAAGTGTCTACATTATGGGTACGAGAAATGACACCAATGTCAATACTTTTTGGAGAGATTATTGGCACATGTGCAAGTATGACTAATGGCAACAAGTGGAGGAGAGCTAATGTGAAAAAGTGCATAAGAGATTTTAGAATTCTTCCAGCAATAAGCGGATAATTCGCAACAATGGAGTGAATCGCTTAGGAATACTAAAATAATTAAAGGAGTGAATGAGGTTCACATTAGAGAGTCAAATTTAGAAATTAAAGAAGTTAAAGCGATAATTGAAGGTCTCTCGTGACAAGTAGCATTGTTATCGACTGCTAAATCAACAGAGCCACAAGGCCATAACTCATACTCAGATCAAGCCAATGTCATAGGTGTAATGAGAAAATTATCTAATTACAATCCATACTCCAACACATATAACCTTGGATGGAGAGATCGCTCCAATTTTTTATGGTCTCAAGGATTCCAACAAAATGGACCAGCAACTTTAGCTCCACTAATGCAACCAATTCCTTAAGTTACTTAAGCCTCCCAGCCACTATTGAGACCATACAAAAGAACCATTACTACTCTAAACCCAGACCATAGGAGGATGCATTGAAAAATTTTAAGAATGTTACTCACTCCACAATCGAGCAGCATAACCGCACCATTAATGAAATACGAAATGAGATGAGGGCAGGCTTCAACTCATAAGCCCAATCAGTTTCAAGCCTCGAGAAGATGGTGGGACAACTTGCTTCTTCAGTTCAGACCTTGGCAATGACTGTTGAGAAACTTGGACTGGGTGAATTACACCTAACTCTAGCGGTGTTACAACTTGCAGATTAATCTACGAAAATACCTCGTGGTATTGTGGAGGACGTGCTTATCCAGGTAGACAAGTTTTATTTTCATGTTGATTTCATTGTAATTGACACTCAACTAATACAAGATTCAAGGAAGCACATCCCAGTATCCTCGGTCAACCTTTCTTGGCAACCGCATATGCTTACATTCAATGCAGGATCAGAAATAAGCAGTTTTCCTTTGGCAATATGACTATGGAGCTAAACATTTTCAACATTGCCAAACAACCTCACAATGCAGATGATGGAATTGTTGATGTTGATTTAATTGAAATATTAGTTGATAATACTTTTCTTTTAAACCTTAGTGATGACCCTTTACAAACATACTTAACTTACTTTAGTTTGGATTTTGATATTGATAGATCGATCAATGAGGTCAACACCCTACTTGACTCAGCATCATCCATTGACACTAATAAATAAAAGTCAAGAGTTGAAGAACTAACACAATCAGAGAAGAAAATCATCCCATCATTGGAATCACTACCGAAACTCAAGCTCAAACAATTACCCAATACTTTGGAATATGTATTTTTGGAAGAAGAAAATATTCTTCTAGTAATCATCTCATCATCCCTAAATGACGAAAAAAAAAGTAAATTATTAGATATTTTAAAAGAGCCCAAAGGAGGATTAGGATGGACCATAGCAGACATAAAATGTATAAACTCAGTAAACTACATGCATTACATTCACCTTGATGAAAATGCTAAACCTACTAGGGAAATACAACGTCGGTTAAATCCCGGTTAAATCCTAATATGAAAGAAGTTGCTAGAACTGAAGTGCTTAAGTTATTAGATGCAAGTATCATTTATCCAATTTCTAATAGTTTATGGGTCAGTCCCGTACAAGTTGTCCCCAAAAAGTCAGGAGTCATGGTAGTTATCAATGCTGATAATGAATTGATACTCACTAGAGTAACTATAGGAAGACGTGTATGCATTGTTATAGAAAGTTGAATTCTGTCACACATAAATACCATTTTCCTTTACCGTTTATCGATCAAATGCTTGATAGATTAGTAGACTATAAATTTTTTGATATGGTTGAACGATTTCTTAAAGTCTTTATGGATGACTTTTCTATTTTTAGAGACTCATTTGATCAATGTTTACACATCTAACATTAGTTATGCAGAGATGTATCGAGAAGAACTTGGTCTTAAATTAACAGAAATACCATTTTATGATAAAACAATGTATTATTCTCAGTCACGTCATTTCAAGCAAAGGTATTGAGGTTGACAAAGTCAAGGTGGATCTCATTTCTAATCTTCCTCCACCTAAAACAGTTAGAGAAATAAGATCGTTCCTTGAGCATACTGGTTTTTATAGACGTTTCATTAAAGATTTTAGCAAAATTTCTAGACTTTTATACAATCTACTTACTACGGATGTACCTTTTATCTTTTATGATTCATGTCTTATGGCATTTCAAAAATTAAAGCAGTTGTTGACTTCATCACCCATCATTCAACCCCCAAACTGGAGCTTACCATTCGAGCTCATGTGTGATGCATCTGATTATGTAGTAGGAGCAGTATTAGGACAATGAGTTAATCGAATTCTCCATGTTATTAACTATGCTAGTATGACATTAAATGATGCACAATTGAACTATTCAACTACTTAAAAAAAATGCTAGTAGTAGTGATTGCATTAGAAAAATTTCGATCTTATCTCATTGGTTGTAAAATTATTGTGTTCACCGATCATATTGCTTTTAAATATCTTTTTACAAAGAAAGATGCAAACGGTAGACTAATTCGTCAGGAATTCAACTTGAAATTTAAAGATAAGAAAAGTACAAAAAATGTTGTGGCAAACCATCTATCTCGTCTCCATTTTGACACAATTACAGAACCATTAATATTGAATAAGTCATTTCCAGATGAACAATTGATGAGTGTGGAATTATTACCATGGTATGCTGACATCATGAATTATCTTGTTACAGGTCAACTTCTAGAGCATTGGACTAAGCAAGACAATGCCAAATTTTTTATAGAAATAAAGAAATTCTTTTGGGATGACCCATATTTGTTTAAGTATTGTGCAGATCAAATTGCTAGACAATGTATCTCAAAAAATGAAATTCAGAATATTCTTTCATTCTGTCATGAGCAAACTTGTGGAGGCCATTTCAGCGCTAAGAAAACAACAACTAAAGTTCTACAATGTAGTTTCTATTGGCCAATTATACTTCGAGATACTTACACATTTTGCTTTTCATGTGATAGGTGTCAACGAATGGAAAGTATTACACGAAGGAATATGATGCCACTAAATTTGATTTTAGTGATTGAGATTTTTGACGTACATGAAACCTTTTCCCCTTATTTTAATCATCAATATATATTGGTTGTTATTGACTACGTATCGAAATGGGTAGAAGCAATTCCATGTAGAACCAATGACTACAAAGTGGTGATAGGATTTTTGAAAAGCAACATTGTTTCACCCTTTGGATTCCCTCGAGCAATGATTAGTGATGGTGGTGCCCACTTTTGTAACAAAGCATTTAAAACTCTTTTGATAAAGTATTCTATCACTCATAAAGTGGTGACCCCATATCATCCGCAAACTAATGGTCAAGTTGAGATCTCCAATCGAGAAATAAAGTACATATCAGAAAAGGTGGTAAGGCCAAACAGAAAAGATTACTCATTAAGACTCGACGATGGATTATGGGCATATAAAACGGCTTTGAAGACCCCGATTGAGATGTCACTATATAGGCTAGTGTATGGAAAAGCTTGTCACCTACCTGTGGAACTCGAACATTGTGCGTGTTGAGCCATCAAGAAATTCAACTTTGACATACAACAAGTTAGCTTATAAAGAAGATTACAGCTTGTAAAACTTGAAGAAATTCGCAATGATGCATACAAAAATGCCAAGATTTACAAGTAACGATTGAAAGTCTTTCATGATAAACAGATTATGAGAAAATCTTTCACTCTAGGTCAGAAAGCGCTTTTATTCAATTCTCGCTTGCACTTATTCCCAGATAAGTTACGCTCTCGATGGTCTAACCTCTTTATTGTTCACACTGTTTTTTAAAACATGGGACAATTGAAATTAAGGACCCAAAGAACGGTGTCACGTTTAAAATTAATGGTAAAATATTAAGCCATATCTAGAGTACCAACCACATGGAGAGGACACCGAAATAAATTTGAGTGACCCACCAGATTTAAATTGAGATTTTTCTTTTTTTCGGTGATTTGATTTTTTCTTTATTTTTACTGTTCTTTTGCTAAATGAAATTATTATTTTTTGCATAAGAGTGTTTGTTTAACCATTAAGTTTTCTCTTATCATTGTTAATCATGAGTGTCATAGTTAAACAGATCCTTTTAGACATTCTTAGACCACTTCAATGTGTAAAATTTCATCTCAACAAGTAAATTTGATTTTGTAAAACACATCATATTTAGGCTCTTTAACCACCAGAGTTAGTATCCCATGTTGAAGATTTAGAAAGCCAACTCAGAGACATTGAGAGAGGTGTCTACAATATCTAATTGGAGCTTGAGGTAAATTCAATAAGAGGGCAATTGTAATTTTCTTTGTGTGTTTTAGTTTGTTTCTTTGTTTATCTGCTTTAGTTTGTTACCCCGGTAAAGTGGTGGATAACGGTACTCCATGACAATCAAATCGATTACTTTGGTTTCCCATAATAATTAACATTCTGAGGTGAAGGTATGAACAAAAATTAGATTATAGTAAAGCTTCATAATCGATTCCCTTCACTCCCTTAGAATGCCCTCTTTACAATCTATAAAACTCGATCTGAACGCATGTGATTGCTCATGAGGAATAACATACCTCCTGACATCCATTGGTTAATCGAGGTTAAAGTACGATTGGCAGGTGAGTTATCTCCAAAATTTATTGCATACATGCCTGGTTGTGGTAAAGAAAATTATGCAAGAAAACAAAAAGATCAAAGAATTTTAGTTGCTTGTCATAAGTGTGCCATAATAAGTTGCGATAAAAAACCATGTTATTTAGGAATGGTGTCTGATAACCATATTCAGTGGATGATATCCTTTTGTCTCTTGAAACGCATTACAGTGGATATGTATAAGAAGCGATTCTTCAATTATGACCATTATTCCAGAAAGAATATGCACGATATAGTCTCAGGAATCTAACTATAAACGATCCTATTTGCCAATTTATAAGAAAACTGGATGGGAATCCTATTCTCGACCCATAGAGGCCGTTCAAGCTGTTTTTGGACGTAAAACCAGACGAAGATGTGAGTCACAGTCGCAACTATTTGTAAAAATCCTTTTACTTCACTGTTGTTTTATCATTTGCATTATTGTGTTTAACAAATTATTTTATCATTTTTTCTTTTTACTGTTTGCTTTTTTAATATCGAGCCATGTACTTTACAAGTTAATTGACACTGATATGCTACCTTATACACAACTCTGACACACTATTACCAAGATTCTTAAATATGATTTTTTGTCAAACACTCACAAATTATTTTTGAGAAGTATCCCAATGGCAGCTACTCCTAATAAACAATTCAAGAACATTTGTGTGCTTTCTGGATTTAATTATAGCAAACATAAAGAGTTCGTTGAGGCAGCCAGAGATCTTAGTCGAAGTATAGCAGAGAGAAAATTACACTTGGTGTATAGAGGAAGTAACCGAGGGCTATCAAAATTGATCTCAGAAGTTACTTTTGTTAGAGGAAGTCAAGTGTTAGGCATCATCCCAAGAGCCCTAAAACCTTTGGGCAGTTTGTCTGACTCATCGACTAGAAAAGAAATAGTCGTCTCGAATATGTAAGAAAGAATGACTGAAATGCTTAATCATGCTGATACTTTTATTTTCCTACTAGGAAATCTTGCAACTCTAGAGGCACTTATCACATTAGCATCTTGGGCCCATCTGCACATTCACCAGAAACTCATCGGTTTGTTAAATGTTAATAACTTTTATGATGGCTTTATTGCATGGTTAATTATTGCATTTCTTAACCATGCAATAAAAAACTATTTCATTCCTTCCAAAATGAAAAAACTTTTTATTTATGCCCACACTGCTAATGAGCTACTTGACTTATTACAAACTTATAAACCGAAACCAAACCCCTGAACCTTTGTGTTGAAGCGTCCAAATAATGATGGTAACAATAGCCGCAGTAAGAAATACAAATTTGATTTAACTTTCTGCTTGTAAATATTTTCTTCTGTGTTGCACCACCTAGGCGATGTCTTCTAAACTCTACTTCTTTCCTTTAAAATATTGAGGACAATATTTCGTTCTAGTTGGGGGAAGGGAATAGTCGACAATTGTGAAATCTTAGTTAAGTTTTTACTAATTTTTTATTGTAGAGACTAATCGTGGCTAACTTTTTGTGTTGAAGATGGCTGAATATGGAGTGTAGTTACTCTAGAAACACATCTTTTTCGTTTAAAAAAACCAAAAAAATTAAAAATAAAAAACAAAAAAATTCCAGAAATTTTCTTTTTCTTTATTAAGCTTTGACAATTATTTTTTTCTAACTTCTTTTTAATTTCTCCTCTATAAATATACACTTTCAAATTTTTTGAGTCGAAAATTATTGAATATGGATTGTAGTGCCTCTAGAAATGCATCTTTTTAGTTAAAAAAAAACCATTTTCTTTTTCTTTCATCTTAAGTGTAACTTTTCTAATAAGTTTTTCTGCATCATTCTCACATTTCTGCATGCATATTTTCCTTTCATGTTTAGAATAGGTTATGGAGTAGAATGTTGTTTGAAAAAAAATTATGTGATTTGTTTTAACATTGGATGACACGATGAGTTTTAAATTTTAGTATTTGTATTATCTTTGGTCTTAAGTGATGTTACGCCATGTTTGCTACTCCATATGTTGATGTCGAAGACAAATATGAGTTGCTTGAAGGAATGCACATGTCATGACAGATTCCAAGTGAGTTTTTGAGCCTGTCATTTTTCTTGGAGAGTAACCATTTTTTGCCCATTCTTCATACAACTTAGTAGTTTATTATTTTATACATGATCTTTAAATTTCTTTTGAGTCAACTCTCTAAAATAAATTGTAAAAAAAAAGAAAAAAAGAAGAAAAAAAATGTGTTGCTACATCTGGGAGTCTATCTAACTAGTACATAAGAAAGATTATTTAGACCTCTAAAAGACGATAGAAATGTCATCTTTGATCCGTTCGATCCTTTTTAACCATACCTTTTTATGAAATATTCATAGTTAACCCTTTTGAGCATTTAAAAAAGAATATTTTCTTTGTCAAACTTATCATCTTGACCCACTTCGATTTGGAGTATTAGCCGATATCTTACAAGTTCCATCAACTATTTATGTTTGAGAACAATATAAATAATTATTTTGTTCAATGAAGTTGTGCCAAACAAGAGCAAAAAAAATTGTTGTTTAAAAAAATGAAAAAATAACAATAATAGCTAAAATCCACTTTGCAACTTCCAAAAAACAAATCTCTACATTTTTCTAAAATATACACTTTGTTTTCCTTATTTCCCTTCCTTTGTTAGCCATGTCCCTAGCCTACATTACTTCCTAATAAAAGTCCTTCTTAATTTTAGGGAATTATAGTCTGAAGTAGAAGCTAGTTATATGAGCTAAAAAGATGTAGTGGTGCATAAAAAATAAATAAATAAATAAGGTTGACTAACATTTTTGTTTGACTTGAGATCGTATTATTTCTAAGCTGAGGGCATATTTCTTTTATCTTGGTGAGAGCGTGTGATATCATTCTCTTAATTACCATTAATTGGAGTGACTACTTTTATTGGATTTAATTTCTTCGTGAGAGTGTCACTATTTCCAGTGAAATTTTGGGGTTTAACATGTCATTCTTGAAAGTAGCTGTGACAAAGTCTACGAGCTGATTCATATGGATGGTTAATGTGGGTGTGATGTTTCTTTAGACTGGAAATAATACTTATACTTTTATTTTATTACTATCATTAGTCTGATTGAATAAACATTATTGTTTAAAAAAAATTAGTTTGGGTTTGAATTTTATTTTCGATTTATTTGCTAAAGACTAGCAATAAGCTAGTTGGGGGGTGCGTTGAGTATTAGAAAATGTATATATATAAAGGAGAAAATCATCATTTTATATTTCAAATCTTACTAACGTTTATACTTTTCTGTATTTTAGTCTCTTGTAATTTAATTATGTGTGTTTTATTTTAATTAAGTATTTTATGTATTTTAGGGGCATCATGGTCATTTTACAATGAACGAGAGTTCAGAAAACAAAACGGATATCACTTTTGAACTCAGGACAGTCACAAACCTTCGTAGGAGAATAAAAGGAAAAATGTCACTGTTCACATGTATGGTACTATTCACATGTACGGTATTGTCTATATTACTATTCACGACACTGTTCACATAGACGGACTGATGATGTGGCATTGACTGATGCGGTGTCGTAATCCTACTGGACTAAAATTCTTATGTACTGTTGATCGGTGACGTGGCAGCATGTTAGTCGATCAAAAATTGCGCGTACGGTAGATGTATATACACAAGATTATTGTCAACGAAACTGCATCACTATTCAAGCCGGTTGATTGTTCAAACTGCGTGGTCAAACTGTATTATTGTTCAAACCGCGTGGTTAAATCGTGTACTGTTGACTAATGACGTGGTGCAATCTTGAGCGTCCAAACTTTTTTTAATCAAATGACCATGATTTACTTAATGTATCTATAAAAATGGGGCCTCTCCCCCCTAATTTGGCATCTCTGAATTTATTTTTTGAGCTTTATTTCTGTAATTCCTTCTTCATCTTGTATTTTCTATGTATTTAATAAATTCTCATTTTACCCCTAGTTCAATTATGAGTAGCTAATTTTCTTTCAAGTTTGGGTTGAAGGTGAAGTCTCAACATGTGCCATAGGCTTTATTTGGTAAATTTACTTTCTCTTCCCCTCTAATTATTGTGGATGTTTTGACTTTTTGTCGACAAATAATAATAATCTTGTCTAGATACCGCCTTGATTTCACCGGTTCCCTAGTACAAGGTTATTATTATTTGGCACGATTAGCACTAATTAAAGTGCGCTTCATGAGGTGTGGATCTCCCCTTATGATTTAATTGGCACTAATAAGGAAACTTTAGCCTATGGTGCATGTTGATGTGGATCCAGATACCTAAACGCTTTAATTATAATAATTTTCTCTTTAATTTAATTCCGCCATTCCAATTTAAATTCTAGGATAGTCTAAGTCACTTTCACCACAACTCCAACCACTCACTTAGAAAAATTAATTCTACACACAATTAAAAGTCACCTCCTTGTGAGATCGACACTCGTCACCATTGATCTATTCTACAATAGATTTGTGCACTTGCGAGTTCAACAAAATTTTTCAACATTAATGATTGCAAACTTTGGGTTCGGTTCTGCGTTTGGCCTTCCCGGATGATAATTTATTATGCCGGACCTAGGAATAAACTCGTATTTTTCTACTCCGGGTTCAACATGAAAAGTCTGGGTTCCTAGATTGCGGATTCTAAACTCGGATTTTTTTCTCCCAAAATTAATAGCTTCAACAAGCTGCATCTTGGTGAAACAAATAAAATGGAAAGACAAGTCCATTAAATCAACTATCACACACAAAGTTCAAGTAACTAAGCAACCTTTTTAAAATAGTAAAGAAAACAAGTCACAAAAGCATTCATAACAAACACAAGAAGAACTTTCCATTCTTAGATGACCCACAAAGCCTCAATTACCACCGTACCTTGATAACTTTATGAAATGAGAGTTATTATGGCAATACCTCCTACCACTATCGAACAAAAACCTAGAGCAATCATACTCTTGATCAACTTCAACAAGCCAAAAAATGTTAGACATGCCAAAAGCGGCATGCATATCTAAGGTTTTCTTATCAATCTTAACTTTATCGGTTTTAATAATTAACTCATTGTGTACAAAGTCCACACAATGTTCATGACCCATATCAGATTAAGCTATTGTCTTAAAGAAGATAGACGTAAATCAGAGAAGCTTGACATATCAAGAGGTTACAGAATTGGTGTGGTTAGAGGACGTGGCTGCCTTGATGATGGGGGATGAGGAAGATGAGAGAAAGTGACTGGTGTGAGCCTATAAGGCTTAGATTTTTAGGGTTGCTTTTGTTTCACTTACTTTCTGCTTTTATATTTATAATTAACAACTAAAAATTTTATTTAAATAATTAAAAATGATGTAATCTGAATCTGGGTTTAGTGAACCCAGAACTGAACTAGGATACATTTAGGTTAGAAAAAATGCACTCGGATTTTGGATATTTTATGTATTCGGCGTGGGTTAAACCCGAACCAGATCATCCAGGTTTATCTAGGTCCAAGCCGAGTTCGGATTTGTTTGTCATGCTTATTCTTGGGTTTGAAACCTACAATTGGACAATAATCTATGTTTTAATTATTCAGTCAACAAAAAAATCATAGAAAAATAAACTCTTAAATCCACCATAATTTTGTTAGCTTGTTGATAAAAATTAGTTGGTCATCTCACTCTTATGTATTATTTAGTCCTACTTTCAATCTATTTTTGTGGACTGATTGATTACTTTAACGGTGCATTTATTTGTGAGATTAGTGGGATTTAAGAATGAAAATTCGGAATTGAAATAATTAAGGATATTTTCTCACTAAATTAGAAGATGGAATGGAAATCAAGTATGTGCTTTCTACATACTTATGGGATTAGAGAATGACAACTAATTTCCAAGTAGGTGAGAATTTTTTGCTCCAACTAAATTTCTGAATTCTTATTTTGTCCTTGACTTAAATAATCAAAAAATAAAAATAAAAACTAAATGGAAATAAAACCTAAATCCCAAATTCTAAATTCATCAAAATTGAACCAACAACAGCATAATTTGATCTTATCGCGCAAGAGCACTCCTCGACATCACGTTGCCACTCGTTAAACTAGTAGCATCTATTGTGTCGAAGTAGCAGTGCATCTTGTTGCTACCATCGCTTACAGCCACTGATGATGATTTTTATTATTATTAATATCATCATCATCATCATCATCATCATAATAGTAGTAGTAATAATAATAATAATAATACTAATAATAATAATAATAATAATAATAATTATTATTATTATTATTATTATTGCTGCTGGTTTATTGTTGTTGAGTTTTTCGAATAATAATAATGACAATTATTATAAAAGTAATAACAATAATAATGAAAATAATTAACTAAAGATATTGTAATTACTGGTAACAATCCATTCCACTTCCAAAATAAGGTAAATACATTAATGACAATATAACCTTTTTCGATTTCGACTCTTACAGTTTAAGTGAATAACTACTTTATATTGAAAAATGTCTATAACATTTAACATATTGTGAATTTGTGCATAAAGGGATTTAAAACAATCATTTTCTTGCCCAACATAAAATTGAATCAGGAATTCTACATCCATTGCAAAGATGGATTCAAGATTCATCAATAATAAAATGTAATAGTATTGAAACAACCTTTAATTCACTTTGTTCTAGGTAAATTTGGAATGATATTTTTAAACCAATAAATGAATGACACTCAGATTCTAGATAAATTTGGCAAAACACACTTAATGCTACCGTTCCATTAAATCTCTCACAAGTACTCAGTTATTTGATTCATTTAAACCAAAATTGAATTGACCTAAGCTTGGCAATGGGTTGGGTTGGGCTTAGACTTATCCAGTGTTACAATTAAAATGAAGGGTCATTTCCCTTAAAAACTTCAACCCTTTAAACTAAGGGTTAGGTCTTTATCCGAGCCTGATCATAATTTTTTTTTTACTTTTTTTAATTTTTAGATACTTTTTTTAATAGGATCCTAATTCTTTATTCTTTATTAATAAAATTGTATTATTATTGCTCCATTTTTATTTTGAATTTGGTTGTAAAGAATTTAATAAGTTATTTGTATTTAGATTTAACAACAATACAATAAGTAACAATGTAAATAATTAACAAGTAAATAGATCAAAAATAAAATATTAAATGAATATGAAATAGAGATAAATGTTAGTAAAGTGGTTGTGGCCATGTGTATGGTCTATGTGTTTTAATTTTCAAGTGTTATAATTTTTTTAATTTTAAAAAAATAATTTAAAGTCAAGAGTCATGTCAAGGCTCTTTAGTAAGGCTTAGACCCTGATCCAAAAGTAATCGGGCTTGATTCTTCAAGCCCTAACTTGACTATTGACCTCTTAAATTCAAATCAGAACTCTAAAAATTAAGGTTGGGTCAATCGTGCAAATACAAAATCGAGTTTTCTTGCCATCTTTAAACCAAAACAATAAATCAAAGAGATTTAAAAATTTTAAAAAACGGAGAAACCCAAAATAAAAGCTTGAATATATTCAGTAAATTATTAAACATTAAAGTGATGTTTGGTTAGAAGAAGAGGAATGGAGAGAGAAAAGTGATTTAAATTCCTTTTTTTTATGTTTGGTTGAGCATAATTTATAAGAATTTAATTTATATTAGAATTTAATATACATTATAATATAGAATTTAGATTTCACACCAGAAAGTGATGAATTCGAATTCCTCTTTTATTGGAAGCCAAAACATCTAAAACTACTCTTTTAATCTTTTATTATATATCTTGTTTAATGTTATCATATAATTATTATTTATAATTTTATTATAAATTTATAATTGTAGATAATTAATTTTATATTAATAAAATTTAATGTAATGATTTAAACAATTAAATAAAATTACTTTATTTATTTAATTAATTCACAAAAATAAAAATGTAATTTAATAGTCATTGAAAAGTCGTCGCTGCTATTGAGACTAGCATATGGAATGTTACCGTTATTATCATTGACTCGTTGGCCAATGACCAACGTTATTATATTGTCATAAAGGTCAAAAAAATGAATTTAATTTTTTTCAAATCTAGTTAAAAAAGTTTGTAAACTTTCTAACTTTTATAGATGCAAATAGACTTCACGTATTTCATAAGTTGCTTCAATTTAAAGATCGTGAATTTTTGATAATTTTGATATAATTCTTGAGTTGAAATGAGATGGTACAATGGTGATCAATTGCGACGAGTGACAGCGACTTGCTTCCTTTTTGGTTTTTCAAATAAAATTTTAGAAATTTTAATATATTAAATAAAAAATTATTTATTTTATGTCATAATTTATTTAGAAACAAATTAAATTAAATTAATTATAAAATAAAATTATGTTAATAAAATTTTTAAATAGAATTTAATAATATATATAAGTATACTGTTTTAAAATAAATTTTTATTAGTTATTTATAGAGTATGTTAAATAAATATTTTGCTTAAGTTTTTGAATTATATTTATGATAAATATTGAAAGTTTAACACTAAAGAATGAAATTGTCCAAATAAAAAGTAAGGCATTTCCTTTCTTTATTTAATTCTATGACAAATCAAATGTTGGAAAAAGTTTTCAACGTACTCTCCGCTATTTTCTTTTAATATATGATTGGATTTGGTTTTTTTCTATATAGAACCGAGCAGACCAAAATTCTAGGTTTGGTTCAGTGCGGTCTCAACATGGAAATATTGAATGGTTTGTTTTAGAATACATGTGGATTTCCACCATTTCAAGTGTGTGTGTAATAATGATGTCTTCCACCACTTCATGTAATGACAAATGACACATGCCCCATTATATTTACACTATATAAATGAAAAAGAGATGAAAGTAATGTATTCTTCGATGATTACTCCTTCCTTATTATGTTCTCTCTCTCCCTCTCTCTCTCTCTCATGTTTTTCTTTGTATTCACATGCTAATTCTATAAACTTCTTCTTTTATTGCATCACTTCTAAGCTAGCAATCATCTGCCTATATTCATATTAACGAGGTTCATAATCTATAACAATATTAACGAAGTTCTTAATTTATAACTTGTTATCAGCATGAATTTCGCTCTGGTACAGGAAGTATTCTATCCATTTACTCTATTATTTTCTACATATTTATTTAAAATTATTCGTACAAGTAAGGCTTAATATTTACGCTCTTTTCAATATTTATTATACTAATTTTTGTTTATTTATTTGTGATAATGTCTCACTTGACAAAATTGGAGTTTAAGACCTTAGATATATTTGAGGAGAATTATTTATCCTGGATCCTAAATGTTGAAATTCATCTTGATGCAATGGGCCTTAATAATGCGATAAAAATAATAATGACTCATCCACTTAGGATCGAGCCAAGGCCATGATTTTTATACAATACCATCTCCACCAATCAATTAAAATGGAATATCTTGCTACAAATGATCCATATGTCTTGTGGAACAATTTGTATGAAAGATATAGTTATTTAAGGTCAGTTATTCTTCCCAATGCTCGCAATGAATGAAAGCTCTCAAGCTACAAGACTTTAAGTCAGTACATGAATACAATTTTGCATTGTACAAAATTACTTCATAGTTAAAACTGTGTGGAGAAAATACTGATGGGAATATATTGGAAAAAAAACATTACAACATTTCATGCTTCCAACATGGTTCCACAACAACAATATAGAGCTCGTCAATATACAAAATATTCTAACTTGATTGCATGTCTTCATATGGCAGAGAAGAATAATGAATTATTAATGAAAAATCATCAAGTCCATCCTACTAGTACAAAACCAATTTTTGAAGCAAATGCTGTCTTACATTATCGTGAAGACAATTATAAAAATAGGCGTGGCCGTGGGCATAATTGTGGCCATGGCCGTGGCTATTATCAAGGTTGAGGACATAATAAAAATCCTTATTATCTACCTCGTCGTTGGTATAAGAACCACAAAAAGAAGAAAGTAGTGATGAGTCCTCAAGTAGATTCCTTTGGGTCAAAATCCTTAAAGGATTTAAAATGCCATAATCTTGTCAATCATGACATTTTAGCTTTTATTCAATAAAATTACAAAAAAATTTATATGGATTAAAACAATTTGGGCGCATGTGGTATAATCGCCTTTGTGAATATTTGATAAAAATTGATGTATTAATGATTCTATTTGTCCATGTATTTTTATCAAGTAATCAATATCTGGAAATTGTTATTGTTGCAATTTATGTTGATGATTTAAATTTAATAGGAACCCTTGAAAGCTCTAAAAGATTGCTAAATGTTTGAATAATGAATTTAAAATGAAAGATTTGAGGAAAACTAAGTATTATCTTGTGCTGTAGACCGAGCACATACCTAATAATATCTTTATTTATCAGTCAACTTATACTGAAAATTTTTTAAAATGTTTCAACATGGATAAAGCTTACCCATTGAGTACCCCAATGGTAGCCCAGTCTCTTGATCCTAAAAATGATTAATTCCATCCTAAAGAAGATAATGAACAGATATTTAGTCCTAAAGTACTATATCTAAATACAATTAGTGGTCTAATGTATTTATCACAATGTTACAAGGCCAAACATAGCATTTTCTGTTAATCTGTTAGTTGAATTGATCTGAACCAACTAGAAGACATTGGAACGGTGTCAAACACGTTTTTCGTTATCTTCGAGGAACAATTAATTTGAGTTTATTTTATTATAATGAACTAACAAAAAATCCAAATCTTATTGGTTATGTTGATGTAGGTTATTTAGATCCCCATAAAGCTCATTCACAATAAGATATGTTTTCACTTTTAATGGTACAACAATTTCTTGGAAGTATACAAAATAGACTCTCGTTTCAACATCCTCCAACCATTCTAAAATTCTTGCACCATAAGAGGTCAGTCGAGAATGCATATGGTTATGATCTGTAATCCATCATATTCAAAATACGTGTAGAATATCTTCAAGTTCATATATTCCAACAATGATATATGAAGATAATGCTGCATGTATAGCTTAACTTAGAGGAGGATACATTAAAGGGGATATAATAAAACATATTTCACTAAAGTTCTTCTATACTCATGAACTCCAACAGAACACGAAGATTGATATCAAACAGATACGCTCCACAGATAATTTAACAGACATATTTACAAAAGTTCTACCTACATCTACATTTTATTAAATTGTTTATAGCATCGGCATGCATTGTTTCAACAAATTATCAGATTAATATATCTTACCATCAAGCGGAGTATTCATCAGAAGAGTACTCATAAGGAGCATTAATATGGAGGAGTATAATCTGAACATACATGCACTGTACTCTTTTTACCTTTTGATGATGTTTTTCTATTTGATTTTGTACGAGCAAAGGTTTTTAACGAGATATTATTAAGCATATCTAATTAAATAAATAGTGAATTTAAGGAGGAGTGTTTGTGGAATACATGCGGATTTCCACCATTTCAAGTGTGTGTGTGTAATAATAATGTCTTCCACCACTTCATGTAATAGCAAATGACACATCTCCCATTATATTTACAGTATGTAAATAAATAAGAGCTGAAAGTCATATATGCTTCGACGATTACTCATTCTTTATTATCTTCTCTCATATTTTTCTTTGTATTTACATGCTAATTCTGTCAACTTCTTCTTTTATTGAATCACTTCATAATCTATAACAATATTACCGAAGTTCCTAATTTATAACACGATTTAAATTTTATGAACCGAAGGGTTTGTTTTATATTTTGGCTTTAAACCGAATCGAATGATAAACCCACGGTTCATGTAATTTTAATTAAAAAAAAAAAAGAAAAATCACTAAAAGCCTAAAACCAAATCCTTAATTCCTAATTTCTAATTCTAGAATAGCCCTCTCTCGCGCAGCAGCAGCCTGCCAGCCCCCCTGTCTCTCACGCTCACTCTCACTCTCTCCTTCTCCGGTCACCATCTTACTCTCACGGTCTCTCAACGTCTTATTCGCTCAGCCTGACTGCCGTCAGCCCCACCTTCCCCAGTTTCCTCAAGAACTCGACTTCCGCTAGCCCCAACCGTCGCTGGCTGCGTCTCCTCCTCAGGCGCATTCCAACGTCAGTAAAGCTGAGGCCTTCCCTCAAATTTTGGCTGAAGTGGCTAAAGAAAGGTTTTTTTTTTTTTGGTCGTTTGCATAATTTTTGGTTACTGAAATTTTCGTCTTTAGTGATTTCGTTTGTGTCAATTTTGTGTTCAGTTGTAGTTTGTAGTTAACGTTTTTTCTATTTATTTATTTATTCTGGGAATTAGGGTCTACGGAAATATCATGCTAAAGAAAAATCTTTTTTTTTGTGTGTTGTTGTTGTTGAAGTGATTAAGGTATTTTAACTTGATTTAGACTGGGGTGTGGGAAAAGAAGAAACTTTCGCTGTTTCATTTCTTTGAACGTTTGTTGTTAGAAATTTTCACGCGATTGTCTCTTTCCCTTTCACTGTTGTTTTTTGTCCCTTGATGAGGAAAAATTGTACTCATCATATACTATATACTATGCTGAAGCTCTTGTTTTTGTTCATAGTTTGTTTACCTTTATGTAATCTTTATTTATATTTGTACTTAATGGGGCAGTAGATTATATGCTTCTTCACTCTGCTTCGCTCTGCTTGCTGAATTCTGAATTCAATTCGGTTCTAAATTTCTGTTCGGCTTTGGTTCATATTATTTGGAATCAATCGGTTTAGTTTCAGAACCGAACCAGGCCTACTTAAATCTGAAAGTAAAATAAACTAGTCTCCTTCCACAAACCCGCTCTCCAGTCACCATTAGAAGCAAACAAAAATTAGTTTATGTCGCCATGTTTTGCAGTTCTCATTTGCTGTTGTGAAGCCGCTGCCGCTGACATCACTGCTGCTGCATTTGGAGGTTAGCAATGTTGATTGGTTTTGGTGTTTTGGCTTTTTAGAAATTTGTTAATTTTTTTTTTCTTTTAATTTAAACTTGTTGAAATATTGCAGTTGTAAGAAAGATGTAAATATGATCTTCTAAATGTTAAGAGCACAATTCATGGGAGAAAGTAATAATGGAAATCATTGCAGCAATTTGCAAATAAATCAAGTATCTTTCTTAGTTTTGGATCATTCTTGGTTCTTTGTAAGCTTAATAAGCAGAAAAAAGTAATGAAAGCAACAGATTGAAACTGAGATGTTAAGCTGACTGATTTGACGTGGAAAAGAGCGAATTGCAAATAATTTACCTGTGGAATGATTTTTATGTATTCATGTTATTTGCTTTATCAATTAGGAATAATTTAACAAGAAATCAATTTATAAGTCTTGATTGTTTTCTAATAATATCTTAGGGCAGCATTCATGTAGATAATGTAATGTGAAAAGATGCCGGCTGACGAAAATCAATTGTTTTGATCAAAAGTTACACGAAATTACCTATTGTTCAAAATGATTGTGTTTAATGTTGGATGACAGATGGGAGAGCTGGCTGCAGATAAACATGTGGAATACATTATTTCAGTTGAGAAGGTAGATTTAATTTCACACTTCCTATATATCTTGTACTTTTACGGTGGTTAATAGAACTCTTATTGAAATAGGTTTTTTGCAATTTTCATTGATGTTTTCTCAGAAAAAGGATAGTTTTGAATCTGTGGTGATGGAACATTTGAGATTGAATGGGGCATATTGGGGGCTGACGACCCTCGATATTTTAGTAAAGCTTGATGCTGTAGATGAAGAAGATGTTATTTCATGGATCTTGAAGTGTCAGGATGAATCTGGTTTGTACAGAAGCTTTTTTTCTATAGTTACTATTGTGTCTTTATGCGTCAATAATTATCCAATTGTTATTTCCTTGGTAAGTTCTCTTGTTTTTGAATCTGACTTTTAAGAACAAAATGACCATGCATTTAGACAAAGTAAATCACTTAGTAGTACTTTTAGTTAAAAATCAAAATATAATGTGATGGATGAAAGAAATTTTTCTTTGCAGGTGGTTTTGCTGGTAATATTGGACATGATCCACATGTGTTGTATACCCTCAGCGCGGTGCAAGTTTTGGCCCTTTTTGATAAGTTAGATATTCTTGATGCCGATAAGGTGTCAAATTGTATCCTTATTACTTGGTCAAATTATTGGTAGGAATTCGTCAACCATTCAATATAAAGATAATGCTTTGTTTCTTATAAGATTCACAGAAGTAACAACTTTTTTTATCACTATAATAATTTTGTTTTCGCATATATGAAATTTCACTTGACTAAAGAGTCTGATTTCTGTAATTTTATAATTTGTATGTTTGGTAACTCCAATACCAATAGTAAACAGGCTAGCACATAAGCTGCATTAGATGTGAGTTTTTTTTTTGGTATAAAACATTGCCACTTTAAGCATTCTTGTGGAACTTAACCTTTGAGTTAGATGTTGCGGGGCTGCAAAATGAAGATGGCTCCTTTTCTGGAGACATATGGGGGGAAGTGGATACACGGTAAATTTTCCTGGATTCGCAGATATCTACAGCTTGTGCTTGGCTTGAAATAATCTCTTTCTACTAATTGATTTTGTAGGTTTTCTTATATCGCTATATGTTGTCTCTCAATACTACAACGGCTGGATAAAATCAATGTGGATAAGGCCGTGGAGTACATAGTGAGTTGCAAAAATCTGGATGGTGGATTTGGGTGCACTCCTGGTGGAGAATCTCATGCAGGGCAAAGTATGTAATGCATTTACTATTTTATGCTTCAGCTTCTAACCCATTGACATCAAAATGGAACATTGTGGGAGATTAGATTTCTGGAAATATATATTTCAACTAATTTTACAGTCTAGATGGCAATTATATGTTCGAAGGCAGGTGGCATTTCTTTAATTTCGTCTAAAGAATTGACATGTTTCTTTGTTCCCCAATCCAGTAATACATGCATTAAGCACCAGATGTATGTTAAAAATGGACTCAAAATGTGTTAAATTTTTATGTCGTGATTGCAGTCTTCTGTTGTGTTGGTGCACTTGCTATTGCCGGGGCTCTGCATCATGTTGACAAGGACCTTCTTGGCTGGTGGTTATGTGAGCGACAAGTCAAATCTGGAGGTCTTAATGGCCGCCCTGAGAAACTTCCTGATGTGGGTATTTTCTCTCAGCCCAACCTCATGATGGAATATTCTTGTAGGTCCTCTTCACAGTGATGTAGTTTAATTACTCAGGTTTGCTACTCCTGGTGGGTTCTTTCAAGCTTGATCATGATTGACAGAGTCCACTGGATCAATAAGGACAAGCTTGTTAAGTTCATCTTGGACTGTCAGGTTAGTTTGAGTGGAAATGGCTTTTTCCAAACCTCTGGCGAGCCAGAATTTGTTAATTTGTTACCTTATGGAGTCTTGAATTCCAGAGTTGCTGCCAAGACTTAACTGATATTACATTTAATTTTTCATATTTGCAGGACATGGAAAATGGAGGAATTTCAGATAGACCTGATGATGCCGTTGATGTCTTCCATACATATTTTGGAGTAGCGGGTATCTATTAGCTTTGATTTTGCTTATTTACCTTACTAACTTTTCTACTTTCATCCAATTAAGTCATTCTTTATTTAATTTGCAAAGAGTTTTGATGATCCTACCACTTGTGTGAATCCTAGTACTCTTGCCCTTTTTTTATGTAGCCTGACCAATTTTACATGTGGAATATGCTCTCAGCTTGTTCCACATTTGCTAGCGTTTCCTAGTTAAACCTGGATAACATTACCATCGTCAATCATACGCTGCCTATCCCATATCTGTAATTATAAGAAGATTCTTCTATAGATGTTTTGGAATTGTAAATCTTGAAGAAATGGTTAGGAAGACCAATTTTTTCTTTTTTTCTTTTTTACTTCACTTATTTTCTGAGGTGGATAGAATGTTCTCTTGTTGTTTGACTGTTTGCCTGGCAAGCGATACAATTCTTTTATAGATGTTATACTGATACTTAAGTGATTCAATGTCTGCTGTTGATGCAGGACTCTCACTTCTTGAATATCCAGGACTGAAACCAATTGATCCAGCCTATGCTTTGCCAGTTGATGTTGTAAATAGAATTTTCTTTAGCAAAAAATGAAGTTTTGGAAGCTGCCAGCCGCAGCAAATCAATGCATACTCATTACCCCATTGCCGACTTGGATACCCTGGATCTTTCTCCATTTTTTCAGTTGACTCTCTGCAACAAAATTTCTATTCCATATATTTCGTTTCCTTAATTTATGTCATCAGTATTACATCCTTGCCCCATGTTAGTAATTCAGTTGTGCTACCATTATGCACTGGCAGCTTGTGTATTTTTATAGTCGTTTCAACGGCTATTCCTAGATAATGTTGTCCGTGACATTCTGTAAATTGTACTTTCTGAGCTAATTAATAAGAAAGTTTAATCGAGTATGCAGAAGCAGAGATGATCAATTATGAAGTCAACTAGATGTTGAAAAGCGCATGTAGCGGCGATCCATGCCCAAGAAAATGGCAGAATCAACAGCCAAGACAAAAGTACCTAAAGTGAATAGTGGAGGGTTCTTGTGAGAGACAAGGGTGACCCTCAAATTCCTACAACATGGGAACTTGGAAGGCATCACGTGCTAATTTTTTAAATTCATTTTCCTTAGCCAAATACCACCGTCGTTAGTCTTTACCATAGCAGCAACTAGTGGTTTTTGAAACACATTTTTCATGGTAATTTTTAAAAACCTCCCCTGAGGTTTGAATTTGTTGCACGTAGATTGTGAGAATTTATTTATTTATAAAAAAAATTTACCGTTAGTTAATTTTTACATTAATCGTTAGTTGACTGTGTAAAGATAATATTGCCCCCAGTGACAGTTTGTAAACTGACATAGTTGAAAAAAATTCTAAGATTGTAGGCGTGAAAATCACAAATATTTTTTTTTGACAATTTTATCCCTATTAATTTCAAATATTTACAATACCATAAGTAAGAATTATGATTATTTTACCTTGCTTAAATTATTGATTTTTTTTAAACTTCTTACAAGAAAGATAAAATTAAAAACTTGAAAAAAAAAATAGAGTGTTGCATTATGACCGTTATAAACCAACGGTCATATTGCAAGTCTCCTACTATTTAAAAGCTTGTAAAGCAATTTAAAACCTCATGCACAGGACACAAAAACAATTTCTGCTTCTCAACATGTTATTCTTCTTCCCTTATACTATAAATGGATTTTGAAGTTCAAATACAACAACTAGTAGTAGGAACAATAAAAGCATAACAAGGTGGAGATCCGAGCTAAATGTAAATGTGATTAAGTTCACAAACAAGAAGTGTGGATGCAAAGTTTGTGTTGCTGTGCGCATATCAGAGTCTGAAGATAATCCTAACAAGTTGTTTTATTGCTGCCCTTTCAATGAGTGTGGCTATTTCAGGTGGTGGTACCCATCACCAAATGATCTCAATAATATTGCATTACTTGAAGGTCCTAGAGTAGATATAGTCCGTAGAGGCAGTGTGGATGATCAACATCAAATGCAAGAGATGCTTGAAGAAATTCTTAGAGAGGTTGCTGAGGTTAAGAGAATAGTAAACAAATCTGAAACCAAATGGCTGAAATGTAATGTAATGAAGGTAATAATGTGTGCTAATGTCATTTTTCTATTTCTAAGTGATGTTGTGTTCTTCTATGGCCTTAAGTGAATAAGTTATGTGTATGCAGAGAAGGTGCAAAGATGGCTATGATTGTTTAACTAATATAAGACTTTTCTATATCGAGTGTTTAATGAAAATAATGTTTAATTTGTAGCAAAATGTAAATAGAAATTAATACTATAAGAAATGCATCATAAATCAAAGAGAAATGCCAATGCACATGAACTAAATGCATATACAAGTAACTAACATAGGCAAATACATTTTTGTGAAGCTCATTATACAGCATATATTGATTTCTAAGTAATGGCAGGAACTTTATAACTGGCATTTATCATCGTGATCACAGATAATCACAACATTTCTCATCATCATCACATATAACACACATGCAAAAGCTACATGTAATAAAATTTGTTTTTTTTTTCAAATGAAACCATCCAGCATTAGTACAATAGCAGCAGTATCAGTTATGGCCACTTTAAACAACCTTCAAATAGCAGGCAAGAAGTACATTCATTTGTTGCACTTTTACAGCTGATAACCCATCATATGTTGTGTAAATTTTATCGAACTCGCAAGTGCATGAATCTATTGTAGTGTAGATCAATGGTGATGAGTGTCAATCCCACGAGGAGATGGATTTTAATTGTGTGTAGAATTAATTTTCTAAATGGGTGGTTGGATTTGTGGTAAAAATGATTTGGATTATCCTAAAATTCGAACTAAGATAGAAAGAATAAATTGAAGTGAAAATCTATTAAATTGATGTACTTGGGTATCTGGATACGTATCAACATGCACCATGAGCTAAATATTCCTTATTAATACCAATTAAATCATCAAGGAAGAATTCACACCTCATAAATCACACTCTAATCAATATGGTGTTAACGGCTTGTCGTGCCAAATAATAATAATCTTATACTAAGGAGTTGGTGAAACCAAGGCGGTATCTAAACAAGCTTATTTATTTGTCAATGAGAAGTCAAAACATCCAAAAAAACTAGAGGGAAAGAGAAAATAAATTTACCAAATAAAGCCTATGACACATGTTGAGACTTCACCTTTAACCCAAGCTTGAAAGAAAATTAGCTACTCATAATTGAACTATGGGCAAAATACAAATTTAATAAAATACGTAGAAAATACAAGATGGAGAAGGAATTACAGAAAATAGAGTCCAAAAATGGATTCAGAGCTATCAAATTAGGGGGGGAGCACCCCTTTTTTATAGATACATTGAGTAAATCATAGTCATCAGATCAAAAATATTTTGGACGCTCAAGATTGTACCACGTCATCAGTAAACAGTACGTGGTTTGAACAGTAACACGATTTGACCTACCTTCAACAGTGACGCGGTTTGGTTGAAAATAATCATGTGTAATGCATGTACCGTACGTGAGATTTTTGGTCTACTGATATACTGCTACGTCATCGATCAACAGTGCATAAGAATTTTAGTCCAACATGATTGTGACACCTCATCAGTCAATGCCACATCATCAGTCAATGCCACGTCATCGATCCGTCTATGTGAACAGTGTCGTGAACAGTAACGTAGACAATATTGTTCATGTAAATAGTACTGTATATGTGAACAATGCTATTTTTCTTTTTATGCTCCTCCTAAGGTTTTTGACTGTCCTAAATTTAAAAGTGATGTCTTTTTTGTCGTCCGATCTTTCGTTCATTGTGAAATGACTATAATGCTCCTAAATACGTAAAATACTTAATTATAATACAACACACATAATTAAATGACAAAAAGTTTAAATACATAAAAGTAAGGGTGTTAGCAAAACTTGAAGCGTAAAATGACGATTTTCTTCTTTATAAATATACATTTTCTAACACTCAACACACCCCCTAACCAGCTTATTGCTAGTCCCTAGTAAATAAAGCGAAAACAAAATTCAAATCCAAAATAATTTTTTTTTAACAATCATGTTTATTCAATCAGATTAATGATCGTAATCAAATAAAAGTATAAGCATTATCTCCAGTCTAAAGAAACATCACACCCACTTTAACCATCCACGTGAATAAGCTCAATATACTTTGTCATAGCTACTTTCAAGAATGACATATCAAATCCGAAAATCTCACTTGAAGTAGTGACACTCTCACAAAGAAATTAAATCCAATAAAAATAGTCACTTCAATGAATGGTAATTGAGAGAAAATAACAAAGAAGTGAAAGATGAAATAAATATGCTCTTAACTTAGAAATAATACGATTTCAAGTCAAATAAAAATGCTAGTCAACCCAATTTATTTATTTTTATTTATTGTTTTTATGCACCACTACATCTTTTTAGCCTATATAACTAGCTTCTACTTTAGACTATAGTTCCCTAAAATCAAGAAGGACTTTTATTAGGACGTCACGTAAGCTAGAGACATGGCTAATAAAGGAGGGGAAATAAGGAAAACAAATGGTATGTTTGAGAAAAATACAGATATGTTTGAGATTTTTGTTTGTGTTTTTTTAACTAATAACTTTTTTTTGCTTTTGTTTGGCACAACGTCACTGAACAAAATAATTATTTACATTTTTCTCAAACATAAATAGGCGATAGAACTTATAAGACATCAGGTAATACTCTAAATCGAAGTGGGTCAAGATGATAAGTTGACAAAAAAATATTTTTTTGTTTTGAGTCTCAAAAGGGTTAACTATGGATATTACACAAAAGGAATGGCGAGAAAAATTCAAACGAATTAAAGATGGCATTTCTATCATTTTTTAGGGCTTTAAAGAATCTTACATATCTACTAGTTAGATGAATCTCCAAATGTAGCAACACACTTTTTTTCTTTTTTTAATAATTTTACAACAAATTTTTTTTAAGGTTAACTCAAAAGAAATCTAGAGATCATATATAAAATAATAAACTGCTAAGTTATATAAAGAATGGGCAAAAGGGTTACTCTCCAAGAAAAATAATAGGCTTACAAACTCACTTGATACTTATTATGACATGTTCATTCCTTCAAGCAATTCATATTTGTCTCCAACATCAATATATAAAGCAACAAACATAGCATAACATCATTTAAGACCAAATATATGCATGCAAAAATGTGAAAATGATTCAGAAAAACTAATTAGAAAAGTTACACTTAAAATGATAGAAAAAGATTTATTTTTTAAACTAAGAAGATGTGTTTCTAGAGGCACTACACTCCATATTCAGTCATTTTCGACTCAAAAAATTTGAAAGTATATATTTATAAAGGAGAAATTAAAAAGAAAAAGAAAAATGATTGTAAAAAAATTAATAAAGAAAAAGAAAATATCTGGAAATTTCTTTTTATTTTTTTAACGAACAAGATGCGTTTCTAGAGTAACTACACTCCATATTCAGCTATCTTCAACATAAAAAGTTAGCAACAGTTAGTTTCTACAACAAAAAAATTAGTATAAACTTAACCAAGATTCCATAATTATCGACTATTCTCTCTCCCAACCAGAACGAAACATTATCCTCAATGTTTTAAAATAAATAAGTAGAGTTTAGAAGATATCATCTGGGTGGTACAACACAAAAAAATACTTATAGGCGGAGAGTTAAATCTAATTTATACTTCTTACGGTATCTACTGTTACCATAATTATTTAGATGTTCCAACACAAAGGTCCAGAGGTCTGGCTCTGGTCTATAAGCTTGTAACAAATCAAGTAGCTCATTAACAGTGTGAGCACAAATAAAAATCTTTTTCGCATTGAAAGGAATGAAATAGTTTTTTTATTGCATGGTTAAGAAATACGATGAAGCCATCATAAAAGTTATTGACATTTAACAAACCGATGGGTTTCCTGTGAATGTGCAGATGGGCCTAAGATGCTAGTGTGATAAGTGCCTCTAGTGTTGCAAGATCTCCTGGAAGGAAAATAAAAGCATTAGCATGATTAAGAATTTCAGTTATTCTTTCTTGCATACATGAGACGACTAACTCTTCTCCAGTCGGTGAGTCAGACAAACTGCCCAAAGGTTTTAGGACTCTTGGGATGATGCCTAACATTTGGTTTCTTTTAACAAAAGCAACTTCTGAGACCAATTTTGTAACTCTCGATTACCTCCTCCATACACCAAGTGTAATTTTCTCTCTACTATGCTTCGACCAAGATCTACGACTGCCTCAACGAACTCTTTATATTTGTCATAATTAAATACAAAAAGCACACAAATGCTCTTAAATTGTCTATTGGGAGTAGTTGCCATTAGAATATTTCTAAAAAATAATTTGCGAGTGCTTAATAAAAAGTCTTATTTAAGAATCTAAGTGACAGTGGGTCACAACTGTGTATGAGGTGGCATGAAAGTATCAAATAACGCGTAAAGCACATGGATCGCGAGTTAAAAAGGAAACAGTAAAAAGAAAAAGAAACAATGATAAAATAAAATTATTAAAGACAATAATGGAAAAGATAAAATAACAGTGAAATGAAATAACAGTGAAGTAAAAGGATATTTACAGGTAGTTGCAACTATGGCTCACATCTTTCTCTAGTTTTACATCCAGAAACAGCTTGAACGCCCTCTATAGGTCGAGGATGAGCTTCCCATCTAGTTTTCTTATAAACTGGCTAACATGGTCGTTTATAGTCAGATTCCTGAGACTATATCGTGCATGTTCTTTCTTGAATAATGGTCATAACTGGAAAATCGCTCCTTGCACATATCCACTGGGATACGTTTCAAAAGACAAAAGGATATTATCTAATGATTCCTTATTCAACCCATCCCTAATGAATTGAATCTTATCTTCCCTGTCATCAGACACCATTCCTAAAGAACATGGTTTTTTATCGTAACTCATTCTGGCACACTTATGACAAGCAACATAAATTCTTAGAGCTTTTCGTTTTCTTGCATAATCTCTTTTATCACAACCAGGCATGTATGCAATAAATTTTAGAGGTAACTCACCTGCCAATCATACTTTAATCTCGATTAACCAACAGATGTCAGTAGGTATGTTATTCCTCATGAGTAATCGCTTGCATTTGGACCGAGCTTTATCGATTGTAAGGAGGGCATTATGAGGAAGTGAAGGAAATTGATTATGAAGTTTTACTAGAATCTCATTTTTGTCCATACCTTCGTCTCATAATATTAGTTATTATGGGCAAGGGAAGTAACCGACTTAATTGTCTCAGAGTACAGTTTTCTACCACTTCACCGAGATAACAAACTAAAGCACATAAACAATGAAAAACAAACTAAAACACAAAAAGAAAATTAAAATCATCCTCTTATTGAATTTACCTCAAGCTCTAACTGGATGCTGTAGACATTTCTCTCAATGTCTCTGAGTTGGCTTTCTAAATTCTCAACAAAGGATATTAACTCTGGTGGTTGCTGAGCCTAAATACGATGTGTTTTACAATATCGAATCTGCCTTTTGAGATGAGATTTCTCACATTAAAGTGGTTTAAAGTACTCATGATTAACAATGATAAGAGAAAACTTAATGGTTAAATAAACACACTTATGCAAAAATAATTTCAATCGGCAAAAAAATAATAAAAAGAAAAAAATCAAATCACCGAAAAAAAAAACTCAATTTAAATCTAGTGGGTCACTCAAATTTATTTTGGTGTCCTCTCCATGTGGTTTGTACTCTAGATATGGTTTTAATCTTTGACCATTAACTTTAAACGTGACACCATTCTTTAAGTCTTTAATTTCAACTGCCCCATGTGAAAAAACAGTATGAACAATAAAGGGGCCAAATCAACGAGAGCGTAACTTACCTGAGAATAGGTGAAAATGAGAATTAAATAAAAGCGTTTTCTGACTTAGAGTGAAAGATTTTCTCATAATTTGCTTGTCATGAAATACTTTCAATCGCTGCTTATAAATCTTGGCATTTTCGTATGCGTCATTACGAATTTCTTAAAGTTCTCCCAGCTATAATCTTCTTTCTAAGCTAGCTTCCTGTATGTCAAAGTTGAATTTCTTGATGGCCCAATATGCATGATGATTGAGTTCCACAGGTAGGTGGCAAGCTTTTTCATACACTATCTTGTAGGGTGACATCCCAATCGGGGTCTTGAAAGTCATTCTATATACCCATAATGCATCATCGAGTCTTAATGACCAATCTTTTCTGTCTGGCCTCACCCTCTTTTCTAATATTTGCTTTATTTCTCGATTGAAAATCTCAACTTGGCCACTAGTTTGTGGATGATATGGGGTCACCACTTTGTGAGTGATTGAATACTTTGTTAAAAGAGTTTTGAATACTTTATTACAAAAATGGGCACCACCATCACTGATTATTGCTCAAGGAAATCCAAAGCATGAAACAATATTGCTTTTGAAAAATCTTATCACCACTTTGTGATCATTGGTTTTGCATGGAATTGCTTTTACCTATTTTGATACGTAGTCAACAGCAACCATTATGTATTGATGGCCAAAAGAATGGGGAAAGGGTCCCATGAAGTCGATACCCCATATATCAAAAATCTCAACCACTAAGATTAGATTTAGTGGCATCATATTCCTTTGCGTAATGCTCCCCATTCGTTGACACCTATTACATTAAGAACAGAAAGTGTAAACATCTCGAAATATAGTTGGCCAATAGAAACCACATTGTAAAACTTTAGTAGTTATTTTCTTAGCACTGAAATGGCCTCCACAAGCTTTTTCATGGCAGAACGAAAGAATATTTTGAATTTCATTTTCTGGGACATATCGTCTAACAATTTGATCTACATAATACTTGAACAAATACGAGTAATCTTAAAAGAAATTCTTTATTTCCGTAAAAAATTTGGCTTTGTCTTGCTTGGTCCAATGTTCTGGAAGTTGATCTATAACAAGATAATTAATGATATCAGTATACCACAGTAATACTTCCACACTCATCAATTGTTCATCTGCGAATGACTCATTCAATGTTAATGACTCTATAATTGTGTCAAAATGGAGACGAGATAGACAATCAGCCACAACAATCTCTGTGCCTTTTTTATCTTTAAATTTTAAGTCGAAATCTTGCAAAAGTAACACCCAATGAATTAACCTAGCTTTTGCATCTCTCTTTGTGAGAATATATTTAAGAGTAGCATGATCTGTGAATAAAATTATTTTACAACTAATGAGATAAGATCAAAATTTCTCTAATGCAAACACTACTGCTAGCATTTCTTTTTCAGTAGTTGAATAGTTCAACTGTGCATCATTCAATGTTATACTTGCATAATAATAACATGGGAAATTCGATCAACTCTTTATCTTAATTCTTCTCCTATTGCATAATCAGATGTATCACACATGAGTTCAAATGGTAAGCTCTTATTTGGGGGCTGAATAATGGGTGATGATGTCAACAATTGCTTTAATTTTTCAAAAGCCACAAGACATGAATCATTAAAGATAAAATGTACATCCCTAGCAAGTAAATTACATAAGGGTCTAGAAATTTTACTAAAATCTTTAATAAAACATCTATAAAAACTAGCATGCCCAAAGAAAGATCTTATTTATCTGACTGTTTTGGGTGGAGGAAGATTAGAAATGAGATCCACTTTGGCTTTGTCAACCTCAATACCTTTGCTCGAAATGATATGACCGAGAATAATACCTTGTTTTACTATAAAATGACATTTCTCCCAATTTAAGACTAAATTCTTCTCGATACATCTCTGCAGAACTAGTGTTAGATAATGTAAACATTGATCAAACGAGTCACCAAAGACAGAAAAATCATCCATAAAGACTTCAAGGAATCGTTCAACCATATCAGAAAAAATACTTAACATGCATCGTTAAAATGTAGCAGGTGCATTACATAATCCAGATAGCATCCTCATATATGCAAAAGTGTCAAAAGGGCAAGTGAAAGTGGTTTTCTTTTGATCTTTTGGTGCTAACACATTGGGCACTGAAGAAACTAAATTAGGACACGCATGCTGCAGCAAAACAAAGGAAGCTTCAACTTTGTGAGCTTGATGAATTAAGGTTGTTTTCATATGAAAATGTAAAAATTTATAAAAAGAGAACAAAACATTGGCATGACAAGCATATTTAACACAAGAAGTTCATCCCTGGTCAATTAGTGTTGCCCCATAATACAAGACTAAGGTTGTTTTCGAGAAAGCTCAAGTCACGATGGTCTGGCCTGTTTAAGCTATTGAATCTTACCCTCATGGAGCTGTTGATCTTTTAGATGAACAAACGGGTCATGAATTCAAGGTTAATGGGCACAGGGTTAAGCATTACATACACGTAGTAGCAGAAGGGTCAAAGGAGGTGTTATCCCTTCAAAAACCCCACTATTGAGCAAAGACAGAAGGTCAGACTAAAGAACCTTAAATCAAGCGCTTTATGGGAGGTAGCCCATTGAGGAAGCAGCCACATCAAGCCAATTTCGATATCTTTTGGTTTTATGGATAGCTATTTCTCTTTACCATTTTATTTAATCTTGTTTTGCCATGTTAACCATTTATTTTTATCCTTTTACATTATTACATTCCTTCTTTTCAATTTACTTTAATCTACCTTATCTTAAAAATTTTAGACTTAATTTTAGTTTAAAATAAATGTGATAAATGAATTTCATTTTCACAAGTGCAAGTATCTGGTGGCAGAATTCAGAGGACAACAACCACATGTCAGACGCTTTGGTATAGATTATGTACCCATTGTTGGAATGAGCAAATGGGAGTTGTAGCAATAAATTTTTCCGTTACAGTAAATTAAAGGCTAGAGCCTTCACTTACCGTTGGAGATAAAATCGTGACAAATGGACACTCGAATATGGATAGAAATTGCATAAACAAATCTCCGAAATCACAGCTTTAATTTCAATGACCGATAATTTTGGGATATGTACATTTAATTCAAATATTTATTCCCTTAATTATCTCTAATTACTGTAGTTATCTTCAAATTACAATCCACTATAAAAAGGAGTCACTGTGTTTATTGTCCATGCCACTATTTCTCATCTCCTTCGCAAGTCAAACTCTCCTAATTCTTTAACACTTCTTCTCTTTTGGCTCTCAGAAATAGTAACCTAACTTTGTTACTGCTACAGCAATGCCGCGATATAACAAAACAGTGAGCCGCCTCAAGGATCCATCACGATTCCAGAGTTACCATGCCAAAGAAAAATACGAAGAATTCATAGAGCCACACAGGATTATGGAAGAAAAAGGGTTTCAATTTCCAGACCAACTCACTGGAATTGTGAAAACAATTCATAATGCTGCAGCAAAGCGAGGATGGCTAGAGTTTTGCAAACACCTTTGCAATCCTGTACTACCAGTGGTAAAAGAATTTTATGCCAATTTGGTAAGCCCTGATCAACACAACATCTGGGTAAGAAATACACTTGTTCCATTGAACTCTCGTGTTATCAATGATTTTTATAGCTTACCTGCTGAGATTACTTGTGAGTATGCTAAATTGCGTGATAAGTTAACCTCAAAAAAGTGAACCACCATTTTCATAACTCTTACCATCGAAGGGGCATCATGGGTTAACGAGAAAGGGCGTGTAGTTAACAAGATAGATTTGAAACCTATTACTAAGGTGTAGGTGAAATTTTTGAAATTTAGACTTATGCCCACCACTCACACTACTATAGTTTCACAAGAAAGATTGGTTTTGCTATATGTCCTTATTATAGGGCTCCCCATAGATGTGGGTAGCATCATTGCCAAAGAAATCTGAGAATGTGCAGCCAAAACTCATCAAACTACTGCTTTGCTATTTCCTTCACTTGTCACCAGTATTTGTGTAGTTTTAGGTGTTCATCTTGAAGCCAACGATGATCATGTCAAGAATGTGGGTGCATTTACGGCACGAACAATTGAAAGAGTTGTTGTCGAGAGTGTTGGAATAACCACTGAACCAGCTGCTGTAACAGGAGCACGACGAACTCTTGGTTTAAAACAGACCATCCAAGCACTCAGCACCAGTATCAATCAATGTGTGGAAGCTCAGCAGAGGGAAAATGGTCAATTTTTGAGCCATCTACAATACCTGAATGGACAACTACACAAATTTACTAAGTACATTAAACGCAATCATCGGAACTTCCTTGTTTCTCTGCTCCAGCAATATAATTTTGACACCAGCACCATAGGTGCTCCAACAGAAACCAGTGGAGAAGCTACTGTTTCAGATGAACCAGTAGAGCAAGCTGCAACTAAACCACCAGCAGAAGTTGACTGAGAAAATGCTGAACCATTTGACTCACCTGAGGATGAAGGTGACAAATCTGAGACGGATAGCTCACCCTCAGAGGTAGAGGATAATTTAGAGCATGAAAGTGAAGAACTACCTACCCCCACCCAGTCCAAAACTAAGAAACATCACATTATTCAAGAAGAAGAAGAAGAAGAAGAAGAAGACCTTAACGTGGAACCTCTTGTTCCAATCTTTGTAGGCAAAGGAAAAGCCAAGGGTAAAGCAAAAATGGCAACACCTCCAGCCTCTGACGATAAAATGGAGCAAGTTGATACTGAGTTAGCTGCTGCAGCAACTAGAGCCATGCCTACATCTGAGCAAGTCAAACAATTACTTAAGGTAATAGCTGCCATCATAGCCGAGGGCCAGATAGCTGACACATTGACTCAAAAGACTCCACAGCCAAGTCCTACCCAACCTATCTGCACCAATCCAAGACAACCCAACAAACGAAAAGGCAATACATCTGCGGGTACTACTACAGCAACCCCAGCCACAACTCCTCTCACCAGCCTTGCAGCGAAAAAGATAAAGACATTGCCAGCTACCTCTCCAAAGGCTTCACCAAAGGATAAGTTGCGCAGTGCATCTAAGAAGTGCTGATAACATCACATCATTGGCTGCAATCCCCATTACAGGGGAGTACTTTTCTCTCACTAGTTTCCTTCTTGTTAAAAAAAAAGAGTTATTTGTCCATTTGTGTGTTTGTATTTTGTTTACTTGTGAGGACACAACATCTATCAAGTTTGAGGGGATTGTTTCTGAATACATGTGTTTTATGTATGTGTTTATGTTTGTGTTGTGTGAAGCTCTATTATCTGTTATTTGTGTATGGATTTGAAAACCTATTGAAGATAAATTGAGTGCTATTAAGTATTTATGAGAATGCCAAGAAGAGATAGTTATAGATAGAAGTGAAATTATATCCCAACACTTAGCCTGTGATTGAGTTGTATGAGACTGCTAAAGCAAAACCAAAAGAATAAAAAAATGTATTAAGATTTGAATGGAGAATCATGTTGATTGACTATGATACTTATGAAATAAAATTTTGCTCCAATGGCTTAAATTGCTGAGTAACCAGATTTGAGTATGCACCTCATATGCAGAAATGTGTAAAAAAGTAGTGAGAGTTATGAGCCAGGTCTAAGGCATTGAGTAGCCAGGTCTATTCATAACCCTCATGTTCAGCCTTGAGTCAAATATACCTCGAGATAAGATTATACTATAGATATTGTTGCAACAACTCTAATCTAGGCATGGCTTGAGTAATTGGGTGTCATCATAACAAGTGATTGATATTCACATGAAAAATAAATGTTACAGTGAAGAGGTTGATTATCCCCCAGGTTATCAATATTAAAGCTTTCACAGTTTGAATATGTGAAATTTATGTTACCCCATGTAAGAATGAAGTATATCATAGCATAAATTTTTGTAGTCCTTTGGTAATGTTATAGCATATCTGAAATTCAATCACAAAGGCAGTGCACATACACACAATATGGATAGAAATAAGCTTAAGTCTAGAACTAATTTACTGTGGGCATTTTGTATGATTGGAATTATAATTTGAAGGTGGAAGAATCTTTGCAAATTTAATAAAAGAGCTGAAGTTATGTGCATGTTTGTTTGCGGGAAATGTTAGTGTGTATCATTGCTTGAGGACAAGCAATAGTTTAAGTTTGGGGGTGTGATAACTCTAGGAAATGAGAGTTATTACATCTATTCTAAACTTGAATAAAGGCCATTTAGAAAGCAAATAATATATTTTGATTACATTTTGGTGAACTTTTGCATAAACATTCATTTTAGTTGAGTCTTAACAAGTTTTGCTTGAATCATAGTAATTTGTGCTAAAAATAGGTTTTAATTTGTAGGTTTTAAATTCATAAAAGGATGTAGAGACATTAGATGAGAAAGAGAAGGAAAGAAGATGATCATAAAAGAATGAAAGCACAATCAGAAATGACACAAGTGTTATTGCGGATGTTAGAGCAACCAATGCTGCAACAATCTGAGAGAAACGTAGGAGAAAATGTAAGCGTGAGTCAGCAATTAAATTACAATCTGCATGTTTCCTAATTAAAACACAGGCACGTACATGGGCGTTGGTTTGGAAAACCTACTTTGCAAATATATAAAAGAGGCATGCACCACATAGAAGCGGCGGTGGAATTAACATTCAAAAACAATTAAAAAGGCAAGAAGAAGATCACAATTAAGGAGGGCTATTCGGCATCATTAAAGCACCAAGAAGGATCCTTAGACTTTCATTGTGCTCAACTCATACTATTTTTCTTCATTCGATTGATTGGATGTATTCTGCGATTGGTATATTTATGTTTATTTTTCTCATTCAGAATATGAACTGAATTTACTTGTAGTTGAGTGACAAATAATCTAATGGGTTCTTGACTGTTCTTGTATGATGTTATGATAATGCTGTAGCATTATACTCTAATAGTTTTTATGATATAATTGTTATTTTGGTTAACCACCCATTTAATAGTTTCAGTTAAGATAGAGCAGCAAAAGGGCATGTCTTAGCAGACATTATTAGAGTATTACTTGTTTCTAAATTGAGTTTCCTAGATTAGGTTATCTTAAATCCCATAAGGGCAATACTTGAAATTAAGATTTGTGATATCCTAGACATAGGTGTTCACCTTGTAGGGTAGAGAGATTAAAGATCATAAAGCCATACATTAAATTTATGAGCAACTGGTCATTGTTAGTAGATTTAAAGGTATGAGATTTCCAACATGCGATAGCTGCGGATGTAGATTTGTTCTACTCAGTGCTGCAGCACTTATCATAACAACCAGTGCTAATTCGGTAATCAACAGTCACCTCATTAGGAGAGTTTGATCATTCAACTAATATATTCTCAATTGAACCTTGGACACATTTAATTAAGTTTATTTTATTTCGATATTACTTTAATTCTCATCTCTCACAATTATTATTTACGATAGAATTATTTGGCAATTGTTTGTTTCGATTTTTAATTGACGTGCATTATTGTGATTTATTTAACATTTTGAGTAACATCAATCCATGTGGAGATGATCTTGAACACTCATCATTTTATTACTTATTGTGTATACTTGCACATTGGCATTGATAATAATTGATTATATAAATCAACCAACAGTCGCTTGTTGGATATCTTACATCTAACGCAACCTAATAGTGACCAATTATTATTCTGACGTTAGACATAACATTTAACATCCTAGGTTACATTTACCGTACAATGTGAATCTTTATATCTAGTTCATCACTAATTTTAGATCAAGCATGATCTTAATCAAATTGATATTTAGTCAACTTGGGAAATCTAATCTAAAACCAAATATTTTCTTAATTCGATCCACTAAATCAGACATTTTTTAGTCTCTTTTTTACCGAGTATCTACTAAATGGATGATCAGCTGAAATAGAAAATTGTAATAAATACAATAAAGACAAAATGCTAAAGCAAATACAAAATAATATACATATGTCAATCAAACATCCATTACGATTACTTATCACTCAACCACAATTAAATTCAGTTCATGATTTGTGATAGAATAGTAAATAAAAATTGTTTTATCCATCAAATACATTCTCATAAATAAATAGAAAACAAAAAAATAAGAAGAAGAATTGAGTTCTACTTGGTCTATCTGATTTCTCCTCTATTTCCTCATTGAATCCTTTGTTACAACCCTCAAATCTCCCTTTTAATTTTTATTGTCTCATTGTTTTCTTTTCGTTAATCTCCTTGGGCGATGGCTCCTCTTTTTCTTTTCATGTTTACTCCTTTTTTAACTTAGAATTAGGGCAACTGAAAGTGAGTGGCACGCATACTCTATTTTTAGAGACTTCAAATTGCAATCTTTTAGTTATTGCGCATAAAATCCAGTTTGTCATTAATCCAAAATTGCTACTCTAATGGCTAAAGCATCTTTACTGTTCCATGCTTGTTTTAGCTCCTCTTTAGCAAAGTATTTCATTATCTTTGCAGGTTTGTTGCAGCAGCATTCCATCTTTAAAACTTGAGTTTTTCGGTCACCTACAATCATTCACATAATCTAAACACAAAAATTATCTAAAGTAACTCAATTTATTAAAAATAAACTAAAATGGATGCTCATGCAAAATGTAACTAAAATGTAATAAAAACACATAATTTACTCTCTAAATAATATTTATTTAAGTCTAAAAGTGTCATTATAACTCTCATTTCATAGAGTTATCAGTTACAATGGCGAATCAAGGGCAGAAGAAGGTTCGGTTTTGGCCAGCAATTGTTGTCGAATTGTCTGATGGTAGAAAGGACGGTTGAATTATGGTGGTGGGAAAATGAAGTGGTAAGGCAAGGTGGCTAGGGTTTTTGGAAAACAAAAAAAAAAGGTATTTGTTTCTAAGTTAAACAACAAAAGCTCTTTCTTTGTTCTTTCTTTTCTTTCTTTTTTTAAATTTTAATTAATGCTTTAATTTGAAGGGTAGAGTTTGAGTCCATTGATTTGGATTGTTTTTTAGAACCAATTTTGATAGCAAATTATATTTTTGTTACATTTCTAAAGGAATATTTAGTTCTTTGAAATGGGTTTTTGATTTCTAATTGGGACTTGCAAGAAATTTTGTGCACAATGAATCCATTGTTAGAACAAATTAAAGAGGTTGATAAAATGTTATCTAGAGATTTGAATGAAAATTAGAATTGTGAGAATTAAATGGATAATTTTATTATTTGGGACTGTTTGAAGAAATCGAGCATTAAAGAAAAAAATTTTGCTTTAAAAATTTTTTGATTAAAATATTTCAAATATAAAACTGATAACATTTTAAATTTTTAGTTTTGAAAAATTGCAATTCATTTGTTCAATTTCTTTTTCTTTTTTTCTTAATTTTTCTCTTTTTTTCTTTCATTCTTCTTTTCCTACCTTTCTTCTTCATCATTTTTTTTAATTGTTTGTCCTTCTTTTATCCTTATCGTCCTCTTTTCTTTCTTTTTCTTTCTTCTTTTTTTCTTACTTCTACTTCTTGTTTCTTCTCCTTCTATACTATTGCTCTCAGTAGCAACCATTCAAAATTTCAAATGATTGTATATATCGTAAAATCTTAACAAAAAAATTAATTTTAAAATAATTACTATTTGGGTGTATGGTGAAATTTATTAAAGTATTTAGGTGCATGCTTTAATTTATTGAAACGTTCGACTACGAATAAAAGTAAAAAATTGAGGTTTGACTTTCTTATTTAGTTCAGCCTAACAGAAAATGTACAAATACAATTTTATCCTTTGGATCAATGAAATTAACAGAGAGAAAATGGCTTTTGACGGGTAGATTGAAGTTTTTATACTTTTAGAGGGTAAATTGAAGTATGTCAATCTAATAAGAAGGTAAAATGAAATTAACCATAAAATAAATTATGTTTATTATAAAGACATGTCTAATTAATTGTGCCTTATTGTTGGGTGATTTCTATTACTATAGGTGTCAGTGTGCAAGTGTATATAACAAGTAATATACTGATGAGTATTCAGATCATCTTCACAAAAATTGATATTATCAAACTTGCTACAACAATCTTAACAATGCAGTTTTGTTCTATTTAAAATAAGACAATTTATAAAACTAATGAATTAACTAAACTAAAAATGCAATAAAGAAAATTCTCACTTCAAACATGAGGACAAACTCAATAAGAATAGAGTAGTTGAGTGATTAAACTCACTTAATGATGTTGATTGTTTCTCTAATTAAGATCTTGTTGTTATACCATCTATTACAGCACTGGGCAGAATCTTTTATGCATCCTCAGCTGTCACCTGTTAGAAATCTTATATCTAAATGCAACCTAACGATGATCAATTGTTATGTTAACATTAGATATAACATTATGCATTCTAAGTTCTAATTGCTCTATAAGATGAATTCATATGTCTAGTTCTTCACTAAGTTTGGATCAAATATGGCCTTATGCAAATTAAGGTTTACTCAATTTGAAAAACCCAATCTAAAACCAAGTATTGTTTTAATTTGATCTACTAAGTCAGACCTTTTTAGGCTCTTTCTTAGCTAATATCCACCAAATGGGTGGTCAGTTGAACTAGGAAATTCAATAGGTGAAATTAAGATAAAATATTATAGCAAATACAGAGCAAGACACATATGTCAGTCAAACATCCATTAAGATCGTTTATCATTCAATTACAATCAAATTAAGTTCATGATTTACGATAAAAAAATAAATAAAATTGTTTTAGTCATCAAATACATTCTCATAAATAAATAGAAAACAAGAAAATAAGAAGAAGAACTTAGTTCTACTTGGTCTTAGTGATATTTTCTATGTTCCTCCTCAAATCTTCTATTATAGCCCTCAATATCTCTCTTAATTTTTGTTTTCTTGTTGTTTTCTTTTTTGTATTTTCCTTGATGACAGCTCCTCCTTTTTCTTTTCATGCGTGCTCCTTTTATAACTTGAGACTAGGGCAACCGAAAGTGTGTGGCACATATCCTTCGTTTCTGGAAACTTCATATTGAAATCTTTTAGTTATTTCATGTGAAATTCAGTCTGTCAATACTACAGCATCTGCACTGTTCCAAACTTGTTTTAACTCCTCTATAGCCAAGTTCTTTCATTAGCTCTGCAAGTATGTTGCAGCAACATTCCATTCCTAAAATTTGAGCTTTTGGCCACCTACAATTATGTATGTAATTTAAACACAAAATAATCCAAATCAATTCAATTTATTAAAAATAATCTAAAATTGGTTCACATGCAAAATGTAACTAAAATGCAATAAAAACACATCATTCGCTCTCTAACTAATATTGATTTAAGTCTAAAATTGTCATGATAGCTCTTATTTCATAGAGTCATCACTTATAGAAGGCGTATATTTTCACTTAAGGATACATCCATTCATATTATCATTTAATTTGAAATGGTGATGGTTCATTTTGAACCATTGGTTAAAATTAAATATTGATCCAATTGCCATAAATGAAGGGATATCATAAAAGGTAATAACCGAAACAAAAGGGCACAAGTATATTTATAAATAGAGGTCATGTATAGGCTATTTAGACATAAGCATAATGAACCTCCACCACTCTTTTTCTTATTCCTCTTTTTTAAAATGAATTTCATTGTACAACACATTTTTATGCATCAATATCCAGTATATTGTTTTCTGTAGGAACAATATATTGATTCTTGGCAAGCTTCCAACATTCAAGACTATTTAAGTTTGTTTTCGTCAATGCATAATGCAAATAAACAAATAAATGCTTCATGATATTCTAGAAAGCAACATTTGTAACATGCCTTGAATTATACATTATTTTTCTGCAGTTTACCTATTATTATTATTTTCTTTCTGTACACAAATTTGCAAACACCTTACTTTATATAATAAAATTCCACTATTATTACTGCAATTCTCTACATTTGTTATTCCCTAAAAGGATATATCCCAATATGCTGTGAAATGAAGGAGTTATCGTGCTTGTTTTCTTGTTCAGCTTGTTAGAAGAGGAGGTCAAGTGAATGCGAATCAGAGAGCTCCGTGAGCAATACCTCTAATACTTTCTCGCTGAAAGGAGCGGCAATAGCAGTGTCAGAGGCATTGTAAAGAGTAGCAGGCGATTAGAGAGCTTAAGGAAGAGTGCCGCAAAGAGCAATGGGAACGTGATAAGGAAATAGAAAGAGAGCAATCCGAAGACATAATAGCGTCCCATGAGACCTGGAGGAAAAGTAATTTTGGCAACTATGCGAGAAGTAAGAGGCAAGGCAAAAGAGGTAGTGCATGTAAAGATGTGAGAGACAATACCAAAAACAATTAATGAGGAGGACTTGTCGATGATGTTGTTGATGATCAGGGGCGGAGCTCAGGGGGAAATTTTACGGAGGCTAATTTTAAACTTCTAATTTTTATGTTATTATATATAAACTTTCTACATTAATTGTTCAGGGGCCAATATGGACATTTTACACTAATTTTTCATATTTTATTTAAAAATCCTAAAACTTTTAAAATTCTGCATGGGTCAGGGCACCCTCTAGTCTTATATGGCCTCCGCCCTCGTTGATGATGATAAAAAACAGCAATCAGCATCACCAAGATCAAAAGCGGCAATACGAGCAGTGTTTAAAAAAATGTGAGAGGCGAGAGGAGGGAGTCGTAGCAGTGCAAGCTGCTACGAGAAACAGAGGCAGAAAGAGCAACGAAGAAGAGAAAAAAAGGGAATGTTTAACCCCTCAAGCAACTGGCAGGGATCAGAAGAAGAGCAATAAAGGAGCAATCCTTACTACTTTCACTAACAAAGATTCTGGTATCAACTGAGGTCCGATTCATGTTATATGAGGGTTTTACAGATAAACTTGGGATTTAAGTAAGACAATTTTATATAAATGCAAGTCTAATAAGTAAAAGACCCACCAAGCAAATTAATAAATAATGCTTTTTCCAAACGTCTTAAATGTTTTGTTACACATCTTCTAGTTTCGGTATTTTAAGGAGATTGCAATGCATAGTTAGCATATAAACATGTTGTGTAAGCAATAGTTGTGGCCTCTTAACTGACATAGATCGTGCTTTTTAGTTCACTTATGGTGAGTTATAAGAATTATTTTTCATTTCAAACCTTTTTCGTTTCTTTTCTATTTTGTTCTTTGTGCTATGTATGAGTATAGTCAGACTTCTACTGATATTTTTCAAAATTTATACTTATATACTTTGGATCCTTCGTTTATGTCACCAATATTGCAAGGATAATATTAAGGGTCCAATTATGTTACCGCTATAGTAACATACCACATTCTTTTGTCTTTTCCTTATCAACTGTTAGATTAAACTCAAAACAAGTGCAATGGCTAAGATGTTTCTGTTGGGTTATTAACATTAAACTTCCGAATGTTTACTGTAAAATCACAAAAGTAACAAAAATCTTGACACATAAGTCCATAAATTTACAATTCATTATTCAATAATATTAAAACATTTTAATTACTTTAAAAATATAATTAAATAATGTATTAATTAATTATATTAAAAATTGATTATTATATAATAAGCTAATATAATTAATAATATACACTTAAATATTATATAAAAATAAAATTATAATAGTATATTATAGTAATTAATATAAAAATTGATTATTATTTAACAATTTAATATAACTAATAATAAATACATAAATAATGTATAAAATAAAAATAAAAATATAATATAATATTATGTTATGTTATGTTATTTAATTATTTTAAAATAATTAGTGTATAAAAAAAATTATTTTTAAATATTTAATATAAAAATAATAAATACTTAAATATTAATAAATTTGAATAATATTAATTTAAAATTAAAGGTAATCTAAATAGTGATATAAAATATTATTATCTATACTACAGTTCATGTTGCACCAGACCTGATGTTGTATTACAATTTAATACACCTTAACGACACAAACTGTAATACAATGCAACTAATGCAATACAATTTATTGTGTCAAATGACCTAGTTAATTTCACTGATAAATTGATTCATTCTTATATTTGAATTAATATATTTAAATTAATATTCTTTCTTATTAATTAATTAATTTAATATATAGTAAAACCATGTATTAATTAAAAACCATATTTTATGATAAATATGAGTATAAATTTGGTCTCTTGTTATTAATTTGTTGTTAATATTTTTTTTCATAATACTTATTCAATATACAGCAAATAATTTCAATATGCAATAAAAATATATTAATTTACCAATTAAAATTTTTTTTATTGTTTAATAAGAAGGTATCAAAAAGTGAGAGGGGATGACAACTTGCTCATCATGTATTCTTACATCTACGAGCTTGATGAATAAGTTTAGAAACTTTTAATAAAAATTTGAAGGTAAAGCCATTTTATGCTCTACACTTATTTGAGAACCTTTTTCGTATCTCATGTTCAATAATTTTGAGTTAGTGATAGAATTTAGTTGCTAATTTCTAGAGATATTGAGCTGAAATTAGTAGGCATGTAAAGAATTCAATCCATTTTTTTTATAGCATTTTAATTAATTTATTTAGTACAAATAAAAAATTAGTTTTATCAAGGATATATTTGACATTTAGGTAAGTGGAGTAAATTTTCTTTTTAAAACTTTGATGACGGGTGTGTGAATTAATAATTAAAAAATACAGTTACTTTTTTATTTAAATTTAAAAAAATCAAAATAAGTAGGACTAATGAGTCAAAATTTAAAATTATCTAATTTTTAATTTTAAAATAAAACAGGGATTGTAGTGTAATTAACCCAAAAGACAAAAAGTATGGTATGCTCCTACTGTAGTAGTCACATACGATGATCCTAATATTGAATATGAAGTCGGCTGTCGCTGCTTAATTGGACTTTCTTATGAGGACCGTCAGTGATACATTCTAACCTCATTAATGAGAGGTTTGGCTAGCTGCCTAGTTGGACTTTCTCATAAGCAATGTCCAACAAATTAATAAGCCTAGTTGGTCATATGGGCGAAGATATTAAACATACTATAATCAACTTGACAGAATTCTAATATTGCGAGCTGGACCAAAAATTTGTAGGATAAATTTAGTTACGATTATTGACCGAAAGTCGCAACAAGAAGAAAATTTTGACTAGAGTTCTTCTCCATTGATGAATTAAGAAGGGAAATTTTCTCAAAAGAATAGTGACTTGTTCATTTTACAACTATACATGCATGCGCGTTTACGTCTTGAACTAACCCAAACTCGCAGCCCTATAAGGAGGTGTAAATACAACGATGTATTAGTTCATAGTAAATATTCGATACTATATATATGTTCACAGTCAGCCTCAATATTGCATGCAATACATTAAGCAGCAGTTGATCAAAAACTGAAAATGCCTACAACAAGCTGTGTTTCTTTACGTTTAGGGCCACTGGTTTCACTAAGAACACGTTCATGGCAGCAGGGACGATCCCTGCATTCAAATTCATTGTCATGCATATGCCAGTTATCGTCTCTGCCGAAGCCATTGGTCACAGATTTCAAAACCTCGCCTCGTCAAAACGTATGTTAATTAAATACTTTTCCACCCCATGTCTTTAATTAAATATTTTTCCATCCCATGTCTTTCTTTTGTTACCGTTAGATATTTCTTTTATGGCTTTAATTTGATTACATTTTATGATGTTGTTGTTTTTAGGTATTAACATATGAAGGTGATCGTGGTACCAAGAGCTTGGAAGAAGAATTGCAGGAGAGAACAAGGAAGGCTCTGAGGAAATCTAGCAATGATCCAACGGCTACAATGAAGTTGATCGACACCATTCAGCGGCTGGGAATAGGGTACCATTTTGAAGATGAAATTATGGACCGACTTCAAAGGTTTTCCGACGGGGATGCAGCCGGTGAAGAAAATCTCTTTGAAAATGCACTTCGTTTTAGGTTGCCGAGGCATAATGGATTACCAGCTTGCACCGGTAAATTACTAAATTAACCCAGTAAAATCACATTGCCTTTCATCGAAGAGAGTTTTGGTGTTACATTTTTAAGTGAATGACAATGTGATTATGCCCTTGTAAGTTATGATTTCAATTTAATGTAATTTTTTGTTTGGTTAATAGATATTTTCAAGAAATTTATTAACAAGGAAGGGAAGCTAAAGGAGTCCGTGTCGAAAGATACACGGGGTATGTTGAGTTTGTATGAGGCATCTTACTTGGCCACACAAGATGAAGACATATTATTTCAAGCCATGGAATTCACAAAAACTGAACTCACACAGTCAGTATCACTTATGGATTCACAATCCAGTAGGCATGTTGTTCAAGTCTTGGCACTTCCAAGGCACTTGAGGATGTCGAGATCTGAAGCTGGAAACTACATTAATGAATATAGCCAATCATGGAACCATGACCAGACTCTGCTTCAACTTGCGAAGTCAGATTTTAATATGGTTCAGTCATTGCACCAAAGAGAGTTGGCTGAGATAAAAAGGTTGGCCTCTAACAATAACATGATAGATTATTTAGTCAACGTCAACAATTAATTGGTATTTCTGTTATGTTCTTTTAGGTGGTGGAAGCAATTGGGTCTAGTTGACAAACTTGGCTTCGGTAGAGATAGACCATTAGAGTGCTTCTTATGGACCGTGGGTATATTTCCGGAACCATATTATTCTAACTGCCGGATTGAGCTAGCCAAAACCATTGCGTTGCTATTGGTCATTGATGATATCTTTGACACTTATGGCTCACTGAGCGACCTGGTTCTCTTCACCGAAGCAATTCAAAGGTTTGATTGATGCCTCCCGTTTTACATTACTATCTATAATTTGAGCCTCTGCGGCCTGCAATACATAATATTATTCAGCGGATTTTTTGCAATTAATTTATAATGCAGATGGGATCTTGGTGCAATGGAGCATATTCCTGAATATATGAAGATATGTTACATGGCATTGTACAACACCACCAATGAAATTTCCTACAGGATTCTCAAAGATCATGGATGGAACGTTGTTCCGCAATTAAAAAGAACGGTAATGCTCTTTCGGATATGCTCAGATGACAAATGTAATATATTTAAGATATTGTAACATCCGAACTAAGAGGCCCCTTTTTAATTTGTTGCAGTGGATCGACATATTTGAAGCTCAACTTTCTGAAGCTAAGTGGTTTAGTGAGGGATATGTACCCACACAAGAGCAATATTTAAGAAATGGAGTTCAACAGGAGGTACTTATATGGCATTGGTGCATGCTTTCTGTCTCATGGGACAAGGCGTTACCAAAGAAACTTTGGCAATGATGGAGCCATATCCTAATCTCTTCTCTTGCTCAGGCAAAATTCTTCGGCTCTGGGATGATTTGGGAACTGCCAGAGTATGTGATTTTAGCATCAACTTGATCAATATGTATTATCAATCAATACATTTTTGTTAGAAAAAATTAGATTTTCTTTTTTTCTTTTTTACCCCTTTACAGGAGGAGCAAGAGAGAGGAGATGTTGCATCTAGTATAGAATGTTACATGAGGGAGAAGACGATTTCATGTGAAGAAGAAGCCAGAAAGCACATAAGGCAGCTGATCCGCAGCTTGTGGGTAGAGCTCAATGGAATGTTAGTGGCTCCAGCAGCATTGCCTGCATCCATAGTCAATGCTTCATTGAATCTTGCTAGAACTGCACAAGTTGTGTATCAGCATGGTGATGATAGTACTGTTACCAGTGTCAATGGCCATATAGAGAGACTGTTTTACAATCCCCTTACCTAGGAACAAGGCCACATGTAAAGAGAAAAGACTTATGAAATCTGGTTTAAAAACTACACTGATTTTAGCGACCTCAGCTATATATTAATTCATATTGAAGAAGGTTGTATGAGTTAGCTTAAAGGGCTACACATAATGTAATTTTGATGATAACAAACATGTGTCTTAAGTAAAAATAATAAATGTTTGGGGGTATTCCAGCGAGACCAGAAAGAACGAGCAGGACTAGACGAGTAGGCAGCTGGAAGTAGGGCTTGCTTGGACAAAGACGAGCAGAGGGAAATGGAGCACGTAGCATGTGGCTAGAGCAGAACCATCCCGCTCCAGCCCAAACGTACTATCCATGAAGCTAGTTTGTTGTTGGAGGCGCGGTACCATTCCCTGAGAACGTGCGGCGAGAAAACCCGGTCAATACTAGTTTAAGTGGCACGCTCACCAACCCGAGACTTGAAGCCACGCAGAACATGCAACCACCTATCACCGCAGTCAGAAGGATACACGCAACCACCCACCATCGCAGTCATGGAGATACACACAACCACCTACCACCGCAGTAATGGAGATACACACAATCACCTACTACCGCAGTAATCCAGGTACACGCAACCACCTGCCACAGCAGTGATGAAAACACACGCAACCGCCTGTCACGGAGAAGGAAGAAGGATCCTCGGGAGGCCTATAAAAAGGCAGCCCGCGAAGGTAAAAGGGTTGGATTTTTTATCACTCTGAGGGGCTAAAAAAGTAAATAATTTGAAACCGATAAAAAAACTAAGGCCAAAAGATTTACGGCCAGTCTTTCCCCAAAAACCTTCTTATCTGACTTGAGCGTCGGAGAGTTTACGCCGGGAAAACACCCGGCGCACTCTGACTCGTATTGTGAACGCAGGAAACCAATAAAAGTAACTGGGCGAGGAGAAGTTCTGGTCGAGATAAAGTTGAACGAGCAGGAAGCTTGGTCGCAGAAGAGCACGACCAGATTTTCGCATCAACATTTTTGGCGCCGTCTGTGGGGATCTCGATCAAAAAGCCTTACTTGGCAACAGGGACGGGGATAAAGTAAGAGGAGAACACCATGGAGATTGGGGGAAGTAATGCGCTAGGGGGAGACGCAACGCTGAGTGATTCCATGTTTGGCAGGATGGAAAGGATGGAAAGGCAGATGGAGGCCCTAGCATCCATTCTCGATGAGTTGCGTAATGACCGGAGGGATAATCGGGAAGAGAGGGTGAGAGCTGGTGGACCAGCACCGGGCTACGATGCTATGAGAAGGGATGATACTACTAGGAGATTTGGCGGCGAGGGAGGTTGCTGCTCTATGCGGGAAGATGTTCATAGAAGGGAAGGCCAATCTCTAGGAGGACCAAACTTCAATGAGGACGCCGGAATGACGAATTCAGAGGAGACAGAACTCCGACAACCAATGCACGACGTTGATCCGCGGCGGGATGAGATTGCAACCCGAGTTCCTGGTCGGAGAATGCAATTGGAAGAAGAAGTGCGCAGGCTAGCGCAGGTGCTCGATGACATGCAGGGAAAGAGCAGAGCGCTTGGTTGGAGAATCATGTTGGACGAAGAATCACCTCTCTCGGCGGAGATCATGAGGGCAACCATCCCGAAAGACTTTCGTCACCCCGACCTTCGATACTTAGGGCGAACTGATCCATTGGTGCACGTCGAGTGTTTCAACGACATGATGGGGGTACAGGGGCTATCTCCAGCCCAGAGGTGCAGGATGTTCCCGTTATCTTTGGAGGGACGTGCACGCGAGTGGTACAGGAAGTTTCCTCGCAGGAGTATCAGAACTTTCGAGCAGATGTGCCAGGAGTTTGCGGAGCAGTTCCAAGGAGCAATGGCACCGGAAGACGATATGATGGAGTTAAAGGGCATGAAGCAAGGGGAGCAAGAAGCCCTGCGAGACTTCATCAAAAGGTATCACCGAGCTATCCTGGATTTAGGCGCCTTCAACTATCCTCAGTTGCTAAAAGGATTGAGAGAGGGGGTGAGGATAGGAAGGCTGTGGTATAACTTGAGGAGCCCGCTCATTAAGACTTACGCAGCCGCGTATGAGCAGGCCAAACGAGATATGGAGATCGAAGAGGAGAAGGCTGCAAGGATCAGAATAGACCAGCTGGAAGGATAGGGGAAAGAGAAGAGGGCGTCACCAGGAAGTGGGCCGATGAGAAGGAAAGATCACCCGATACCTGGTCGTAATGCAGCAGGCCGAGCTACCACTTACCAACCTCATCAGAGACCACCACAGCACCAGCGCGGTAGAGCACCACCTCCTCGGTCACTAGTGAGGGAACCTTGGAGACGACACGATGCAGCATATGGCAATCGTCATCCCCAGCCCCACAATACTAGAGAGAGCAGACCAGAAGCGCTGCCACCACCGCTGACTCGGAGTGGTGCATATGAGGAAAGGGTCGTGCATAGGATAGACCAGAATCAGGACTATGGGCGATACACCACCTTGAAGGTCCCCCTGGACGACGTGTACGAGGCCATAAGGGATCGAGGGTTGCTGCATCCCCCTGCTCCTATAACTAAGTTAGCCAACAAAAGAGATAGGGGACGTTATTGTAAGTTCCATGAGACTCACGGGCATACCACCGTGGGATGCAGAGATCTCAAGACCCAGGTCGAGGATTTGGTGAGAAATCGCTACCTAGATGAATTTATAGATGGGGATTTCCCCAGTGAGGCCTCAACGTATGAGGAAGAGCAAGGTAGCAGAAGCTTGAGGCGTGAGCAGCCTCACGTGAGGGTGATCGCTGGGGGGCCAACATTGGCCGGAGATTCTAACAGAGCAAGGAAGAACTATGCGAGATACGCCATGACTAGCAAAGAGGTGTTCTTCAATACCCCGGCGGTGAAACGGGTGAAAGTCAGGCAGGTTCCGATCATGTGGACTGATAAGGACGAAGAAATGATTTTATACTCTCACGAGGATGCCCTAGTCATCAAAGCCACTGTTACGAGCAAGGGGTTCGATAGGATATTGGTAAACATAGGGAGTTCGGTCGATGTGTTGTTCAAATCGACTCTGGAGGAAATGGGGTTAACAGACCTGAAGTTGGACTATACCAACACATCCCTAAAGGAGTTTGTAGGAGGGAAGTTGGTCCCTCTGGGCACGGTTGAGCTGCCGGTAGCAATTGGGAACGCGCCGACAGAGCTGACAACGATGCTGGACTTCGTGGTAGTGGACGAGGAAGGCCCCTACCATATGATTCTGGGCCGACCATTTCTAAGGATGACCAAAGCGGTATTGTCCAACCATTACCTGGCCCTGAAGTATCGGGTAAATGGGCTCGTAGGAGTGGTGCGAGGAGACCAGAGAACAGCACGGAGCTGTTACTCTTCGGCAGCAAAGGAAACCATGCAAATAACGTCCCTCGATAACCGAGTGGAGAGCAGGAAAGGCAGACAAGAGCCGGTCGAGGAGTTGACGACGGTAAGGTTGGGACCAGAGAGTTCGGACAGAACAATCAAGATCGGGTCAAGGCTACAGGAGGAACAAAAAAGGGAGTTGGTGCAGTGTCTACGGGCTTATGCAGATGTCTTTGCATGGACGCATGAAGACATGCCGGGGATTGACCCAGAGATTGCGTGCCACAAACTGGCAATAAAAAAAGGGGCGAAGGCAGTAAGGCAGAAGAGGAGATGCTTCAATCAGGAAAGATATGGCGCCATAAATGGCGAGGTTGAGAAGCTCCTAAAGGCAGGCTTCATCCGGGAAGTTAATAACCCCGAGTGGATATCCAATGTAGTGTTGGTGAAAAAGGCAAATGGCAGGTGGAGGATGTGTGTGGATTTCATGGATTTGAACAAGGCCTGCCCGAAGAATAGCTTCCCTTTGCCAAAGATCGACCAGCTCGTAGACTCCACAGCCGGACATGGTCTGCTCAGTTTCATGGATGCATTCTCGGGATATAATCAAATCCCAATGTTCGGGCAGGACGAGGAGAGCACCGCATTTATTACCAACCAGGGGTTGTTCTGCTATAAAGTAATGCCGTTCGGTTTGAAAAATGCGGGTGCTACGTATCAGAGGCTGGTGAACAAGATTTTCAAGCCACTAATCGGGAGAACAATGGAGGTGTATGTAGACGACATGATCACCAAGTCCAAACGCCCAGAAGAATATGTCAAGCACCTTGAGGAGACCTTTTCACTCCTGAGGCAGTACAAGATGAAGCTCAACCCAGAGAAGTGTGCTTTTGGGGTAGAATCTGGGAAATTCCTCAGGTTCATGGTAAGCCACAGGGGAATCGAGGCGAATCCCGAGAAAATCCAAGCGATCATTCAGATGAAGTATCCTCGCAACATTAAGGAAGTGCACAGCTTAACAGGAAGGATCGCGGCCTTGAACCGGTTCATCTCCAAAGCCATAGATAAATGTCAGCCATTCTTCCAAGTAATAAAGAAAGGGAAGAGAACAGAGTGGACCCCAGAATGCGAAGGAGGCCTTTCAGAACTTAAAGCTGTACTTGCAGCGAGCACCTCTGTTGTCCACACCAAAAGAGGGGGACAAGTTGTCATTGTATTTGGCGGTGTCTAACCGGGCCACAAGCTCCGTCCTTGTGAGGGAGGAAGATGGGGTTCAATACCCGATATATTATACTAGCAAGGCCCTACTTGACGCCGAGACCAGATATCAGCAGTTGGAGAAGTGGGCTCTTGCTCTCGTGGTCGCTACTCGCAAGCTGAGACCGTACTTCCAAGCTTTTCTCATCTCGGTAATAACAAACCAACCATTACGTCAAACTCTACATAAACCAGATTCTTCGGGACGACTCGTGAAATGGGCCATGGAGCTGAGTGAGTTCGACATTGACTATAAACCACGAGCAGCAATTAAGGCACAGGCAATGGCTGATATCATAGCAGAGTTTGCAGAGCCGGAGGCCTGTCCAAGGCACCAGACAGTAGTGAAGCCCGAGTATGGTAGATGTTTGTTGATGGCTCGTCAGGGGAGCAAGGAGCAAGGGCCGGAGTTGTTATGGAAGGACCTGAAGGGGAAGAGGTCTCTTATGCTGTGAAGTTAGGCTTCGCGGCGACAAACAATCAAGCTGAGTATGAAGCTCTGATAGCAGGTTTGGAGCTGGCTAAGGCCATGAAGACGGAAAGAGTGAGGATTAGAACTGACTCGCAATTGGTCACGAATCACGTCAGCGAAAAAGATGGAACAGTACCTCAGAATAGTGAAGCAGATGATGGGAAGATTTGAGGCAGTAGAAGTGGTACAGATTCCCAGAGAGCAAAACAGCCGAGCAGACATCTTGGTTCGGATGGCAGCGGTAACAGACCCAAAAATGCCCAAGTCAATCCCACTGTAGGTGAAGTCCAGTCCGAGTATTAAACCGAAGCTGGAGGTGTTGGGACTAGAGCAGGATAGTTCGTGGATGGACCCCCTGATCGCATATCTCAGAGATGGGATTTTACCCCCAGACAAGCTGCAAGCTCGGAAGATCAGGGCCCAGGCCTCGAGGTACACATTGATTGATGAGGTGTTATACCGACGAAGATATACTCTCTCTTTCCTTCGGTGCTTGAATGAGGATGATGCGGATTACGTGATGAGAGAAGTACATGAAGGGATTTGCGGGAACCATTCTGGTGGGAGATCCCTGGCCCACAAAGTTCTGAGGCAGGGGTATTCTGGCCAACGATGCATAGGGATGCGCAAGAGAAGACCAGGAGCTGCACAAGTTGCCAAAGTTTTGCAAGTTTCTCCAACCAGCCACCAGAGAGGCTCACTTCAATGGTATCCCCTTGGCCATTTGCCCAGTGGGGAATAGACCTAATTGGCCCAATGCCGATGGGGCGAGGAGCAGCGACACATGCAATAGTTGCAATTGATTACTTCACAAAGTGGATAGAAGTAGAGGCCCTCAGCAGCATTACGGAGAAAAAGACAACCGATTTTGTCTGGAGGAATCTAATCTGTCGATATGGAATCCCTCATGCCTTGATAACGGACAATGGTAGACAATTTGACAACCATAGCTTCAGGAATTTTTGCCAGGACCTCGGCATAGAGTTGAAGTATTGTTCACCTGCTCATCCACAGTCCAATGGGCAAGTAGAAGCAGCCAATAAGACGATCAAGAAGCTCATCAAAACCAGACTGGGAGCAAAAAAGGGAGCTTGGGTTAATGAACTGCCAGGTGTATTATGGGCATACAGAACAACCCATAAGACAGCAACCGGGGAAACTCCGTTTGCCTTGGCCTTCGGGCACGAGGCAGTTGTGCCAACCGAGATAGGAACGGCCACGCATCGAACAGAATATTTCAACGAGCAAGAAAACGACGACCAGATGTGCTTAAATCTGGACCTGCTAGATGAGAAGGGGGAACAAGCATCGAAGCGAGTAGTCATTTACCAGCAAAAGGTTGCTCAGTATTACAACCAGAAGGTGAATTTGCGGCAATTCAAAGTTGGAGATTGGGTATTGAGGAGAGTGAACCAAAATACAAAAGATCTGACTCAAGGGGTACTTGGTCCAAACTGGGAGGGGCCGTACAGAGTCAAGCAGCTGGTTGGACCTGGACCCTACAAGCTGGTTCGAGCATATGGCCACGAGGTGAAGCGACCATGGAACGCGGTGCACCTTAGGAAGTACTTTCAATAAAATTTGTAAGCCCCAACACATATTTCCATTCGTGATTGTTGCTCCATGTTTTATGCTTTATTTATTTTACATCAAGCAATACCCTGTAAGCTAAATGTAATGAAAGAGGAAATTTGGCCTGCCGTGCTGCTCACAAAATTCGCTAAGGCATGTAAAGGCTCACGTCTCAAAGCCTGTTTTATGGCGAGGCCGAAGCCAAGCATGCCAGGATCTGCTCGACCAAGCAAAGGCGAGCAAAATCTGAAATTTAGAAAATTCGCTAAGGCGTGTAAAGGCTCACGTCTCAAAGCCTGTTTTATGGCGAGGCCGAAGCCAAGCATGCCAGGATCTGCTCGACCAAGCGAAGGCGAGCAGAATCTGAAATTTAGAAAAATTCGCTAAGGCGTGTAAAGGCTCACGTCTCAAAGCCTGTTTTATGGCGAGGCCGAAGCCAAGCATGCCAGGATCTGCTCGACCAAGCGAAGGCGAGCAGAATCTGAAATTTAGAAAAATTCGCTAAGGCGTGTAAAGGCTCACGTCTCAAAACCTGTTTTATGGCGAGGCCGAAGCCAAGCATGCCAGGATCTGCTCGACCAAGCGAAGGCGAGCAGAATCCGAAATTTAGAAAAATTCGCTAAGGCGTGTAAAGGGTCACGTCTCAAAGCCTGTTTTATGGCGAGGCCGAAGCCAAGCATGCCAGGATCTGCTCGACCAAGCGAAGGCGAGCAGAATCCGAAATTTAGAAAAATTCGCTAAAGCGTGTAAAGGCTCACGTCTCAAAGCCTGTTTTATGGCGAGGCCGAAGCCAAGCATGCCAGGATCTACTCGACCAAGTAAAGGCGAGCAGAATCCTATGCCTCAAGAATTTTTCAAGGCGTGTAAAGGCTCACGTCTCAAAGCCTGTTCTATGGCGAGGCCAAAGCCAAACATGCTGGGATCCGCTCGACCACGCGAAGGCGAGCGGAGTCAAGCGTCAAAAAAATTTTCTAAGGCACACAACAGCTCACCAAGTTTCAAAACCAACCTTACGGCAAGACCAGACGATAAACGTGCCCAGATTTTCTCGGCCTAACAAGTCGAGCAAACATCCAGGGAAACGAGATTTTCACTAAGGCATGGAAAAATAACGGAAGGAGAAAGTAAACAACAATATATTTCATTAAGCTTAAGTAACGGAGCTGCTACATATAACATCCAAAAAAAAAATCTAACAAGTCCAAATTTAAACAACGGGTGGGTCAACATGAAGGGGGGGATCTCCTCGACCATGACTGGTTCCGCCCCCTCGGCATCCTCTTTAGCTTCCTCCTCGTCCATATGCTGAGAAACAACTTCTGCAAAACCATCCATATTGAGATCTGGATGTCGCTTCTCAAGGACTGCCATGATGCTGCGATACGAATGTCGAAGCCCCTGGTTGTATCGGAGTTCCGCTTCATTCTCTATGTCCTCGAGCTGGATTCGCGAAGAGATTCGAGCTGAGCCTCATACATGGTCTTCTGCCTTCGCAGTTCTTCCTGGACCTTGGTCAGCTCATCGTCGAGAGTAGCGGCTTTAGCTTTAGCAAGAGCCTCCTTCTCCTGCAACTTCAGATTTCTGAGGTTCAGATCCCCCGCTTTCTTCTCGGCTTTGTCAGCTCTGGCGACCGCCGCCTTATTCTCTTCCTTCATCTTTTTCTCCTGCCGGTTAGACTTGGCCTGATAGTAAGCGAGCATGCAGCTAAGATGGATAGCACCGAACTGCATGGCACCCATCAGGTCAGGCAGGGCCAATCTGGAAAACTCCTCCACATCCTTCTTGCTCACATGTACGGAAAGGTCGTTCATGAATGAGACCAGGTGATTTGGAATGCGGGGAGTGGGCTTCTTCGAAGCAGAGGAGGAACCTGGCTCAGTGGCTGCTCGGCTACTCTCCACAACAACGGCAAGAAGAGGTTGGCAGGGTTTTCAGAAGAGAGGTCTGCTCTGCTGTGAGGGCTCGCTTCGTAGCAGGAGCCTCCTTATCTTCACCCTTCTTGGAAGTCTGAGAGCGGGTACGCTTCCTGGTCAAAGCGGCAATCACGGCATCTTCCATCGGAGGCTCGGTGATTATCAAACCAAATGCGATCAGATTCTCGAGGCTTAACAGCTCGCGGTAGGAGCAGGACTTAGCCAACACAGATTCCACTAGCTTCAGCGGCCCCGGCTCAAGAGGGAAGTGAACACCCCAAGAAACTGCAAAACGAGCAGACAATTGGTTAAGATCAAAACGACAAAAGTGAGAATTACTATAGAGTAAAGACATCTAAAGCGAGCAGGCAACCTAGGACCATGAATCGAGATGGGACGTAGTAGTCCTTCTCGTCAACCCATGCAACTTGACCCCAAGGACCCCCAGCAAAAAAGAACTTGCTCTTCCAAGACCCACCACCCCCCATCGGAAGCCCAGTCACGGGTTTCCTGCTTTTAGAGCTAGATTGAAAATAGTACCAACCGGGATCTTTGGGGCTGCTCTTTAACTGATATAAGTGACGCAAATCGTCAATGGTGGGCTCGCGTTTACAACACCTATGCCACAAGACGAACAGACCAGAAAGCACCCTCCACCCGTTGGGGTTCAACTAACCAGGAGATAGATGCAACTCACTAAATATCCGAGCAAAGTATGGGTGCAAGGGGCACCTCAACCCATGTTTGAAGCTCTCCAGAAACAACGTAACATAACCCTTAGGAGGCCGACTAGGGGCGTCCTTTTTCCCGGGGACCCTAAGGGGTATAGCATTCGGGATCCCGTATTGATCCCGAAGAGCCTCAAGCTCGTCTACTGTGGTCGTGCAAGTGATCAAATCAATCGAGTAATGGTACGACTGTGCCCTACCCCCGGCCATACTCCTAGTTTCTGGTTGAAACGACTCTGGTAAAGGCTCCCCCCCCCCCGAATCACCCTTCCGCTCGTCACTTAAGGTGCCTGACGAGCCAGATGTTCCCACTTCACCGCTGTTTAGGCTCGAGGAGGTCGTTTCTGGGGACATCCTTCTAGCCCTAATTGAGACATCAAGGTTACTAGGCTCTAAAGGGATCCTGGGGTCGAAGGCGGCGTCGGCGAGCAGACTAGGTAAGAAGTCTAACTCGTCATCGTCGTCTATCTCGATGACTTTCTCCTTACCCTTCGACATTTCTCAACCTACCACCCTAGCACCACCACCGACTAATACCCAGACAACAGAAAAAGAAAGAGAGGTGTCTACAACTATTGAAGAACGAGGAAATAGAAGCGGTACTTGAAGAATCAGTCGTCGAGGAGGAAGTCCTAGTCGGAATGAGTGTTTCGACTGGAGGGAATCAAGGGTGGAGGTGTAATTGCCGAAAATCATTCGCCGGAAAACAGAGAAAACGGTGAACGCGCTGGGTAAAAAAGTGTTTTGAAATTTCCAAATGAGGGAAAACGTCTGGGCTGCCAGTATTTAAATGGGCCCAAATCCCGAGGGCTTACGACTCTTGGTTTGAAATTCAAACGGAAGGCTTGATTTCCGCCACGTCGCTTCACCCGCAATTAAATGCGACACGACTCTTGGCAGCTTTTTCCACCCAACGTAAGCCGAGATTGTTGAGTTTCTACTGTCGGTTCACTTCGTTATCCAACACTAGAAACTGGGGGACCTGTGTTTGGGGGTATTCCAGCGAGACCAGAAAGAATGAGCAGCACTAGACGAGCAGGCAGCTGGAAGTAGGGCTTGCTTGGACAAAGACAAGCAGAGGGAAATGGAGCCCGTAGCATGTGGCTGGAGCAGAACCATCCCACTCCAGCCCAAACGTACTATCCATGAAGCTAGTTTGTTGTTGGAGGCGCGGTACCATTCCCTGAGAACGTGCAGCGAGAAGACCCGGTCAACACTAGTTGAAGTGGCACGCTCACCAACCCGAGACTTGAAGCCACGCAGAACATGCAACCACCTACCACCGCAGTCAGAAGGATACACGCAACCACCCACCATCGCAGTCATGGAGATACACACAACCACCTACCACTGCAGTAATGGAGATACACACAATCACCTACTACCGCAGTAATCGAGGTACACGCAACCACCTGCCACAGCAGTGATGAAAACACACGCAACCGCCTGTCACGGAAAAGGAAGAAGGATCCTCGGGAGGCCTATAAAAAGGCAGCCCGCGAAGGTAAAAGGGTTGGATTTTTTATCACTCTGAGGGGCTAAAAAAGCAAATAATTCGGAACCGATAAAAAAACTAAGGCCAAAAGATTTACGGCCAGTCTTTCCCCAAAAACCTTTTTATCTGACTTGAGCGTCGGAGGGTTTACGCTGGGAAAACACCCGGCGCACTCTGACCCGTATTGTGAACGCAGGAAACCAATAAAAGCAACTGGGCGAGGAGAAGTTCTGGTCGAGATAAAGTTGAACGAGCAGAAAGCCTGGTCGCAGAAAAGCACGACCAGATTTTCGCATCAACAATAAATATTGTGTTTCACATTTTTACTAGTTTGTGAAGGATAATATTTATACAAGTGAATCAAGTGAAATTAAGATTGAAGACACTCAACGGACAACGGCGACATCAAGAATATAGTTTAGAGCTCAACGAACAAATTAGTGCAATAAATTCTTATAAAGTCAGTATAATTTATTGATGCATGATTTAATATTTGAGAAGCTCAATAGATTAATTTAATTAAATACTTTTTATAAACTAAAAAGTGAAAAGTATTTTGTGGATTTAAGTAATTTAGACTTAAATGCTAAGATTTGAAATCTTTAATTTTAATAAGTATTAAATTTCAGAGTTGAACGTTTTTACAAACACTTGAAATATTTTGGGTCATACTATTATTTATAAATATTTTGGACTAAAGTGAAAGATTTTGAGAACTTTGAAAAATATGGGTATTACGTTGAAAAGGACCTTTGTGCGAAAAAATAACATATTTGGGGCATATCATAATTTCAAAAAGTTTGAGAAAGACAATTATTTTTAAGAGGTTCTGAAATTGGACCTATTTATAAAGTTTTCTGACATTTTGGGTCGTAGTATAATTATAGAATATTTTGGGCTAAGGTGTAATTTTAGAGAATAGTATTACTGTAGCAAAATTCAAAAATAACAGTAATATCATTGTTCCTGAGTGGCTAGCCGGATAATCAAGCGGCTAACTGCTTGAGTGCTGGAATTTACCTATAACAGCTAGTTTTTGGGCTTTCACTTCAAACTTCATTTTAAGTATTAATATAAGGAAAAACAAGACCATATAACATATATTGAGCTTCTATTTCGTAAATCATCATTTGTTGAATCATTATTCAACTATAATTTATTATTAACTCTTAAAGAGAATTTTATTGTTGTAAATTTCATTTCTCATCAAATTGTGAGTGTACAAGTATGGGAAACACTTGGGGTGAAGAGATTGGGGATTCAATCTCTTGTTGTAAAGGTTCATTGACACCTTGGAAGTCAATTGTAAACATTTAAAGCTTTGGGAGGCTTGGATAGTGAAATCCTCAAATCGGCCGAGCTTGGAGGCGTGGACGTAGACAGGGATAGCCGAATTACGTAAAAATTCTTGTGTTCGTTTTTCTTTTCCCCTACTCTTTTAATATTGTGCTTGATTGAATTTATTGTTTTGATTTGATTAAGGCAATAGATTAAATTGTTGTGAAAATTGTATTGCATAATTTTTAAAATCCCAATTCACCTCCCTCTTAGGTTGTATAATTTGCATTTTAGTATGTATGGAGAGTGATAAAACAACGACAAAATCACCACAAAATCGATTTTATTTCGGTTGTTATCTAAAAAAAATTACAAAATAAAAATGATATCATTTTAATAGTGATTTTGCCAACATTTAGTCGCATCTTTGCACATATACCATCGTTCGTTTTTTAATATATGCATAATATTCCCAAAGATAAATGGCTGTTTATTTTTACATTTTAAATTATGAATTCATTTAGTCCCTATTCTTTAAAATATATCTTCAAACTTTTAGATTATTAAATATCTTGTAATCTTACATCTATTTTTTATTTATTTTTACAATAGTATCCTTGCAAAAATCCCTACAATAATTTTTATTTACAAAGAACAAATCAATATCAAATTAAAGGGTTCACCTATATTGCAATTGTTGTATGGTACAACAGTAGCTTCCAACCATTAGATCTACAGTTGCACAATTACACTTACTGGATCTAACAACTGAAAGCAACTGTTGTACCATACAACAGTTGCAACATAATTGTGTCCCAAATTAAAAGTAAAAGTAAAATAACAATAAGAAATTTTACTTTAATTATTATTTATTTTTTAATAGTTAATTTGATAATTTTTTTTCTTTTTTTATTAATATCCTTAATATTATTTTAAGGATATCTATTTAAAAGTTGAAGAAAAAATAAAGATAAAAATATAATATATTAACAATAGGGATATTTTAAAATATTTTTTTATATAAACAAATTAAATAAATACTTAATTTCAAATATAAAATTAAACGAACATTTATCCTATTCTCCGTTATAAACATCCACGTGTTTTGAAATACGAACTCAAGGAGACCTTTCTAATTATAGCAAACTTCCTGATGGTTAAACATAATTGTCAATTCCAAACATGCAATTTAAGATATATATACATACGTTTACGTTGAAAAATGTTTACAACAATTAACATATCGTCAATTCGCGCATGAAAGGATTTATTACAATCATTTTCTAGTGAGACGTTAAAATCGAATCAGCAATTCTGCATCCACTTCCTGGATTAAAATGTAGATTCAAGATTCATCCAATAACAAAATGTAAAAGTATTGAAACAAGCGCTATTCACTTAATGTTGCTATTCCAGTGAGCCAAGATTCATCCAATAATAAACTTTTCTCCTTCCAGGAACCCGCTCGCCAGTCACGTGACTCTGCTATCAGAAGTAAAATAAAAATCAGTTGGTTTCTACCGCCACGCTTCGCAGCTCTCGCTGGCCCTTCGTGAAGACACTGCCGCTGATATCACCGCTGCTGCCTTTGGAGGTTAGCCGTGTTGATTTGTTTTGCTGTTTTGGCTTTTTAGAAATTTGTTAAAAGGGCTTCTTTCTTTTTCTTTTTTTTTCAGATTGAAACTTGTTGAAATATTGAAGCTGTAAGAAAGATGAAAATATGACTTCCTGAATGTTAAGAGCACACTTCATGGGACTGCAGCAATTTGCAAATAAATCAAATATCTTTCTGAGCTTTTGGATCATTCTTAGTTCTTTGTAGGCGGAAGAAACAGAAATTAAAAAAACAAATGAAGCAACAGAATGAAGCTGAGATGTTAAGCTGACTGATTTTGACGTGGAAAAGGGCGAATTGCAAATAATTTACCTGTGGAATGCTTTTTGTAGATTCATGTCATTTGCTTTATCAATGAGGAATAATTTAGGAAGAAATCAATATATAGGCCATGATTATTTTCTAAAAATACCTTAGGGGAGTATTCATGTAGACAATGTAATGTGAAAAGATGCCTCCTGAGGAAAATCAATTGTTTTGATCAAATGTTACACAGATTTACCCAATGTTTGAGATAATTTTGTTTAATGTTGGATGACAGATGGAGAGCTGGCTGAGATAAACATGTGAAATAATTATTTTAGTTGAGAAGGTGGGTTTAATTTAACACTTACTATATATCTTGTACTTTTACGGCTGCTAATAGAACTCTTATTGAAATTGGTTTTTTGCAATTTTCATTGATGTTTCTCAGAAACAGGATAGTTTTGAATCTTTGGTGGTGGAACATCTGAGATTGAATGGGGCGTAATGGGGGCTGACGACTCTTGATATTTTAGGAAAGCTTAATGCTGTAGATGAAGAAGTTATTTCATGGATCTTGAAGTGTCAAGACGAATCTAGTTTGCACAGAGGATTTTTCTTACACTTATTATTGTATCTTCATGCGTCAATAATTATCCAATTTGTTATTTCCTTGGCAAGTTCTCTTGTTTTTGAATCTGACTTTTAAGATCAAAATGACCATGCATTTAAACAATGTAGATCACTTAGTACTACTTTTAGTTTAAATATTAAAATATAAAGTGATGGATGAAAGAAAATTTTCTTTGCAGGTGGTTTGCTGGTAATATTGGACATGATCCACATATGTTGTATGCCCTCAATGCTGTGCAAGTTTTGGCCCTTTTTGATAAGTTAGATATTCTTGATGCTGATAAGGTGTCAAATTGTTGGTAGGGATTTGTCAATTATTCAATTTAAAGATAATGCTTTGTTTCTTATAAGATTCACAGAAGCAACAACTTTTTTTATGACTATAATGATTTTGTTTTCACATATATGAAATTTCACTTGACTAAAGAGTCTGATTTCTGTAATTTTATAATTTGTATGTTTTGGTAACTCCAATACCAATAGTAAACAGGCTAGAACATAAGCTGCATTAGATGTGAGTTTTTTTTTTTTTTGGTATAAAACATTGCCACTTTAAGCATTCTTGCGGAGCTTCACCTTTGAGTTAGATATGCTGGGCTGCAAAATGGGGGCAACTCCTTTTCTGGAGACAAGTGGGGGAAGTGGATACGCGGTAAATTTTACTGGATTCTTAGATATCTACAGCTTGTACTTGTCTTGAAATAATCCCTTTGTACAAATCCATTTTGTATGTTTTCTTATATTGCTATATGTTGCCTCTCAATACTACAGCGGCTGGATAAGATCAATGTGGGTAAGGCCGTGGAGTACATAGAGTTGCAGAAATCTGGATGGTGGTTTTTGGTACATTGCAGGTGGGGAGTTTCATACAGGGCAAACTATGTATCATGCAGGGCAAACTATGTAATGTATTTACTATTTTACGTTACAACTGTTGCATGAGAACAAAAATTGTGAGTTGAATTCGGTTCTTTTTGACTCATGAGTTATTACATCTTCACTTCTTTCAGCCTTGGTCTGAGTTTCCACTTATTTGCATATGCTTCAACTTCTAACCCATTGACATCAAAATGGAATATTGTGAGAGAATAGATTTCTGGAAATTTGTATTTCAAGTAATTTTGCAGTCTAGATAGCAATTATATGTTTAAAGATGCGCGGGATTTCTTTAATTTTGTCTAAAGAATTGACAAGTTTCCTTGTTCCCTACTCCAGTTATACCTGCTTTAAGCAACTGGTGAAAGTTAAAAATGGACTCAAAATCTGATAAATCTTAAAGTCGTGATTGCAGTCTTCTGCTGTGTTGGTGCACTTGCTATTGCCGGGCCTCTGCAACATGTTGACAAGGGCCTTCTTGGCTGGTGGTTATTCGAGGGACAAGTCAAATCTGGAGATCTTAATGGTCGCCCTGACAAACTTCCTGATGCAGGTATTTTTCTCTCAGGCTGACTTCATGATGGAACATCCTTGTAGGTTCTCCTTACAGTGCTGTAGTTTAAATACTCAGGTTTGCTGCTCCTTGTGGGTTCTTTCAAGCTTGATCATGATTGGCAGAGTCCCACTGGACCGATAAGGACAAGCTTGTTAAGTTCATCTTGGACAGTCGGGTTAGTTTGAGTTGAACTGGCCTTTTCCAAATAATCTCTGGCGACCCAGAATTTGTTAATTTGTTACCTTTTGGAGTTTTGAGTTCCGGAATTGCAGCCAAGACTTAACTGATATTACATTTAATTTTTTAATTTGCAGGACATGGAAGATGGAGGAATTTCAGATAGACCTGATGATGCCATTGATGTCTTCCATACATATTTTAGAGTAGCAGGTATCTATTAGCTTTGAATTTGCTTACTTGACCTCACTAACTTTTATGCGTTCATCCAATTAAGTTAAATCTTTCTTTATTGAATTTGTAAGAGTTTTGACATGGTACCGCTTGTGTGAATCCTGGTACTCTTTCCGATTCTTAATGTAGTCTGACTTGTTTCATATGTGGAATCTGCCCTCAGCCCTTCCTACTTTTGCCAGCCTTTCCTATTTAACCCTGGATTACCATCTTCAATCACACACTGCCTCTCCTATATCGGTAATTATAAGAAGATTCTTCTATAAATGTTTTGAAATTCTAAATCTTGAAGAAATGGTTAGGAAGGCCAAATTTTCTTTTTTCTTTTTCCTTTATTTATTTTCTGAGGTGGATAGAATGTTCTCTTGTTGTTTGACTGTTTGCCTGCCAAGTGATATATATATATATATATATATATATATATATATATATATATATATGATCAGAATACAATTCTCTGATACATATTATATTGATGCACATGTGAAAGTGATTTGATGTTTGCCGTCGATGCAGGACTCTCACTTCTTGAATGCGCTGGACTGAAACCAATTGATACAGCCTAGGCTTTGCCGGCTGATGTTGTAAATAGAATTTTCTTTTGCAAAAGATGAAGCTTTGGAAGGTGCTTGTTATACAATAGTAGCAGCAAATCAATATGTACTCATTTCTCCATTAAAGACTTGGGTACTCTGGATCTTTCTCTATTTGTTTAGCTGACTTTTTTACTGTAATGATGTTCTACTTGGGGGTCACAATCTGCAATGCATTGCTAGCATGTAAACTTGTTATGTAAACCACAGTTCTATTAAGCAATCGGAAATTTGTAATCCGTAGTAGGGTTGAATGCTTAAGTTTTAATTTTATGAAATTAACCATGAGACGATACACACTAATGGGCCTTTGGTCCAATGAGAGAAGTTTTGTATTTACAATGTTGAGTGCAAGAGTTTAAGCCTTTATAAGAGCTTGACTCCATAATATACATTTCTCTTAATTGGACATCTAAAATTCATATGACCATTTCCATTACAATAATGACAAACAATCTTATCATCACTGTGGAGGTAGCCTTTGCAAAATAATTTTTATAATATTTTTGTTTCACGTTAAGTTTACACTCAAGTCCTCCTTTCTCAAGCACACATTTTTTAGTGCTTAGTAATTTTACCATGTTCTTTTGACCACTTGTGAATTTTAACACAATTTCGTTGAGCTCATTACTCTTTTTCTTAAGCCTTTATTTTCTTTCATCAACTCATCATTCATGCTCATATAAAATACTTTGTTTACCTTTAAATGATACAATTCTATCATGCAATATTTTATTATCTAACTCTAGTATTTTACTCTTTTCATTTAATGAATCATTGCATTTTTGTAAAACATCCTTTTCATTTTTCAAGTCATCTACATATGATTCTAGATGCTCATATGAAGTGTTAGGTTTCTCATTTGATAATGAAACTCTATCATGCAATATTTTATTCTTTAATTCTATTTGTTTAGCTGACTTTTTTTCTGGAATGATGTTCTATTTAGGGATCACAATCTCCAATGCATTGCTAGCATGTAAACTTGTTATGTAAACCACAGATCTATTAAGCAATCAGAAATTTGTAATGCATAGTAGAGTTGAATGCTTAAGTTTTAATTTTATGAAATTAACCATAAAACATACACACCAATGGGCCTTTAGTCCAATGAGAGAATCTTTGTATTACAATATTGAGTGCAAGAGTTCGAGCATTTATAAGAGTTTTATAAGGGTTAATTTCAATACTCTCTCAATTATCAACATAATTGAGTAGAGACAGTTTCTCCAAGAGTTCAAGACTCCATAAGAGTTTTATGGGGGTTAATTTCAATATAATTGAGTGGAGACACTCTCTCCATTGAAAATGTGAGTGGAGACAGTCTTTCCTTTACACAGTCTCTCTCTTATAAAATGTGAATAGAATAAATACCCCTTAAATATTAGAGAGGATAATTAAGTTGAGTCAATTTCTTCACTGAAAATGTAAGTATGGGCGTAAATGCTTCAGTGCAATTTAAAATATATGAACAAATATTTTAATGTATAATAGTCCATATATATATATATAACCATGAGACGATACACACTTTATTCGTTTTACGAGTAATACTAAACATCGGTTATGGCAAGTTGGACTGACTGCAAGAACTTCAAAAGTGGTGGGTGCCAAAATCAAACAAATCATAGATGATCTTAAATTAAGACTCAAAACAAATTGATTGCTGGCCCTACTGGGAGAATTCAAGAAAAAATTAAATTAAATAAAACCAAAATAGAGAGAGAAGGCATCGATACATGGCCAAGAAAATGGCCAGAAGCAAAGCAACAGCCAAAACATGAGTCCCTAAAGCGAAAGGTGGAGGGAGGCTCGTGAGAGACAGTAGTGACCCTCAAATTCCTACAGCATGGACATTTGGAAAGCGTCACGTGTTATTTTTAAATTCATTTGCCTTCACCTAACCCGCCCGTCGTCAGCCGTCACCATATCAACTTGCATTTTTCAAACACATTTCACGTGCAGAAAATGGAATCAACAAATCATAGAATGACACGCCACTCCACCGGCCCACTCATGGACCGATGTGAACTAATCGCAGTGGCGAAACCATGGCCTTGAAATTGCTACTGGGTATCTCGGATTATGTCAAATGGTAATGTTAAACAATGGCGTCATGTTCGAGAAGACATGTCTTTCGTCAACATGCGTGCCCAAACCGCTGCTCCTACTCCTAGTCCTTCCCTAGGCCTAGAGCCGGGGGTAATCACAGTCGTTTTTGCCCAATCTGACGTAAATATTGCTATTATTAATTTCTTGAATTTCTCCGTCTCAAATCTCCATATTAGGTGGATTTATTCACCCAACGTCACCACATAGATTGCCCACACCCATTCCCCAATCCAATTGCTAAATTTAGATTCATTCATTTTAATTGACCCAAGCTGTATTTCACCTAGTGAAGAAACACAGTAAGCACGCACAGTATAACACATGCGTACCATTTTCATAATCATTAATAGTGTACAATCAATTGATCATACAAGATTTTTTCCAATATGGCTAAAATTTTTTCCTTTTTATTACATTTTCATTTATCGATTACCAATTATATGATTTCATTTATTAAGATGTTAAAAGAAAAAAAAATTCAAGCGAGAATTGTGATCCCTGCTCTATACTCTATTTAGTAACACCTAATACAAGTATTCTTCATTATAATGATAAATAATATCAACAAAAAATTATTATAAGGATTTTATATGAGAGTCTTACTATAGCGTAAAACTTATAATTGATAATAAATTTGTTGCTTATTAGTAATAATATTTCGGCATACATTACCGATATTTTATGGCACACATTGCCAGAATCAGCGACGGATCCAAACTTATGATGTAGTGGGGTATAAATTAATCTATTTAAAAGAACTTGATCTTTTATTTAAGTATTTTTATTTAACTCTGTGTCTATTCGAATCATTTAAAGTCATTTTGGCAGCAAAATGTAATTTTGTAAAGAATAATTTTATTAAAGATTAAGCCACAACAAGTAGTAAGGGCTGCTATCTTCTAAGTATCGTGAGGTATTTATTTTTTTAATTAATATTAAATAAATGTAGTTTTTTTATTTAAAAATAAAAAATAAACATTTTTTAAATATTTATGAGAATTAAAATATGAACAAAACTTTATTAATATTTATGTAAATTAATTTGAATAATAATTTAATTTATAAATATTAATTATATAATTTCATTGTAATATAAATTGTATTTTGAATAATAATTCATGTAATAAAAAAAATTATTAAATATTTACGAAAAAGAAAAAAAGAAAGCAGCAGGGCAGAAACAGTAACCTATCTAAATGGCCCCTACACCCATTGGAAAAGACAGAGTAATCATTTTATCTCCACCTGCCTATCCATACACTGTAAGATTTACCTAGGCTACAAGAAACCACTGAATTGATTATCAAATGTCAATCACCACCTCACCCACCCACCAGAAGCAATAATAAAATCCTGCTTTAATAAATAACGTTAATCAAGAAAAGGGGTGAAAATTAAAATTTAGAATTGCCCCAGCTGTGAGCTGTCTCACCTCAGGCCACAGCGGTTAAGTGTGTCCTATCAAGTGTTCTGACTGTGACGGAAGGTCGCAAAATATCTTCATCCACGTGGAGATTTACAATTGGCCTGTCAAATAATCTTTGGTGAGGTAATTGAGTGACTGACCAATGACCATGATGCTTTTTGGATGTGCGTGCTTTTTTTTTTTTTTTTCATATACAAAAACAAAAGACCGTACCGCTGTTGCTTTCATGCATCTTGCAATTCTTTCATTACCCTCTTTCGGTCCTTCCTCTTTTTCTTTTACTCCTCTCCTAAATATCCCACATTCCCACTAATTGGTGACTACAAGAACAATAATCACTTGAATGCACATAAAGTTGCTTTTAATATGCTTTTATCCTTTTGATAATTTAATCAAAACCCTGAATTTCTCCTCCGTGATGTAGACGCTTTATTTGTTTTATATAACTACATCAACTTTGTTTTGACCACTATTCTTACTTAAAAAATTATTTGAGATTAAGACCGAACAACTTTAAATTTAGATGAGTCCGATATAGTTTTAAATTATTTGGATTGAAGTAAAAATCATCTGATTCGTTTTCAAGCCATCATTTGAATCATATGAATATTTTGGATGAATTCGAGTTCATATCAGTTCGGATGAGTTCATATTTGGATGATTTTTCATATTTAAATTAGTTTGAATTGAGTCTAAATCTATGGTCTTTTGTTAATTTTTGCATAACATTCATTAAATCTATAATTAATTTTATATTTAAATTTTTTCAATAAGTAATGCAATTCAATCAGATTGTTCGGGTCGACGCAGATCTAATATGATCTGAAGCAAATTCGATTGAATATTATAGAATATCTTAGTCGGATTCAAACTTATTCTATATGATCCAATGCCTAATATTATTTGAGATTTTGATTAATTATTTTCAAGTCAAAAATATTTGTAATTTATTTGAGGATTTTTAGGACAATTTTAAGTATCATTTGACAACTTAAATCTTTTTTTCAAAATACTTTTGTAACTCTTTTTTTTTTCTTATTTATATATTTTCATATTTATACACAAAAAGAGTATTTTTAATTTTAAAAAAATGAATTCTACTAATGTACACAGGAAAATCAAGAAAAAGTAATGTCGCACACAATTAAAGCCATGCATCAATAATTTCGCTACATTATTGGCTAGAACAAAAGCCTATGAAAAGAATAGTGCTAACATCATGACTTTAAAAATAATAAGAATAATAATACGACAAAACTTTAAAGTTGTGAAATTTGGACCCCACAAGGCCACAAGCGCACACGAACATTAATATACGTCTTACTTGCCCATTCCCAACCTCACTACACTTATTCCATTGCTTGCCAGTTTTAAATTAGTAAACAAATTCTCAATAAATTTGACACACATGACACCTCTGAAGATGCAGGAACCAAAAGATTTTAAGCATTTTTTTGGGAATTAAATTCTTTAGCTTTTGGTTTAATTTAATTCTGACTCAAGTGAACGAAAATATGGCAAACTGTTGTGCGCTGCTGCGTGTCCAGCTGGCATATTCGTCAGCAAAGGAAAACAAAAAACAAAGATAATAAAGTGACCCCACTTCCAATACTCACCTACTCTCGTCTGCATTTTATTATCACTGTCCGAGCCTGAGATGTGACACGTGGCGTGATCGAGATAGAGAGTATAGGGATTTGTTTACACACGAGGTTGTTGAACTCTGCTGCGTGGAATGATAAATATCAATGGTTGCGAGTAAAAGAGGGTGCCTTTTAACTCGTAATGCCAGTGACAACTGGACACATAATTGAAACAGCTGTATTCGTCCACGAGGCGCGATGTAATTGGTCTAGATCTGTAATTAATCCCATTCTGTTCTCTAAAAAGCGACGTGTCGTACAAGTGTGACCATGTGTGACCCCACTCTGTGTACAGTGCACAGCTTTGGCCAGCTATGCTAAAATGGTGCATGGTAACGGCTAAATTTTTTCAATTTTGGCTTCTCTGACAGGTTCTTGAATTTGGTGTTTTCTAGTCGACGTGGTAGATTACGTGGCAAAATGGCCGGATGACGTGGCCAGAGGAAGGGGGACGATGGTGCTTGTCAAAGAAGCCAATAGGAGAAGAAATTGGCTATAAAAAGGCCAGTGTCTACTGAGGTCTCTACAGATCAGCATTTCAAAGTAGCAGCTTCAACTTCCCTCCACTTCACTGGGCCTGCTCTGCTCATTCGCTTACTTCCTCTCCCTGTTCTTCTGTCTTCATTCTTCAATGGCTAAAATGTCTTTGATTTTCAGTCTGTTTGTGGGTCTTTTAATGGTGGGTTTGGTCAGCTCAGCTAAGTTTGATGATCTTTATCAAACAAGCTGGGCTTTTGATCACGTTCAGTATGATGGGGACACTCTCAAGCTTAACCTCGATAATTATTCCGGTAAATTACACTTATCTTTATGTATGAAGTATTTTTTTTGAAAGAAAATTGAAGCTTTCAATTCCCTTTATGTAGTAATTCGTTGTTGTTCAGTTAGCTCTTGTCCTGTTCATTGTTCATTGTTCAATGAAGCAGCCCTCAGACCATTGCATTAATTTTAATTTAAAAAATCTATTGATTTGTTGGTTTCAGGAGCTGGGTTTGCATCAAAGAGCAAGTATCTGTTTGGGAAAGTCTCCATCCAAATTAAACTTGTAGGGGGTGACTCTGCTGGAACTGTCACTGCCTTCTATGTAAGCACACACTAACAACAACTCTGCAGATAACCAACTCAACTCAACCTGGTTTACTTGGTTAATCATGATGGGGGAGGGGACCTCATTCAATAATGTCACTTACTACTCTATTCAGTATTCTTCATCCAAAGCATTGATAAACTTGACATTTGCAAAATAAATTAAATCCTGGCTTTATATGCATTCATAAAATAGCGAATGCTAGTAAGTAGTAACCCCACCACCTACCAACAGCTACTGCTGTCTCCCTCGTGAAGCTCATTAAGGTCCATAAATTCCGCATTTACTCTCATAGTCCTCACCAACTCCCACCCCATGACTCAATAATTTGTTCTCTCCTTACATTTTCCCTTGTTCTATTAGCTTGTGTTACCATCATTCAATACCAAAAATCTAATTAAACTGTGAAATTGTCTGACCCTGACAGTGATGTGGGTTTTATTGTAAGATCATTTTGACATTGATTTTTATACTTTAATCACAGATGTCATCAGACGGTCCAAATCACAACGAGTTCGATTTTGAGTTCCTGGGGAACACTACAGGAGAGCCATACTTAGTCCAAACCAATGTTTATGTGAATGGTGTGGGCAACAGAGAGCAGAGACTTGAGCTCTGGTTCGACCCAACAAAGGAATTTCATACCTATTCCCTCCTTTGGAACCAACGCCAAGTTGTGTAAGTAACTTGTTTTTTAAAATTTCTAGGGTCCTGAAAAACCAGTGAATAAACGGACAGAGTGACTATCATGAGCCCGGATCATTTCATGTGTTACCTATGGTTGATACTGGATTTGGTACTCAAATCACAAAGCTCCATAGAAAGAAACAGACCCACAAAATAGGGACCGAAGTCCGAACTCGTATATATTTTTATTGAATGGGGCCCCTACGGATTTCAGAGATACAGATATTTTTGCACCCTCTGTTATGTTCCCTGCGGTTATTATTTTGGTTTGTCTGTACACAAACAATACGTACACTATACATAATTTTGGTATCTGAAAAATCCTTATGTTTCGATCGTTTTTTTTCAGATTTTTGGTGGATGAGACCCCAATTAGAGTGCACACTAACTTGGAGCACAGAGGAATTCCCTTCCCAAAGGACCAAGCAATGGGTGTGTACAGTTCAATATGGAATGCTGATGACTGGGCCACACAGGGGGGAAGGGTCAAGACTGACTGGAGCCATGCACCTTTTATTGCATCATACAAGGGCTTTGAAATTGATGCATGTGAGTGCCCAGCGTCGGTTGCAGGTGCCGATAATGCCAAAAAATGCAGCAGCAGTGCTGAGAAAAGGTTCTGGTGGGATGAGCCAACATTGTCTGAGCTCAATGTGCACCAAAGCCATCAGCTCATGTGGGTTAGAGCCAATCACCTCATCTATGACTATTGCACTGACGCGTCTAGGTTCCCAGCTATTCCCACCGAGTGCGTGCACCACCGCCACTAGCCATGAATGATTGTGAATGACTGAAGGAAAAAGGATTTGCGTTTCTTATGTAAAAAAGTTGAAAAAAAAGGGCGGGGTGGAAAAAGATCGATCATAACATGTACTCCATGTTGTTTTGTTCATGTTGTTTTGTTCATTCTGGTTGTAGATTGTATGATATTATTAATATGATCTTGGATTTCTATTCATTACAAGCTTAGATAGGCTACGTAAATGGTGTGGAGTAATTTAAAAAACCAACATAACATTTCAACTGAATGGGTCCAATTCCTAAAATTGTGACCTTGGGGACCATTGGAATGGTTGAGATAAAAGGAAATTGAGATAACGTCATAGGAAATTTAAATTCTGGTGTGATGTGGACCCTAAGCTTCAGTGATAAATTGAAATGCTTCATCTCTTCCAGTATGAAGTTTCTGTGCCCCATTGTTCTAGAGTGGGGTATTGGCCTTTCACTGAAATGGTTCAAAAAGTTAAAGTCACAGAGAGATGGAAGAGCCACTGCCAGTTCACCTACCCTTGCTGAAAAATTGCGTAATGTTATCCAAAGGCCACCGTGGCGATATGTGAAACTGATTCAATGTTAAGGTGAGCACAGTTCTGCAAAATAGAGGTTGTACAATAATAGAGTGTATGCAGTAGCTTCAAAGATTGTAACTTGTGTTTTGGAGTCATTTCCTTAGAGTCTGCGGTACTGGTTGATTCTAAGAGCTTATCCATAATGTGTGGTGCGTATGTTTGATTAAATAATAATTAACTTATGTAATGCGGCAAGTAAATGATTTGATGAACACAATAATTAAGGGGTATGCTAAAATTCAAATCTTCTTTTGGAATTACCCACCGCGGCTTTTAGCCTTGTCTAAGAAAAGTCAGTGAAATATCACATCTGCTGCATTTACTTATGAATCAGACCAAGCAACAGTGAAGCAATTGACACAAAACAATATTTTGATCATTAGTATGCTTATGATCCCTGATAAGCACATTTATATTGTGTTTTATGCATGGACGACCTTATTCTTTTTGAATGGCCATATCATTTAATAAATTTAATAATTAATTTATTAGAAAGTCATAGTTTAATTGTACATTTATAAACTCTGTTAAATCATATGATTTAATAACATATATCTCAAAAAAAAAAATTAATAGTATAGTGATGAAAAATTAACATATCTCTAGTTTAGTTATCTCAAAAAAATAAGATTTGTTAAAGTTATGAAAAATTAGAAAATTATTAAGCCATATGATTTAACAGTATAGTGATTCCATATAGGCTTTAGTCTAGTAATGAATCACTATTCTCAAAGTTAAGAAGGACTATGAAGATAGTGATTTAAATCTCTATATGCTTAACTTCCCTCAATTATACAAAAAATTATATGAAGTTAGTTTGTAAGTCTTTCTCTCTTGTGAAATATAAGTGGAGCAAAGATATTGTTCGTCGGTAAGGGTCATATGTCTGGCCATGTACTTCATATATTTAATGTAATAATATAAGTTTTAAGTTATATATCTAATTGTAAATACCAGTGTGATGTTTGCTATAATACAAGTTGTAAATATCTATGTAATCGAATAATTTTATGTGCAATTAATATTAAAAAAGTAATAAATTTGAGTTGTTAAGACTTGTTTTTTAAAAAATGGTGTTATTAAATATTAAAAAATAATAAATTTGAGTTGTTAAGAATTTAAAAAAAAATAGTGTAGTAATATTATACTATTAAACCCAGTTGTAAATATTTCTGTAATAGAGTAATCTGATATATAATTAGTATTAAAAATAAATAAATTTGAGTGGTTAAGACTTGTTTTAAAAAAAAATAGTGTAGTGACATTACACCGTTAAATCATATAATTTAATAATTTTTTCAAATTTCAATAAAGTTTAAAATTATGAACCAAACTACTACTATATATATAAGAAATTCTTAAATACGGACACCCTCATTTCTTTTTTATGAGTATATACTAGTAAGTTATATGATTCCGCAACTAATTAATCACTATTCTATAAAACTAAATAACTTAATAATGTATCCACGTAAAAAAATAGTGCAAAGAAGATTAGAAGACTCGTGCGTGCGCTGATAATGAAGTTTAGGTCCCAGTGGGAAAAAGAGAGGGTGTGGAAAACTGGACATGAGGGGATGGTTATCTACTCAGAAATGATGCAGCAGGACCCTCGAAGAATTCACCCAAATGCTTTAACGAGACATGGTATGGACAGAAAGTTTGATAGTAGTCAATTTTGAGAATTAAATGATGCACTTAAGGGCCCTCTTACATACAAGAACAAAAGCCCACAGAAACATCAAGTGGATTTCTGCCATAAAAAGCCACAGCTACATGGTTTTTAACTAGACAAGTAAATTCTATCCACCCGATGGAACAATATTGGTTTAATCATCGCACAGGCTCAATTAATTCTGATAAAGTGAAAAAGATGATGCATATGTATCACATGGTGTCAATTTTGATTTGGAATGGAGCATTATTTGATGATTTGAGTATCACATGCTGAAAGAAAATCTTCTATTCTGTCGGTAACAGAAGTTTCTCAATCTTGTAACTCTGGAATTAGCATTGAAAATCAACGATAATAGTTTATTATAAGCCTAATAATTGAGTGAATATTAATAACTAAACTAGAGATATGTTTTGGTTTCGGCTTTCAATAATCCTTCAAATTGTACAAATTCTGATTAATTGGATGGTATATTACTTGGGGTCTTGCTAAGTTATAATTAATTTAACTTAAAGTTCACTTAAAACAATACAAAAATCAAGTGAGTCTTATTACCATGTTATTTTATTCATGTTTATGTGGATTGTAAGTTAAATTAATTGTAAATTAATAAAATCTTATTATTTGTATCATTACGAGAATTAGCTTCTCATTATTTTCACGAATAGTCAGGAGAGGCATATATAAAACGTGTCACTTACATAACGTATATAGTGTGTTTACTCGTTACATTGAGGAAAAATGAAAATGATAATCAACAATCATTAATAGTATTTACTTCCTAAAAATAAAGAATGTAAGTGAAATTAAAATGGATTCCACAAATTTAAAAATGAGAACAGGAGAATAAAAATGAATAGCGAATTGACATTTGTACTAGTAAAAATTAAAAATTTCTTTTTAACTTATTTAATAATAATAATAATAATAATAATAATAATAATAATAATAATAATAATAATAATAATAATAATGAGTAATGCAATCACAAGATGGGAGAGCACCCCTTCTTCCGAAATTGCGAGATCATTTTGCCAAGTTCCTTTGACATGGTTCTCTTCTCTCCAATGCTCTAATATGCTCCACTTGTTGGCTTATAGCTCATTAATCCATGCTAGTAGGTGGAGGTGATACACCTAGATCGAGGAATATAGTCCACCGCATGGTAGGGCCAGCCTATAAAAGAAAATCTCGTTCAACACTCTATGCTTTTAAGTCCTGTTTTGTCGATGTTGCTGTTTATTTAATAATAATAATAATAATAATAATAATAATAATAATAATAATAATAATAATAATTGTAACAGTTTATTTTGATTCCAAAAAAAAATTATTAACAGCAGTATAATTTATTTCGATTTTAATGTCTATAGCAAGAGTAACAATTTATTATGTCTCTCATTCTTCATTTTTCATTATGATTTTAGCCCACTTTAATTAATAATTGGTAAATGCACAAGTCACACATATGATGGGAATAAATTTCAAATATAATACAAATAAAATTAAAGTAAGTTATAATTAATATAAATAATTTTCCATAAAGAATTAGAAGTGTACATTATTTTACTCTTTTTGGTAGAATGAATTTTTTTTAATACATAGAATGGATTTTATTTACTTATGAGTTTTTAGATTCATCTCAAAATGGAAATTAGTTTCTAATAGTTATAGTTTGGGTTTCTTTATCATTTGCAGCTCTATAGCCCATAGTGCAGCACTTGAGAGAAGGATGGAGTCCACTGTTTATTATCATCATTATATTTTTAGTGGAAAACATTATCCACGTTAGTAATTATTTTAACCAATAGAATAAATATGATGTAATGCTTAAGATTTTGTGTGGAAAATCGTATTTAAAAAGAGTGGCTGCCGAACTTAAATCACATTATTACTCTGCAGATAATATAGAGTGCTAGCGAATATGAGGGACTGTGCCAGTCGCTGGCTTCTTCTTTTGCCAGGTGTCTCATTATTTTGATATTTATGTAATTTTAATTTAATATTAAAACATTGATAACTTTTAATTTTATTTTAATATCATTTCTTTATACTAAACGAATTTACCGGAATATCCTCATCCTCTCCCTCTCCCTCTCCCAAGTGTTTTTCTTCTTTTTCTCCGCTATTACCTACTGCAACTTCTTTTTCATTTTTTTCATAAATTTCTTTTCTAACCTACGGAAATGAGGATAGTGATGGATGATTTAGTAGAGGATTTTGCATTAGGCTCACCGGAAATTCAATCTTCAATTGGGTGAATCGTAAAAATAAAATTTAAAAAAAATTCTATTTGCAAAAATAAATTACAAAATTATCTTAATCATGTAGTTATGACCGTGTACACCCAAAAAAAAACCATATCAGAATTTTTTTTATTTTTTTAAGCTTTCAAAAAATAAAAAAGAAAGAAAAGAAATTGATGAAAAAAAATGAAGAAGAAGCGAAAAAGAAAAAAAACAGTTGGAGGTAGGGAGAGGATGAGGATATTTTGGTAAATTCATTCAGTATAAAGATATGATATTAAGATAAAATTAAAAGTTATCAATATTTTAATATTAAATTAAAATTACACAAATATTAAAATAATGAGACAAGTGGTAAAAGAAGCAGCTAGCGACTGTCGCTAGCACTCCTCTATAATATATAGACGTTAATTTTTATATTAATGATTTCTTCTGATGAAAGCTAGGTTTATGTTTCGGTGGCACCGTTTCAAGCCCATTTGGATCTTAATGGGCCAACGAAGTCTAGACCTCATAATGAATAATGAAATACAAGTTCTAGAAATAGAAGCATAGCATTATCCACGATCCACGTGTGTGGTGAATTTAAAAATTTGGAGTAACATGATTGCACCTCAAAAATCGTCTCTCCATTTTTTTTTAAGACGTTATTTATGTGCGCGAAAAATATTCGTCGTGGGAGCCATAAAGCAGGGTGTTAAAGATGATTATGACCATGCCATATGAATGAATTTGAAATATAATACAAATTATCAATAAGTTGTAATTATACAATCTGAACAAAAAATATATATATATACACATAAGAAACCACATGTTATAAATGTGGTTTATGTTGCGTATTAAACGCGGAATTCATCGTTTTATAAGAAATTTTATAAATCAATGCAACTTGAATTGAACTCTCAATCATGTGGTAATTGTGGGTCTTGATTTGTAAAATTATGTTTTTGAAGATGTTTCTGTCTTTAAGTGAAATTGTTATGTTACACCTTTTCTTACTACTCTGATACCAGTAAGAAAAGGATCTAAGGTGTACGTGTGCTTTGAAGAAGTGGTTGTTACTGATGAATGATAAAGGGTAAAATTATGTTTTTGAAGATGTTTCTGTCTTTAAGTGAAATTGTTATGTTACACCTTTTCTTACTACTCTGATACCAGTAAGAAAAGGATCTAAGGTGTACGTGTGCTTTGAAGAAGTGGTTGTTACTGATGAATGATAAAGGGTAGATCTTGAGTGAACTACCGAAAGTTTTGTCGGCTTTTCAAATTTTAATTATTTTTAAATTTTAATGGTACGTGGCGTTGTTCTACCTAGGAATGAGTTCCTTAGCAATTATTTTAGCTAAGATATTTAAAACTCTTTTGAACCAGTAGCCCGCATCCAATGGTTTCCAGTCGATATACCAATTAAAATAATCTTTAAAAATTATTAAGCAAACCTAGCAACAGGGCTTTACAAAATTAAACATACATTACGGTTGGCTTTCTAAGCATACACAGTACCAGATCTGGTTCCCAGAAATTTGTGCTCTGAATGAGGAGGGAGAAGAGAAGAGATACAACTGAGGATTGAGATTCGGTCTCGTTGTCTCAGAGGAACGTACAATTTGTATGACTGATCTGATACAGATCAGTCTGCAATCATGCTTTTAAATGAAAATTGCAGGAATTTAAAATGCAGAAAAGTAAATTGCTTTAAAATAAATTGCGGAAATTAAATTGCATAAATTTAAATTGCGGAAAAGTAAAGTGCTTGGAAAAGTAAAGTGCTTTAATTTAAAGTACAAAAAATTAAATTAAATTGCTTTAAAATAGATTACAAAAGATCCTTACATTTTATTTAGGATCTTGGTTCTTTAAGAGAGAGAGAGAGAGAGAGAGAGAGAGAGAGAGAGAGAGAGAATGTGCCTTTCGTTAGATTTCTTTCCGTTCTAGAGAGAAGGAGGAGAAACCTTGAAAGGAGAAGGAGAGAAGAAAGAAGAGAGAGGAGGTTGGAAAATTCTGAGGAGTCTCAAGTCTTCCTTCAGAATATATACAAGGGCAATTAATTGTTCACTATAGCGGGATTTTAAGTGCACAGTAACTCGTGGAAAGTTGCACTGTTCACTGTAGCGGATTTTTAAGTGCACAGTAACTCGTGGAAAGTTGCACTGTTCACTGTAGCGGGTTTTTAAGTGCACAGTAACTCATTGAAAGTTGTACTGTTGCTTTATACGGCTTTCAAGAATACAAAGAAAAAACTAACGGGTGAAGAGACATGTGCGCTCTCACTTGTGTCCAAAGGATCACCCGAAATATATTCTAAAATAATACAGGAAGAATACAAGGAAAATACAGAGAGAGATTTTTTTTTTTAAGTAAAATTACATAATGAAATATAGATCATTTACAATGCTTTACAGGAGAAAAAATACCAAAACAGTCATCTTCATTTTCATCCCCAAGAGAAATGAAGGGCTCTTCATCTTCGTCTTCGGTATCAGAGGATGCTGCAACAGAAGACTCAGATCGAGTAGTTAGGAGCTGCTTCATAATATCGAAGTATTCATCTTCAGACTTCGTACTGGCGAGAAGGGCTTGGGCCTTGGAACGCTGTGCAAGAAAAGTGCTATGGGCTTTAGTATCTTCAATGCTGGGCTTTAAGTGACCATTTAACTTTAGCCAATTGTGGACTATGGCTTCAGTCAATTTTGACTTTTCATCGAACTTAGACCACCATTTAATTCTAAAACACCTTTGGAGAATTATTTGGGTGTCCTGAGTATGATATTTGAAATTCCACATCCAAACCCAGGGGATGAAGAACTTTGAACAAAAACAGAGGAAAGGAGGGAATCTTTTCTCTGATTCAGAAGGAACATAATGGGCTTTAAAGAGGTTGAAACAATTTATGGCATTAGGGGTTAAGATATCTGTGGTTGGTCCAAAATAGGTCCACCATCGTTGGAACCAGTTTGGAAGGCTTTGTATGGTTATTTTGGTATTGAAGAAAAATAACCAGGAGTGAGAATGCTTTGGGTTTTGAATGAAAAATGTGTTGAACCACATCTGTTGGTAATCCCAATATGAATAGGATAAACAGTGTGGGATTTTAAAAAGAAAATTGGCGGGAAATTTCTTTTGAACATGGAGTGGTTCACCCCACTGGCTTGGGCTAATAATATTTTGGATAGTGGTCGTGGAATAGGCCGGCTCAGAATGGGACTCAGTATGGTAAAAGTGTTTGAATTTTACTGAGCCAGTGGCTTCAAGGATGCTTTGGTAATATGATTGGGGCTTTGAAAGATCCCATGGTTTGAAAAACCATCTTTTTGGGAAAATCTTTGAAACTGTTTAAAATGGATCAGAATTATAAAATCCATCCTCCATAGTTAAAACATTTTGAGATTGGATTTTATTATGCCAATCCGATTTTTGAGAAAGCTTTGATTGTGAGACCACAACCTGGGAAGAAGTACTCCTAGAAGAAATAATTTCTTTAGATAAAGAAAGTCCTTGAGAAAAAGAAAGCTTTGGAATATCTTTAGAAATTGGTTTTTCTAAATCAGGATTTTATTTTGGAGAAATTTGGCTTTGAGAAAAATTTTGTATTGCAAGCAAAAGCTCAGGAGATTGAGAAATGGATTTCATCCATTGATTTATCTGATCTTGAGAGGCCAGGGCTTTAACTTTTGCTTCATCATCTTCAATCATATCAATCCAGAACTTTATAGGCATTGCTGAAGACAGCAATTTTTCTTTAGGTGAAGAGGGGTGAGAGGCTTTAGAGGGTGTATGAGACACACGATCTTTGAGGATCCCTTTCCCTTTGTCTTTGGTCTTTTTGAGCGGCATTATCTGTTTTGAAGAAATTCTTGGGTCAGAAAATCGGGAACAGAATTTTTGTCACCTTTAATAAATTCAATATCAAAATCGAAAACACTTAAAATTGCTTGCCATCGTGCAAAAATCTGTTTTGATGCAATGTTGTGAACATCTTTTTCTAAAACATGTTTTGCAGCTTTGCAATCAATTCGAAGTAGAAATTTTTGGTTGAGTAAATCACTTTGAAACTTTGATATGCATAAAACAATAGACAAAATTTCTTTTTTAATAGTAGAGTAATTTTTCTGACAATCATTTCAATGTGCAGATGCATACTGTACTATCTGTTCTTTACCATGATTAACTTGCTTGAGAATACCACCATAACCTAAATCTGATGCATCAGTTTCAACGATTTTAGATAATGTTGGGTTCGCCAAATATAAACATGGAATTTCTTTTACTATACTCTTTATTTGCTTTACAATTTGGGTATGTTGATTTGACCATGCAACAAGGTTCTTTTTTAACCTATCATGCAATGATTTTGCTATCCTATTAATGTTAGGACAGAAATCAAGAACATAATTTAAACTACCCAAGAATCTTTGTAATTGAGTTTTATCCAAAATTTTATCAGGAAACTTATCAGTAAAAGATAAAGATCTTTCAATGGGAGTGATAGTTCCCTTAGAAATGTAGTAACCGAGGAATCTGATTTTTGTTTGAAATAAAGAAATGTTTGAAATAAAGAAATCTTTGAAGAGGAGATGGCCAAACCAGCCTTTCTGGTTGTCAGATAAAAAGTCTTTAAATGCTTGAAATGCTGGTCTATTGATTGAGAAAAATTAATACATCATCAATGTAAACAATGCAAAATTCAGAATATGGATTGTAAATGTCATTCATAATTCTTTGAAATTCTGAATGTGCATTCTTTAAACCAAATGGCATAACAGTCCACTCATACTGTTCAAATGGAACAGTAAAAGCAGTTTTATACCGATCTTTAGGGTGAATTTGAATTTGCCAAAATCCAGACTTCATGTCAAATTTTGAAAATACGAAAGCAGAATGAAGTTTTTGAAGCAAATCCTTTTTATTAGGAATTGGGTAACGAATCTATTTTAAAGCTTTATTCAAAGGTTTATAATTAATGACAAGTCTTGGTGTACCTCTTTCAATTTCGGAATTTTTATTTACATAAAAAGCGGCACAAGACTAAGGTGATCTTGATTTAACAATTAAACCTTTGGCTTCCAAATCTTTAATTTCCTCTCTGCAATGTTGCTCAAGTTCCATATTAATTTGAATAGGACGGGCTTTAGTAGGAATGTTTCTTTCATCAAAAGAATTTTCATAGGGCAAATCTACCAAATGTTGTTTTCTATTCCAAAAGGCAGTTGGTAAATCGGCAGAAATTTCTTTTTCAATGAGTTCTTTAAAATCAGAAATTTTTCTTTTGACGAAATCATTTTGTAATTGGATTTCAATTCTTTGCAAATTTAAATTTGTTTTCAGATGGTTCAAATCTTTTTGCTTTGATTTTAATAAAACATTTATTTGGTTTTGATAAACAGAACATGCTTTAATGATATTCAAATTTCTTGTTTTTGGTTTTTCAACAAACGGAAAAACAAGTTTTTGACCTTTGGCTTTGAAAGATATACCATCATAATTAACAGTATATGGAGTAATTAAGTTTATAAAAGGGGTTCCTAAAATAACTGTATGACGAATGTCATTCGTTAAAAGGAAAGAAGTTTTAAAATCAAAACCATCGTTATGAACAAAGGCTTCAGCTTTAGAGGTAATTTTTAATTTTGAATTATGGGCGGCAGAAAGCTTTTCTTTTGTCTTTTCATGAAATTCTTTTGGGACTATTGCTTCTTGGATACAATTCAAATCAGCACCAGTATCAAATAAAGCAATGGTATCAATCATAAAATCTTTTGAAAAAATCAAAGTAATTCCGATTAAATATTTTCTCATTGTAACCTGATTTAGGACAAAAAGAAAATCCTCAGGGATAGACTCAATATTTTCAAGATTTGGATTTTCTTCATTATCATTACTGGAATGAGATTCATTGTCAGAATGATCCTGAAGTTGTTTTTGAAAAAGAATTTGAATGGTTTCAGAATTAGTCTTTTGTTTTTCTTTCAAATCCTTTATTTCAGCTTTAATCTCTTTAATTTCTTTTTGAAGATCAGAAATAGAGGGAGCAGAAGATTTTGAATATTTTTTCTTTTCAAGAATTTGAGTAAGATCATATGCATGCTTTTTGACAATAGGAACTTTAGACGGCTCAGGTTTTTGGTCAAGGGTCTTCAGGAGTTTATCCAAATATTCTCTCTGAAGAGTAGGATCATAAATGTTTTTGACTAATTCAAGAAATGTTTTTTGGTCTCTAGTCAAAACATTGATTTTCTTTAAATAGGATTCTGATTCAGAATCGTTATAGGAGGAAGAAGAGGTATCGGAGTCAACTAACTCGTCAACCTGGAGAGGCTCACTGTTTCCAGTTATGGAAGACTCAGAATCAGAAGAGGACTCAATAAGGAGGAGGGAGATTTTTGAAAGGACATCTTCACTGAGATTAAGCTGATGAATTTTTTTACTCATCCTGCAAAATTTTGCAATATGACCTTTCTTTCCACATTTATAACATGTGGCTTCTTTATAATTGAAAGGGGCTTTGGATTTGGACTTGAATTCTTTCTTTTTAGAGAATTTGGGCTTTTTATAAGGCCTCAAAGGTTTCTTATAAAAATTTTCTCTAAAATTAGAAATGAGCTTTCTATAACTTTTGGATTTGTAATGCTTTTTGTAAGGCTTTGAAGAGCACTTACCATTACAATTTTTGGAGGGAGATTTAAAAGGGTCATAATTAAATTGTTTACAAAAATCGCCTAGTTCATGCTTAGACTGCCTAAGCTCCCGTTTTAGACGTTTTTGTAATTTTAGATCTTGGCAGATTTTCAGACCTTCTTTATTGACGAAGCTGACTAACTCACCATAGGTAAGTTCGTCATAAGGAATGCGATTATCGTGTAGGGCTTTAATGAAATTTCTTACCTTTTCTCCTAAGAGAGTGGGTAACCCAGTAAGGAATTTTTCTTTCCAAGTAGTATGATGTGCATCATCTCTTAGAAAGAGTTGAGTAAAGAAAGTAGTTTTATAATCTTGGAAGTCACTAAGTTCCTACATCTCAAATTATGTAGTAACTCAGCATTTTTATCTCTTAGGTGTGAAGGATCACCTATGAAATGGAAAGAAATAGTTAAGATAAGAGTTGCAATTGCATCTTGAATGGGGTTGTTATGTTCATCCAGAATGGGGATTCGATCCTCATCTGTTTGAATAGCATCCAAGATATCTAATTGTTGCTGTTTGGTGAGGAGATGATCCCACCATCCTTTAAGTTGGCCTGTAAAACCGGCTATTAAGATTTCGGCTATGGCTTTATCAGAAGTTCCTGATTGGGTTTTGTAAGCATTGGCTGCCATAGTCATTTGTTGTAATAGACCAAGTATATTATACTCAGACATTCCATCTACGTTCCATTCATAGACAGAAGATGCATTAAACCGTGATTCCTGACAAAATTTTGGATAAAACTCAATTACAAAGATTCTTGGGTAGTTTAAATTATGTTCTTGATTTCTGTCCTAACATTAATAGGATAGCAAAATCATTGCATGATAGGTTAAAAAAGAACCCTGTTGCATGGTCAGATCAACATACCCAAATTGTAAAGCAAATAAAGAGTATAGTAAAAGAAATTCCATGTTTATATTTGGCGAACCCAACATTACCTAAAATCGTTGAAACTGATGCATCAAATTTAGGTTATAGTGGTATTCTCAAGCAAGTTAATCATGATAAAGAACAGATAGTACAGTATGCATCTGCACATTGGAATGATTGTCAGAAAAATTACTCTACTATTAAAAAAGAAATTTTGTCTATTGTTTTATGCATATCAAAGTTTCAAAGTGATTTACTCAACCAAAAATTTCTACTTCGAATTGATTGCAAAGCTGCAAAACATGTTTTAGAAAAAGATGTTCACAACATTGCATCAAAACAGATTTTTGCACGATGGCAAGCAATTTTAAGTGTTTTCGACTTTGATATTGAATTTATTAAAAGTGTCAAAAATTCTGTTCCCGATTTTCTGACCCGAGAATTTCTTCAAAATAGATAATGCCGCCCAAAAAGACCAAAGACAAAGGGAAAGGGATCCTCAAAGATCCTGTGTCCCAGACACCCTCTAAAGCCTCTCACTCCTCTTCACCTAAAGAAAAATTGCTGTCTTCAGCAATGCCTATAAAGTCCTGGATTGATATGATTGAAGATGATGAAGCAAAAGTTAAAGCCCTGGCCTCTCAAGATCAGGTAAATCAATGGATGAAATCCATTTCTCAATCTCCTGAGCTTTTGCTTGCAATACAAAATTTTTCTCAAAGCCAAATTTCTCCAAAATAAAATCCTGATTTAGAAAAACCAATTTCTAAAGATATTCCAAAGCTTTCTTTTTCTCAAGGACTTTCTTTATCTAAAGAAATTATTTCTTCTGGGAGTACTTCTTCCCAGGTTGTGGTCTCACAATCAAAGCTTTCTCAAAAATCGAATTGGCATAATAAAATCCAATCTCAAAATGTTTTAACGATGGAGGATGGATTTTATAATTCTGATACATTTCAAGCAGTTTCAAAGATTTTCCCAAAAGGATGGTTTTTCAAACCATGGGATCTTTCAAAGCCCCAATCATATTACCAAAGCATCCTTGAAGCCACTGGCTCAGTAAAATTGAAACACTTTTACCATACTGAGTCTCATTCTGAGCCGGCCTATTCCACGACCACTATCCAAAATATTATTAGCCCAAGCCAGTGGGGTGAACCACTCCATGTTCAAAAGAAATTTTCCGCCAATTTTCTTTTTAAAATCCCACACTGTTTATCCTATTCATATTGGGATTACCAACAGACGTGGTTCAACACATTTTTCATTCAAAACCTAAAGCATTCTCACTCCTGGTTCTTTTTCTTCAATACCAAAATAACCATACAAAGCCTTCCAAACTGGTTCCAACAATGGTGGACCTATTTTGAACCAACCACAGATATTTTAACCCCTAATGCCATAAACTGTTTCAACCTCTTTAAAGCCCATTATGTTCTTTCTGAATAAGAGAAAAGATTCCCTCATTTCCTCTGTTTTTGTTCAAAGTTCTTCCTCCCCTGGGTTTGGATGTGGAATTTCAAATATCATACTCAGGACACCCAAATAATTCTCCAAAGGTGTTTTAGAATTAAATGGTGGTCTAAGTTCGATGAAAAGTCAAAATTGACCAAAGCCATAGTCTACAATTGGCTAAAGTTAAATGGTCACTTAAAGCCCAGCATTGAAGATACTAAAGCCCATAGCACTTTTCTTGCACAACGTTCCAAGGCCCAAGCCCTTCTCGCCAGTGCGAAGTCTGAAGATGAATACTTCGATATTATGAAGTAGCTCCTGACTACTCGATCTGAGTCTTCTGTTGCAGCATCCTCTGATACCGAAGACGAAGATGAAGAGCCCTTCATTTCTCTTGGGGATGAAAATGAAGATAACTGTTTTGGTATTTTCCCCCCTTTAAAGCATTGTAAATGATTTATATTTCATTATGTAATTTTACTTAAAAAAAAAATCTCTCTCTGTATTTTCCTTGTATTCTTCCTGTATTATTTTAAAATGTATTTCGGGTGGTCCTTTGGACACAAAGTGAGAGCGCACATGTCTCTTCACCCGTTAGTTTTTTCTCTGTATTCTTCAAAGCCGTATAAAGCAACAGTACAACTTTCCACGAGTTACTGTGCACTTAAAAACCCGCTACAGTGAACAGTGCAACTTTCCACGAGTTACTGTGCACTTAAAATCCTACTACAGTGAACAGTTAATTGCCCTTGTACATATTCTGAAGGAAGACTTGAGACTCCTCAGAATTTTCCAACCTCCTCTCTCTCTTCTTTCTTCTCTCCTTCTCCTTTCAAGGTTTCTCCTCCTTCTCTCTAGAACGGAAAGAAATCTAACGAAAGGCACATTCTTTCTTTCTCTCTCTCTCTCTTAAAGAATCAAGATCCTAAAATAATATGTAAGGATCATTTGTAATTTATTTTAAAGCAATTTAATGTTCTGCAATTTAAATTAAAGCACTTTACTTTTCCAAGCACCTTACTTTTCTGCAATTTAAATTTATGCAATTTAATTTCCGCAATTTATTTTAAAGCAATTTACTTTTCTGCATTTTAAATTCCCGCAATTTTCATTTAAAGCATGATTGCAGACTGATCTGTATCAGATCTGCCATACAAATTGTACGTTCCTCTGAGGCAACGAGACCGGATCTCAATCCTCAGTTGTATCTCTTCTTTTCTCCCTCCTCATTCAGAGCATCATTTCTGAGAACCAGATCTGATACTGTGTATGCTTAGAAAGCCAACCGTAATGTATGTTTAATTTTGTAAAGCCCTGTTGCTAGGTTTGCTTAATAATTTTTAAAGATTATTTTAATTGGTATATCGGCTAGAAACCATTGGATGCGGGCTACTGGTCCAAAGGAGTTTTAAATATCTTAGCTAAAATAATTGCTAAGGAACTCATTCTTAGGTAGAACAACGCCACGTACCATTAAAATTTAAAAACAATTAAAATTTGAAAAGCCGACAAAACTTTCGGTAGTTCACCCAAGATGTACCCTTTATCATTCATCAGCAATAACCACTTCTTCAAAGCACACGTACACCTTAGACCCTATATATATATACATATATGTATGTATATATATATATATATATATATATATATATATATATATATATATATATATATATATATATATATATATATATATATATATATATATATATGAATGGTAAAATGCAATAAGTTATCGGAGGAATCAATAAATTATATAAAAATGTATTGTATTGATACAGTAATATGTTAGATCCATTTCCTCGAATTGATGCTAACACCTGCGATCGAACTAGAGATTGAGGAAGCAATGGCTATGATACCAAATGAGAAATTAAAAGATTCAAGGAGTTGAGCTTTTTGACCAAACTTTTAAGATTACCGAAAATTCGGTAAACTCAATCAAACCCCATTTTTTGAAACAAAAAATTATTCTTTGTAGTTTTTTTAAAGTTTATTGTAAAAAAAAATCTAATGAAGATAATTTTTATAAGTGAAATATAATTTTTTTACTTATTTTTTTCAGTTTTTACTCATATGTTTGTTTCAAAGTCAACTATATGAATAGTTAATAGATTTTATTTTTAGACATTATAATTTAAAGACTTAATAATAAATTAATCATGAATGATGTATCAAGAAATCTAAAATAATCTATTAATGCATTTAGAATAAAATTATGAATGAATTGACAGATGTGAACGAATCTAAGGCTCTAATTTCTATTGCAAATATAATATTGCAGTATATTAGTATAACTTATTTAGTTTATATTTGAATAGAGAAAATAAAAGGAGTTGTGATTTTGTTAGAATATTATCACATAAAAAGTTTTTTTTTGTTCTCTCTGCCTTATTTAATAAGTAACATATCTCAATCTAATCTTTTTTAACTAGTGAAATTCTTTTTACCCAAGAAATTTTATTATTTTACTTAATTTGAATTAATTATTATGAACCAATGGATTTCATCTAATCGTTTATCTCACTATTGATATTGAAATAAAATAGTGAACCGTTGGATTTTATCTTGTTGTTTATTTTTATCTCACTATTGATACTGAAGCTTTAGCCCAGCACCGCAGAGAGACCCAAAAAACAAAATCAGTTGACGATTTTATGAGATATCATCAAGCAACATCAGTGCATCACATTGAACTGTCTTGCTTTCTTGTTTCTTAACAAGAAATGACAATTGATTTAAATAAATCAGATTGCTTCAGAGCTGATGCTCATTTGTGAGAAATAGCCTGGGCCATTGGATTTGGGCCATTGCATGTCCATCTGAGTGAAGACCCCATATCAAACAAGCAAAAAATTGTAGACGTTTATTATCGGGTGTTCTGGTCTGCAACCCCAGTACCAATTATGATTTATGAAATATATGGAGCGTCTTGTTCTAAAAACGAAAAGAATAAATAAATTCAGTAGAAACACCAAACCCCATCAAAGTTTTAGCAATTATTTGAAACTAGGGGTTGTATATATGTTTCCATAATGTTGATTCTGATGATAACAAACAAGATTAAGAATGATTAATCTTTTAAGCTCAAATTATTTTCTTTTTAAATAAATCAGTATTTTCACATTATAAAGGTTTCATATTTAATGGAAAAATGATTTTATGAAATTGGTTGTTTTTTAAGTTTATGGTTTAATTGGAAGAATTTTGAAAATTTTGAAATCAACAAGTATTGCTTGAAATTTTAGAAAAAGACTTATTTAAAAAGTTTCATATCATTTGGGCCATATCATTATTTTAGAAAGTTTTGGGATTGACAAAGCATTATTTAGAAATTCAAAAATTGAATATATTTGAAAGCTTTTATAACGTTTTGGGCTATATTATAGTTTTATAAAGTTTTATGGTTAAACTATAAATTTAAAAAATATTTCAATGTAGCAGTTACTGTAGCAAGCGGCTAATTGGATATGGTAAACGCCAATCCGGATTTTGGGTGGTAAACTGCTAGAGCATAAACGGCTATCCGGATTTCGCAAGCGGCAATCCAGATTTCAAAAGCGGCTAACTAGATATGAAAAGCAGCATACCGGATATTCTGAAATTCAAATTTTTTCCTTAACAGTAATATAAAAGCGGCTAACCAGATTCTATAAACGATAAGCCGGTTATGACCAAAATGTGCATAACGACTAGTTTTTTAGCTCAAACTATATAAACTCATAAACTCAAAACCAATTCATTTTTAGTAATCTTGGCAAGCAAAAACAAGTGCACACAACATATAATGAGCTTCAGTTTCGTAAATCATCATTTATTAAATCATCTTTGTTTTTTAATTTGTATATCCACTCTTAAAGAGAGTTTCATTATTGTAATTTTCATTTCTCATCAAATTATGAGTGTACAAGTGTGAGAAACACTTAGGGTGAATAGATTGGAGAGATAATCTCTTGTTGTAAAGGTTCATTGACACCTTGAAGTCAATTGTAAACGTTTGAAGCCTTGGAAAGGCTCGGATAGTGAAATCCTCAAGCCTGGTGTGCTTGGAGACGTGGAGGTAGGCGGGGATTGCCGAACCACGTAAAAATCCTTGAGTTTGCTTTCTCTTCCCTTACTCATTTATTATTGTGCTTTCATTGAATTTATTGTTTTCGAATTTATGAAGGCATTAGATTGGATTGTTGTGAGGTTTGGTTAGCTTAATTTTTAAATTCTCAATTCACCCCCCTCTTGGGTTGCCCAGATAGTATTTAAGGCTTTTCTTAAGTTGTATTTATTTTAATTTATAATTAAGTAAAACAATACATAATTAAGTAGCAAAGTAAGGAGGTCAAGTGGATCAATAAGTGATTTTTTTATAGCTGTAAGTTACACTAAATGTAGGAAGCTTATCGGTTTATATACCATTTATTCCATTATTGTTTTCATAATAGCTAATAATTCCCCTAACATGCAGTATAATTTTATGGTATTAATCTTATATCCAAATATACTTTTATTCACATTTATTATAAATTAAATAAATCATATAAATAGAAATTAAAACAAAAAATATAAGTAATAAAAATAAGAAATACATGTTTCAGTGTGAATAAAAATTAATGACAAGATATTTTTTTTTGTACTTTTTGTTATTCAACCCACACATATATATATATATATATATATATATATATATATATATATATATATATTATAATGAATATATGTTTTACATTCCTAAAAACAAAAAAAAAAAATCAAGCAAATAGCCTATCTACCCCTTTTTTTCTTAAGTATTTTTTGTGCTAAAAGTTTTTGAATATTATGAAAACAATAAGGGGTAAGTGGTTTATGTTGATTTTAGAAAAGGAGAAACTGGCAGTCTCCCATAAATATAAATTAGGAATACCTTTAAAAATAGAATTTTCGAACAAAACAAGCCACAATCACAAATAAATAAAGGGTTTGTCGATGATGTTTATTTTCCTAGAGTATAAAAAATGTAACAAATGTAAACCTTTAGATTTTGATCAACAGTGTAAAATATTTGTATGAATAAAAAAATATAAATTCTTTAAGAATATTGTATAGTTAACAAACTAGTTAAAAAGATTATTTATAACTTAACAAAAAAAAGTTATAATAGATCACAACCTCTCTCTTTTCACATTAAATTTGTAAGTATCTCTATTTAATTTGAATTCGTCAACTTAATTTTAAAGATTACCTATTACTTGTTAATAAACTAATTATTGTTCCACTTAATTAAACTAATAATAGAGATTAAAATATTTAAATTAAAAATCTAGAACAATACAATTATTAATGCTATAAAAAATCATACAACATCCTAAAAAAATCTTAAAATGTATATATAAAAGTTCTAAAGAGTCAACATTACAAAAATTAATAAAGTTCCTGAGCCGACCAACGGATATCATCACCGACTAAAGATCTCCCCATGCAATCACCAATTTTTTTTCTTTTTTTTTTAACCAAATCACGAAGCCCATGCAAATTTGACATTAAACCTGCACACTGCATAGTTGTCTTTTAAAACGTAACAATTGGCTCCAGTAACTTAAAGAATATCTCTAAAGAATTTCAAATTTGAACTTTGTCTAAACGATTTCATTTAGTTAATTACGCACGCAATGCTTTGAATGGTTGAAGAAACATAAATGTGTAGGTCCAATTAATATTATAAAGTTGTTAGGTTTTCCAAGTCAAGTCACAGCTAGACGGCAGGTAATATACACATATATAATAATAGTATTAATATTAAACAGGCACAAGTATTTATATATAGGAAATGGATGACAACTTTGGATAATGTGGACTGAAGCAGCCGACGGATTTGTTGTATCCAGGACGGGAAGCAACATGGGATCTTTATTGAAACTCAATGATAGCATAGCACTCCTTCAACAGAAGGAACAAAGATCACACGTTCCTCAAGATCTCATCCTATCCATGCAAGTTGTTATGTATAAATTTGAGGTCGTGCTCGTGGGATGAAACATTTCACTACCAAACATACTGACGGTTTCATGAACCGACGTCCTCGACTTTCTCCTTTTAAGCTACATAATGAAAAGCTTAAATTATCATTTAGTGCGTGAATTGACCTACATGCAGTAAACTGAACTCTGGCACTGCCCTATCAACAGCATTGGCCCATAGGCTCGCCTTTTTGAATTTTGACTTGGGTCTAGTCTTTGGTTGGCGAGCAGTTGGCCGCTAACTGGCTACCATTTACCACCGACAATAACTCTACCAAACCTCTTCCTAAGACAATTGTATAGTGGGCAAATTTCAAAGCATTATCTCCTCTGAACTGACTATCTATAGATTGCCCTCCTTATGTTTAAAAACTTAAAGTTATTCTTATATTTAATTATAAGATAAGGAAAAATTGAAAGTGGATTGATGAATTTTTTTTGAAAAATTTATTCATTTGACCATCTTTCAACTTTTAATACAAAAAAAAAAAATTACACTCTATGTTTTCTTAAAATAACAACTATTTACAAGGTTCTTAGATCAAAATATTCCCTAAATTTTTAAAACTATACAAACAAAATATTTCGCCCAACACCGCCCAAAAACATCTCCCATCACCCCAACTATGCATGTGGGAGTTCCTTTATTTCCGGTGTTTCTTGAATTCTAGCAATTTCTTTCACTTCCGGCTGCGATTTGTGTCAGTTATAGTTTGATTTAGCAAGTTCCTTCACTTTCGATTTCAGTGGTTTAGGTACTTGCTTTTTTTAATTAATAATTTAGATTAAATTTTGTTTAAATTGCTTGGTTGATTGATCATTGATCATAGTTAATCATTAAGATATGTATTGGATATGAAAATATTAGAGTTTTCTTAAGATTAATATATCTAAAGGGGGATTGCCACTTTCCCTCCTACAGTAATCAATATATACCATTTACCTCTTTACTGTTTTTATAATAGCCAAAAACCCCCATGACGACATAAATTTATAATATTACCCTTATTTTCAATTACTCTTTTATTTACATTTATTATCAATTAAATAAATCACATGAATATAAACTAAATAAAAAATTAAGTATTAAAAAAAGAAATATATGTTTTGATATGAGTAAAAAATTAATAATAATTTTTTTTCTTGTAATTATTTATTTTGTGACATTTTCTTATAATAAACATTTTGTAATATTTTAAAATTAAATGTAAAAAGTATAGGCAAAATATTTTATTATTTATCTTCTAATAAATTTTTATTTTTCATTCAAATTTTCTTATAATAATTTTTTTATCATTTTATAATAATTTTCTTATATATTTACTATAAGAAAATTTTCACAAAATAAATAAGTACAAGAAAAAAATTTATTATTAATTTTTTTTGCTCATATCAAAACATATATTTCTTGTTTTTAATGCTTAATTTTTTATTTAGTTTCTATTCATATGATTTATTTAATTTATAATAAATATAAATAAAAAAGTAGTTGAAAATAAGGGTAATATTATAAACTTATACTATCGAGGGATTTTTGGTCATTATAAAAACAGCAGAGGGGGAAATAATATATGTTGATTACTGTAAGAGGAAAATTGGCAACCTCCCTATCTAATAAATGGCACACCAAGTATTTGTTTAAACGTCTCTAAGGAATTATTGATCTAAATTTAAAGTTATTTTGAGGTTAAAAAGAATGTTGGTGTGCCAGCCAATCAAGAACGTGGATGGTTGCTTGTGTTACCTAAAGTTTTGGCCATGACAAGCTTGGACAACACGGGTTGCTTCCCCCCGTTGCCCAACCAAATGGCCATGCATGGCATGAGAGGCTTGGCAATGCGGGCGACATGCTTGCGTCACCTAGCCAAGTATATGATGTTGCCCAAATTTGGTTGGGCAATACATGCTGTCACCCATATACTTGCGTCGCCAGCATTTTGGGCAACAACAACTACCCAAGTTTTTCGAATGTTTTAAGTTTTGTTTTTTTAAACATATATACTAATATTGTCCTAATTTATTATTTAGATATGTCTGACAAGAAGATGCATCACTGGTTACTGAAGATACCGATCGAGGATCACTTTCTAGGATGCGTTATGAATTTAACCAAATTTAATTTTGTAACCACACATTTATAGACCAAGTTAACTGACATTCAATTTGGGCTATTCAAAAAGTCAATTTTGGTCATTTTCTAGCCATGGGGGATCCTGAATTTAGCAGCAATCTTGTACACTTTTTGTTGCTCAGACTTGTCCTAAAAACAAGTTAATGATGAGTATAAAATGTGGTTTAAGATTGGCAATGATATGTTCCGTTTCTTTCTTTGAGAATGATTTTTAGTAGGGGTGGGTAAAATCGGGTTCGGGTCAACCCGATCGGGTTTCGGGTTGTTCGGGTTAGACAAGATCCAACCCGAACACAACTCAAATTAATGACCCGATTCGAACCGACCCGAACTCAGGTCGGGTCATTAACTCGGGTTATGTTCGAGTTGGATCAGGTTCGGGTCATTAATATAGTTATATGGCTTGTGCTTGTGCTTCTGGGTATAGATATAATCAATTTAGGTTGTGTTCGTCTCCACCCACAGCATCCATACCCCTGAAGTTTGAACAATCTTCCTCTCTTTTTCCGTCAGTCATCGTCTCCACCCACAGCATCCATACCCTTTATACACCAAATAGTAGCCACAGGGTTTCAACAAACAGAGTCAAAAAACTTGAGCCTTGAAGCTTGAAACCGGAAGCTTTAAAATCGGGTTTGGGTGGAGAGGATTCAGCCTTCAAGCAGCAGATCGATGCCGACGGCTCACGGCTGGATGGACGAGATTTCACCTGGCAGCAGATCGAGGCTTTACTTGAGTTGGCAGCAGGCAGCAGCAGATCACGGAGATGCGTCGGCTTACGGCTGGTTGCGTTTTTAATAAAAGGCAGAGTTCTAATTGATAGAATTTTGTGCTGCAGTGAGTGTGGAGAGATGCAGAGAAGAAGAGAGAGACAGCTTGGTGGGTGCACAAATCTTGGAACTTAACTTAGTTAATTATGGGCTCATTAAGTCTTTGGGCTGATATTTCTATTTGCTTTCAGAATTGACAGGTTTCCAAATCTAAGTTTGTTCTCCTCGAGTTTCATATCATATAAACTACCGAAAGTAGAAGAAAATGGCACAAAAAACATGCACAACGAGTAATCGCCTTTACAATGCATGACATGGGAGAATTAAAAGGCATGTTTGGCATGCTGTACATATTCTGGTATGAACTGTATTGAAAGTGCAGCTCAGCGTTTGGGAAGCTACCAAACCAGCCTGGGCCGGTCGTTTTTGACCCAGATCTGCCACCCACCCTTGGGTTTATTTGAGCCTAGTTATTTTTTTAATATATTATTTTATTATTATGATCGTTTAATTAGATTTTATAATTTAATTATTTATTCTTTAATAAAAATAGTGCCCAACAATGGCAACCCGACGTCACTGACACTTGCACTTCACCGTTGACAGCCATCATCAGTAATTGTTTATTATCGACCGCCGCAGGTATTGATACCCATCACTGTGTTGTGCACTTGCAGCAGTATACTACCGTATTAAGTCGCTATGTCTTTGTGTTGCTCTTAGGAGTGTCAATTTCAAGCTCCTGGTTTTCTTTTTTTGTTGGCTAAACTTGTAGAGCTTACATACATTTCTGTTGGCTCAACTTAAGGAGTACAGAGGCAGAAGAAAAAAAGCATCCAGAGGAAAATTTTTTTTTTAGGAACTCGATCGGGTTTTCGGATCGGATCAGGTTTGACCCGAACTGATCACAACCCAATCGGGTTTATAAATTTCAATTCGATTGGGTTTTACTCCCGACCCGATCTGACCCGAACTCGAAATTTATCGGGTCGGGTCGAGTAAAATGCCCACCCCTAATTCTTAGTGACAGGATTGAAATGTTGTAATGTGGAAAATTTGCACAAAAAAACATTGGTTGGCGAATACATCATCAATATTTCGGTGGAGTAAGGTACTTTAAGCTTGACGAATAAGATAATAGGTTTGATGATTTTGATTTCACTAACATGGATGACGCAGATGTGTTGAGGATTGCCTTATTGTGTTTCGCAGATAGGGTTTTGTGTGAAAGACCATTTGAAAGGAGAATAACGAAAGAGATAATGCATGCTGTGAATGATTTAGATTATTTCAACAACTTTTATTGGGGCACCTATACAAGGAAAATACTCTACAAGCAAATGACTAAAAGCTTGATTGGTAAAGTTAAAAAATATAAGAAAGAGCAAAACACATTAAAGAGAAGTATAAAGAGAAGTACATGTCTTATTTAATGTTAGGCCGTACACTTAACTTTAGCTATTGTGGAGATTTGCTTGAGAAGAAGATTGCTATAAATATCATTATGAATAAGATTCTGTAAAAAAACATATTATAAAGTAGTATTATTTCATATTCCTATTATCAATTGACATATTCAACAACCACCAAAATTAAGCAATACACACCTCTCTAGAAAATTGGGCGATAAGTTGTGTTGCCCGGGCAATGCGCTTGTTGTACGCATAAAATAGGTGTGCAATAGGGATGTCACTCGGGCAACACAACATGTTGCTTGATTTTCCCGAGAGTTGTGTATCGCTTGACAAAATCAAGCAATGGACATCTTTATGGAAAATCGGGTGACAGACAATGTTGCTCGGGCAACACACATCTATCTGGAAACAAAATGCAATATCTTTTCCATTCTCATATTCCATACAACCATCCTTCAAAGTCTTTCACGTCCCATCAAAATATATCTTAAGCACTATTGACTCTATTAACCTGATGTAAACTCATAATAATGCTTTATTAATAATACGGCAAACAATAATATTCACATATTAATTAAATAACTAATCATGAACAAATTTAGGTGACTCGGGTGATAGCACTATCGCTTAGGTGACTTAAAAAGTTACCCGAATTACATGCAATTGTATGTTGGGCGATGTGAGCACTAATCACCCAACGTTCAACATCCTATCGTCCGAACAATGAATACTAGAATCCAGGCGACTAGTGCTTGTCACCCAAGCAATAGATACCAAAATCCAGGTGACAAGTACCTGTCGCCTGGTACTTGTCGCTTGGATTTTGGGTTTAATCTTCAACATTGTTCAAGACTCATTTTCGTTAGATTTTACCAGAATTTTACTAATTTATAAATTTGTAACCTCATGATTAACAGTAAAAAGTGTACATGTAATAATGATAAAATTATTAGTTTTTCACTTGAAGTGTTGATTAATGCACTTATAACTTATATGAATACTCTCCTAATAAATTTTTATGTTAAATTAATTCGCAATATGTTAATTTTTATCTTGTAAATATTTTTCAGGAATAAAGACGATATTGAATTTGAAAGCGGGAACAAAGAAAACTGCTGGAGCAATTTGGAATATATCATTGAGGAGATGTAGTAAATAAATAAAAAGAATAGGTGGGCAACCACGTTGGTGATCACACATCTCAACACACACACACACACACACACACACATATATATTATAAAATAAAATAAATAAAGAATGATGCATTCCTTGCCTATAAAAGGAAAAGAGATGCCGGGAGCTGAGTAGCAAGTCGAGAGAGAGAGTTGTAGCTAAGAGGGAACTGAGTGAGGAGTTGAATCATTTCTTTTTTTTCTTTTCTTGTTTCCTTCTGTATCAATTTTTCTTGTAACATATTTAAAAAATTTATCAAATAAATGGCTAATTTTACTAAGCCGAGGTAAAGGGTAAAGCTCGAGATTTCAAACTATCAAATTTATTACTTTATCAAGTGAGTTTTTATGTTTATTTTATTCTTTTCTGGTTATTTTTATGTCATATTAATTTATAGATTCTCTTGAATTTGTATGGTATTTTGAAATAATGTCGACAAATGAATACAATTGTGGCATATTAGGTACTTTATTCCATATTTATTCACAGATATAATTAGTTAAAAATTAAATGATATAATAATTAATTGGTAAAAGTGAGGCAAAATATAAAAATGAGAGAGTATTAAAATTTATAGTTTGAATATTGAGAGTGGACTCCATAATTTTAGCATATTTTTAAATTGATTCATAATAATTTCTTTTCCCGCAATTAATTTTCTTTATTTTAAATTAACTACTAGATTTTAAATTTCATGTGGTTCGACCCCGGACTCACAGGCTTATATTATAACTTGACACTCTTATACTTGAGAGTAATAACACTTTTGAGTTGTGTCACCTCATGTTAACCGTTTAATGTACTCACATTGTAATAAAATGAGCAACTGATCTTTTGTATGAAACCCAACTAATAATAAAAAATAAAAATTGAAGAAATACTAACCTGAAATTCTTATTATTCTTTAGTTTGTTGCTTGATTTTATCTTCAATGCTTGAATAAATATAATAGTTTGATGAATGTGAGATAGGTGAAAAGAGGGTTGAGTGATAGTTGGATAAATAACTTTGTTATGAATGTGAGAGAGGTGAAATGGAGAGTGTTTTGGTTGTATGTGGAGAGCTTTGGCTGTTGCTTTGGAGTTGGGAGTTTGTTTGTTTAGTTTTACGGGTATTTTGGTCTAAAAATTTCTGTAAATAGTTGTTATTGTAAGAGAAAATTAGAGAGCGTTCTTTTTTGATATTGAAAGTTGCAAGGTGATCAAATGAGTAAATTTTCTAATTTTTTATCTTTTTAATAAAATTAAAATAAATTGAGGTTCTTAAGAATAATACAGATAAATTTAAAAATAATCGATTTACGACAAAGGTGACCAAAATTAAATCTTATATACTACTTGTAGACTGTAACGGTGACGTTTAAAATGCAAAGAACCCACAATCATCCTCCGAATCGTTAGGAATCCAGGATCAGTTGCCATGATTGGTTGATTGACTGATTCTCAACGCACCGGGGTCCACAGCACAGGAATGACATAAACTCATAGGCCCCCAAGCAACCACACTGGTCCGCCAACGCCCAGCCCAAAATTTGTGGACCAAACTTTAGCTATTATTACATTCATTACCCCTAACACTATCATTGTTAGGTCTCCTTTTTTTTTTTTTTTTTTTTTCTCTAACACAAGCCTATTATAATCCATCCTTCAGTACAAGACAAAAATTGATAACCATTTACATGACACGCACAATGGGAAAGTATACCATTGTAACGAAGAACATAAATCCAGAGAGAAGCCAGTTATACATTTCCATTTTTAATTTCTGTGATGAACACGTGTCGCCATTAAAATCGCTCATCTTATGTGTTAAGTGCCAGCATTGCCTAGGTTGAAGAGAATCAAAAGCTACAACAGCATTTTCTCTGTGCCCGAGCGCCTAAAGCAAAACACATTCATTAAATCGACCTTTATTACAAATCGGGTCCCATCTCATAAAACTAGTGATGAAACTTCTCTGCTCTTTCAACACCACACGTTCATACACCACAACTGAAATCTAACCCATGCTTGTTTGGTTTTCCCCCCACTCTCTATAAATATAACCCATCAACCCACCCAACACCACCGCCATATGTAAGCCTGGGTGCCCAATTCTCTTCTTCAAACACTCACCAACTAAAACACAAGACACCAACCAACCGAATACAAAGTGAAGATTTTTTTTAAATGGCTAGACTTGTGTTGGTTTCACTATTCATTGTGGCTGAGATTTTAATGGTACAAGCCGTGGCTGATAAATCTGAAGTGAACCCAGTTGGGTTTAATAAGCCTGAGCCAGCTAGGGTGGCGGATCAGCCTGCTTCAAGCGTCTCTGAGTCATCTTATTATCATAATGATCCTGAAGCAGCTGAGGCTCCGGAGATCAGACGGCTGGGAAAGCATCATCAGCATCATTCTGATAGGTCAGTGGCTGGCGGTGGTGTCATCATTGGTGGCCTTGTTACTGCTATTTTTGCTGCTGTGTTTTGCTACATCAGGGTTACAAGGAAAAGAAATGGCGCTGATGCTAACTGACCAATTTTTAGAATTATTCACATTTTTACCTTCCCTTTTTCTCATTTGCTAAGAGTGGGAGAGCAAATGAGTGATTTTGAAACAAATTTATATACATGATGGAATCTGAGGATATACACTGTATTGTTTGATATCTTGTGTGAATATTAGATTGAAATTTCTTTATTGTTTTAACTCTTCCTTCTTTGCTCTGTTTCATTTTCTTTCTTCATTGGGTGAGCTCTCAAGTTAATGTAAAAATCTAGTAGAGATCGCTCTAATTATATCTTCTGAGTTTTGATTCTTCATAAAGTTAATTTACGTTAATTACTTTTCCATATTAACCAGTTTGGTGGATGGTCGGGGTACTTTTTCAACTCCCAACAATTTGTTTTTCATATCACCATTTGGTCCATATCCATGGTAAGATTCCGCTGATTTTGCTGCTTGATTTCTTATGAAGTTCAGGCGTATTTGGCATCACTTTTCAGTCAGTCTTCCAAAAACGTGTGAGAACACCCAGATTCAAGCTGAGCCATTGGTGGGACTTGAATGACTAAGAGCCAAAGTAGGTCTCTCTCATTTGGCATTCATATTATGATTTATGAGCTATGCCTGTGATATAGAAGTCAAAAAGGGGCAATCAGGAACCAGCTTCGTATTTTAAAATTCCAATTCTGTATTAAAATATAGATCCCTTCTGGTCTAGTCTTTGGTCCAGAGATTCAATGGTCATGTGCCTTTTTGCAAAGTCACAGTCATGATGACTTCACAGTTCACACTTATTCATATAATTCAGCAATTGTTATATGTGTAATGACAGTTTTTCCACAGTTGAAAAGTTTTTGGGTATGTAACGTAGCTGGGTATCTCAAAATAGCATCTGTAATTGACTGGCTTCGACGATATTCTACCTAATGAAACAAATTTAACACGTATTAACACTAACGAGTATGAAATGAGATTGGGCCTAAATTGTCACGCGGGCAAAAGAGCAGGCCCATAAGTTGAAGCCTAACCTCTTTCTAATTTATTCTTGCTTGTAAGCAGCGTGGCTTTCATTTCCTCAAGTCTCAATGGGTACTTTTCCTTTTCCTGTTCTGTTACCTCCCACGAAACAAACACAAACCACAAAAACAATTAAATCTTACGAATCTTGCTCTGAAACTAAATTCTCTTCACTGCACCGAAATGGCTTCTTCTTGTTCAGAATGTTGGCGGGCATCAGCCTTCTTCACCATCTCAGTAGTCTTGGCCTGCATGGCAATCTCCATGTCACTGCATGCAATCCCAAAAGACAGCGGCAGTCCTTCAACGAAACCCGTCAACTATCAACTCTTTTCACACGCTTCTAAAGCCTTAAGAAGATCAGGCTTCAACATCATTGCCACTCTCCTTCAAGTTTCCCCTGAAATCTTTCTTTCTTCTCATAACTCAACAATCTTTGCCATCCAAGATTCTGCCATCTCCAACATTTCTCTCCCTCCTTGGCTCTTTAAAAAGCTTCTTCAATACCATACCTCTCCTCTTAAGCTTTCCATGAATGATCTCTTAATGAAGCCTCAGGGTAGTTGCTTGCCTACCTTTCTTCATCAAAAGAAACTCGCCATAACCAAGATCGTTGTAAAAGAAAGATTGATAGAGATCAACAATGTGTTGGTGTCTCGACCTGATATATTTCTTGAAGGATCCTTGTCAATTCATGGGGTTCTTGAGCCATTTTCATCTTTGGATCGTCAAAATATTCACCCAGGTTGGGATTACATTCAATCACCAATATGTGATTCCTTTTCGGGTACTCTAGTTTCTGGTATCACTGAATCCAAGAACATGGTCAATGAGTGGACCAAAATTATCCGTTTGCTGAGCTCAAATGGTTTTGTTTCTTTTGCTATCGGCTTGCATTCTGTTATCGATCAGATTCTTGAAGATAACATCAACCTGAACTCGACCACAATCTTTGCCCCAGCAGACTTTGCAGTTGTAGCATCTTCTTCTCCCTTGCTTGACAGAATCGTGAGGCTCCATATATTGCCTCAAAGATTTACGTATAAAGAACTGGCTTCTTTACCCGGTAAAACATTGCTAAAGACGTTAGTACCCAATCAATATCTCGTGATCAGTGGAGGTGCTGATTTTATCCAAGGATTTGACATCAATGGAATGCAGATTTTTGCCCCTGAAATATTCTCGTCCAAGCAGTTTGTGATTCATGGAATTTCTCAAGCTTTTCGAGATAGTAGGACTTCCTGACAACATCAAGATTGGCATGATTTAACATTAGCTGTAGAGTATTGTCCAATACTGATGCTTAGCAGTGTTTACAAGTTTTCAGTTTAGCCAGTTAATTCTTCTGTGCTCCAGGACTATTTCAGTTGCTATTAATTTGTTTTAATGGTACAGGCTTTGGCACGTGTAACCCTCAAGTGTATTAACCATTGAGCTTTGTTTGTAATATAGTGTATACAATCCTTTGAAGTTTGAGGTAATGTTGCAGGATTTGACACTCGTAGCCCAGGCCAGAATGATGGAATGTCATAACTTATGGCACGGAATTGGCACCCGTGGCTCTATGCTGGAGCTAACCATGTGTGTGTGAAGTGTGTTTTTAACCTCTATGACATTCCTAACTAAGAATAACTACCACTATTACTATTTCTGTTTCCTTCAGGAAATGCGCCTAGATGCCCTCATCAGGTTTAACCCTCTGAATGCAGAGCCACTGCAGCATTCAAATTGTCTCTGTTAAAAAAAGAACTGTCATCTTTGTTGTGCTGTTCCCACATCTGGAACCAAAAAGAATGCATATAAACGAAAAGAAAACATTAGAAGGAAGAAAATATCCATAAGCTCCGAAGACGAGCAACTGAAAATAAGTCATATATGGTTTCTATGTTTCGGATATAACACAGAAACTCACGGTACAAGTATAAAACGTAATGGTGAACAACATGGCACGAGCTTCACGTGGTTAAGTACCAGAATCGCATCATTTGCCTGATAGATTGATAGGGATGATAAAATCATAAAGGAAGACACATGGCCAACAATATATAAAATACATGCATACAAAAATGTAAATTATCAATAGACTTCAATGCTCAAATCAATGAAGAAATAAGTATCTACAGGTAATGGGAATAAAAAGCAAAACTACCACATTTCAACAGAATTCAAGAAATGGACAAGGTCATGTGCCACTTTCCTGTGTGGTAGTAAATGCATGTACCTCCAGGATCTTACTTCTTTCAAAACAGATCCCTTAATTTTTACATATCTCCCCCAGTCATCTTCATTATTTGCACACAACCACATAATGCTGAGCCTAGAATATGAACTGCAATGTTGCGAGAAATAATGTCTTCAAGTAAACAACCTACAAATATAAGAACACGAAGCCATTAAAAAGGATGATGATCCCATTATAACTAGCTCATGAATTGAACATTGCGAATCCTAAAATTACAGATCATACTAAATGGCAGTCAGAAAATTCTGGCTGTTGAATTGCAAGTCTGGTAATGACGGAAAAAATGAATATTGTCACATTATGATATCAAATGCTTGACCAAAGAACAACAGATAGAAGGTAATATAATTCTACGTAACTGGTGACCACTCCTGACCGGCTTCCAGAAGAAAAGCTGACAGCCATTGCAGAATTACTGAATTTACTTACTTGATCATTAGTAACTAAGAACCACTTGCTCCACTCAAGAAAGGAATTTCATCCTTGATGAAGATGGTCATCTCACTGCCTCTGTAAAACTTTACTGACAAAATTCAGCAAACAGCATAAAAAGGCAGTTGATGACAGCCCATGTAACATATCACAGCCTAAAAAGTCTTTGGTAAACGCAGAACTAAATTACCAAATCACTAAAATGGTTCGAATAAAATACTCCATGTATGTGAATTTAACTGATTCAATTACAGTATTATGAATATGAAATAAACATCTGCTGACATATAATGCAGAAAATTAAGGTTTCAATTCTATAACAAGAAAGTCAACACAGAAAACAGCAAGAAAAGCAAATTATACTACTGGACGGAACCTAGAAACCAATAAAAGGCCGTCAATGCTGGATTCACATGGAACAAGGAACTCAATCTCAAAATCCATAATTCACAGGCAATTCATTCCTCAAATACATGTATAAGAATTCACTTTCCCCGCATCCAAATTAATCAATCAAATTTACAACAAACAAAAAATGAAATCGAACCCATCAAACAGGCAATCTAGTTCTTCTCATTAAAATCCTTGTCATATTAGACCCGTTAATGGTAACATTAGCAGCATCAACAAACCTCGAAGTCCTAAACAATTCCACAATCTGCTTGCTCTCCCGACTCGCACAATCCTCCATAAGAACCATACAAACCCCACCAATCTTTACCGTCCGCTCCATCTCTCCGACAAACCTGGAGGGAAACAACGCCTCCGCCAAATGCGCCGTGAAAGCTACGTCAAAAGCCTCGTCGAAAAAGGGTAAGTTGTGCGGGTCCGCCCGGCTAACCAACGGCAAGGAATCCATCAGCTCCACTCCTGTGACGTCAGCGACGCCGATGCTGTTGAACGCCATGACCTCGTGGCCGGCACCGGCGGATACGCAGAGGACTTTGGAGTGATTAAAGAGGAGGCTTTTGCCCTGAAGGTGTTTGAAAAAATGGGCGTAAGAGGTGACTTGTTGCTTCCAGGATTTTGAGGACCAGAGGCGGTGGTTTTTCTTCTCGAGTGGGAGGTGTTGGCGGTGCGATGAGTCGCAGGAGGATTTGGGGAATTTTGTCGATTTAGGTGAGTTTTCTAAAATGCAGGTTTCTGGGGTTTGTAGCATCAGCATTACAAGCGTGAACGTTGCTATTGTTATTGCTCCGTACGATATCTTTCGAAGCAGAGCCTCTACGTGTCTCTCCATTCTTTGCGTTTTTGCAGATCGAATCGAAAAATCTCCAGCTTTCCTTTTTTCAATCTTTCCGCTTCAGAGCACACGACATCGTTTCGTATAAAAGAAGTCATCCGCTTGTATTATAATAATGATAATAACAATATTGACATTTTTTTTCTAAATTTTTTATTATTATTATTTTCTTTATTATACTGTTATTGTTGTTGTTTTGATTATTATTAATAATATTTTTTTGAACAATAATAATCGCAATTGTTGTAATACCTAATAATAAAAATGACAATAATTAACTTAGGACGTTTTAATAACTTAAACGATTAATAGAAATATAATTATTCTAACTCTAATTCATATACTTCAAATAAATAATTCATTCTGATTCTTTTTTTTTTATTTCCGTCCATTCTTCTTATTTGTATTTTTTATTTTTATTTCAATTTAATCTTTTAATTTCAACCCATTTCAATTACCAATTAATAAATGGATTATGAGAGTTGAATCCAATTTTAATCAACATACATATTTGAATCCCTGTTCCATTTGCTAGAATTGAAAATCTTATTTGATTGAACTAGCAATATGCTTCAAGCCCACATAAATGAATAATACCTTGGTTCCGCAAAATTTATAATAATTTTTAGTCTCAATTTAATAACATTTATTGCATTGAAATAAAGCTAGAAAATTAAAAATTTAATGAACTTGGAGAAATTCTTAATAAATGCTGAATTCAGACAAAAAATTTAATCAACTTCTAAAACTTCTGAATTTTAAGAAGGACATCAAGAAAAAAAGGTTCTAATTTTATAACATGCGGTCAAAATCTCAAAATTCATTACAAAAGCCACCTTAAAACTGCTCACAGATGCATGCTGGCGATGCAGACGCCGCAGGCTCTAATAAGTATTTCTTTCCTCATAAAAAAAAAATAGTTAAAAAAAGAGAAATGTATTTCTCTCCTCTGTATCCTCTTCCCGCGAAAATCTTACCGTTGGATTCCGCAACGGTACCCACATTTGAATTTCCCGCGTTCCTGTTCAACTTTCTCAAACAGTTCTCCTATTCTTCCTCCTCATCGCCTGTGTGCGCAGACGATGACAATTTCCACCTCCATAGCTTCGACCCTCATTCTTTCTACGGTGCTCTTATCGATAATTCCTCTCACAAAAGGCACTTGGGTCAAATCCATGCCCTTTTGCTAGTCTCCAGATTGCAAGAGAGCTGGTTCTTGATTAACTCAGTGAGAAATTAGCTCTGCAAAGAAGATGTTGGATGAATTTCCTGACCGGACGTGTTTTTGTGGAATGCCGTTATTATATGTTATTCGAGACACAATTTGTTTGTTGAAGCGCTTGAAGCATATTCAAGAATGCAAGTGGCTTGGGTGGCCCCCAATGGCTGTACTACTCCTCTTGTGCTCAAAGCTTGCGTGGCCTTGCCTTCGCTCTTGACGGGTCCGCGAGTACATGGTCAGATATTTAGTCTCGGGTTTTTAGTCTGTTATCTCTTTGATGGGTTGTTTGATAGAACAATTGTTTTCCTGGACTTATATCATCTCTGGTCACGCACAGAATGGTCAGCCTTTGGCAGCTTTGACGGTTTATTGTCAAATGAGGAAAACGAATATGGAACAGCACTGGATTGCTCTTGTGATTTGGAGTTTTTGGAACAAGTAAAAATTGTTCATGGTTTCATGATTAAGTTGGGCCTTGAACTTGAATCTGATTTGCTTATTTCACTTACAGCCGTGTAAGCAAAATTTGGGCAAGTGATGGTTGCGAGATCATTGTTTGATCAGATGTAGATATCAACCAAATGTGACGTTGTGGAATGCGATGATTTCTGGTTATGCAAAGAATGGTTATGCTGAGGAAGCTGTGAAGCTATTCAGTGAGATGATCTCTAAACAATATTGGAACAGATTCTACAACTGTCAGCTATCTTAACTTGAGCACAAGTTGATCTCTTGCGTTAGTTAAGTGGATGGATTATTATATTGGCAAAAGTGAATATAGAAATAATGTTATTGTTAACACGGTCCTCATCGATATGTATGCAAAATGTGGAAGTGTAGATTTGGCTCCAATGTTTTTCGATAGAACACTTGATGAAGATGTTGTCATGCGGAGTGCCATGATTGTGGGATATGGATTGCGTGGTGGGGACCAGAAGCAATTACTCTTTATCAAGCAATGAAGCAAGCTAGTGTTCAGCCGATCGATGCTACCTTTGTTCTTGCTGTGTGCAATCATTCAGGTCTTGGAGAAGAGGGATGGGTACTGTTTCACCACATAAGAAAGCATGGAATTGAGCCTCGCCACCAGCATTATGCTCGTGTTGTTGATCTTCTTGCTCGTGCAGGCTATTCGAACCATGCATTTAAATTTATTATGCACATGCCAATTGAACCACGGTTATCTGTGAGGCGCGCACTTCTGAGTGCTTGGAAGATCCCCATGCAGCAGTGGGAGAATATGCTGCTGACCGTCTGTTCTCATTGGATCCACACAATATAGGGGGTTATCTTCAGCTGTCAAATCTCTATGCTTTCGCTAACTTGTGGGATTGTATTGCAAAGATACGGGGTATTGATGAGGGAGAAAAGACTGACAAAAGACCTGGGGTATAGCCGGATCGAGATCAATGAAAAGCTTCAAGCATTTGGACGTTGACGCATTAGACAGAAAAAGGAAGCTGGATTTGTCCCCCATATGGAATCTGTACTACATGATGTGAATTATGAAGAAACTGCGGAGACAAAATTTGCTCATAGTGAGCGGACAGCGGTTGCTTATGGGCTCATCAGTAATCCTCCTGGAACTGCAGTAAGGATAACAAAGAATCTGCGGGCATGTGTAAACTGTCATTCGGTAACTAAGCATTTATCGAATCTTGTCAACAGGACGATTGTTGTAAGAGATTCAAATAGTTATCATCATTGCGCAAATGGAGTTTGTTCTTTCTTTTGTAGATTACTGGTAAGTACAGTAACTAGCAAAAAAGAGTCTGGGAGCATGTGTAAATATTCCCGGTATCTTGATGCATATACGAGAGAGATCAAGATATTATGATTTGTGATACCACAATTTTCTCAAACAATAGTGGGTCACTTGGACGGTTACAGAAACAGGCTGAACACAGCAGTTATTATACTACTCCACTTAATTGATTGTTTAAGTTGATGTAACAAATTGGTAAAATTTTATTGGCATATGCAGCGCCATAAATAACTCCTCCGTCTAAAGGAATTTTTAACTCATGTTTTGATCTGTTATGGGAACATCTTGACACAAGATTTTGTGGTCTACAAATTTTTATAGTGAACTTGTTGTCTCTGTATATTTTCACTTAGGGCCCAAGACCAATCAGGAGCATGGATGATGGAACTGTGAATGTAATTTATTAATGGAACCTCTCTTTTCAGATTCCTGATGCAGGATTTGAGGGCTGGGATTGTGTGTCAGTTGGCAAAACATAATTATTTTTGTTAATTATTTTTTATTTTGCTTTCTAGTTTTATTGGGAACCTATTATTTTGCTCTTTAAGTTATAAACAAACTCTGACGCTGTTCCCGTTCTCGCCATACTTCACTCTTTTGAAGCATTCAAACCCTAGTCTAACAACCATCTCACAACAGACACTGAACTCAAACACCACCTAAAGAAACACACAAAAAAAGAATTATCAACATCCAAATGGAAACGAGATCTGCAAAGCGAAGGAAACTTTACTTTTCAGAAAACGATCAAGGTGACAATGGCATCGACCGAATCAGTGACCTCCCTGACGCCATTCTTCATCACATCCTCTTCCTTCTTCCCATCAAATCCATTGCACAAACCTGCACCTTATCAAAAAGATGGCGATCCCTTTGGTGCTCTTTCCCTGACCTCGATTTCAACACTATCAACCCACTGGCCATATCTTCCGGGAAGTATAACACAAGCAGCGGGGCAAAGAGGCCACGTTTCATATCTCTTAAAGAAATGGATTTGATTTCCCAGGTGTTGTCCATTCGTGGCAAGCATTCCTACATAAGGGTCCTTCGCTTTCGTGCTCATTTGAGTTTTTCGTGTCTCAATGGCTTGATCCGTCGTGCTATCCGACACAATGTACAAGAACTTGACATTGAGGTTGCCACAGATGACTACTTCAATCTGCCGCGGTGTGTTATAACGAGTGATTCTTTACGTGTATTCAAGTTGAGATCGCGTTATAGAGGATTTAGATTGCCTCCTTCATCAGTAGTAGCAGGTGGGTTTCGATCACTACACACATTGTCACTTTCCCTTGTGATTTTATTCAACCAGCCTTGTCTTTTGGATTTGTTTACGGATTCATCGTTTCCCCATTTAAAGAAACTTGATCTTGATGCTTGTTATGGGTTGAAACAACTTAAGGTTGGCTGTCGAGCCCTAGAAGATTTAACCCTAGATAACTGTATTCAGTTGTGTGGCTTGGATATTTTTGGCACAAAACTAGAAAGATTGAGAGTTGCCAGTTGTTTTGATGCTTATTGTGATAAGAGTTGGGTCAAGATTGATGCCTCAAAACTGAAGGTATTGAATTGGGAATATAATGCTATTACTGCCAGCAGTTCTTTGGAGAACTTAACTTCTTTGCATGAGGCCTCAGTAGGTTTTATCTTACTTCATGAAGACTTAACTTCGGCCAAACTTCAGAGTGTATCAAATTTTTTGTCAGGTCTCTCTCATGCTCGTTCTTTAACACTTGAAAGCCCTTGCATCGAGGTACTTTCTTTATTCTCTTAGAGTTCTTAACTAATACACATATAGGTGTAATTTATAATAGATTCATGACATTGATTTAATTTAATGTTGAGGTAATCAAAAGGTATCAATGTCAATCAAAGAACCATTTCATTCTATTCTTAATTTTTGTATATGTCTGAATGCATTGAAGTGTGACTTCAAATTCAGTTCACTCTGTATTGAACCATGTTCCGCAGATACTATCTAACAGGAATTATTTTACGAATCTTCATACATTTAACAATCTAAAATCTCTGGAGCTGCACACCGGTTTTAACAAACATAATGTACAAGGATTAGCATGCCTGTTCAGGAGCTCACCATCAATTCACACCCTCATTCTCAAGATTATTAACGACTACAAGATTCAAAGGCGAGTAAGTACCAAAATGTACCCTTCATTTTTTCAATGAGAGATTTCACACATAACCGGATTTGTGTTAATTTCAACAGTTGTTTTCGCTGTTTCCCTTTTTCAGCAATGGAATAGGGACTTATGGGACATGTACACTTCTGAGGAAGAGCAATATTGGCAATCTCAAAGCCAAACTTTGAAGCCCTTCTTAAGCAACCTGAATGTTGTAGAGATCCATGGATTTTTAGAATGCGAAAATGAAGTTAGTCTAGCAAAGTTTTTGCTCAAGCATGGAAAAGCCTTGCAAGAAATGACTCTTTGTACGGGGCACTGCAATTACAGAGATTCTCTGCGCCGACAGAAGGTTAGGTCACAGATGATGGGTTTCTCCTGGGCCTCTTCTAACGCTAGGATTGCTTTCCACTAGATAATTTCTTTAGAAGCTTTATTAGTGTACTCGAGCTAGCCACTTGCTAAATTTTTTAAATATTGAACGTTTCAAGCTCACAAATCTTTCATTTTGAACCTGTTTGGTGGCTGATAATCAACTTTCGACGATTATTTTCACTAATTTGTGTCATACTCATCAAGTGCAAATTGCTTCATTGATGTTGATCATGTTGGGTGTCAAATAGAATTTAGAATATCAAAGGAACAAAATTGATTAGGTACTAAAATGGTTAAGGTTTAAAATCATATACATGCATTCAGTTCTCACGGTTTAGAGATCATGTGAAATCAAATTTTCTAATGTCACATTAGTTCAACCTTACTAAGAGAGGTGCTTGTTGACTTAGGCCGGCTTTCGAGCCCAAGCCCCTTGTATAGTCTAGGTTGGGTGCTTGTGCGCATCTTTTTTCGTATCGATCAAGGCATTCAAATATGGAAGAATCCACATCGCTTCACTGGAACCCTCGAAAAAAATGAAGCAGCGAGAAGGAGCTAAATTTCTCTATTTTTAGTACCATGAACAGGGAAAAAAATGATGGACAAGTAGAAGAAGATATTACTGGGAAAAAAACTGTTTTTATGCGAGAGATTAAACAACATTGAGAGGAATAAAAGATGGATTAAACTATTATTTAGTTATCACACCACCGTTTCCTGTTCAATTTCCAGTAGTTTTACAGAAACCCTAACACGCACAACAGAAAAAAAGGCTCCGACTCTCTTTATTTAGTGATCTCAGTGCACCATTGCTTTTGACCAGGAACCCATTTCGGGCATTTAGGACTGAAGTAATTCGACACAACCTTTGAGTTCAGAAGCTCAATTATGGGAGCATATTTCACACACCGTGGTGTCTTGTACTGATTTATTGATGCACCTTGACTAAGAGCATAGTCCATGAGCTTGTCAAATGTCCCACTCTCCACGAGCTTGATCTCTAGAGGGCCAATTGACTTATCGGAAACCCTGCCTTGGCGATAAACGCTGTTGAGTGATTCTTCAATGGTAAGGCAACAATCCTCGAAGACTGAAGGAGGAATTTGAGTTGCACCACTCTGGCTAATTTCCCAAAAGAGCACATAGCGGCCAGGGATGGTTGATGTGTCCGCATAGCTTGTGTATTCTATGAGAGATGCATCAAACGGCGAAAGATGGTTAGCGGCATTCTTCACTGCATTTTGTAGCTCAACTTCATCTGTTTTATCAGAATCAATGCTCAGCGCAACATTTTTTCGGCACACAAAGTTGAATTGAGGTGCCTTGTTCTTGAATCCGGCCACTTTCAGTATGTCTCCAACTCGATAACGATATAGACCTACATGATCAAAAGCGTTAAATTTAGGAAATATTTTCAAGTGCTATTACATATTTTTAGGGATAAATCTTATGAATTATTATTTGAAAGCCACAATTGTGCTACATAGTAAAGTCACAATTTTACTGTAAAGTATGTTGAAACTTACCGGCATAAGTGGTGACCACAAGCTCATATTCTTGTCCCAATTCAACATCAGTGAGATCAAGCACTTGTTGGTGATCTTCTTTAAGCGATTTTGGTTCTCCATTTTTCCTGTTCACTGGCAAGAACTCAAAATAGGCCATGGTGGGAAGTAGAGTATAGGACACTTCGCTGGGGTTGCACATAGGGTTAAGGTTTAGCCCAAAGTAGCACTCTGAAGAGGCATACATTGTGCAAACAAGAGGAAGGCCATTGCTATAATAATCAAGAGTTGGAATATACTGAGACATTGTTCCTGTCACAATAACATCAATATACTTAGTGTTAGGCCATAACCTAGTTATGATCCCTTTCCATGACTCTTTGCTACATTCAGCCTCGATAAAATCAGCAAGCTGGGTGTTAGGCTTTAAAATTTTCAACACAGCCTCTCTCACAGACGGGTCAGTGATTTTGGGGTCTATGGTTCCTTTTCGAATATCGTTACAAAGAGGAGGCCAGTGCTTTTCAAGGAACCTAATGGCTCGAATGAAGCCAGAAGCAAAAACAGCACCAACACGAAGAACTTGAAGGTTTTGACAAAGGCCACAGAGCATCTGAGAGTACATACTTTGGTAAGAGTCTGGACAGAGAATGGTTTCATTTGGGCTAGTGTAATTGGTGTATGGATCAAAAGGCCGGTCCTTAAAAAGTGAGCTTTTGTAGTAGCTGGTTAAGACCGGACGAGCCACAAGTCCTCCTGGGGTTTTAGCTTCTGATTTTATGAACAAAAAATACATTGCCTTCCCTTTGTCCAAACCTGGCACAAATTGGTCCACTACAGGCATCAAAAGGCTGTAAAGCAACGATCTCCTCTCCAGCTCCTCTTCTATTGTGGGCATCAGCTTTCTTTCTCCACCGGATGTTCCAGAGCTTCAAATCAATTAAACAACCCCATATTAACAATTTTTTTTTTTTCGTGAAACGATATTTTCTTTCGAAGAAATTAAAGTGGTATGTATAAGGGCTCTCACCTTGTCAAGAACTCTGAAATGGGCTGTGAACACAAAATTGGAGAACAATCTCCATTGGCAATACGGTCAACATATGGCTTAAGATCCTCGTAAGTGATAACAGGCATCACTTTCTTGAAAGTACCTTTGTCTACATGCCCATTAAGGCCATATCGTTGTAAGTACTCAACGTTGGCACTGCAAGAAAGGATTTCGGCTAGAACACGATCTTGCACTTCATCAGCTTGACTTGTAACGCTCTCAATAAACTGCAATGCTTTCTTGTTATTATCAGAAACTAATCCATCATGTTCAGCTCTCTCGAGTAAGTTTTGAGGAGCTTCTGGCATGGTTTCTTTGACACAACAAAGTGAACTAAAGAAGATGGAGAGAGCTAATATAAGCAATCAAAACAAGAGAGAAAATTTTCGTTTGCAGTAAATGAGATGAAACTTAGAAGATATATATAGACTCAGTAGTGGTGGAGGCTATGTGCCCGCTAATGCATACCAAGACTTTCAATCAAACAGTATTTACACTGTGCTAATTAACAAATGAATTAAGATTAATTAACATAACACAATTTGCTTTAGTTTAATTAATTAAATTAGATTTCATATGAGGCGGAGGCATAAATGGCATTGGTATGGGCATAATCACTCGATTAAGTGCTTGGCTGACAAGAAAAACCGGGAAACCGTTTGGAGCGGTCTAAATGGTGGACGATTTCAAGGAAAGGGAACCGGGGAAAAAAGGTTATTGGACTGGCAATTTCCGGTAAACTCGGTAAGTACGACCTTGTGACTGCTTCGGGTAAACCGAGTACATGCGGGCATGTACTGCGGGTGTTGTTAGAAACCCAGCAGCGGCTTTATGAAATCTTGCCTTTTTTTAATTTTACTTTTTGTCTTTTTCAAATATTTGTGGCTTCTGCTTTACGGTAAATCAATATCAGTATAGAATATATCCGCCGACATTCATTTCATACATATGTTGTTTCAATTTCAATTATATCATCCAATATTAAAGTTTAGTTTTTAGTTTTCTGTATGTAAGTTAATTAATTTGTTGCGTATCAAAAATATCAATGATATGATGATCGATCATCATCAACTAATAATGCTGGAAATAAGGTCACATATAATATATGCTTGTAAGTGTGCTTGAATGTGTGAGACAAAGAAGAGTACTGTTGGAAAATCCAAATGCTCTAATTCACCATTTTACATGTGATGAAAGTGAACTTAACTAGTCAAGTAGTAGTGGTAGTTTCTTGAGAACCAAAACGTTTGAAATATAACCTATATAGCGATTTTATGTAATGCATTTGCATGTGGGTCAATTTTTTATGCAAGTGAAGGGGAGAGTAAATCCAATTGGTGACGTTGAGGTCATGTCACACAAAAAGAGAGCCGTTGACTTAATGGGAAGGTCCCATCCCGGCCTCATCTCCGGCTGTCTCCTTGGCGTGTGAACAGTCGTTTTCAGAGGGACACGCGTCGAAGGACAGTTGGTTGTCCCCACTCTCAGTTGCCTATGTTTCACAACATCAACCCAAGAAAAAAGAGTCGTTGCTTAGGCAGGAGAAATGCGGGTGATAGAGCCCCCACCAAGGCAGGGTAGCCGGCTGCCTTGTGCTTGGTGTTGCTGAGATTTATGATTTTTATCAATATTTAATAATTTAATGGAGATTTTGTAGAATGTTTATGTGCGATTATTGTCTTGATTTTTAATTTATTTATTGCTCCTGTGGGTTGAATCTCGAGTCTTGACCTGTTACTGCCACACATTTCATCTCTGTTATATCATTATTTATTGAGACTGAATACGTTCATATATGGTCACTAAAGTACTCAATTGCTATTAGATATTTTTTTATAAAGTGTTTCTCTGATCCAAAGAATCATTTTGTTTACTCCAATTCTTGTCCTTACAACATATTATTAGGAAATCATACTTATTCATATTCTCATTTTCTTGTTATGATATGGGTATTTTTATAATTTATTAGAGGCACATAATTTACTAAGGAACCTGTTGAGACCTCCTATACCGACTTTGGTTTTTTACAACTTAGATATTTATGTACATCATAGGTTGGACACCTAATTTTAAATATGTAAGAAACAAATTAATCTTTCTTATTGGTTTACACAAGAAATTTGAAAATCGTTTTGAAATGTGTGAAAAATGATGTGATTTACATCCTATGGGTAGTGATCTTTTATGTACTCATATGACTTTTAGCATTCCTTTAATGCGATATATAATAATTACTACTAATTATTTCAAGTCTCTACCCAACCTTTGATGTGTGACTTCTGCTTGCATTTTGCCATTTGTTATATATATGCATAAGCAGGAATCAAAATGCAGTTTCAACGCCTAATTCCTTGAAGCATTGCTTGCTGCCATGGGAACACCATGTTAAAAATTTTTGCGTCTGTTACTGTGGTTATTTATGAATTCAACTATTAATTGATACCTAATATTCTCAGCTAGCTTTCTGCTCCAACGACAATCGGACGGAAATTTTGCAGTGAAACCCCTTTGCTGTTACCTACAACATAACAATTATTTTGGTCACAAAGCACCGATTTTTGGCCCACTCAGAAATCATAGCCCTTTTTAGACTAGACAGCTAGCCTTTAAAATACTGTCAAATCCAATCAAATCACTTTCTTCTATTCTATTTCGGAGCCCACGTTAGCTGGTACTTTGGAAAGTGATGCTAGTCTTAGCATGTTATTGTTTTAATTATTCATGCAATGTTACCCTTCATTGTAATACAAGAAGAATTTGTTATTAAAGGTTGCATCATCATTTTTGCATGTTCATGATGTTGCATGTGATATAAATTTTACTTGAAATGTAAAAGTATAAGATTTATGCACCATAGTGTGTTAGAGGTGACTTTGAAGTGGTGTAATTTAGTTATAATTTTATTGCACTATTAAATCATATCACTTAATAATTTTTTTTGACCATTATACTATTAAATCATGTAACTTAACGACTTTTTTAGACTTTATCATATTTAACAAATCCAGTAAAGTTATTAAATTATAAAGTTTAATAATGTAATAATTAATATTATGCTATTGAACTATGTTTTAATAGTTTTACCGTAACTTTAACAACCAATCACATAAGGTATTTACTCAAGTGAAAGATTAGATGAATAGCTGCAGAATCTTTATGACACCTCAACAAATCTCTAAGTGAATCAATGCACAATTTTTCTGGCAAGACAATGATTATACTTTTGATAAGAAACAACCAGAGCTGGAGATGTACATTCATCTAGCTAGATTTCAGTACTGATAAATTCTGACACTTCAAAGTTAAAAATCAAACCGGACTTTACATTTCTACTGATATAATCTAGCAATCCCACTAACTCAAAAGATGGTGAAAAGCAAAAGTCCTTGAAGATTTGAGGCTTCTTTCTTGTTGCATTATGTGCGTGTACATCAAAGGCATGTGGAGGGAAATGGAAAGTCGTTTTCAGAAAACTTACGCTTTCATTTTCATAGCAGGATAAGAAATAAATTAATTGCTCAATGGCTTTTTCATGATTCAATAAGTTTTCTTGTTTTTCACTCTCATGGATAATAGTTTTAACCTTCGTTGAAATTTCTCAGATAGTGATAATGGATGTCGGTACCTGTCTGTGTCTAACAACTGTAACTACACTCTTCCTTGTCAACTGCTATAGCATTAGTCCACTGTTCATGTCCATGCAATGAACCCTATACTTTTTAGATGAAGCCAGAATTTTTCCTTTTCCTTTGCACATGCCACTCATGTACTGGAAAGGAAAATTTCGTGCAGTGTAATTGATCTGGAATGTCTGCTCTAATATGGCAATTAGGGTTTTGTGGAGAAACATGCATGCATGTGAGTTAGTAAATATAATGCTCGTTAGCTTAACCGAAAAATCCTCTTGAGACGGTAAGTGTGGGGTTTGAACCCCGTTCACGTAGATAGGAAGAGAATTGAGTTGTTATAAATTTATAAGTTTAAAACAATGTAAAATCGTCAAAAACCTTGTGACAGCTTGCAGTCTTGTATTTCTCAAGTAAATTCCGTATTCTAGAGATCAAAATTATTGATTGCTCCTGCCAGTGTGAATGCATATACATTTTCTAAGATTACTGTTTCTGTCATTATAGATGGGACAAAGCAAAAAGAATGTGACTTTGTGTTCATCGTTGATGAAGATCCTAGCTAGCTACAATAAGTGCACCATGCATGGACCTTCCGGCAAGATATATCGAACTGTCGGAAAATTTTATCAAGGCAAGTTTAAAGTTTGGTTAAAACAAATGGTGATCTAGAACTTCATCATGGATTATGAACAAAAATAGATAAGTTACGTGGCATCATACTTATCCCAAAGTTAATTAGATTAAAGTTTGATATGATAGTTCAGCAAAAAGATAGAGAGATTGACTGATTTTAACCCAAAAAAAAAAATTACAGGTCACAATAACTTTTCAATTTCATCACTGAGAACAAAGCAAAGCTAAGATTCTCATAATAATATTACCTTTTTTGGAATCACGATTAATCCAACTTAATTAGAGTTGCTTAATCAAATCTAGGTGGGCAAAATGCAAGGCAATGCTATGCAGTATAGTGTGAGAAGTACTTTTCAGCCCCATCTTCTTATGTAGCCAGATTGGCCAACATATGGGACCACAGTATCCGATTTCAGCTTGACTACAAAGTATCACTGTCTTGTACAAAAAGATAATTGTGGACACAAAGGAGACATTCAAATCGATTTTACTTTTTCTAATAAATTTTATTTTCCTTCTCCAATTTACTTGACGATATCCAAACAGGTTATATAAATATTTTTCCCTGAATAATAAAGGGGATTATATGGCTTGGGTGGCCGAAAATTCCAATAATAATAGGTATGTGAGGAGTAGTATTATATGATAATTTTGACACGCTTGATTGTTTATGATAGTGCTAGAAACTATTCAGTTACGAGCGAATCAACAAGAAAAGAAAATTAAAGGCTAGGGTTTCGGAAGCAATGGGTCCATGGATGCGCTAAAAGGATCAGAGGATGATTTTCGTGTCTGCTTGATATTGATCCTTGGTGAGAAATTTAAGGGAAGACTTAATGATTGTGTTCTTTGTGTTGTAACCTTTTGTCACCTACTTAATTACACCTGTATAGACCTGTTATTTGTCACAAGCCACGGCCATCGATCTCTTATATTTATCCATTTATTCTTTTGTTAACAGAATTGACAGGCAAAGACATGTACAAAGGATAAGATAACAAATTGTTGGGGCACAGGGGGGTTCTGAGAAGACTTGACCTAGCTTGTTGCTCCATCGTTGCCGTGAATGGGAAATTTACAATATTAGCCAAAATTATTTTGCCATTTTCTGAATTAACCATAGCAACTTTTTTCTATCAACGTTAGCCAAATCCAAGTCTTTCTTCCCAAATTACCCTTTTTTACGTAACAAAACCAACTTTTCTCCTCCGTATTGTGAAACAAACAAAACGCAGCAGCTCAGCTTTGTACTCGTGAATCATCAACGACGGCAACAAATAATAGTAAAAATTAGTCATAATTTATCCAGATCCAATGTTAATTCACATCACTTACTGATATGAGTTATTTTCTTAACTTTCTGGGTGAATCTTAATTCTAAGACAGGCGGCTTGTAGCAACAAGAGTTGGTGCGACAGGCAGCTGTCGCACCAACTCTTAGGGCGACAGGCACCTGTCGCACTAAGGCTTGGGGCGACAGGCACCTGTCGCACTAAGGCTTGGGGCGACAGGCACCTGTCGCCCCAAGGCTTGGGGCGACATGCGCCTGTCGCCCCAAGCTTGGGGCGACATGCGCCTGTCGCCCCAAGGCTTGGGCGACAGGCCTTGGGGCGACATGCGCCTGTCGCCCCAAGGCTTGGGCGACAGGCCTTGGGGCGACATGCGCCTGTCGCCCCAAGGCTTGGGCGACAGGCCTTGGTGCGACAGGTGCCTGTCGCCCTAAGAGTTGGTGCGACAGCTGCCTGTCGCCCTAAGAGTTGGTGCGACAGCTGCCTGTCGCACCAACTCTTGTTCCTACAGGCTGCCCGTCTTAGAATTAAGATTCACCCAGAAAACCCAGAAAGTTGAGAAAATAATTCATATCAGTAAGTGATGTCGATTAACGTTGGATCTGGATAGATTATGACTGATTTTTACTATTATTTGTTGTCGTCGTTGATGATTCACGAGTACAAAGCTGAGCTACTGCGTTTTGTTTGTTTCACGATACGGAGGAGAAAAGTTGGTTTTGTTACGTGAAAAAGGGTAATTTGGGAAGAAAGACTTGGATTTGGCTAATGTTGATAGAAAAAAGTTGCTATGGTTAATTCAGAAAATGGCAAAATAATTTTGGCTAATATTGTAAATTTCCCGTGAATTGAACATAAAATATGATATGACTATTTAAGTTTTTTAACAAAACCAATCAAAAGTCTTTTCCGTGGCCACATGCCCCCAGTCATTAATCTGTTATTTGATCACGGAACACATAATTAATCGAGCCTCTGTCTTTCAATAAATTTAGAGATGTTAACGATTTGATGTTAAGTTAATAGGTAATTTCTCCATTTAATTTTAAAGAGGAGAAGGGTTCAAACCTCCAAAATGTTTATGAGATTTTTTTCTTTTCTTTTTGGTTAAACTTCTATTATGCATTTTTTTATGTTTATTTATGTTGAATTTTGATTAAATATTTCAATGGACATACTATATACCTATTTATAAATTGAATTGCATTAGAGTAGTGCTCCTCCACCCTGAATTATCTTACGAAACCACTTTCTTAAAAATCTAGCAGTAAAATTCCACAAATAACCTTCTAGATAAAATCCACATAATAATAATAGAGTTTAAGGGGTTTCATAAGACTTCAAACTTTTTTCAAAATTTTCAATTGATACGTTTGTTTTTCTTTTTTCGACATCTAGACGGAAAAATTTAAAGCTAGTAGTTTGACAAATATCTTTTTAAGTGGTGCATATATTTGTTTATCATAATTTAGAAATTTAACAAGTTGATAAGTTTGATAGCATTAAAAAAATATTATCATTGTTTCTTACTATAATTTTCTAAATTAAAGATGTAATTGTATATCAACTTTCATTATAAAGTTAATACTGTTGTTTTACCTTTGATTCATTACAATAGACATAATCTGAGTTGTCTAATATTTTGGTTTAGTTAATATTGTGATGTGAATAAAAATTTAATTAAATATTATTATATACTAGAATTAAACTATCAACACCCTTTGAAAGTCTTAAAAATTGCCCCCAACTCTATTATAATTAAACCAATTAAGAATAAATAACTTCATTGAGAATACAAAATTATTAGGATTATGCATAATATGGGAAATATATGAATTGTTATTTGTTAAGACTATTTTTAAAATTTGAATTAAAACTTTACATTTTGATTTTGGACTTCAGAAAAAAATGGATTTTTTCAATTTTTTATATTTAGATAAAGTTGTCTCATAATAGGTGATAAGTTAAGAAAACAAACAACCCAAAAGATTAAATATCTGAAAAAAAGTTAAATTTAAACTTCAAAATAAAAAACAAAGAGCACCTTATGTAAGGAATTATCCTCTATTTTGAAAGTCAAATTTCCATTAATACCTTATTTCTTTAATGATTTCTACTTTTATATATACACACACAAGATTTTGTTTATTTCCAACTAAAACACAATCTCTTATTCTTCATAGTCTCTCAAAATTAAGCACACTTAAGTATATAACCCAAAAAATCATTAAAATTATATATGTTAAGAATTTATATCTAAAAAAAATTAATCGTAAATGTTTATCATAAAAATTTCAATCAACACATTAACATTCATTCAAATAAAAAGACATAATAGGACTATTTGCACTATAAAAATTACCCGAAACACTCTAATTTTCTTCTTCTTCTGCTTCTTCTCCAAGCAGCTGGCATCTTTCTAAACTCTAATGATAGACAGTTTATAGTTCGACCTGTCTTGTAAAAACAAGTAGTTTAGAGCATTTCTCTTTTGACTCTAAACAAGAGGCTTCGCAATAAATTAAGTCAATATTTGACACCAACAATTGGCATGCTGGTTTGAATAATTGAATTTAAGAGGTTCAATTCAATAACTTCTAACATAGCATTTTTTTATTATTATTCTTATTATTTTTTCCTTATTGGGATGCTAGTTTGAATAATTGAATTAAGGGGTTCAGTTCAATAGCTTCTAGGATAGCACTTGCTTCTTTTTCCTTTTCCCCCGAAAATAAGATAGCTCTTGTTCTTAATTAGCATATCAAATTATCAACAATTTTTGGAACTACAACTTGTTTTAGCCTTTTCATACTAAGAATTAGGATAAATATAAGTTTAGTCTTTATATTTTAAGTTAGTGCAATTTAGCTCTATGTTTTTAAAATATACCTCAAAATACCTTATGATTAATTATAGGATGGGGTTATTTATATACACAAAAATACTCACTAACTCATTTACTCAATAAACTCACCAATAAATTTTAAAAATTTAATTTTTACTACATAAGCCCATTGTAATGCCCAATATACCCCAATTTTCAAAATACAAAATTAATTATCATTATAAATACTATTTTATAACATTTTCTCTCTCTTTTCATATTTCTCTTTAAAAGAAACTCTTTTCGAATTTAATTGAATACTAAAAAGATTTTTTAGGCTTTGCCAATTAGATGTTGATGTTAATCTAAATTTCATCTCATACTCTTTCGCTCCAAGGCATCCTAATTTTGTTAAACTTCAGCCAGTAAATTTTTAAGATCTATTGATCAAAGTACTTGCTACTTCAATTAATTGGTTATCTTATAATTTTATCAAGAATGTAAAATTTTCCTTAAAAAAAGCTGCAAAATATATTTGAATCGAAAAGAGGCTTTCTTCTTTTTTTAAAAAAAACCTATAATTTAAAAGGGCTTTATTATAAACTTATCACTAGAGATGTAGCTACGAATTTGATCGAGCTGGGGCACATAAAATTAGACATGGTTCATTAGATTAAGGGTAATTTAGTGTTTTTCCATCTCTTAGTAACCTTAATACACTACTGAGAAGGAAAAAAATTACATCTTCACAAGAGAGAGATTGGCAAAGAAGGAAAGACACTAATAGAAAAATAATCTTTACTAATATTTGTCTTATGACACTTTATTTAAAAGTATTAGTATGTACATACATTTGGACCATTTTCTGCATTTAATAGATGGGTATCACTAATTACTAATACTAAAGTATTAGTATCTTTAGTAGTAGCGCTCAATAAAAAATTATCATTTTAATTTTGTTTTAGTCCAAATACATACCCAAGACCTCTTGGACCTCAAGCTTCTGCATTGAATTAAAGGACCACTAGGCTACGAATTATTTTTTGTATTTTTAAAGCAATGCTTTTTAAGTGGATAAAAACAAAACAAATGGACAAATCTTATCCAAAATATAACATAAACTTTTCAATTCCCTCTACCAAAATATTCGTTCCCTCCTAAGCTCCCTAGATCTAAAAAATCCCTAACATCCAAATTGTCGAAAAGTGCTCGGCCATGATCCTGTCAAACTAGTGGCATAGGTCCGCCATTTGCCTTTTAAATCCTAACTTCTTCTTTCTTTTCTTATTTTTTGATTTTGGGTCTTTATTATTTTCATCAAATCTTGAGTTTTTTTTAATTGGTTTTTTAGGTTTAAATAAGTGATTTGCAGAAGACCTTATATGTTTCTTTAAGGTAAAGATTTAACTTTTATTATGTTTTTTTTTTCTGTCTGCTACTTTCTTTTCTTTTATTGGAACCAGATAACCTTTATTGTATATGCTTTGGAAATATTGTGTTTAGGGTGATTGTCACCATAAGGTTTACTTTATTTTGTTGATGATCAATATTAAACATTTTTTTACACTAAAACCCTAAAATTTCCTAATTTGGGAATTATTAAGAGTAGTGTGATTATGCTGAAATTGATGATCTATATTGGTTCATAGTATTTCTATATTGATATAACTAATTGCTTATTAACCATTTGTTCGCGTGCTATTAGTTTTTTTTTCTCAAAAGCAATCATTTCTTTTTTTTTTTTGTTGTTATTTTTGGGTTTTGCTCATATCGAATAGATTTCAATTTTTATTCACTGTAAATAGTTTCATTAGATGATTGCTTATTACCAATGATCCAATAGATGCTTTAATAAAGGAAAAGTTTGAAGTATGTGGCTTAGGTTGAGAAATGAGGTGTCGATATCATTTCTTTAATGGATTTGTTTACAGGGCAGAGCATAAATTTGTTTTTTCACTTCATTATTAAGACAATATTATATTTGTTTTATTTATATTTATATTCATAATAAGGAAATATCTACTTCAATTGTTTAATTTTTCTTATTCATATTTATATGATTCATGGCTAAAATCATAAGATTTGTTTATAGGAAAAATGGGAAACTTTTTATTTTTTGGTTGAAAAATTTCCAAGAAATTTGGTGTAGAGATAACCATGAATTTATACCAAATTAATGTTTGATGAATTATTGTATCCAATAGAATTATCCTAGTTTAATATTTTGAAGGTTTTCAAGAAATTATTTTGGATAATAAGAATATGAGTAATAGCTTGAAAATTAATTTATTGCATCTGTATGGTGTATTAATTTTAAGAACTAAGGATTATTTAATGAATGTTCTAGATTTTTTTTTTGTTAGATAAGCATGTCTTAGCATATAATGATTATATCTTAAATTTTGTTATCTTTTTTTTTTCTCCTTTCTCGGTGTAGGAAGAGTGTTGAAAGTGAAATGAGACTACTTTTGGGTGATGATGTCAATCAAGTTTAAGAAATGTTACTTGTGAGTGGAAATATATAATGATTATATTATAATTCTATTTTTAATTTCTTTTATCTTTTTAAAGATTTATATTTAGGGAAAACTAATAATGCTTAATTACAATAGAGGGTGATATTCTTTGAATGGTTTGTGTAATCATATTTAAGTAGTTTAATAAATCCATATTTATTTTACAAAGGCTTAGCTAAGTTTGCAAATATTATTTTTTAGGGAAATTATCAGCCATATACCCTTAAATGATACCCATATCAAACGTGGTAAAACACTTTTCAAGCGTATCACTCGTATACCCTAAGTTGACAAAACACTTCTATCGTTCACTAATTTGTTAACTTTAGTTAGAAAGTTAACAGAATTGTGGCAAATTGACTATTTCGTCCTTGAAACTCAAAATGAAGTAAAAAATAAATTTACCCCAAAAATTAACGTAAATTTTCAATATACAAATTTTTTATTTTGTTATTAACAATACATTTTTTATTAAAAAATTGAATTATTAATTATTAACAATTATCTATAAAAAAATATCCATATTATACCATAAAAAATTATTAATAACATATTATTTACAATTATACATATTATACTATAAAAAATTTCAGTTGGAGCTTAGAGGAGTAGATTTGGTTGTAAAGTAACTTTTTGTTTTAGTAATTATTAACAATTATCCGATAAATTGGATAACATGTCATTTTTATCAATATATATCATATGACTTGTCATTTTTTACTAGGTGAATGGGATGACATTTTTTTAAAAAAAGACTAGATTACCCTTATCATGTCGGCGCTTGCAAAGGGTAGTTAATAGATTGATGGACAACAGAAGTGTTTTGTCAACTTAGGGTATACAAGTGATATACTTGAAAAGTGTTGTAACACATTTGATATTGGTGTCATTTAAGGGTATATGACTGATAATTTCCCTATTTTTTAGGAAGTAATAATTTGGAATGAATTATCAAATTATTGAAATATTTTTTCCAAACTTTTACCATATGTTTGAAATAATTAAAGTAAAATGTGTATGTTTCAGTTGTAGAAATTTTGGAAGGAATTGGGTTAGAAATTGATTTTTCATCAAATTTTCAAATGGTTGGTTGCTATCTAAGTTTTCATAAATTACTCATGTGTCATGTTTGGTGGTACAAAACAGTAGTCTAAAAGTGTCTGAATGAGCTGAAATTTGGAGAAACTAAAGTTCTATATGCCTACTTCAATTATAAAAAATTTCATGTTGATTGAAATTGCAAGTTATTTTTAATAATTTTTCAAACTCTGATACTTTGCAGCAAGTTCTTTTAATAGAACTGCTTATTAACTGTTGATCTTTCAAAACACCATTATAATAATATCATAAAAACCTTAAATTTTAATATGTTGTTCATTAATATGTGTAGCTAAAAACTGAAAATTATCATTCCAATGTATTAAGTATCTTAAATTTTATAAATATGTATTTAAGTAGCAATTGTTACTGTAGTCTTTCATAGACAATTTTGACTTATACACAAATTTTAGATACATGACGCTCCCCTGATTAAATAAATAAGTAGGCAAAAAGGTTATTGGATTTCTTTAAGGGAATGAATGAAGTCAGTCCCTACACTAACTACTTGGATGACACCTTAGCAATTAATTGTTCAACATTATGATGCAGTTATTGGGAATCCAGTAATTAATTTTTAACAAGTAATTGTACTTTCACCTAGTTATCGTTCTTACTCTATGTAGAGTCGTTAATTTATTATAAATAACCTTTACCAAAAGAGAATAGTCATTAACTCCCTTTTTTCTTATTTATATCTATAGTTAAATAAACTGTATATCTTTGGTATTTTTAAGGAAATAAACTACAACTTTCTTGTTCACTATTTTTCTTTTAAAATAACTGTGTTTACTTATAAATAGCGTATGAATATTTTTTCTTTGGAACAAAATAGATTTATTTTTTTAACCATTGTTTCTTTAATGGTTAGAAATTGGCAGCCAATTTTTTCCCCCCTTTTCGATGGATTCATATGTAGATTTGATCAATGTGTTTGAAGTGTTTCTTCCTTAACTTCACTTGTAGCCTAACCCATATAGTCTATTAAATGAAAAAGCTCCCCTGGTGTGATACCGCAGTTGCACTATCTATGTTTAAAGAGTGAAAGGCAATCATCCTTTTAAACTTAACTTCTAAATTTGTTAAATTCACTCATAATTAGTAGGCATTTGATTGGATTGTAGAAATTTTTATGTACATAATTTAGATTATTCAATAATGAGAGTATGATATCTCGTATCTTGTGTACAAAGTTTAGTAATCAGACTAATTTTTAATAAATCAAAATACATACATACTATATGTAATGCAATTGCATGATATGCAATGATTTTTTGAGAACATTACAAAATAAATTCATCAAAACCTCATTTGTCACTTTCAAACTTCAAATTTCCTTTCAAATCACTTACTTGAACTATCTTCATTCAATTACCACTTAGTATGACCCTTAGATTCACATTTATACTTTCATATAATACTTATTTTGAGTTTCATGCAAGCCTCCTTCATCCACTTATCTCATAATATATAACATACATAGTGCCTACTAAGCCAGTAACAAATTGAATTATTTAAAGAAAACATAAAACTTGCTTTCTTCAATCTCGATTTGCAAAAAATCCACTTTTTCAATTTAAAGAAAACATAATATATATTCATACTTATGCCTATGAACCTTCACACATGCATATGCCTGTTTCATTTGACACAAATTTAATCTTACAAATCTCCCTCTTATTTTTGGTCATGGTCAAACCTAGGAAGAGAGTTATTTCTTTTTTTTTCTTCTTTTTTCTTTTCTCTTATGTCTCTCTTCTTTTACTTTCTTTTATTCTTTCATCTTTTATCTCTCACTACTAGAAAAATGGTCTTTATTGACATTATAATAGTGTCAGTAATTACTTTCAGAGACATTTGTTAATTGTGTCAGTAATCTAGCAGTAAAAAAAATAGTGACACTTATTTGTGGTGCTACAAATACGGTGTCAGTGATAACTATCACTACAGTATCACCAATATTATGACACCGTTGTGTTAGTAGTTGCTGATATTTTGGTAGTGTCAATGATTACTGTTATCATGGTATCACTATTTAATTTATCTAACAAAATAAAAAAATTGAATTGGATCTTGTGTATTTATTTATTGGGAAAATTAAAAGGCACCACAAAATAAGCAAAAAAATCAATTTATATTAAAAAAATCTTTTGTTTCATATTTAAATATTATTAGTATATATTACAAATACCAAATAGAAGGACTTGAATAGAGGATGTTAGATGGCCAGTAAATTTTAAAGTCTTCTACTGTTAAAGATTAGATTTCTGTATATTGTATAGAGATTTTAAGTTTATTTGTAAGTTGTATCTAAGGAGTACCCTTAAATTACCTTCGAAGTATAGAGCAGGTCGTTACAATGATTGCATGCATGGTAAGCTCTTGTTTGGGGAACTGTATTGTGGTCCCATGACCTCGAAATAGGAGATTGCCACATGCACAGTTAAGCTCTGATACGCAACTGCCCGGACTGGCCTAACCATTTAAAATCTAATATGGTTTTAAAAATTTTAAAAATAATATATAACATTATAACCGTAATATTCATTGATAATAAATTTATTTTTTTATAATTGTCTTCATCAAAGATAGCTCAACATGATTTCATGTATCGAAAACAATGTATAATAGTTTTGTTAGAGTTATTTTAGGATATAAGAAGTCTTTTAGTACTCTGTTTCTTGTTACATATATAAATAACTATTGTATTCAAAGAAAAATGAGTAAATAAACCCTATTTTCTTTTTCGTGTGATCCTGGCCAACATGGTATTGGAGCTGTGAAAAAAAAGGAACATCCCCCATCACTAAAAGAATTCCTAGAATTTCTATAATCACCCAAATCAACATACTGAATAGTAGATACTATTATCGTCATGGCTGGCCCATCTATGGCTCCTTCTGGTATTGGAGTTTCCATTACTACAGTCAAATTGAATAATGAAAATTTTGTACTGTGGTCAAGAGGAGTAGTGAAGTATTTGACTGCTTAGGGAAAAGAGAATTACTTGATTGATGAGCCTTCAACAAGTGAGTCTAAAGATTATCGTAAATGGTTATAGGAAGATATTGTGGTGACAACTTGGTTATAGAATAGTATGGACCTTTCAATTGCCGCTACCACCACGTGGGTTCAAATGACAAAAGAGTTATGAGATTCTCTTAAGGAACGATTTGGTCAATCGAAGAATAGTTCCATAATTTATGAGCTGTATGAAGATTTTTTCTCATGTCAACAAGGAGATAAGTCGCTAAGTGAACATTATAACATTCTAGAAGTTTTATCCGGAGAGCTTACTTCTTATCATCCTCTCACTACAGATATTGCAATTCTTGAAAGACAGTGTGAAGAAATATTGGTTGTTCATTTTCTATCTAGTTTGAACCCTATTTATGAGAGTTCGAAAAATGGTATTTTGACTGAGAAAGAGTTACCCAACATAAAGGAAGCATTTGCACGCCTTAAATGACTGCCCTCTACTCATGGTAATCAAGACACATATGCTCTTGCATCTTTTGGAGGACGCGGGCAAGGGCAAACTACCGAACATGATTGAGGTTGTGGTAGAGGCAAAGGAGTAGGATGTTTTTACTGTACTCATTGTGGACAGACCAATCATCCCTTAGAAAAATATTAAGATAAGTTTTGTAAGCCAGAGTGGGCAAATCGAAGCCAATATAATCAGGGGGAGAATTCCTCTGCACCTAAATCTTCGCCAAGTATTATGCAAAACACCCAGGTGCCATCATCTTCAGAGCCTAATTCTTTTGCTTTAGGTGAGAAACCAAAAATAGCCACCTAAGTGTTAAGCAAGCTGACCAAGATTACCAAAAGGAAAGTCATCAACGGTCAAGTCAACAAAGGGTTTATCACTCCACATAGCTTTCTCACGTCAAAGCTATTTGTCAAGGAATATCTCCAGCACGATTTTTGCACTTGAATGCCAATATCATGTAGGAATATTTCATTCCTATTTTATAAAGATATTGTGCAATAGTTTAGGAAGTTACTTATTTTCCTTTAATATTATAAAGCCTTTCAACGGCTACTTTGCCTTTATTTTGTATGAATAACTCTGTAAATTTCATTAAAATTACAAAACAAGAATTATACTCTTCATAGAATCTTTTTCATGGTATCAAAGCCAACTATGAGTATTAGCAATAAAAACTCTTCATCCTTTATCAAAGAGCCAAGTCTAAATATTCAGTCTTTTCATCAATGGTCTAGTCTTGTGTCCATTAAACTAGACAACATGAACTTCTTGTTGTGATGCTTGTTGAGTATTAGAAAATGCATATTTATAAAGGAGAAAACTGTCATTTTACATATCAAGTCTTACTAACAACCTTTACTTTTATGTGTTTAAGTTTCTTGTAATTTATTATGTGTGTTTTATTTTAATTAAATATTTTATGTATTTTAAGGGCATCGTAGTCATTTCACAATAAACGAGAGATCAAATGGCAAAATAAACATCATTTTTGAACTCAGGACGGTGGAAAACCTTAGGAGGAGCATAAAAAGAAAAATAGCACTGTTCACATATACGGTACTATTCACATGTACGAGTACCGTCAACGTTACTGTTCACAGAACTGTTCACATATACGGATCGATGACGTGGCATGGAACAATGATGTGGCATTGACTGATGACGTGTCAAAATCCTGTTGGACTAAAATTCTCATGTACTGTTTATGGTGACGTGGCCGCATATTAGTAGACCAAAAAATGCATGTACAGTACATACAACACATGGGATTATTATTGTACAAACCGTGTTACTGTTCAAACCGTGTGTAAACCGTGTTACTGTGCAAACCGCATACTGTTCAGGCGTACTATTAATTTTACTGTTAACTGATGAGGTGGCGTAATCCTAAGCGTCCAAACGGTTTTTAATCCGATGGCCATGATTTACTCGATGTAATTATAAAAAGGGGGCCTCCCCCCTAATTTGGCACCTCTGAATCCATTTTTGTGATCTATTTTCTGTAATTCTCTCCCAATCTTGTATTTTCTACGTATTGTAATAAATTTCCATTTTGCCCCTAGTTCAACTATGAGTGGATAATTTTGTTTCAAGCTTGGGTTGAAGGTGAAATCTCAACATGTGTCATGGGCTTGATTTGGTAAATTTATTTTCTCTTGCCCTCTAGTTTTTGTGGATGTTTTGACTTCTCGTTGAAAAATAATACTAATCTTGTCTAGTACCGCCCTGGTTTCACCGGCTCCCTAGTATAATATTATTATTATTTGGCACGATAAGCCCTTAGCACCATATTTATTAGAGCGTGGTTCATGAGGTGTGGATTCCCCCCTCATGATTTAATTGGTATTAATGTGGAATATTTAGCCGATGATGCATGTTGATATGGATCCAGATACCCAAGTACGTCATTTCAATAGAATTCTCCTCAATTTATTCTCGCAATTTCAATTCCAATTTTAGAATTTATTCTCGCCATTTTAATTTAAGTTTTAGCATAATCCAAACCACTTTCATCACAAATCCAACCACCCATTCACAAAATTAATTCATATCAGTCAATCTCTATATCAACACTTGTCACCATTAATCTATACTACAATAGATTCGTGCACTTGCGAGTTCAATAAAATTTGCACAATAAGTTTTTGGCGCCATTGCCGGGGAGGTAAGTAATTTTAATTCATAGAATTAATTTTTGTGAATATTTCCATTTAATTGTTTTCTTGTATTTTTTTTTCAAAAAAGTGAATCTACATTTAAAGGTTAGTATTTCTTTTCTTTTCTCTTCTTTAAAATTTTGTTGTTTAATTTTTAATTTATTTTCTTTGTAATTTTTTTATCTTATTAATTTATTTTTAGTCAATTTATTTCACGTATTTTTTTCTGTATTTTATAGTAAGGTTGTAATAGCGCCATAAGGTTAGTATCGTAATTTCTCCCTCTTTTTTATTTTTATTTGTTTTGTTCACATCTTTATTTTTATTTTATTTGTTTTGCATGCATAGTCGTAGGTCATTATTACCAAATCTTGAACCTATAGACCTTGAACTTGAGAAAACACTTCGCACACACAAAAACGCTAAAAATAAAATGGATTTACAAGCACCACAAGAGAGGCCATTTAAGGATTACTTCAGTCCTTTAGCTAATTTGAGCACATCATGCATACGATACCCAAATGTAGCTGACAGGAGTTTTGAACTAAAACCTAGTATGCTAAATTGTCTCCCCACATTCTATGGCTTAGAAAATGAGGACCCATATAATCATCTGAATGATTTTCACGCTATTTGTCAAACATTTAAATACGAGAATTGTTTAGATGATGATGTTAAACTTAGATTATTTTCATTTTCTTTAAAGGATAGAGCTCGTTCATGGCTTAATACATTGCCTACTAATATCATTTTATCATGGGAACAAATGGTAACGAAATTTTTAAATAAATATTTCTCAGTGCATAAAACCAATGCTATTCACAGGGAAATCTCGGAGTTTACCCAGAGAGATGTCGAGCAGTTTTTCGAAACATGGGAGCGATTCAATGGGCTACTCTTGAAGTGTCCACATCATGGGTATGAGAAGTGGCACCAGTGCCAATATCTTTTGGAGGGGTTATTGCCAAATATGCAAGAATGGCTAATGGCAACAAGTGGAGGAGAGCTAATGTCAAAAAGTGCATCAGAGATTTGGAAATTCTTCCAGCGACAAGCAGATAATTCCCAAAAACGGAGTTGTTCACTTAGGAATAATAGAAGGATTAAGGGAGTAAATGAGGTTCACATTGGCGAGTCAAGTTTAGAAATAAAAGAAGTTAAGGAGATAATTGAAGGTCTCTCTCGACAAATAGCATCCTTATTGACTGCTAAATCAACAGAACCATATGACCCTGACTCATATCCAGATCAAGCCAATGCCATAGGAGTAATGAGAAAATTATCAAATTACAACCCATACTCCAACACATATAACCCTGGATGGAGAGACTACCCCAATTTTTCATGGTCTCAAGGATTCCAACAGAATGGACTAGCAGCTCCAGCTCCAGCTCCACCAATGCAACAAATTCCTTAAAATCCTTAAGCCTCTCAACCCCCATTTAATCATTCAATCAGAACCAGAATTACTCTCAACCCAGACTATGAGAGGATGCATTCCAAAATTTCAGGAATGTTACTCACTCCACGATTGAGCAACAGAACAACACCATTGATGGACTACGAAATGAATTGAGAGCAGGCTTCAACTCACAAGCCCAATCAGCTTCAAGCTTGGGTTGAAGGTGAAGTCTCAAGATGTGTCATGGGCTTGATTTGGTAAATTTATTTTCTCTTCCCCTCTAGTTTTTGTGGATGTTTTGACTTCTCGTTGACAAATAATACTAATCTTATCTAGTACCGCCCTGGTTTTACCGGCTCCCTAGTATAATATTATTATTATTTGGCACAATAAGCTCTTAGCACCATATTTATTAGAGCGTGGTTCATGAGGTGTGGATTCCTCCCTCATGATTTAATTGGTATTAATGTAGAATATTAGTCCATGATGCATGTTGATACGGATCCAGATACCCAAGTACGTCATTTCAATAGAATTCTCCTCAATTTATTCTCGCAATTTCAATTCTAATTTTAGAATTTATTCTCGCCATTTTAATTTAAGTTTTAACATAATCCAAATCACTTTCATCACAAATCCAACCACCCTTTCACAAAATTAATTATATATATATAATTAAAATCCACCTCCTCGTGGGATCGACACTCGTCACCATTAATCTATACTACAATAGATTCGTGCACTTGCGAGTTCAATAAAATCTGCACAACAGTGCTCACAGGTTCTCCCTTTGGTCAGAAGCCTTGGCATTCTGCATCATATTACAGATGCTGAGAAACCCGCAAAAGAAATATTATTGTTTGATGGGGAAAAGGCTGACAATGAAGATTTCACCATGTGGATCAACAATGATGGGCTGTTAACATCTTAGTTGTTATGCCTGATGACAGAAGAAGTGATAAGTGGAATCATTGGAGTAGAAAATGCTCAACAGATTTGGTCATCTTTGGAGGATCAATTACTTCCGATGACTAAGGAAAAAGAGGTACGTCTCATGGACAGATTGGCAACATTAAAAAAGGGATCTCTATCAGTTGAAGAGTATGTGCGCAAATACAAGCATATCTGTGATTGTTTGGCTGCAATAAATAAACTAGTGAATGACTTAGATAAAGTCTTTGGTCTTGCAAGAGGTCTTGGCTACATGTATCAAGACTTCAAACTTGCTCAACTTTCAAAACCACTTTATCCCTCATTTAAGCAGTTTGTCATGGCCCTCGAAAATCATGAACAAACTCTTATTAATTTTGAAGAAGAAAAAAAGAATACAATCAATCTGGCTCAAGCCTTTTTTAGCCAATGAAGCGAGGGAAAAGGTCGTGGAAATGGAGGTTTCTTTAACTTAAAAGGTCATGGTTTTACAGTAGGAGGAGTGGTCACAAAATCAACTACAGTGGTGGAAAAAGTTGGAATAATAAGGCAAGTCAACCATGGCAAAAAACAAACAATAATCCTAGACAACAGTGGTAGCAACCTCGGCAAAATAATTCTGGACAGCCTTGGCACAAAATTCAGAATCAATCCAAACAATAAGCTGAGGAAGTCAATGAAGAAACTGTCATATGTCAAATTTGTCATTTTCTGAAACATACAGCCATTAAATGTCGACATCGGTATGACTACTCACATCTTACTGAGGAAAATCCACAAGCCTTAGCTGCAATGAACCTGGATGCAAATGATGCCATTGTTGTTGGAAATGGTGATTGTCTTAATATTTCACAGATAGGAAACACCTCAATAGACACTAGCATTAGTAAACTATATTTAAAAAATGTGCTTGTGGTTCCAGGCTTGAAAAAGAATTTACTTTCAGTAGGACAGCTCACACATGATAACTCATGCATTATTGAGTTTTCATCTAACAAGTTTGTTGTTAAGGATTATTAGGGAAACATCTTGGCAAAGGGAACTAAGACAAAAGGGCTTTATGCTTTAGATGAAGGACATCATGTAGCCTTATACTTATCCAAAGGCAGGAAAGCACCTTACAACATATGGCATCAAAGAATGGGACACCACCAAATCAAGTCCATTAAGTTTTTGAATTAAAACAATCTTATTGATGTTTCAAATTGGATTACGAAAGATTAAGTATGTTCCAGTTGTCAAATGGGAAAGAACTACAAACTTCCTTTTAATTTTTCCAATAAAATTTCCAGCGTTCCTGTACATAAAATTCACTGCGACTTGTGGGGTCCTACTCCTATTTCTTCTGTTCAAAATTTTAGATACTATGTTGTCTTGTTGATGACTGGACAAGTTATACATGGCTATAACCTTTGAAAAATAAATCAGATTTATTTGATGTTTTTATCAAGTTTCAGAAACAGGTTGAAAATCGATTCGATAAGAGGATAAAAATATTTCTAAGTGATGGAGGAGGTGAATTCATAGCAAATGAATTTCAAAGTCATCTCAATCATTGTGGAATACAGCATCAATTGTCATGTCTTGCAACTCCTGAACAAAACGGTGTTGTTGAAAGGAAACACCGACATATTGTAAAAACAGGTTTGACAATGCTCTTTCATGCAAATATGCTATCACAATATTGGGTTGATGCTTTTTCTACTTCTGTTTATGTTATGAATAAGCTACCTTCATCCACTTTAAATATGAAGACTCCATTTTACAAACTTTTTGGTATAAATTTTGATTACAGAGGGCTTAGAAGCTTTGGGTGCCAATGCTTTCCATATCTACGTATTTATAGGAAAAACAAGTTCTCACCAAAAACATACCCTTGTGTGTTTATTGGATACAGCCCTTCACATAAGGGGTATTGATGTTTGTATCTACCAACAAACAAGGTGTATATCTCACGTCATGTAATTTTTTATGAGAATCTGTTTTCCTTTAAAACTAATAGTCTGTCAAGTTTAACTATACAAGTCAGCATAGAAATTGTTACATTTCCTGATGTTGAGAGCTAGATTAAAAAAGAGAAAGCAATAAACAAGCCATATCATACACATCATTGCCGTGATATACTTGGTTTAGATGAAAATAGCTCCCTATTTCAGCAAGCCCAGTATGAATTTCACGTAAACCAGCAACAAGTTGCTCATTTAAATCCAAACTCTATAGGTATTCAAAACACAATGAACTCAAACATGCATAACTTGGACACAAGCCAACAAGTCCGATGTGAAATTCATGATATAGGCATCCACACCAATTCAGCCTCTACAGATAATCAAGCCAGCTTAAGCCCTAGCTCAGCACCACTTGAAGAATTTGATATCACTTCAAATACAACAACTGAGCAAGAGTCAGAGAACAATATAGGAAATGGCAGCACTCATTTGGAGTTAGAAACTAATACTCCTAGTGAACTAAAGGCATTGATATATTTATAAATCTTCGTATTCTAAAAGAGCCGAAAACAAGCAACACTCATCAAATGATAACTAGATACAAGTTACGTCATCACCCTGAGTTGGTTGATAAAATGGCTCTTACTACAACAATAGAGCCAAAACACTTCAAAACCGCCATTCGACAACCTCATTGGCGCACGGCTATGTTAGAAGAGCTTGATGCTCTCTAACAGAATAATACATGGAGTTTGTACCAAGTCCAGTAAATGCAAACATAGTAGATCAAAATGGGTGTATCGAACTAAGTTTAAGGAAGATAGGTCCATAGAAAAATACAAGGTGCGTCTTGTAGTACAAGGATACACACAAATTCTAGGTTTGGATTTCAGAGAAACCTTTAGTCCTGTGATTAAACCTACCATAATTCGGTTAATTTTTTCTCTTGCTGTAGCATTAAATTGGACTATGACAACTTGATGTTAAAAATTTTTTTTACATGACTTTTTAAAAGAAACTATTTTTATGGAACAACCTCCTAGTTTCTTTAATCCTTTATATCCTGATTATGTGTGTAAGCTTAACAAGTCCTTGTATGGTCTTAAACAAGCACCCCGTGCTTGGTTTGATAGGCTTTCTCATTATTTACTTCAATTGGGTTTCATATGTAGTAAAGCTAACTCTTCTTTATTTATATTTCATAATAATGACTTCTTAATCCTAATGCTAATTTATGTTGATGATATAGTAGTGACAGGCAACAATAATTTTCTAATTGACCAACTTATTCATCAACTAAGCATTGAGTTTGCTTTAAAGGATTTGGAACAGCTCCATTTCTTCTTAGGACTTGAGATTCGGTATTTCTCTGGAGGTATTTATGTTTCTCAAACCAAATACACCAAAGACTTGTTGACCAAAGCGAAGATGCTAGAAAGCACTAGTTTGTCAACTCCTATGGCCATCAAAGAACAAGCCAACCCCATTGATCACAAGCCCATCAATGCAACCGAATATAGATGATTAGTTGGAGGGCTCCAATATCTCACTCTAACAAGGCCGAACATCGTTCACGCAGTCAATAAGGTATGTCAACATTTTCAAACACCTATGATATGCCTAATAAATTATCTCCTAGGTCTGCCAAGTGTATTTTCCTTGGTTACTCCAGAACACAAAATGGGTACAAATGTTTTGAACCTATTTTTGGCAAATCTTATGTTAGTGCTGATGTTACCTTCTTTGAGTCTACCATATACTTTTCAGAAAAAAAGGATCATCATTGGACCCTAACTTACTTTCTACATCTCCACCTATTCTATCTCCAGTGATCCTAGTAATCCAACCAGATAAGCCCTTTCAGGTCTATGTTCGTAAGAAATATCATCCATAATTAAGCCAAGAAGGTGATACAACTCCTCCGATCCTTCTGCCATTCAAGAATCTTTCTTAGACCAGGATTCTCTTCCAGTCCCTAAGGCGTCAGATCTTGATCTTTCAATTTCTCTTCGCAAAGGTATAAGAAATTCTACTAGGTACCCTCTTACTCATTTTGTTTCGTTTCATGCTTTATCATCTTTTTTTCATCCTTTTGCTTTATCTTTATTAGTCATATCCTTGCCTAAACATTATCCAGAAGCTCTTACTCATCTTGGTTGGCGGTCAGCTATGAAAGAAGAAATAAAGGCTCTGAATGATCGTGATACTTGGGATCTGCAGACTCTTCCAAAAGATAACGGGGTTGTTGGATGTCGTTGGGTATTTACTATAAAATACCATCTTGATAGCACGATAGAGCGGTTGAAAGCTTGTTTAGTGGTGAAAGGGTTTATTTAGACTTATGAGGTTGATTATTAGAGACATTTTCTCTAATTGTTCGCCTTAATTCTATTAGAGTTGTTAACTCTTTAACTGTTTTCCATGATTGGCCTCTCTACCAATGCGATGTTAAAAATGCTTTTTTTTTTGTATGGAGATTTAAAAGAGGAAGTGTATATGAAGCAAGCTCCTAAGTTTGTTGCTCAGAAGGAGTTTGGCTTAGTGTGTAAACTGAAGAAGGCCATATATAGCTTGAAATAGTCTCCATGAGCATGGTTTGATAAATTGAGTGGTGTCTTGTTAGCTCTTCATTTCAAAAGATGTCAATCTGATCATTCAGTTTTTGTGAAGCACACTCTTTCAGGTATGATTATTCTTGTAATTTATGTTAATGATATAATTATTTTTGGAAGTGATTGTTGTGTCATTAAAGAAGTGAAAGTTCAGTTGAAAGAACATTTTCAAACTAAGGATTTGGGTTAGTTGAGGTACTTTCTTGGTATTGAAGCGGCCAGCAGGAAGCATGGATTAATGTTCAAGATCTATTGACTGAAACATGAATGTTCGGGTCTAAGTCTGTAGATACTCTTATGGACCCAAACTAAAAACTTGATGAGACAGATGAAAAAGAAAATCCAATGTTTGAAGATCAAAAAAGGTACAGAAGTGTAGATGAAAAGGAAAATCCAATGTTTGAGGATCAGAAAAGGTACAAAAGTGTAGTTGGAAAATTAATTTATTTGACTGTTACTAAACCCGATATTACCTTTGCAGTTGCAATAGTTATTTGGTATATGCAAAATCCAAGAAAGGTTCATTGGGAAGTAGTATGTAGAATTCTCAACTATTTTAAGAAGACTATTGGAATGAGGGTTCTCTACAAAAGATGAAGCGCCGTAGATATCATTAGCTATTCTGATATTGACTAGGCTGGAACTAAATTTGGAAACGATCTACTAGTAGTTTTTGTACTTTTTTGGGTGGTAATCTTGTAACTTGAAGAAGTAAGAAACAAAATGTAGTACCAAAATCTAGTGTTGAGGCATAATATTCTGCAATGGCTGATACTATTTATGAGATTATGTAGCTTAAGAATTTGTTGAAGGAACTTAGAGTTGAAATCCAAGGCCCATTTATGATGTATTGGGAGAATAAGGCTGCAACAGACATTGCTAGCAATCCAGTGTATCGTGAAAGGACAAAGCATATTGAGGTGGATTGTCACTTCATTCGAGAACAAGTTATGAGTGGTGCAGTTGTTACTCCTTATATCAGGTCTGAAGATCAAGTTGGAGATATATTTACCAAAGCTGTGTACAAGGGAACTTTCTTACATTTTTGTTCCAAGTTGGGCATTGAGAATATCTATGCTCCAACTTGGGCATTGAGAATATCTATGCTCCAACTTGAAGGGGAGTGTTAGAGTTATTTTAGGATATAAGAAGTCTTTTAGTACTGTTTCCTGTTACACATACATACATACATACATACATACATACATACATACATACATACGTACATACATATATATATATATATATATAGCTATTGTATTAAGAGGAAAATGAGCAAATAAACCTATTTTCTTATTCTTGTGATTTGGGCTGGTAAATTTCATTATCAATATAATTAAAAATATCTTTTTCAACATATAAAACTAAGTTACCACTTAACTTATTCTTAAAATCTTTTAATGATAATACAAGTATTCATATGATGCAATATAAAGAGCAAACATGAATACATAATAAAATTAGGGATTTTGAAACTAGATTAAAGATCAATAAAAAAAATTGAAATTTAAAATCAGCGAGGCTTAGAACTTAGGGATCAATGTTAAAAGTAGAGTTGGCAAAATTTGGCATGACCTGATTACCTGACACGAACACGACATAAATAAATGGGTATGGGTCGTCAAATTTAACACGATTATTAAATAGGTTGGGTCCGGGTCAACACGATTTTTTTTCGTGTCGAGTTTGGGTTAAAATTCTTGACCTATTTATCCGATTAATAATCCGATTATATTTTCTATTTTAAAATAATTTACATATTCTTATAATTAAAACTCAAATAGTAGAGATGATTTTCTTTTTTTATTCTGTAAAAGGGTGAATATAAACACAATGTTTTATTTATAAAATTTTACATACATTTAGAGCTTCAATAGTGTAAATGTGTAAAAATTGATAGACATGTATATTTCATAATATTGATATATATATATAATTGAAACATCAATAGTGTAAATGTGTAATATATTGGTAGATATATATATTTTATAATATCAATAAATTATGTATGTATGTATGTATGTATGTATGTATTTATGCACATATATATGTATGATAATATGTAAATATTTTATTTAACTTTTGTTTAATATATAGATATTAAATGGGTTATTGGATAACCCAATTATTTTTTCGTGTTGCGTTTGGGTCTAAATATTTTGACACGATTATTAAATGGGTCGAATTTGGATCGACTTAAATTTGACACGACACAAAATTGATACAACACGAACATAACCTGATAACCCATTTTGCTAGCTCTAGCTAAAAGATTAAATAATTGAAAGTAAGTACTTTTGATTTAGGGAATTGGAAAGATCATGCACCGACACTGACAAACAAATAAAGAGAGTGTGGTTTTAATTCAAAACTGAAAAGAAACTAAAAAAAACAAAAAAAAAGTAAAATGAACCTCTTTTTTTTAAATTGTTTTTTTTACTTTATCTTATAATTTCTTGTCTTTTGTGCTTATTTTAGTTTTAAAATATTTTGGTATTTGATCAAATTATTTAAAATTAGATATTTAAACTAGGGACAACATGAAATTTTTTAAAGTTAATGGGGACACTTTTTTAAAAAATAAATAATAAACCTTTTTTAGTGATGATAAAAAATTTTCAAAAGCTAGCTGAGCCCATGTTCTGCTAGTCCTATCCTAGCTACATCCTTGATTATCGCACATTAAAAGCACAAAATAGTTATTGAGCAAGAAACAATTGAACAGAAATTCAAAGAAAAAGATGAAGAAAAAACTCAAAACATTAGAGAGAGAGAGAGAGAGAGGTGATAATCAGCATTCAAAGAGAGTAAAATAATAATAAGTATTTTTTTAAGAAGATTATAATCTAAAATAGTAATTTCAGGTCTGATTATTTTAGTAATAAAAAATTTATTCAAAAGCGAGTGAGAAGTGTATTTTGATGGATTTAAATAGTTTCATACTTAATTTTTTTATACCAATGTCCTACATTTTCTTACATTTATATTAATACCCTCGCAACAATATTAGGGATATTAAATAAAAACAAAATAGTAATTTATCAAATTAGTTCTAAAGTGAAATAATAACAAAAAAATGTATTATTTTTTATTTTATTTTTAGGATTAATTTAATAAATTAACATATTTTCTGATGGTTGTAAGGGTGTACGCGCGCGTGCATTCAGACACATATAGATAAGTAAAAGCACCCACACGAACATACACATGCACACACGCATTAACACACGCATATAGAGATAAGTAAGAGCATAAAGGATTTAATTTGAAAATGTCCAATTCTAGGACATTAGAGGTGTGTACACACGTATAAGTAAGAGCATCAAGGATATAATTTGAAAATGTCCAATTCTAGGACATTAGAGGTGACACCTCGATCGGGGCTAAAACTGAAATTCTGGTTATGCAACCCAAGAGGGGGGGTGAATTGAGATTTTAAAAATTATACAATACGATTCGCACAATAAATCAATCTAACGCCTTAATGAAATATAGGACAATAAATTCAAACAAGCGTAAAGATAAAAGAGTAAGGGAAGAGAAAAACAAACACGCGAATTTTTACGTGGTTCGGCAATCCCCGCCTACGTCCACGCCTCCAAGCCAACCAAGCTCGAGGATTTCACTATCCAAGCCTCCCAAGGCTTCAAGTTTTTACAATTGACTTCCAAGGTGTCAATGAACCTTTACAACCAAGAGATTATCTCCCCAATCTCTTCACCCAAGTATTTCCCACACTTACACACTCACAAATTGATTTAGAAATAAAAGTTACAACAAAAACTCTCTTTAAGAGTGGATATGCAACTAATAGCTCAAGAATGATTTAATCAATGATCATTTGCGTTTTGGAAGCTCAATATATGTTGTATGATCTTATATTTGCGTGCATTAGTTCTTAAAATGAAGTTTGAGTTAAGTTTTTATAGAAAAAGCCCAAAAACTAGCCGTTATAGGCAAAATCCCGTGCTCAAACGGTTAGCCGCTTGATTTATCCGGCTAGCCGCTCAGGAACAGTAATATTACCGTTATTTTTGAATTTGCCACAGTAATACTGTTATGTAAAATTATAATTCAACCCAAAACTTTTTATAATTATACTATAGCCCAAAACGTCAAAAAACTTTACAAATGAGTCCAATTTCAGAACCTCTTAAAAATAATTATCTTTCCCAAACTTTTTGAAATTATAATATAGCCCCAAATATGTTATTATTTTGCACAAAGGTCCTTTTTCACCATAATACCTATATTTTTCAAAGTTCTCAAAACCTTTCACTTTAGTCCAAAATATTCATAAATTATAGTATGCCCCAAAACATTTCAAATGTTTATAACAATGTCCAACTCCGAAATTTAATACTTATTAAAAATAAAGATTTCAAATCTTAGCATTTAAGTCCAAATTACTTAAATACACAAAATACTTTTCTTTATAAAAATAAAACTTTTAGTTTATGAAATGTATTTAATTAAATTAATCTATTGAGCTTCTCAAATGCTAAATCATGCATCAACTAAATCATACCGGCTTTACAAGAATTTATCGTAATAATTTTTCCGTTGAGCTCCAAACTTTATTCTTGATTTCGCCGTTGTCCGTTGAGTGCCTTCAATCTTGATTTCACTTGTATAAATATTATCCTTCAAAAACTAGTGAAGATGAGAAATACAATATTTATTACTTTTATTAAAGACACATGTTTGTTATCATCAAAATTACATTAATGTAACCTTTTAGGCTAACAATCTCCCTCTTTTTGATGATGACAAACATCTCATGTATTTTGACATTAAACTCCCCCTTAATACATGGCATACATGACTTCAACTTATAAATCAAATTTAAGAACAAACTCCCCCTAAAGATATGATCTATAACAATTTGTAAGCTCCCCCTTAATATATCAAAACCATGCATAAATACTTCAAGATCAAAATACACATTATATATCTCCATATTCAAAATACACATTATATATCTCCATATTCAAAATACATGATCTCTCCCCCTTCATCATCAAAATTACTACAAATTCATGCTAAAACCGATAATATGTCAATGGTTAATCGAGAAACATATAATAACCAAATATCCAATTAACTATAAAATAGGCATGAACTATCAAGCCATCAAAAGAATGCTCAAAAATGCATATTGTCCAAAATCATATTGTATGCTCCCCCTAAATATATGGCCAATTAAAAAATTTAACCAAAATGATATTATCAAAAACGTATCATATTTATTTTCCTTGTAAAGAAAATATATGCAATTTGAAACAAGATCACAAAAAATAATTCAATGAAGATATTACCAATTTTGGCGAGCAAAAATTTCGGCAGAATCTCTCCTTAAAAATGAACAAATCCTCAAATACACATTGTGATTAAAAACACTTCCATATAAGCTTAGGTATAACAGATCAACAACTCCACCAATTCATCAAACAACACATAAGAATTAAGCATAAATCGTCATCCAAATATAACATATCTTAATATTAAACAACCATTATCCGTAATTCACAATTAAAACAATTATGCATATGAAAATGTAGGTGCATATATCCAAAATGGATAAATTCGGATTTGTAAAATAATGAGTGAAATTGATGATTTTAAACCAATTATATTGATCCAAGAGATTATTTTAGATAATGGATGGTGTTGATTGAATCAAAAGTGGACTAAAAAGAGCTTAAATATGCAATTTCGGGTTTACAAAAATTGAGTGAAATGGATTTGTTTGAGCCAAGAAAATCGATCCTAGAGATGAATGAAGCTAATATATGATGTAGATTGGATCAAAAATGGGCTAAAGGAGGCTTGAAAATATAGAGAGAGAAACGGGTAGAGTTAGGTTTTGATTTTGGGTTTTATGTGGAAAGTTGATGAAATGAAGTTTTGAGAACAAAAATTGAAGGAGTAATGGATGAATAATGATTTGGATGATTGATTTTAACAAGAAAATGAGTGCAAAATGAAGAAATTTGAGAGAGAAATGGAGAGGTACTGTTCACGCGTGAGAGAGATGATAATGATATGATGAAGAACAAGTGAGAAAATGATGATTAGAAATGTTTAATGAAGGTGAAAAACATGGGTATTAGTTTGAATGATTGATTTGGGCATAAAAATGGATGATAAAAGAAGAGAAATAGAGTGAAAATGGAGAGGATGCTCACGGTTTTGGTGAAGGAGAGAACATGTGCAGAAAACTTGCAAAAGAGGAAGAAGAAGCAAAACAAAACACACCCAACCCGTGACCAAGCGGCTAGCCGCTTGCTCTCGGGTTTGGGACAGTTTCCAAGCGGCTAGCCGCCTGGTTGCTGTCCAGCTGCACCTTAGTTCATTTTCGGCCAATTTTAATCAATTTCGTGATCATTTTGTGATCCCAAAACATCTCAAGAGCCAATTTAATGCATGATTCATGATTTTAAATATCCAAAAGATAATTAATTCAAACAAATAATACATCTAACAAGCATACAATCAAGAAGCAATAAGCATTCAAAACTTAATACAATGCAAAAAGGTCAAATTCGTAATAAAAACTGTATTGATTGAGCCAGAATTAACAATCAAGCTATATACCGTTGGAAAGATAATTAAGTTAGCTTTCCAATAAATTTTACGGAACTGGATTTGGAGTTCTCAAGAAAGAGTTATGGCCAATTCATTACAGCTTGCGCATGCTTGAAATTTTTCAAAAAAACTCCTTTGTTTTCCAAACAATTTTAATAGATTCAATAACATAAATAGAATTATAAAACTCAAATTTATAACATATTCATCATGCATATACATCACAATTATAAGATACGATGATACTTTATAGTTCGAATTATAAACATTTAAGACATGATTAATTCAAAAATACAATTCATTCATTATGCATATATTTTTCACAATAATTAAACATACAAGCATTCAAAAGTTAATAAATCAAACACACCACTTATCATCATGCTTAAACACTTCATAAACATTAAGATCAAACAAATCCATCATGATATATTTTACTCAATCATGAAACATATATACACTCAAAGATTAATAAGCATATCACTTATTCCTCATGCTTAGGCATTACATAATCATTAAAAATCAAATAAATTCATCATGATGAGTTGATAAGCTATCATCAAATAAATATATACAACCATGCATCATGATAAAACACGCAATGTTAAACACAATGAATTATCACAAATTCAAGCTACTATATATATTTTTCATGATTCACTCAATATAATACCAAATGAATTATTAAATACTTACTAAGCTTAAAAGACCATCACTCATAATCAATAAGTCAATAATTGTTACCAAAACAATTACATCATATTGTCTCATTATTTTTACTTACACCATGATCAAGTGATTATCCTCATAAGCTTCATCAAGGAACTCTCCACCCTTCCTTGTTTGTGGTATCTACAAAAAAATTATTCAAGTTGTGTACTTTGGTACCCAAATATTCTTGGGTCCTTGAGTGTTAGCAATGGTTCCTTTTGGAACCCAAATACATTTTGCTCCATAATATGCATTTCTTTTCACAGGACATCTATTCTTCATGTGACCATTTTGATTGCAATAATGACAAGAAACCTTATGATCACTTGTGGAGGTAGCCTTAACAAAATAATTCTTATAATATTTTTGTTTCAAGTAAGGCTTATACCCAAGTCCTCCTTTATCAAACACACATTTTTGTGAATTAAGCAAGTTATCCAACATCTTTTGTCCATTTGTAAATTTTAACACAATTTGATTTAGCTCATTACTCTTTTTCTTAAGCACTTCATTTTCTTTCATCAACTCATCAACATGTGATTTTTCATGCTCATATGAAGTACTTTGTTTGCATTTAAATGATGCAATTCTTTCATACAACATTTTATTATCTAACTCTAGTCCTTTAATCTTTTCATTTAATGAATCATTGCATTTTTGTAAAGCATCATTTTCATTTTTTAAGTCATCTACATATGATTCTAGATGCTCATGTGAAGTGCTAGGTTTCTCATTTGATAATGCAACTCTATCATGCAATATTTTATTCTCTAATTCTACACATGTAATCTTTGCACTTAGAGATTCATTTTTATTTGTGAGTTTTACCATTTTCTTTTTAAGACATGCATTCTTTTTACCAATTTTTATCCAATTATCATGCAATTCTTTAAAAGCATCATATAATTCATTATAAGTAAAATGATCATTTACCTCATCAAGTTCATCACATGATTCTTCCCCAACGGCCATGAGAGCTAAGTTTGTCATTTCTTGTTGCTCATCCTCATCACTTGTTTCCTCATCGCTATCATCCCATGTGGCCACCATAGCTTTCTTTTTGAGTTTGTTGAGAAGAGGACACTCCGGTCGTATGTGTCCGGGCTTCTTGCATTCATAACATTTGATTACTTCCTTTTTCTCCTTTCGGTTCTTGAGGTCTCTAAATTTTCTTCGCTCACCGGATTTTTTAAAATGTTTTATGAACCTCCTAGCCAACATATCCATCTCCTCCTCATCCAGCTCGCTTTCCTCATCACTCTCATGTTTCGAGGCTTTGAGAGCAATGTTTTTCTTCTTCTCCTCATTACCTCTCTCGGTTGCCAAGTCTTCCTCATAAGAAATAAGTGAACCAATTAAATCGTCAATAGATAAAATATTTAAATCTTTGGCTTCCTCAATGGCAGTCCTTTTTGGTCTCCATTCCTTAGGTAGCGACCTAATGATTTTCTTAACTTTCTCGCTATTTGAAAAAGTCTTGCCTAGGGCTCCTAGAGTATTCACTATGTCCGTAAATCTAGTATACATAGAATACACACTCTCATTTTGTTCCATTTGGAACAATTCATATTGTCGAGTGTACCTACTAATTTTAGACTCTTTTACTTGATTCGTGCCTTCATAAACAACTTCAAGTTTATGCCAAATTTCATTAGCACTTTCACAACTAGATACTCTATGAAACTCCTTTTTATCTAATGCACAAAACAAGGCATTCATGGCTTTGGAGTTTAGAGAAGCTTTTCTCTTTTCCAATTCATTCCATTCCCTCGAAGGTTTTGGAAAATCTTCCCCAACTTCGTTTTTAGTTAAAGGCATAAATGGACTATCACAAACAATTTTCCAAATATCATAATCTAAAGCTTGTAAATAAATTCTCATCCTAGTTTTCCAATATGGGTAGTCATTACCGTCAAAGAATGGTGGTCTAATTGTGGATTGTCCTTCCCTAAAGGTTGAATCATTATGGGTTGCCATGGATCTTTTACTCTAGATGGTTAAGTCTTAACAAGAGAACCACGCTCTGATACCAAATGAAATTCTGGTTATGCAACCCAAGAGGGGGGGTGAATTGGGATTTTAAAAATTATACAATACGATTTCACAATAAATCAATCTAACGCCTTAATGAAATATAGGACAATAAATTCAAACAAGCGTAAAGATAAAAGAGTAAGGGAAGAGAAAAACAAACACGCGAATTTTTACGTGGTTCGACAATCCCCGCCTACGTCCACGCCTCCAAGCCAACCAAGCTCGAGGATTTCACTATCCAAGCCTCCCAAGGCTTCAAGTTTTTACAATTGACTTCCAAGGTGTCAATGAACCTTTACAACCAAGAGATTATCTCCCCAATCTCTTCACCCAAGTGTTTCCCACACTTACACACTCACAAATTGATTTAGAAATAAAAGTTACAACAAAAACTCTCTTTAAAAGTGGATATGCAACTAATAGCTCAAGAATGATTTAATCAATGATCATTTGCGTTTTGGAAGCTCAATATATGTTGTATGATCTTATATTTGCGTGCATTAGTTCTTAAAATGAAGTTTGAGTTAAGTTTTTATAGAAAAAACCCAAAAACTAGCCGTTATAGGCAAAATCCCGTGCTCAAACGGTTAGCCGCTTGATTTATCCGGCTAGCCGCTCAGGAACAGTAATATTACCGTTATTTTTGAATTTGCCACAGTAATACTGTTATGTAAAATTACAATTCAACCCAAAACTTTTTATAATTATACTATAGCCCAAAACGTCAAAAAACTTTACAAATGAGTCCAATTTCAGAACCTCTTAAAAATAATTATCTTTCCCAAACTTTTTGAAATTATAATATGGCCCCAAATATGTTATTATTTTGCACAAAGGTCCTTTTTCACCATAATACCTATATTTTTCAAAGTTCTCAAAACCTTTCACTTTAGTCCAAAATATTCATAAATTATAGTATGCCCCAAAACATTTCAAATGTTTATAACAATGTCCAACTCCGAAATTTAATACTTATTAAAAATAAAGATTTCAAATCTTAGCATTTAAGTCCAAATTACTTAAATACACAAAATACTTTTCTTTATAAAAATAAAACTTTTAGTTTATGAAATGTATTTAATTAAATTAATCTATTGAGCTTCTCAAATGCTAAATCATGCATCAACTAAATCATACCGGTTTTACAAGAATTTATCGTAATAATTTTTCCGTTGAGCTCCAAACTTTATTCTTGATTTCGCCGTTGTCCGTTGAGTGCCTTCAATCTTGATTTCACTTGTATAAATATTATCCTTCAAAAACTAGTGAAGATGGGAAATACAATATTTATTACTTTTATTAAAGACACATGTTTGTTATCATCAAAATTACATTAATGTAACCTTTTAGGCTAACAAAAACTACCAAATAGTCAAGTACTGAATCGTTGCGAAGAGGTACGAGTATATCTTCCTATGCCTAGCGGAAAATGATTTTCTTCTACGTAGTTTCAAGTAGATATATATAATAGAGAAATTGTATTTGAACTATCTTTATTTTATCATATGTATAGGTAGTCACTACAAAATTTTGATATGTTCTCTGTACCACTTTTGTTTTTAAACTTATCTCAATCAAATACTTTGATATTAAGAAATGACTATTTACCCCTAAATAAATTAAAACATCATTTATTCTACAAAATTTTGAAAAATAAAAATGTTATAAATACAAGAATACCCATGAATTTGATAAAACAAATAAATCTCAAAATCCAGATGTTAATTTTTTATAAATATAATTTCATTTAACAATCATCATGTTAATTTTTGTAATTATAATTTCATTTAATTTTTATAATTAAATTAGGTATAGGAAAGTTTACAAAAATTAACATGAAGAGAAAAGCTCCCTACAGTTACTGTAAACTTCCTTATAATTAAAATTAAAAAACTTCTCTATACTTAATTTAATTGTAAAAATTAAATGAAATTATAATTACAAAAAATTAACATGATAATTTTTAAATGAACTTATAATTTAAAAAATTAACATCTTAAATTTTGAAATTTATTTGTTTTATTTAATTCATGGGTATTCTGTAATTATAATTTTTTTATTTTTCAAAATTTTGTAGAATAAGATGATCTTTTAATTCACCTTGGAGTAAATGGTCATTTATTAGTTTTAAAGTGGTTAATTGATACAAGTTTAAAAATAAAAGATGGTGCAAAGAACATGTCGAAAATGTTTTGGCGGTTAGGCATACATATGAGAAAATAGAGGAAGTGCAGAGATAATTTCCCTATATAATATTCATTTTACATTAAGACCATGTTTAGGAGTAGGAAATGTAGGATTAGACTAATTTTTTGGATAAAATATTTATCCATATATGCCAAGTTCATTTGGATTAGATTAAGTAGACTAAATTCAAATTTAGTCTTATAATCCTGGGGATTGATTATCCTAATTTTCATATAGGTTTAAAGAGGATTAGACTAAGCAATTTTTATCCCTTTATGACTTCTTCTTATTTATTTATGCAGTGTTATTAATTAATTATTTATATATTTTTATTCTTGATTTTATAAAAGTTAAGTAATTTTTATTTTATCTACAACCTCTTCTTTCATTTATTTATTTGTATTAATATTTAATGTTAAAATAATTAATTAAAATTATATTATTTGTATTAAAAAAATTATTATAAAATAATCTAGTATCATTAGATTATTATGTAAAATATTAATTTTATATTTAATTGTTTAATAATATTTTATTTAATAGGCAGTAATATACATCATATATAAAAACATGTAATTTAAATAAATTTAATTGTCCTCCTCAAATATTATTTAATTTCACTTATATTTAATTTAATATAGTCTGCTAAGTATAGAACAATACTATATATAATCCACAAACTTAATCCAACCTAATCCAATTCAATTCTAATAGCCAATCCAATCCAATCCAATCTTACTTGTTAAATGTAGCCTAAGGTACATGAACCATGTCCCCATAAAGTTAATTTGTGATAGATTTGTTGATTGTAAATTATCATTAGATGAGTAATGTTAGTATTAATATAACAAGTCATCGTCAACCCGTTAGCCTAGACTAAGCATGGTAGCAATGTTGCATTCTTACAAATTAGTTTTCATTTTTTTTGGGTAAATGATCTAATATGTTCTCAAAATTTTGTTCTATGTTTGAAACCTCCATTAGTACTTTCTCTAAATCAATATGGGTCTCATCGGATTCACACTAGATTCTCAACTCATCAGTAAAATAGTAATACTTAATGTATAAAAATGTAATAACGAACAATAAGGAGTCCCATAATTTGATTAAAACAAGTTCAAATATTCCGCTTCGAAATTTGAAGTGAATTCTCATTAAAAAAAAATATCTGAGCGTTGTTGTTGGATCTTTTTTTTTTCTATTTTTTTTTAACGTTGGGTTCATTGGATTTCCCACTGTCCAAATCCTTTTGCCTCTTCGGATTGTCCACATTTTCCTTAAAAATAAAATACTAATGCCGAAAGAATCTTGTCACAACAAGATGGCCAAGAATCTTATGCTTCAAAAAGAAGAGTTACGATCAAGGTGCGTGCGTGTCCAATTCTTATTAAAATGATTTGGCCACCGACAGGGACATAGCCAGGATTTTAATTGAGTCGGGGCATATTTAAAATTAAATATGATTCGAATGCGGGATTGTTCGTGTCATAAGTCTCCATTTGAGAAAATATATTGTGGGCTCCATAAACTCTAAATGGGAGCTTATCACATGTATAATTGCGCTCCTTATAGAGTGCGTCTGTATGTATCTAGTTGAAACTACTATTTAAAATATAAGACATTTTTAAAACTTAGATAGCAATATATAACATTACAACTATAATATTCATTGATAATAAATTTACTTATTACAATGGTTCTCCATGAAAACTTCTCAATGAGATTTTATGAGTTGAAAATAATCCATTATCACTATAAGCAAAAAAATATTTTTCAATAAACAAGACTGGGTTATTACTTAATTTGCTCTTAAAATTTTTTAATAATAACAAAAATATTCATATATTGCAACACACAAAACAAATATGAAATGCATGATAAAATTATAAATTTTAAAACTAGACAAAAGATTAATTAGAAAATTAAAAATTAGAATTAGGTAGACTTACAACTTATGATTCAGTGTTGAAAGACTAAATAATTGATTTTACTTGAATAAAAAATAAAAAAGATTAAACACCAGTCCATTAACCATTATACTAACATTTTTTTATGATTGTTTTTTATTTTAATATTTATTCTCCTGTCTTTAATCAAGTTTCATAAAATATTAATAACTATTTAAATTATTTATAATTAGAAATTTAAACTAGGGATAATATGAAATATTTTAACATTATTAGAGTCAGTTTTAAATTTTACAATTTAACTGAGGTATTTTTCATAAATAACAAATAAAATATAATTTTTAGTATAATTATAAAAAAATTTAAAGTGAGCTCGGGCCTGTGCCCCACCTCGTCCCATGTTGGGCTCCGTCCCTGGCCACCGACATACCAAGAAAAAATATATTACGATAATTTCCTATATATAGAGTTTTGTATTTTAGTATGTACGGAAACTTTATTATACCACATAAAGTGCGGAAACTTTCATTATAAAATGCTATAATTCAGTTTTTTGATTTTGTTTTTCAAAGGTGCTCTCAACAAAGAGTGATGAGGAAACTCAATGGGGATAAGCTACCCCATATGTATTATGAAAAAACAGGGGTTTAATACATTGGAGAGGAATCATAAACATGTGGAGACCCAACAGAAAAGAGATAGCAAGATTAGCCATGCGATCTGCAGTATGGTTAGCCACACGGTAAATATGATTAATGCGAACAAAATTCTGAAGTTAGAATCCCATTTTTCAAACTTTAATAAAATTTTAGTATTCCGAATCGGTACTCATATAATTCAGCATTAACAATTGATGATAATAAGAGAGGAAGAACGCTATGCTAAAGAAAAGACTAATGCAAATTAATGTACTGAAGGAAATAAATGTAGATTGATTGACTTTTTCTTTACAAATTCCAAACAGTTTTTTCATTTCAAATGTTTCTGTAGAGGCATTGCCTTGTAATCTTGTTTGTTGCAACCAGAATCAGAAATAAATAGGTTAATAATAATAATAATAGAAAGCTAATTAATAGGTGCCAGAGCCAGCGTTGTTGAGCTCCTTGTTCAAAGCTTCTCGAAGCCAGAGCTGAGATTCTTCCATCAACTGAGGACTCAATCTGAACATCAAAACGCAAAACTCCATTTGATTCAAGGCGCCATCACCGTCAAGATCGCCTTCTTTAACCATGCTGGCAAGCTCATCGTCTGTCAAATCCTGTAACCCTAAAACAGCAGCGTTTAGCTTCAAGCTCTCAGTTGTGATGACCCCTTTGACCTTATCCATCAGCAACTGAAACCCATTACACAGCTCGTTTATGAGCCCCTCGCCACCCAACTTATCTGCCATTACAGGCAGCAGATCCTCGAAATCAACCATCCTGTTGATCCCCCCTGCAGCCATTAATTATATTGTTGATGAATATTTATGATCGATCAAATAAGCTTTTAGAAATTGTGTGATTGATCAAGGATATGGACAAATATATATAAATATATATATATATAAGTGAGAGAAGAGTGCGAGTGGAATCCAGCAACTTGCGGGTGTGTTTATTTCTAGGAAAGAGGAGGAGCCGTGGCTACGGGCTACCTTGTGGTTGTGGATCACAGGAAAGGAACAGATACTTATCTGCTGGTCTGCTTCTGCATATGCAAGCCTGCTATGTTATGCTTGACTGTTTCGTAGAAGTTTGTCCGGGTTGTTTTGGTCAATTTACTTGGCTTATCTATTCTTATTCTGTCCTTTGAGGCTTTGACTTTATCGTAACTGGCAGGAGGATTTAAAATTATGCGGTGCAATTTCGTATGTTTTTGACTTCTTCTAGTTGGGCAGAAGGTAGGTTACTTGATACTAAGTTCTTAACTTTTTTTTTCCCACCTAATCGGAAAAATCTTAGATGCTCCAAGAATATTGTTCTCATTTATTTATTAATACGTATATGTTTCAGTTAACTGTGATAATATTTATATATGCAGTGAATAGATAAAGAGCAATGCTGTAAAAATAACAAATTCAATAAGTAAATATTTGACAAGAAATAAATAAATAAAATAATCTAACGAGGAAATGTTACCATTATCTCAATGATTTTCTTTTTTCTAATGGTAGACAATTAAACTGATAAAAATCAAAAGTAATTAATGGTTACTATAATTTATTCAAACTAGAATTTTATCTAATGTTTACTCTTAAATTTTTTAGGAAATTAGAAATATTTATGAGAATTTATTAAATTTATGAAGAGATGTGGCTCGGAACAAGATAGGAAAAGACACTGCTATATACGTTACACACAAGAGGATGTTTCGTGAAAGCTTCGAGGTTATAATTAATACCTCTTTCACATTTGTAATTGAAACTCTAACATCACGGACGCGTTTTGCAAATATATAAATAGAACCATCCATAATTAAGGTGTCAATATATATACATATATATAAATTATGATGCTTAAGATACATGCCGTATTACAAAAAAGGTTCTATTCATACTATCTTATTGGTAGTCACGTGGTAGGAGCGTCCTAACTTTAATGCAGTCTTAAATTTTGATTTATTCTTCTAATTAATCAAGTCCACACGATTATATCCGATTTATTTATTTGTTTACCTTATAATTTATATATGAATGAGATATGGGTGCAACTTTCTCTTCCTCCGGCAAGAAATGACCCTTCTTCCCATACCAATCCCACGTTTTCTTATAGTCCCATGGAATTCAATACGAACAAATAAAGTGTTAAAACCTTTATGCAGTTGGACGTGGCTCCTACATGTAATTCTAGTGGATTTGATGGCTATTTACTAGGAGCCATAAGTGCAGTTGATTGTACTATAAAAATAATTAGTTGTAAAAAAAATCAGTTTAACGACTAGTAAAATTTATTTTTAAAATATTATAAATTTTAAAAGTAGTCGTATGTATTTAATAAATCTTACTGTTAAATTACTATAAGAATTTATATGATTGGATTGGATATAATGTTGAATAAAATTTATATTACAAGTATTTATATAAAATATTTTTTATTGTGTATATATAATAACTGTTAACTAGAATGAATATTTTATATATGAAATGGTATTAAGTGTAAAATTGATTTTCAAAATTAGATTTTGAAAAATTATTACTTCTATACTTTTCAAAATCTAGTGCAGGATGGGATGATTTTGACAAAAGTGATTTATGAAAAAATTCACCAGACACTTAAACTGCTTTTTAATTTTTTAAAATCACTTTTGAATCTCTTAAAAATAAATTGAAATAAGCCTTGAGTCAATAAGGACTTAGTGAATGTCTACGTATTTAGTGGAGTAATGATTTTGTAGTTCCTGAATTTATGCATTTCTTTTGATTTTCTAGATTCGATAGTGGCCCTTATTTTACCAATGAAGAATTATTTTGAACAAACCAGTGTTCGTATAGAGAAACTACCTAGAAGTGCCAGCAATATTCCCTTATTTTGGTATCAGAAATGTCCATGGAAGAAGTTCAGCACAAGGGTTGAAAACTTAGAAAAGGAGTTAGTATGCCCGTTCACGAAAATGTTAGATAAATTGAGGAAGAGCGAGGCAAAGACCCATAGACAGAAGAAATCAGTGAACAATCTTCTTCTTTTTGGAATGGTAAGCGGCATGGACAACCACAATCAGTTTTTGCCCAAAACAATAAAGCTTGATTTTCCCAAGTACGACGGCAAAGAGGACCCTATGAGTTGGGTGTGTCGAGCGAAACAATACTTTGAAATAAATGGAATTCCAACATTGGATTGTGTTTCACCAGCTTTATTCCATTTAGAAAGGGATGCTTAGGTGTGGTATTAGTTAATTAAGCAAGAGCTTTAATATATGTCGTAGGATGACCTTAAGGATGGCCTGTATGTCAGATATGGGTTAAATTAATTTAGTGATTATTTTGGAAACTAACTAAATTGAGGCAAATTTGTACAGTAAATGAGTATCAAGCACAATCTGAAAGCTTACTATCCAGGGGAGGGTCACTTTTGCGGACTATACAGTAAGTTGTTTTATTAGCAGACTTCAGGATCCCAACCTTACTGATGTTCAAGCCACTGAACCGACAACCTTCATTAATGCAATAAGGCTAGCTTGCCTGTATGAAGCCAAACAGGTGATGATACGATTAAAAAGTATTATTACTTCTAAGTATTTAGTTTTAATATAATCCGATGAGTCTGGAATTAAATTATAGAAAATTTTAAAATTTAGTAGTCAATTTATTAAAGAAAATTAAATACGGGAAAAAATAATAGGAATCAATCTAAAAATATGTTAAGATTACAAGATCTATTCTCGGATTTCAAATTATAATTATAACACTCTTTTATATTTGTATTTTGTATTTATTTGCGTTAATTATTAAATTAACCATTAGTGTGATAAGTATGGATGAAGTATCTAATGTGCCACTATTATATTGAAGTGTCGACATTATGTCAAAATAACATATAAATCTGAAGAGATTTAAATCTATAAATTAACGTAAAAAACTGGTAAGGAAGAAAAATACAACAAATAAAATGAACTTTAAGACTTACTTGAGAGAATAATTAATTCAATATTTTGAATCCTTGAGCTTTAACTTTTACCTCAACTTAAAAAATTTAGCCACTCATATTAAAAAACAAAACACTTATTTTATTTAAAAAATTTCTAAAATATATTACAAAAAATTGATTACACCAGAAAACAAGAAAATAGAACTAGAAAGAAAGAATTCCTCAGCTTTCCTCCCGTTCTCTCCCGCTTTCCCCACCGCTTGCAATCCCTTACCTTTTATTGGTGAGGAATGCATGCTCTTGTTTTATTTTATTATAAATATATATATAGAATTCTTACACTACCGTTAAGAGCTACTCCATTACAAGTTGGGGTATTTCTGTATTTCAATCAGTCAACGTTAGTCAGTTGTTAAAAATAATAGTTTTTGGGGAATAGATTGAGGTTTTTACACTTTTGAGGGGGTGAATTAAAGTATGTTAATTTAATAAGGGGGTATGACGAAATTTACCCTTTTTAATTCGTGTTTGTGGTTGGGGTGTGGGTGGGTTAAGGGTGCATCGAATTGATTGTTTGTGAAGAAATGATTGGGAATGGATTTGGGTCAATACGGAGAAGACTGTACTAGTCACATAAACACTTAGGCCACGTTTGGTTGAAGTAAAGGAGGACAGAGGAAAGAAGAGGAAAAGATAGGAGAAAGAAAATCATGAGAAAAGGGTGGAGAGTTCAATTTCGTTTGTTTGGTTCGGTATAGAGTTAATAGAAGAAATGAATTTAATAATTTTTTATCTCGACAATTACACTATTTATGTTAGATTTTTAATAATTTGTATTAAATTAATTAAAAAATCACAAATATATTTAACTATTAAAAACTAACCTCCAATTTAGTCTTCCATTCTCAATGTTCTTGCTACATTATAATGCTTTTATCAAAAGTTCTTTTTGCCTATCATTATCAAAAGTGCTTTTACTATTATTATCTAAGTGCGCTTTTATCAGTTTTTTTTCCAATAAGAAACATTAATATTTTTTCAAAACATAACCCTTAATATTACTAAAAAAATAGACAATAATATTACTACAAAAATATTAAATTTTAAATGCTTAAATAAAATAATAAAAACGTAACCCCTAATATTGCTTTAAAAAAACTTTTTGTTAGTAATATTCATGCTTCTTAAAAGTAGACTTTATTTATTTATCGGAGCTTTAAGTCAACATTCGATAGCAAACGGGAACTACGAATGTATCAAAAAAATATAATGAAACAAATATCAATTTCCAAAATGTTGTGCATAATGGATTAATCATTATGCCTATTGTGCAAATTACTATAATACCCCACTATGTTCTATACAAAGCCAGAAAATGAATAATAAAAGTAATGAATTCTGAGGTTGAGCAGCAACTCTCTTTCTAGTTTCCATGCTATCCTTCTCCAATATTTCTTTCTTTTTATTCTATTTATATTTATTGAATATTAGAAAATGTATATTTATAAATGAGAAAATCGTCATTTTACATTTTACGTCTTACTAACAACCCTTACTTTTATGTATTTAAGCTTCTTATAATTTAATTATGTGTGTTTTATTTTAATTAAGTATTTTATGTATTTTAGAAGTATCATGGTCATTTCATAATAAACGAGAGATCAGATGGTAAAATGGATATCACTTTTAAACTCAGGACAGTCGAAAATCTTAAGAGGTGCATAAAAAGAAAAATGACATTGTTCACATATACGGTACTATTCACATGTACGGTACTGTCTAAGTCACTGTTCACGACACTGTTCACATAAACGGATTGATGATGTGGCATTGACTGATGAAGTGTCATGATCCTATTGGACTAAAATTCTTAAGTACTGTTGATGGTGACGTGGCAGCATATTAGTGAATCAAAATTCTCGCATACGATACATGTATCACACAAGATTATTTTCAACCAAACTGCATCACTGTTCAACCCGGGTCAAACCATGATATGGTTCACCCGCGTGGTCAAACCGTGTACTGTTGACTGATGACGTGGCGCAATCTTGAGTATCAAAACTGTTTTTAATTCGATGACAACGATTTACTCAATGTATCTATAAAAAGAGGGCCTCCCCCTTTAATTTGATAGCTTTGAATCCATTTTGGAGATTCATTTTCTGTAATTCTTTCTCCATATTGTATTTTCTATATATTTTAATAAATTCTCATTTTGCCCCTAGTTCAATTATGAATAGCTAATTTTCTTTCAAACTTAGGTTGAAAGTGAAGTCTCAACATGTGTCATGGGCTTTATTTGATAAATTTATTTTCTTTTCCCCTCAAATTTTTGTGAATGATTTGATTTTTCGTCGATAAATAGTAATAATCTTGTCTAAATACCGACCTGGTTACACCGGCTCCCTAGTACAAGATTATTATTATTTGGCACGATAAATCCTTAGCAGCATATTGATTAGAGTGTGTTTCATGAGGGGTGGATTCCTCCCTCATGATTTAATTGGTATTAATAAGGAATATTTAACTCATGGTACATTTTCATACGGATCCAGATATTCAAGTACGTCATTTCAATATATTTCAATTAAATTTATTCTCATCATTTAAATTCTAATTTTAGGATAATCTAAGTCACTCTCACCACAAATCCAACCACCTATTTAAAAAATTAATTCTACACACAATTAAAATCCACCTCCTCGTGGGATCGACACTTATCACCATTGATCTATAATACAATAAATTTGTGCACTTGCAAATTCAATAAAATTTACAAAACAATATACATGTACAAGTAAATTTATAACATGTTATCAACACAATTAAGCTTTGAAATAGCACTATAATATATCAAAACAAAGCTATCGATGAGTAAGCATTTTACAACCCAAATCATCTTGATGGGAGCTCGAATGAGTTAGCAAACAACATCGGCTAACCATGTGTTTCAGAGAGAGAGGGAATTAAATCAAATCGAGTTGGGTCAAACCTAAAAATTGAATCGGACCGCCATTTCCAATTCCAACCACATCACCGACATCGAAAAATACCAACTAAATCCCAAGATGTCGAAAATCATTCTGTAGCCGTTATAATCTGTTGATCGAATTTGTGAAAAGCAATAACACTCGCCGCCCCAATTCGGTGTGACCTTGCTGGAGTTGGGCCATGTGGTCACTTGGATTTCGCTCTTCACATTGTCCGCCACAAAAACTCGGCCACGCACGGTTATTGAAGCCCGACCCAATATCATCACCGTGTGAGGAAAGTCATCACCGCCACCTTTGAACCCAGTGGATTAATGCTTATACCCCGACCTTTTCGCTCACCGCAGCTTGATTTCTAGCAACCGTGGACCAAATTGGCATTTTGATAATTTTATACATTAAAGGTATTCTGGTAATTTTAAAACTTCGAGGTAAATATCTTCTACATACCTAAAAGTTATTTACATTATGATACAATCCATATACTTTTAATTTCATTCATAATAATTGTTTTATGACTTGAAGGTTGTAACAAAGGTGCATATAATAACCTCAAGTTATTATAAATAACATTTAGAACTTTTCTTCCAAAAAAAAGAAAAAGAAAGGTGTTTGGGGGTTGAAGTTATGAAATTTGAATTGGTATCTGAAATCCTGGATTACCGTATTAGCGCCTGAAGTTCTAATTTTACAATTGCATGTGCATGAACTAAAGGTTCTGACTTTAAGATTTGTGGATCTAAAATAATTATAAGGGTGCTAACTTTAAGATTTGCGGATCTTGAACAATTGTAGATATGTATATGAACTGAAGTTTCAACATTACGGACATGAAGACGCGAGATATATTTTGGGCATATCTAAACTAGAAGTTTTAGAATATACTATTTATGATCTCAAATATTTTGAACTCAAAGTTCAAAATAATAATATAGAACCTGAAGTTCTATGCATACTATATAAATTCTTTTTTTTTGTTATTATGTTATTATTCTATTAATGTGGATGGTTTAACCACCTATCTTGTTTAATTTATTTGTTTATATGGCTGGTTCTATAATAACACTTATATTAATATTGCTTTGTTATTATGTTGAGATATAATGCTAGTTTTATCATAATACCTCCTATTTTGACATTATTTTGTTAGCATGATTTGTTTAATATTGTTTGAAGCAAAAGTTATACATTATATTTTGTGTTGCAGACGTGACTGAGTACTTCGGAAGAGTCAAAATCAATCAAATACTCAAAAGAAATACAATCTGGCTAGCAAGCAGAATAAAAATTATGTATTTTGGATGTCTTATTTTCTGTCAGATTTGAGAGAAATATGTTGCATTTCAAAGGCATTTGTTGAAATTGATATCATATTAAGATTTAAATATAAATACTATAAAGGCATTGAATATAAATACATATTAGAGAAACTGTAAAGCCCTTTCATCTGGGTTTATTACAATTAAAGGCTTCGCAGTAATGAACCAAAAGTTCATTACCCTAAAATATTTATATTGTTCATGATTATCTTGGACACAAGCCACATCCATCCAAACTTTAATTAATATTAATCCCATAATACAACTTAAAATGCCTAGCAAATACAAATAAAAACATAGCCAGTGTCTCCCTTATCAAGATGTCATCAATCCAAAGTAGCAAAAATGAAATTATTAGGGATAAATTTCAGTGAAAACTATTGAACTTACAATAAACATCATTTAGAAATTTTTCATTTTCAAAATCAGGGGTTATTTTACATAATCTTTCTCCATAATATAACCATTTAAGAAAACACTCTTGACATCCATTTGAAATAAAATAAAATCTTTATAACATACAAATACGAAGAATATCCTAATGGATTCTAATCTAGCTATGGGTGCAAACGTTTCATCAAAATTAATTCCCTCTTCTTGGTTGTAACCTTAAGCCACAAATCTAACTTTATTCCTTATAACCACACTGGATTCATCCATTTTATTTTTAAATACCCATTTAGTGCCTATAATGGATTGATATTTCGGTTTGGGAACTAATTCCCACACATTATTTCTCTCAAATTGATTTAACTCCTCTTGCACTGACATAATCTAAGATTCATCATTTTTTGTATCCACAAAAAATTTTGGTTCAATTTAAGATATGAATGCAGCATGCTCACAAGTATTTTTAAATGATGATCTAGTTCTTATGCCGTGTGAGGGAGTCTTTAGTATGAGAAGAAACATACCTCCACTCCTTGGGGAGTGATTGAGAAGTACCTTCATTTTGCTTTTCATTCGTTTCTTCACATTGCTTCTCTTGATTTCCATGTGGTGCATGCTTTTGGTTATCCTTTGATGAATCTTCTTGTAGTTCTTCATCTGCATCATTATCAACAACTTTCTCACAACTAAAGTTCTTTTGTTATAAACTCTACAAGTTTTGCTTGAGTTTGAATGCCTAAGAAATATGCCGACATCATATTTTGGATCAAATTTACAAAGATTATCCTTTGTGTTCAAAGTAAAACATTTACATTCAAAAACTTTGAAATAATTAATATTGGGTTTTCTATCTTTTCAAAACTCATATATAATTTTATAAGATAAAGTCTATTCAACACACGATTTAAAACATAACAAACGGTGTTGACGGCCTTGACCCAAAAATACTTAGATAAAGAATTTTCATTCAATATGGTCTTAACCATTTCTTGAATTGACATATTCTTTCTCTTAACAATTCCATTTTATTATGGAGTTCTAGGTGATAAAAATTGATGCATAATGCCCAAATTATTTCAAATATTTCAAATATATGGTTTTTAAACTCTCCTCCATGATCACTCCTACTGTATACAATAGCATACCTTTTTACATTTTGAATTTTCTTACAAAACAATTTAAATGCTTCAAGAGGATTATTGTGCAAATTTTATTGAACTTGCAAGTGTACAAATTTATTGTAGAATAGATCAATGGTGACGAGTGTCGACTCTACGAAAAGGTGGATTTTAATTATGTGTAGAATTAATTTTCTAAGTGGGTGATTGGATTTGTAATGAAAGTGATTTAGATTATCCTAAAAATTCAAATTAAAATGGTGAAAATTAATTGAAGTGAAGATTTATTAAAATGACGTACTTGGGTATTTGGATCTGCATCAACATGCATTATGGGCTAAATATTCCTTATTAATACCAATTAAATTATGAGGGGGATTTTCACTCCTCATGAACCACACTCTAATCAATACGTGCTAAGGGCTTATCGTGCCAAATAATAATAATAATCTTGTACTAGGGAGCCAGTGAAACCAGGATGGTATCTAGACAAGATTATTACTATTTATCGATGAAAAGTCAAAACATCCATAATAATTAGAGGGGAAGAGAAAGTAAATTTATTAAATAAAGCCCACGGAACATGTTAAGACTTCACCTTTAACCCAAGTTTGAAAGAAAATTAGCTGCTCATAATTGAACTAGGGGTAAAATAAGAATTTATTAAACTATGTAGAAAATATAAGATGGAGAAGGAATTACAAAAAATGAAACTCAAAATGAACTTAGAGATGCTACATTAGTGGGGAGAGCCCATTTTTTATAGATACACTGATTAAATCATGGTTATCGGATTAAAAATATTTTGGACGCTCAAGATTGTGCCACGTCATCAGTCAACAGTACATGGTTTCACCATAAGGTTTGAATAGTGATGCGGTTTGGTTGTAAATAATCCCGTCTATATGCATGTACCGTACGCACTATTTTTTGTCCATTAATATGTTGCCACGTCACCGATTAACAATACATAAGAATTTTAGTCCAATAGAATCGTGACACCTCATCAGTCAATGTCACATCATCGGTCAATGCCACGTCATCATTCGGTATATGTGAACAGTACCGTGAACAGTAACATGGACAATATCTTACATGTGAACAGTGACATTTTTCCTTTTATGATCCTCCTAAGGTTTTTGATTGTCATGAGTTCAAAAGTGATGTCTATTTTGCTGTCTAATTTCTCGTTTATTGTGAAATGATCATGATGTCCCTAAAATACATAAAATACTTAATTAAAATAAAACACGCATAATTAAATCACAAGAGACTTAAATACATAAAAGTAAAGATATTAGTGAGACTTGAAATGTAAAATGACGATTTTCATCTTTATAAATATACACTTTCTAACGCTTAACAAGGATCATTCTTATTAGCACAGAATAATACCCATGTGTATTTTGAAAAATCATCAACAATTACAAAAACATAATATTTTCCACGCAAGCTAGCATACCTTAAAGATCCGAATAAATCTATATGAAGTAATTGAAGAGGTTTTGTAGTAGAAATATGATTCTTGCTTTTAAAAGAGGTTTTCATTTGTTTACCAAATTGGCATTCTTCACAAAATCCATTTTTTTGAAAATCGATTTTTCGAAAACCTTTAACTAAATCATTTTTGGAAATCTTTTAAATTAAATCTATCATGGGCAGATGTACAATCTATATCAAGGGTATAAATATTAACACATCTATTTCCTACAAATAAAATCTTACATCATATGCATTCTCAATAACACATTTATTCTTATTAAAAATAATTTTATTACCCTTATCACAAAATTGACTAATGCTAAGAAAATTATTTTTCAAGTTTTCAACCAAACACATATTTTCAATAATAGTAAAGGATACATTACCAACATTTTTGATACCAATGATTCTTCCTTTTGAGTGATCTCCAAATGATACGTTTCCACCATTTTTGATCTTGGTAAAACTTGAAAACCAAAAATAATTCCATGCCATGTGTCTTGAACATCCATTGTCTAAGTACCACTTATTTTTTCTTTTCTTTAATCATTGAAGAAACAGTTTCTAAATTTTAGGTACCCAAAACTTTTGGGTCCTTTAGTGTTAGTAATGGTTCCTTTTAAAACATAAACACATTTCATGCATTTCTTTTCATAGGACCTTTATTTTTCATGTGACCATCTTGGTTACAATAATGACATACAACTTGATTATTAATGGCGGTACTCTTTACAAAATAATTCTTATAATACTTTTGTTTCAAATTTGGCTTCTAGCCAATTCCTCCTTTGTCAAATACACATTTTTGTGAGTTAAGCAAGTTATCCAACACCTTTTGTCCATTTGTGAATTTTAGCATATTTTCATTTAGCTCATTATTCTTCTTCTTAAGCACTTCATTCTCTTTTATCAATTCATCAATATTTATTTTTTCATGCTCATATGAAGCACTTTGTTTACCTTTAAGAGATACAATCCTATCATGCAATATTTTATTATCTAATTCTAATTCCTTTATCTTCTCATTCAATGAAATATTGCATTCTTTAAAAGCATTATGTAACTCATCATATATTGAAAGATCACTTACTTCATCAAGTTCATTAAATGATTCTTCCCCGATTGCCATGAGAGTTAGATTTGTCATTTCTTGATGCTCTTCATCATCACTCGTTTCCTCATCACTATCATCCTAAGCGGCTACCATTTCTTTCTTCTTAAACTTGTTGAAGAGGACATTCAGACTATACGTGCCCAGGCTTCTTGCATTCATAGCAAGTAATTAGCTCATTCTTCTCCTTTTGATTCTTGAAGTTTCTAAACTGCCTTCGCTCACTAGTTCTCTTATAGAATTTTTTGAATCTCCTAGTCAGCATAGCCATCTCCTCATCATCCAGCTCACTTTTCTCATCACTTTCATGTTTTGAAGCCTTGAGAGTAATGCTTTTCTTCTTCTTCTCCTTATGCCTTTTTTCTGCTGCCAAATCTTTTTCATATGAAATGAAAGAGCCAACTAAATCATCAATAGGTAAAGTATTTAAGTTTTTGGCTTCCTCAATGGCAATCCTCTTAGGTCCCCATTCTTATGGAAATGACCTAATGATTTTTTAAACTTTTACGAATAACTTTCTCGCTATTCGAAAAAGTTTTTACTAGGGCTCCTAGGATATTGACTACGTCTGTAAATCGTGTATACATAGAATACACACTTTCGTTTGTTCCATTTGGAACAATTCATATTGACGAGTGTATTTACTAATTTTAGACTCTTTAATTTGAGTTGTCCCCTCATAGACAACCTCAAGTTTATTTCATATTTCTTGAGCACTCTCACAACTAGATACTTTATAAAATTCATTTTTATCAAGAGCACAAAACGAAGCATTCATTACCTTGGAGTTTAAAGACATCTTTTCTTTTTCTAACTCACTCCATTGACTTGAAAGTTTTGGAATATCATCTCATACTTCATTTTTAGTCATAGGCATCAATGGACCATTACAAACAACTTCCCAAAATTCATAATATAAGTCTTGCAAATAAATTCTTATAATAGTTTTCCAATATGGGTAGTCATTACCGTCAAAGAATGATGGTCTAGTTGTGGACTGTTGTTCCCTAAAGGTTGAGTCATTTTGGATAGCCATGGATCTTTCACTCTAGACGGTTAAGTCCTAATAAGAGAACCTTACTCTGATAGCAAATGACATAATATCTAAGCAACCCAAGAGGGGGTGAATTGGATTTCTAAAAATTATACAATTCTTAAACAAAATTTTAATGCAAATCTTAAATGAATTTTAAGCAATAATAAATAAATCAACCAAAATATAAACAAATAAGGGAAGAGAGATTTAAAGGCAGATATTTTTTACGTGGTCCGTCCAACCTTGCCTACGTCCATGCCTCCGAAGCACACCAAACTTGAGGATTCCACTAGTTAAGCCTTCAAGACTTCAAGAACACTTACAATTGACTTCTTAGGTGTCAATCAACCTTTACATCCATAGATTATTCTCAATCTCTTAACCCAAGTATATCTCAATACTTACAATCACTTAAAACAAAGATTACAAAAAAAATTTCTCTCGCACAATATATAAGATTATAAATCAATGCTTAATATGTGAATAAATGAACAAGAATGAATGTTGTATTCTCGATTATAAGCTCAATGATAACTTTGTGATCAATTTTTTAATTTAATTGAGCTTATTTATAGTTAAAGCTGAAAAATAGTCATTGTTGACTTTCTGTCCAAAATCGAATCACCATTAACAGTTATCGGTTAACCATTTTAACTGGTCAAAGTGAGCGTTGAGCTGAATTTGAAACAAACGGTTGATCGTTTGCCACTATTGGTTTGCTGTTAATTTATAGAGACTTGTAAAATAAATTTCTACTATCCATTCTTGCTAAACAGTTGCAAGTTAGTATGGAATGACATTCTAGAAATTATTAGTTAGCCGTTTTAAGTTAGTGGTTCACTGTTTAATTCTAGTAACTTGCAAAACTCATTTCCCTTATCTATTTTTTCTAACCGGTTCAAGCTTAAGGATTTATTCCTCTCTAGAAATTATAGGTTAACCACTTCAAAGTTAACGGTTCACCGATTACTTCTAAAATTACAATTTTAACCAAAATTCGCAAGGAATGATTTTTCGATTAAAGTTAACGATTATCCATATTTCATGAACACATTTAGAAATATTATATGGCTTTTGAGAAATTGTTTATTAATGAAAACTCTAACTTTTTAATAAAAAATGTTCAAAAGTTTGTTATCATAAAAAATAATAAAATGAACATCTACATGTTAATGAAGAAGTAGAAGAAATTTAAAAACCTTCAAGTGAGGTGGAAAAGAGAAAAATTTCTCTAAACTCTAAAACCATGAATGCTCTTTTTTGTGCTTTAGAGAAGAAACAATTTTATAGAGTTTCAAGTTGTTCAAATGCATATGAAATCTGGAAGAAACTTGACGTTGTTTATAAGAGAACAAATCAAGTTAAGGAGTTTAAAATCAGTAGGTACACTAGGTAATATAAGTTGTTCTAAATAAATCAAAACGAGAGTATCTATTATATGTATACTTGATTTACGGAGATTGCAAACACTCTAAAAGGCTTATGAAAAACCATCTTACATAGAAAAAAGGTGAAAAAAATCATTAGGTCCTTATATGGAGGGCTAAAAAAATAGCTATAGAGGAAACTAAGGATTTAAATACCTTGTTTATTCATGATTTAATTGGCTCACTTATTTCTTATAAAGAACATTTAGCCATTGAAAGAGTAGATGAAGACAAAAAGAAGAAGAGTGTTGCTTTGAAAGCTTTAAGACTTGAAAGTGATGAATAAAGCAAATTTGAAGATGAAGATATTGCAATGATTGATAAAAGATTCAGAAGATTCTTCAAGAAACAAGTGAGAGAAAAAAGTTCTAAAACTTTAAAAATCAAAAGGAGAAAGAGTAGCCAATTATTTGCTTCGAATGCAAGAAGCCAAGACATATAAAATCAGAGTGTACTCTTCTCAACAAACTATGGTAGCTACGTGGGATGACAATGACGAGCAATCTATCGATGAAGAGCAACCACATGAAATGTCAAATTTGGCAATTAAGCAATTGAACATGAATCATTTTGATAGAATTAATCAAGTAAATGATATTCCCTCTTATGATGAATTGTTTAAAGTATTTAAAAAAATTGCATAATGATTTGAAGAAGAATTGGTTTGAAAAATGATTCTATTAAAAAGAAAAGGTTGGAATTCTCAAATGAAAATGATAATTTGGAAAAAAAAAAGAACTCTTTAAATGAAAAGATCAAATGTCTTGAAATTGAGAATAAGATGTTGCACGATAAAATCATTTCATTTAAAGAAAACAAAACACTTTATTTAAGCATGAAAATTTACATGTTAATGATCAAGGAGAATTAACCTCTTCAGAAGAATAAAAACAAGCTTAATGATATTCTATCAAAGTTTACAAAATGGTTAGAAGAATTTATAAAAAATTTTCAGCCCTAAAAAATGTGTTTTCGACAAAAAAGGCCTTATTTATAAGCCCAACTTAAAATAAAAATATTATAAAACTTATTTTGTTAAGGTTGCATTAACTAGTGAACATCAAATCATTTGCAATTATCGTAATGGAATGGTCGCATGAGTTATGCATGTCCAATTAGGAAAAATATTTACCTTGGCATTAGGAAGGTTTAGGTTCCAAAAAGAACTATTGCTAACATTAAAGGATCTAAAATGTTTAAGGTAACTAAAAACTCAATATGAGATCTTTTTTGCACGAATTAAAGACAAAAAAATTGAATAAATGGTATTTAGATATCAAATACTCAAGACACATGGCTGGTGAATATTCTTGACTCTTAAGTTTCGCCAAAATAAAAAAACGGTGGAAATGTGTCATTTGGAGACAACTCAAAAGGAGAAATTATTATAATAGGAATAAGAAATGTCAGTATAAATTCTTCTACCATTATTGAAAGTATATTCTTGGTTGAAAACTTAAAACATAATTTACTTAGTATTAATCAATTGTGTGATACAAGCTATAGAATGCATGGATGCATAAATGTGTATACCATTACTATAGATTGTGCATACCGTTACTATAGATTGTGCATTATCTCATGATAAATATTTTTCTGCATCATATGATAATAGTTATAAGCATGAATTTGATTTCAAAGATTTCTAAAGATGATTTAGGTAAAAGTCTTCCTAAAATTAGTTGTCAAAAAGATAAATATATGATGCTTATCAACTTGGGAAGCAACTCAAAATATCTTTTAAAGACAAAAATCATATCTCTACCTCAAAAGCTCTTTAACTTATTCACACGGATTTCTTTGGGCCATCTATGTATGTGAGTTTAAATAGTAAATATTATGCTTTTGTGATGGTTGATAATTTTCTTCACTTTTCATGCTAGATTAAGCCTAGCAATTCTTTCTATTTCACTTTAACATTCATTTTTCATCACTGAAAAATGATTTTAGCATCTTAGTTAAAAAATCCTAGATCCTAACCCTAAGTTTTAGTCGAACCTTGTTCTTCAAAATTGATCCTTTCATCAATTTTTGATGAAATTGAACCTTTTCACAACTTCTAAACATGATCTTCCTTAATTTAATCAGTTTATTTTAAGAGTTATTTCTTCAATTTTCTTAATCTTCAATTAGAGCACTTATGGCTAGTTTAAGTGCAAAGAAGGGAAAGGAGAAAAGCAAACAACCGACAACCAAATCAAAACGGGCACAACAAGATGATGATGATGATGTCGAAAACCCTGACTTTGAGTCAACATACTTTCCAACCGCACCAATTGCCAGCCATTTCTTCCTCATGTTTATGCTGTATACGATAGTTCCTTCTTATTATATAGAAATGGTTTGCATGACTTCTTTTAGAATTTGTGATGGAAATTTGAGGAAATTGTTGGAACGAGTTGGATTGGACTAATGCTTTAATTATTGAGGAAAATGTGTAGCCCAAACTTAGTTAAAGTGTTTTACTAGAATATAGATATTTCTACTGACATCAGAATTAAGTAATCACTAATGTTGGTGGTGCTCCCATAGAAGCATGTTCCTTTGATTGACGATGTTTGTAACATCCATCTCCATACCCAATGTCTATGCTTAAAATCTCGTGACTCTTAGGAAAGGATATGCAGAAGAGATCACCCATTTAGATGTGGCTTTAATAGATTGTTTGCTTTGAGATTGTTCGATTAATCTTGGGTACACTATCATTCCTCACTTGCTAAGTATTTATGTGGTCACTAACCCATCCTTTCCAAATGGTAACTCATAACTAACATCATACTTAAGCATTTTTGGTGCCCATCAATGAACCTACCTTTAAGCCCATTAAACCTTTGGGGAGGAGAACATATTTAGTTTGGGATTTAATTAGAGGAGTGAGCAATGGGTGAAGATGTATAAGAATAAGTGTACTTTGATTGCTCCTGATAACAAGCGTACACTCAACAATGTCTTGCCTTTCGATTAGTTGCCTGAGTTTTCTTTACCAGTACATGCTTAGGGTAGACATATGGATCTGCCTCCAGTAGCACATGGTTCATATGTATCTACGTTCACCTTACCTACTTCAGCCATATATACTCTTAAAGAGTTTACTCCTTAACAGCTGCTGATAACTCTAGTTATCATGGTTTTTTTAGACTTGAATCAGTAATACTTAGAGAGCAAGTGACATGTTTTTATTGCATTTTAATTATATTTTGAATGAATATCCATTTTAGTTAAGTTATAATAAATTTAGTTTTTTTAGAATAATTTGTGTGCTTAGATTATATGCATAATTGTAGGTAATCGGAAGCTCAAATTTCAAAGAATGAATGTTATTGCAACAGCTTATAGAGACAATGAAAGAATTTAGCTATAGAAGAATTGAAATAAGAGGCAGTACTCATTGTTGTAGCACCGTACTATATCAACATTACTATAGCAATTCTAGAGCATTGACAAAGAAGATCTCGCGCAAGATAACTTAAAGATTGCGGTCTAGAGTTTCTAAAAATAAATATGCGCACCCTAGACTTTCGGTTTCCCTAATTTAAGCTATAAAAGGAGCACACTCTGAAAACCGCAAAGAAACAAAAGAAAAATAGCAATCAAGAGAGAGATTGAGGGCTGATAAAAGAGAAATTGTAGAGATCAATTAGAATTCTTTTCTTGTTTTCTATTTACTTGTGGAGATGTATTGGATGGCTAAAACTTTTTTATTCATTTTTCTATCGTAAATCATAAATTAAATCCTTCAGAAAACTATCTTTTCAAGATTTGGTACTCCGAGAGCCATTATTAGTGATGAAGGAACACATTTTTACAACTGAACGTTTGCTGCAGCATTAGCTAAGTATGGAATATCTACCAATTGATTCTTATGTCTCTATTTCCACATCCCCATTATTCTCTTCATAGATAGCTTGAATCATGAATACTCTTTTACACAAATGCCTAGGCTGTATTTTTCTTTGCAAAAACAAAGGCCTTTCTTTATTCTTTTTGTCAACTCTTCTGGAGTCATCTTCTTAATAGTTGTCGTTTCAGATCCATTGATTGTTTCTTTAATTGGAACAATTGATCTTAAAAAGGTTGGCACTGTCCTTTTACATGGTATTTGATTGACACTAAAAAGTGTACATTTAATAAGGATAAAATTACCAATTTTTCACTTATTGTGTGGATTAGTACGCTCATTATTCCTAAATTATCTTAACACTCCCAAATATATTTTTATGTTAAATTAAATTGTAACATGTTAATTTTATTTTAATTTATATTATCGATATATTTTAAGAATAAAAAGGAGTTGGAACTGGAAGAAGGAAACAAAGAAGAATTGTCGAAGCCATTTATAATGCATTGTTGAGGAGATGTAATAAATAAAAGAGAAAAAGTGAGCACACATGCTCATGACGGTCAGGTGGCCATTTTGCCAAAAGCTAATAGTTGATTTGACATGTCTGCAAAAAGTACATGGAGCACTTACAAAAATAAATAATGAAATATGAAAAAGTTAGTTGTTTATAATATTTAAATGTGCAAAAAGTGAAATGTCTTCAAAGGCCAAAAAATGTTATCATTATTCTTGATTTGGGCTTTGAAATTAAATAAATTACAAAGATTGCCACTAATAATATTCATCAATTGGGCCATCAGAATATCAACAAAGCAAAGCAAAGCAACAAGAATATTGTCATCATCCAAAGGTAGCTGGAGTGGTTATGCAGATGAAAATGGCGAGCTATAGATCAACAACAAAGTTATCAAGTTTACAAACAAATTTTACACCGACTATGGTGATCGAGTAGATGATGATTTGGAAGATAAGTATGATGTGGTAGTTGAAAAGCACAAGGTTTTAGAGGCTATTAACAAAGTTGTTGCAAAATCAGATTAAATGATAAGGCTCCTGCACATTATCCTCATAATGTTGACACTGTGTATTCTGTTTTTGTGGCAATTCTCTTAGAAATTATTAAGGTTTAACCATGCTAGAGACAAGTAAAGGTAGAAAACTAGCTCTTAAGAATATGTGACATTCCAAAAAAAATGTTTATGTATTGCATTTTGTAAGGTTTAATCATAGTGTTTTTGATACATAAATAAACTAGAATGTTGCAATTAATATTAAGCAACAACTATATTAACTACCACGACTAACAGTAAAATACCTTCGAATGACCCCTTTAAATGAGAACCATCCAACTCAATAAATGGTCTACACTCCTCCTTGAAGCCATCTCTAAGTGTTGGAAAGCTTACCATGAATATTTCGAATCTGCACTTGTTTACAAGTGTGTCTTCTCTTATTACTTTAAGCAATGCCAAAGCCTCTGGCATCTACTGTTTGATCATATGAGCATAATTCCATAGTTTTTTAAGCTTTCAACATGATCTCCACCAGTAGCTGACTCCGATATCTTTCTCTTTGCTCTGTAAACTTTCTAGAGATCTACCTTTACTTCAAGCAATGTCCTAAGTTCATCAACAAGATTGCCTACAGCAATCTTTAGGTCACTTGTTATTTTATTCTTATACTTCCTTGTAATCTAACCAACAATCACCTCTAGATTTTTTACAAGACTTTACATGTGTGTATATTATGTAAGGTCCTGATCTAAAAACATTATCCAAACCTTTGAAGTACTGCATATACTTTAAAAGGGGCATTTATCAACAGAACATTTGCAAAGAACTCTTTTTTTTTCTTAAAGTTGATTATTTTACCTCTTAAACCTTGTTGTATACAATTATCCTTCAGAGTCTATGCAAAAGATTGAAAATTTTTTGACACTTGTCCAAATTTGAATTCAACAGGTTTTGCTCCATCTACAAACATTTCATCACCCAATGCATGAGACATTCTGCTAAAAAGATGCTCAGTTTTAGAAACTGACATTGCCCTATAATCTCCATTGTCACTTTTATATCGATCCAATAAGTCATCATGTGCATCACGGTCATCCTTATTATATTGAGTTTCCTGTTTTGTACAAGTACCACCATCAATGTCATCTTCTGTTTCAGAAAAAACATAATAATCATCTTTTACTTCTGATGACTGATTATCATGACAAACATGTCGTGATGAAAGACCACCATCACCATCTATATTCATGCTCGACTTTCTCTTCTTCGTTGTCTTACGCCTACTTATCACATACTCTAAATCAACAACATCCAAATTCCTTGTTTTCTTTACTTTTTTGTTATGAACCACCCTTAGATTACTTGTAGGTTATTTTTTACTCACTAGCCTCTAAGAAGCTCTTACTTTGACAGATGCAGACTTCTTTTTACTACCTTCTTTTTTGTGAAGCTTTCAATGTATTCTCTGGAGCTGATGGCTACTTTGCTTTTCTTTTAGAAGACTGTACTTGGTCAACTTGTGTTGTCAAGTCTTATGTGTTTAATGTCATAATTTTTTAATAAAGTTTTGTAGGGATAGAATTCTCTAAAAATGGTTATGAAGATAGTCATTGACAAATTGAGATAATGGTGAGTTAGTTGCCTCCTTATTAAGATCAATGTCATCATCATCATTCACCGTAATAATGTCAGACATGTCATTGGCATCCTCAATCTCAAAGTCACTTAAATGGTCACTACATTGTGAGAGATAGAATGAGTGAATTTGTCCACCATGAGCTTTGTCTGAAGTCTCATGTTCAAAAAGTGCAGCAGTGTCATTATATGGTGTAGTTTACTACAACGAATGGTTAACTGTAGGCAGTGGGTATGGGGTACTGTTAAATTGTGGTTTAGTTGTTGGTGTTTAAGCAACATGTTCTTTTGTAGAAGTAGTGAATTGCATAGCCGGATTCTCAAAGGTAGTGCCTACGAGCTTGAGTTTTTATAGTATATCTTGGGTGCTTTGTGGTTCAGGAGTAGATGCATTGTCAAATACAGGTGCGTTTTAGAGTTCAGCATGAGGTTCAGGTTCAGGCTGAGCAACAAGTTGTAGTTCATACTGGGATTAAAGCTGAAGTTCAGCGTTGGAGATTGAGGCTAAAGTTCAGGTTCATGCTCATTAGCATGTTGAGGAATGAAGGGCTTCATGCTAGTGGAATAATGCACCCCTGCTACTGGTTTTCTTCCCACATATTTCTTTTTATGACCTTTTTACTTCTTTATGTTGTTCTAATGCAACTGTCTTATTGGTTGTCGTTGCTTCATTTTGTTGTCTCTCAGGCTGTTTTTGAAAAACACTTAAAGTATTTGGTTCCTCAGTATTAGGTCCAGCAACAACATCTTTAATCTCATCCTTAAACAACCTTCTTCTAATGACATTATGCACATTCAATGTTATTATTTCCATGTCAAACATAATCTCAGTATATTTTTTCTTATTGTGCAAATACCAAACTTGATAAAGTTCATGATCATTATCAATTGTCCCTTTTAATACATTTCAAAGCAATGTTACTTCAATTATAAACCTCTCAGCTCTGTACCTATTTCTCCCAAACACCATTTTCATGGCATTAGTAATAAGGACCACTCTACTTAGAGTTTCTAGATCAATCAAGCCAACCTCAAGTGTTTCATAAACAAAATTAACAATGCCATTCACTCTCAAGTTTGGCCACAAATAAAAATCATACATACAATAAATAACATCACAAAAAATATATACTATCATAAATAAGTAACAGCATAAAAAAGGCATTATAAAACACCAAAACCCCTGTTAACAAAATCTAAACATGATATTTATATAGATATTACAAAACTAAAATAAGTCATGTGAAGTTCGCAATAGACTCAACGAATTTCCAACAACTGTTTCTGGCAAATAAAATCGCTTCTTGAAAACAAATTTCAATTTCAAATAGAAATTAAAAAAAGAACTTGTCATCTTTAGCCTAAAACAAAATACATTGAAAAAAAATGAAAATAATAATACTAACTACAACCCAAATGCCCTATAAACACCAACACCATTAAGAGTAACAACAACACTAGTATGATTATCCTCTCTTTACTAACAAATCTCCATAGATAAAAATATTAATTTTAACAAAATAATTTATCAAAGCAAAAACCTAAATTTTATTAACCTCGGGTTTGTTCATCAATATTTTCTATAACTGTCAATTCAACAATAATATATTCCATTAACACATTGATTATTGGCCTTTAACATTTCATCCATCTCTTGAATATTTATTACACCCTTCAATTAGAAAAAACTGGAGATTAATAGAAATTTAACTTCAACCATTGTAAGGTGTTCTCTATTTGTATTAGCCTTCAATGTTTGGTTTTAACACAATTTTTAGCGGCAAAATATCATTTTTTGTCGTTCTTATCATGCTCTGTTTCTAAGCTTCTCTATTAGCCGTGTAAAGCAAACATAGTAATGCGAGAAATGCAAATGGATGTCTATATAGTTCAAACTAATTAAAAATATTTTTCATCAATAAATATTTATTTATTTGTTCAAATAAATAGATACATTGTCTTAAGGGCCTACATATCATGTGTATAATTTTGCTATTATCGATTTGACATGTACAAGGCTCTATATCTAATGCCCATTATGGTATATATACAAATACAATTTTGCCCTTTTGGATGTTAAAACTAACAGGGAGTTAAAGGTTTTTTGGGGGTAGATTAAGGTTTTCACACTTTTAGAGAGTGAATTGATGTATGTCAATTTAATAAGAGGGTAGGGTGAAATTTACCTATTAAATAAATTTCTCTCCAAGGCCTTTGCGTTTACAGCAAAGGCAAAACCATGGCCAATGAAGAAAATCGATGCCTCAAAGAGATTATTATAAGCCTCTTATTGGGACTATATTTATTTCATTACATTCTAGACCTTCCGTCTCATCCTTGATATGCTCGAGCCACCAAGGACCATATTGTATTCTTCAATGAAATCATACCATACAAGAAGCATTAATTAGTTTTTTTTATGATTATAGAATAAAGATAACAAAATTTAAAAAGGTTACCTAATTACCTTGTGGCCTTTGCAAATTCTGATCGTAAATATTTCAATGGATCAACATCTCCATACTTGAGCATATCTACATAATGTCTTGGTTCAAAAAACAATGAAAGCATTCTTATATACCCTAATCATAACTTGAACATAGGAAAGTACCATGATATTTTAACTTTTCTTTTCTTTATTTGAAAAACAAACCTCTAGCTGGATCGTGTATAGAAAAAACAAACGTCTCGCTCCAATAGCGTTTCAACGATTACGCCATTAAGTCTAGCATTAGAAGCAATCATGTATGTATGCATCTGAAGATGTAGGCTTAGCAAAGTAAGAAAGCTTTCAAAGAAGTAACATATATTATATCTACAGCCAAAATGTCTCTGCATCTTTTATTTCAAAAGACATAGATAAGGCTCAGGCCTCTCACTTGTATCATGCTTCTATAAGCAAAAATGGTTGACACAATAGCCATTATAACTTTGATTTTAATCCAAAGTCACAAATGTATGGAAAAATCCAACCAATGAAAATGATATAATACTAATGGTGAGGACATTTTCTATGTTATTAGAAAAATATACACAACATTTTTCTCTTTTAATTTTTTCCCCTTTTCAAGTTCAAAGCTCAAAGTTCACAATTTCAGGTTCATAACTTGATATTGAAAAAGAAACAATGATAGAGGGAATATAGACTTTAAGAGCTTTTTGGACAATCTGAACACTAATCTTCTTATCAGAATTTGTGGTTTGCAATTTATCCAATGCCTTTAAGGTATATAGTAGTACATCTCAAAAAATAAGAAATGTGGTGTCATGATGGATCAATACAACAAGATCCACTAAATGAAATTCTATAAATATAAGGCTTACCAGGCACAATTCTTTCTTTCTTTGTAGCCTTGGTAGCGTGGAAGGCATTAGTAATTTTATTTTCATGCACTTTAGTTTTATCATGTCCACAAACCTTAGAACAAAAAAACCTCCATCAATACATGTTTTCACTAAAGAGTCTGTGTCATATGATTAAGATCTAAAACACTTGTAAATTGAGGTCACTACACAATGCCAAAGAACCAAACCTTCAAAGCTAAAAGCTTTGCAAATCGATCTTTTAACTTGTCTGAAGTGCTCAATTTAATTGTAGATCTCAACTATAACAACAATTTCAATAAATTTTGAATGCTTAATAAACACAACCAGAAGCTCAATAGATCATTGAAAAAAGGGGCAAAACATAAACTAGTCGGCATATTTCTCGAATGTCTACCAATTCACAAGATTTACCAATGATAATAACATTATCCATTGTTGTTATAACCTATAATAATAGAGAGTGAAGGTGAAAAAGTAAGCAAAGATGCTCTTGATGTGTTTTGGTGTGAAGAATTTGTATTTTCATAATAACCTAGAGGCACGAAATATGTAGAATTTGAAATATTAGCTATACAACCCAAGAGGGGGGTGAATTTGATTTTTAAAAGTTATGCAATGCTTGAATAAAAAATTAATACAAATCTTAAACAAATTCAAAACAACAATAAAAAAACCATTCAAAATGTAAAGAGATAAGAGAAGAGAGATTCAAACAGAAATATTTTTACATGGTTCGGCCAATCCCGCCTACGTCCACACCTCTAAGGCTTCAAGAACTTTTACAATTGACTCACAAGTATCAATCAACCTTTATAACAAGATATTATCCCAAATCTCTTAACTCAAGTACTTCTTACACTCACACTTTCTCAAACACAAGATTTTTCTCACATAATCTATGTGTTTACAAATTTATGCCCAATGTGTGATTTAAGAGTGAATGAACAAATTAAAGCTCAAGAAATATTGTACTTTCAATAATATGCTCTTTAGTATTCGTTGGATTCACTTTGATTTGAATATAATGCAACATTTTTATAGTTGGAGTTAAAAACTAGTTGTTATTGACTTTTTGCACAAAGTCGTATCGCTGTCAATCCTTATCAAATTGTCATTTTGACTTGAGCAAGTTAATGTTTTGCTATAATTTCAAATTGTCGAATCACCATTTTCCAGATGTCAGCTCCCTGTTAGTTTCTAAAAACTAAACTCCAATTCTGTTCAATGTTGGTTAGTCATTATCTCCTAAACGGTTATCATTTGCTACAGTGAAATTATTTTTCAAAATTATAATTTTTCCTAAAACTTTCTATAATTATACTATAGCTAAAATCTTCATACAACTTTGCAAATATTTTCATTTCTAGAGTTTCGAAACAATACTTGGCGATTTCAAAAACTTTCTAAAATTATAGTATGACCCAAAACTTTATAAAATATTTTTAATAGGTTCATTTCTAGAATTTCAAAACAAAACTTGTTAATTTCAAAGTTCTCAAAACTTTTCAATTTAGACCATTAACTTGACAATAACCAAGTTCATAAAATCATTTTTCCATTAAGTATAAAACCTTCATATTATGAAAATAATGATTTATTTAAAATGTATGAAAAATAATTTTGAGCTTTTAAAAGCTTAATCATTTTAAATCTTATTTGTTATCATCAAAATCAACATTATGGATACATGTATGTTAACGGAATTCATACCTAAGATTAAAACCTAGAAAAGAGAAGGCATGCATATATGATGAGTGTTAATGCAAATCATAATGAAAAAATGGGGTGGGAATTTCTGAAATTAACATACCTAGACTCCAGTGAGAATTGTGAGGCCCTCCATGATGGCCTTCCTATCTTCTGCCAATCCAACAGCTTTGCTGACACAAGCCTTAATATATGAAAAAAAAGAGCGTGTAAAAAAATAAAAATTGAATCAAAATAGAAGTGACAATTTGTGTCGCATGTCATCTCACCTTGTGTCAACCTAATTGGAGAGAAATCAACCAATTCCCTTTTGAGAGGGAATGTTCACTAATCCTATAATTAATGTGTTCATGTAATCTGTGAGTCTAATTGCAATTTCACTAATTTCAACATAAATAGTTGTTCATATATTTTTTTCTAAAACCCATAAATCCTATAACCTTCGTCATTTATTGCCAGACCTTACAAGTTATAACCTTCATAATATTCAGGGAAGTCATGTGAAATTTGAATTAAAAGCTTGATATCTATTTCATATTTAACCCTTCTACCATAAATCAACATGTTTAACACACTCTCTACAATGTATTTTTAAAATTAAGTCTATCCAACAAATTCTATTTAAGCTCATCTGAACAACTAAATTCAGAAAAAAAAAATAAGCAAAGAGAAAGAAAACTCTTATTACTTTTTCAGTTGTACAAGTAAAGTATGTCACAATATCTCTTAGAGCTTCATTTTCAACATCTTAAGGAACAATCAATGCACTATGGCCTATGAGGAAAAAAAATAAAAAAGAAAACTATAATAATAATGGTTTGTATGGGTAAATCATGAAAATGCGTTAGATTTTAGTTTTATATAGGAATCCATTTCAGAATGGTTTGGGTATAGTTTACCCATTGGCCATGGACAAACTCCCAAAACACTTGTTAGTGGAAAATAATTTAAACAAATTAATCCCATTGTTTCAATTCCAAAACTTTGCATTCAAATTCAATTTCTCACCATTTTTGACATCTCTATTTGACACATATTCTTTATAAGAACTTAAATGTTGAGTTGAAGACCATTTCTGAAGATTCCTCATCGGAAAAAATCCTCAAGGATCTCTTAGTCAATTGTCATCACATCTTGAAGCCCCTACTTCGATTGCAACCTTTCTATTGATTTAAGTTGAGGTTCTATTGCAAAAGCTTCGATCTTTTTTCTTTTGTTACTGTTGTGGTGGCCTTGTAATACTTGAGCTTTAGAATAGACTAATTGTTCAATTTATGAGATGGTCTTGTATTTATGTTCATTGGTTAGAACTTAATTTGTAAGAATAACTTTGTTTATTTGATTGTTTAGGTGATTTGCTTAACATGTATGCTTGGAATTAGTGAATTTAATTACTTAGGAGTTGTTTGCTTGGTGATTTAATTGGAATCTTCATTTCTTTTGAAAGGTTTTGAATTTGGTCTCTGGGATTTGTGAATACGAGATTTTAAGACTTTTTTATTTTCTTTCTTTTATTTTTTTATTATATTTTTCTTTGCTAAAATCGTGTTTCTAAGTTTTGGTTCCTAAACACCCTTTTTTCCTTTTAAAATTCAAGGTGTTTTAATTATATGAAAATGCTGATGATGGATGTGTCCAATTTGTTTGAGTTGTAGTGGAGTTAGGATGAACCTACTTGGCACTCTGGCAAAAGCAACCATGCTTTGATATTACTATATTTAAGTGATAGATTATGTGATTTGCTTAATGGGTATGCTCGGAATTAGTGTCTTTACTTAATTGGAACTATTTGCTTGGCAATTTGATTGGGACATGCTTTGATATTACAAGACAAATAAAAATTTGTTAATTAAATGAATACTAATTAATTAAATTAATTTTTTTTCCGATTTCGGGTACTATGATAGAGTGCTGGATGTGCATTATGGTTGAATCATTGAATTAGAACCAGCAAAAATATAGCAAAATTATATTTCTAAATTCTTAATTAGTTGTCTCCCTCTCCTACAATTCTATTTATAGATTGCTAATTGGAAACTTAAAGCTTTCAATTATTATTCCTTATATCTAATTCTAACTAACTTATATCTCAAATAGTCTGTTGGGATGATGAATTTCTTTAGTTCCTCCCCGACACAAACAACTAGATAACCTTGATGCTCTTATTGGCACTATTGTTGTTATTACTTATATATGGTAAATTTTTTTACTAAATGGGCTCAAAGTTATATGATTTTTTTTTTCAATTGATTCTAGATGGATGAGAACTCACATTGTCATGGTACTAATTCCTTGGACACTTTGGCAACTACTCAAAGCAAGAGGAACAAGCCATCAGAGAGATTGAAGATATGGGACCATTTCACTAAATACAATCTAGGTAATAGATGCACGTGTAATTATTATGGTAATAATAATGCTTGTGGGATACATGGGACTAAAATTGGGAATAGTACATTAAGGAATCATCTCTTGCATTGTCCTGACTATTTGAGCACATTTGAAGATTAAAATCAAACAACCTCATATGAAATGAAAAATGAATCTAAGTCTCATGTCCTCGATAAAGAAGAATGTAGAAAAGCCCCTACAAGGTTAATTATTATTGATAAATTACCTTTTAGTTTTATGAAGAAAGGGTACTTTCAACAATATAGTAAGCAATTAGAACCAAACTTTGATCTATCGTCTAGGAGAACCGTTGCTAGAGATGTGTACAAACTGTTTTTGGAATGAAAAGCAAACTTGAGAAACTGTTTTGTTTCAAATACGCAAAGGACTCTTATAACCACATATGCATGGACTTTTATACAAACTTATTACTATATGGTGATTACAACTCATTTTATTGATAGTGAATGGAAATTGCAGAGGAGAAATTTAAATTTTTGCGTAGTACCTGACAATAAAAGGGGAAACAATTGGAAAGGTAATTGAGTTTTGTTTACTTAAGTGGGGTATGGAAAGGGTATTTACCATTACTATTTATAATGCTAGTTCAAATGAGTTATCTATCAATTATGTCAAATAGATTGAAGAATTGGAGTGAGCATGGATTTTTGCTAGATAATGAATTTTTACAAATGAAATGTTAAGTGCATATTTTGAATTTAATTATGAATGAAAGGTTGAAAGACGTGCATGTGCCAATTTCTAGAATTCTTAATGCTATCACATATGTAAAGTTCTCTCCACAAGGCTAAAAAAATTTAAAATATGTGTGAAGCATGAAAGAATTAAAGGCACTAGCTTTGTGGTTTAAGATGTGTCCACTAGATGGAATTCCACCTACTTAATATTGGAGAGTGCTTTAAAATTTTAAAAGGTTTTTGAAAGAATGGAGGATGATGATCGACGTTAAGTTTCATATTTTTAAGGAGGATAGATGACCTCCTAATACTGAGGATTGGGAAAATACTAATGTTTTTGTGTTGTTTTTTAGTCATTTTATGATATAACTTTGAAATTCAGTGGTTCAATATATGTGACTTCAAGCCTATAATTTTCAAGAAATGTGCTCAATTCATTCAAATCTAACATCCCTAATTGAAAGTGGTGATGATCTTGTCTTATCTAAAATGGCAACAACTATGAAAAATAAATACGACAAATATTGGGGTTCAATTGATAGCTTGAATAATTTTTTACTCATTTCGGTTATTCTTGATCCACATTATAAGTGAAAATATGTGAACTTTTTCTTTCAAGATATTTTTGTTGTTGATGAGGTTGGGAAGACGTTTGAATAGGTAAAAAAATCTTTTAAGAAGTCTTATGATTACTATAAAGATCTTGACACTAAGATTGGTTATTGTGGATCATCTTGTGGTGTTGGTAAGTCCTCAATTGTTAATAGTAGGAAATTTGATAAAAAGGTAGAGTTCTCTAAACTTTCAATTGTTGCAAAGTTCAAACAAAGAATAGGAAAAGATTATTGTGTTCAGATGAAAAATGAAGTATAGAGTACTTATTAGAATATTGAGTTTTTTGTGTTCATGTGAACATGTCGATGATTATGACTTTGAGATTTTGGCATGGTGGAAATGAACTCAATAGAATATTGAGTTTTTTTTAACACATTGCAAAGGATGTGTTTACAATTCCATTATCTACAGTAGCTTCAGAATCTGCATTCTGTACTGGCAGACACATTATTGATAAGGATGGCAATTTGTCGAGTCGGGCTTAGGGTTGGTGCTTGATCCCCAAAAAAAACCCAAACATTTGAATTTCAAGTTGACTCGACCCCGACTCGATTTGAGTAAGGGGCGGGTCTAGCTTTTTTTCAAGCCCAAATTTCATAATATATAAGATTTTTTAAATTTAAGTAATCTAATTTAAAAAAAAAATGGACATAATCTTCCTTATATATTAAATTTAACATAAACATCTAAATTTCTTAAGGTGTCCACCATATAATTGTATAAATAATAAAATAAAGATAATCCAAAATTATGTCGGATAAAATTACACAAATAAAATTATTTTTTTATTTTGAATTTTGAGTTGGGATGGGTAGGGCCGATTAGGGACCGATCCTAACTTGAATTTTAATCAGGCCCTCATGTTTAGGCATGAGCTCAACCTGAAATCCTTAAATTCATGTCAAAGCTCGAAAATTTTGGGTCAGGTCAATCGGGCAAAAATTTAGATCGGACTTTTTTGCCATGCATAATTATTGATTCATTTCAAGTCCAAAGATGGTAGAAGCATTTATATGCTTACAAAATTGGTTACGTAACACTTTTGTCCCATTACAAGATGAACCAACAATGAAGGAGTTTGAGTTTTATGAAGCCATGATGTTAGGTAACTATTTATTATAACAAGTAAAAAAAATTATATATTTGTTTACCATTAGTCTTTTTTTATTAATTTATTTTGATTTAATGTAGAGTTTGGATCAAGTGTAACAACGGAGGTGATGGCTTTGAATTAATGATATTCTTACTATTTTGGTATGAAACATGTTCCTTTCTAAATTTACTCTTCTTTATAACTATTTGACATTATAATTTTTTTTTTGGTTATTTATTGGTTAGTGAAGGAGCAGACTCAGTTGATCATGGAATCTTTCGACTAAAGTACTGTTGATATAAATGATTATGATGGATTGCTTTGATATCTGAGTTGGAATGTCTTATCTTGTTTTGACTTGTATTGACATTGTTTGAATTTGTGTTTTAATATGGTTAATACCACTAATTTTTTTCTTTGATTTAATTTACTTGTTGATATCATGTTTCTGAAAGTTTATTCTTAAAATTTACGTTCTCATTTATTGAGAAATGATTATTTTTGTAGTTAAATTTTATTTTAATTTTCTAGTATTCTTTAATTTAATGATAAAGTTATGGTAAAATCTATTATTTATAAATTTTTATCCACCAAATTTTTTCATATTTTAATAGTAATTTAATAAGTAATAAAATTAATAATTATTATCATTTTGATATAACTAAATCTATCAAAGTAAAAAATATTTTTATCATAAAATTCAAATCAAACCCAAATGGGTTATTTGGGTTAGATTAAAATATTTGGGTTGGTTTGGGTTAAGCCCAAATTTTAATAATTTAGTTTGGATTGTTTAAAGAGTTGGACTATTGGCACCCCTTTGATCTCCTCATAAAATTCCTTTTTAATTATATTCATTTTATTTTCTAAAATGCCCTTTTTTTAGATATATTTTTCTAAGTTCTCAATTTTCATTTGATTTATTTTATTGTTAAAACTCAAAGTAGTATTGTGCTATTTTTTTAATTATTTTCAATTTTATTATTACTCTACACACAAATTAAAAAGTTTATATGGGTGACAAGTTTTTTAGTTTTAATCATTGCGTAAAATAACACATCTTTCAAAGTAATTTTAAGTATAAAAATATTTAATCAATAGAAATCAAAAGAGAACAATAGATTATTCTAAATTTTGTACAATTTATTTTAGTTAGATAGAAAGTAACATATAGATTTTATTTTTTAAAGGATCGATTATGAACTAAGTAATTTGTTGGAAAAAATCTATATGTGTTTAATTTCACTTGTCTTTAATTGTAATTTTATTTAAAGTGGGGTTTTGTAAGAATAATGTAGGGGTGCCAATAGCTCCACTCTTGTTTTAAAATATAACCTAAACCAACTCATGCCCATCCCTAGCTGATTCCACATTTGAGCCCAGAGTTAAATCAAAGTCTGAAGTCTACTTGGATCAAAACAGACTACGTGGACAATCAGGATCCAATGGAACCAGTCCAATGTGGTTCACAAAATTAGATGTCAAATTAAGTAAATAGCACTAAGCGCCCATCTATTTTATTTAAACATTACACCATGCATACATTATTATTAAAATCTAATGAAAAAGAAATCACGATCAACCATTTTTTCTTTTCTAAGTACACAAGATTGAAAAATAAATTTTTCTTTATTGTGATTTCATACCTCTTGTCTAAGAAGTTTATATAGTTAAATCGGTTAACCCCAACAAAGGCATAAATACATTAGATTGTGTTGCATATACTTGCACCCATAAGTATACAATGTGTGCTATTGAATATGATGTATGACACCAGGATCAGCATTGACAGTAACACTTCAAGAAAAAAATAATAATAAGGATTGAATAATAAAACAATCATACAAATTGCTAGGTTTTACAAAAAAAATTAACTAATTTGCATGGAATAAGGTGAAGGGGTCAAATTCAAAGATGCATCGGGCTTGGCCCATTTTTATACAAACCTGGGCTTGTTTGCACAAATTCAACCCAGACCTTAGTATTAAGGTCCAATGGCTCAATTGTTTTCTTTTGGTTTTGGTTTAACAGGCTTGTATTATCATTTTAGTCTCGTTACATTTCGAGAATATGTTGTAATCACGTAAACTTAAATCCCAATATCCTAGTTGGCTTAATCATTGCAGTGGAAGCAAGAAGTCATGAGTGCAATTCTAAGGGTGGGTATACATTTAATTTGATGATGTGCAGAGGTAAGAGTGAAATGTAACTTAAAAACTCTCGATGAAACTTCTGACTATTACATAAATATATTGTAATATGAGCATATAAAACTCTCGATGAAACTTTTGAATATTACATAAATATATTGTAATATAAACATATAAAATCCGAACGTCTGTGCTTTAAAAGGATGTGTGCATTCTTATAAGAGGACTACTTTATGAAGATGTAACAATTATTTTCACATCTCACTGTCTTTAAAGCTGACTTTGAAAACTCATGAATTATTCCTTCTAAAAAAAATAAATGAATGACAATTAAATAACTTTTGAACTTATAATTTTCAAGTACTATTTTTTCTTTTTCAGTCTTTCACCCTTTAAAAAAATTTATTATTTCATTCATCTCCTTCGGACAAGATTAAAATCTGAGCTTCCAGAAAAATCTTGTATTTTTGCCAACTTAAATTTGAGCGCGCATTAAAGACGCAAGCTAAAACGTGCACAACCATGGTGTTGTTGCCATGCGAATTCAATGACAGTTGTACCGCAATTGTGCAGTGGCTGATTGAAGGCTTTCGTATTGAGGCTTGTTTAGGTCATTAGCGATATTCATCGGTTGATGGAACCAATGAGTGCTTTTTTAGTTCAACCTGTCTCTTGAAATTGCTAAGGATCAACTCAAAAGCTAGCAAAATTTGCAAAAGTCGTCTAGTCGGTGGTGGAATTAAGATTTTAATTTAGGGTTTGCCAAAATATGAAGAAAATTAAGAGTTGCCTTGAAAAATATATTGGGGACCATTTTGAAACCTTGGCAACCCTAGGCGTGAATGTAGTTCCGCCTCGACGACTAGTTTTGTAGTTCGGCTGGAAAAAATTTTAGTAGAACTTTATGCTCTTTTGTCATGAGATTAATGCAACTTTTTCGTTCAATTAAAAAAATATGAAAATACGCTTTATGAAAGCTATTGAAAATATTCTTAATTTAACGGACTCTAACATATTTTTTTAGTATTCTTGCTGCCTTGTATCGTCGTTCTAAGTTTTCTTGAATGATTTTTCTATTAATGATTCAACATCATTTTCCAGTCCTAACTAAGTCTAAAAAAATAAGAGTGGTAATATACTCCTATTATTTCAAATTTTATTTTAAATGATATCTCATTTATTAAATTTCATAATTTCTTACAAAATTCAATTAAATTAATTGTCTTATCTCACCAATCAATTTGATAAATGTCATATCATTTATGATGAAAAATTTGAGATGTGTAACACTACTCAATAAATAAATTTGGTACTCTTCAACTATTAATAATTGTAGTTATAATAATTTTTTGCAAATACCAACACTAACCCTACTCATTATTGCTAAAACTCGAGCGATTGCACACAAACCACAACTATTCAATTTAATTAATAAGAAAACTACTTAAATATTCAAAATTAAGAGTGAAAACGAGTGACATTGAGCAAGAAGTTGCTGTTATTAATGAGACTGATTGACAATTTTCATCCTTTGGAATTTTATTGATAACGTTACCATAAATTTTAGAAGTTGATAATTAAAGTTATTAAAATTAAATAATTACAACTTCATGTCTTGATGGTTAATGAGTTTGTTCTTTTATGCAAAGTCTCCTTTCTGCAACTCACTATCTGGTGAATCATGAATGTGTTCCAATTTGGTGGCGTGCTTGATTAGTTTGTCCTTTAATGCATGCCCAAAAGCTGTGTATGCAGCTAGCTTTTACAATTTCTATATTCTTCAATCTTTAGTTTTATTTCATAGGAAGTGCGTCTTGTACATCAGTAAGAAACAACTTATTTAATTTAATTTAATTTAATTTAAAAAGAAAACTACTTAAGTATTTTCTTTTTTTGTCAAAAAAAAAGAAAAAGAAAAAAATTTCAATAAGCGAAGAGGCAATTCAAACATCTTCTATTTAGTTGCTAGTCAATAAGTTAACTAGGTGTGGACCCAAAACTCCATATTACCTCAGGCTAAATTAAAAAATTTATATTTTATTATGACCATAAATTTTCATAAGTAAAAAGAAATACATTAAATAAAATGGGACATAAAGAACTTTATCCTATGAATACATATTCTAAAACACATAATTATAAGAAAAGAGTTGAAAATAAAAGGTAATTCAAATATAAAAATACTATTTTTCAATTATGAAATCTAATGTTGCCACCTAGGATAATGTCAAAAAAGGTGACCATCTAGATGGCAGGCATCTAGATGGTCAATTGTTCAAAACAGAAGAATGAAGAATGAAGAATTCAGTCGTTCAAAGAGAAATGAAAGAAGAAAGAAGCACGGCACGACTTTGAAAGAAGAAAAATAAATAATATTCAATACGTGAACAGTGCCAAGAGTTTAGCTATAAATAGAGGGGTTCATTCCCTCATTTGGTATCATCCAATTCCATTCTTGTAGAGAGCAATTTGAGAGAGTTTTTTGTGAGCTTGAATTTATAAGCTCTTATTATTAGTGTTCTTAGAGTTTGGGTGTATTGGAGTTTTGAGAAGTGAGCTAAAATATCACAATACTTGTAAATCCTTTTCACTACTAAAATATTTCCTTCTGTTTTTGGTACTATTCACGTATACGGTACTATTCACAGGAAACAGTGGGAGCGACCCAAGAATTTGGCGGTGCAAAGCAGGGGATAGTGGTGTGAGTAAAGCAACTATGTGGTTTTTTGTACATGTCTAGGAAAGTTCTGTCACAAAGGCGATAAGAGCTTAAGGAGTCTGGATTTTAAGTGGGACTATTGTGACCCCTTCCAGTCTTTCCTGGGAACTTTCCTGGTGTACATTCTTGTTAGTAATATGCCCTAAAGGGCAATCGAACGGTGATTTGATTGTTTAGGGAATGATTGTATTTGAATAACATTTTAATATTTATTCAATGGCAAAGTTATCAATATTCATATATTAATATAATGAATATAGTCCAAGAAGTAAAATAGTTAAGGATCACATTCTCGAGTATGTCGAGAATATGAAACGTGTATCCTTTGTACTATACTTCTAAAATAGTTCCTAGTGGTGGATTTATGATTGGACATTATCAATTCCTATAAACACTAGTATGTGTTATGACTCCTTATGGTATGTGATACTAAGATGGATGGTGAGTTTCATATCATTGACATGAGATGTCAAGTTAAACACATAGGTACTTGTTAAGAGAACGAGTTTACTGAACTTGACCGAATATAGTAAGCCATATGGTCGTGAGTGTTAATGGCTTATTATACATTGTAACAGAAACTATGTTTAGTAATGGTCTTTAGACCAGAGGCATAACAGATGTCTTATACATAGACATCTCTGATATGTGAATGCATAACGATTGATTCCTAATCACGGAAGAGATCTAGCAATAGCTGTCATGGTTGGCTATGTATGAAGACAAGTTGATGGCCAATATGGAATTCATCACTTTGTAATATACAAAAGGATGTCCCTATGAGATAATATGAATTGGCATGAGAAATCCTTGACCAAGGTGAAATATATTTGAAGGAGTTCAAATTATATTACCATGCCAAGTTCATTTATATTTATTTTGAGATAAAGCACAACTGCTTAACATAATAAACCATAAGATGTGCTTTTCTCTGGACATGGATGATGAAGAGACCAAGACATAGAGATACAATGGAATAGGTTCTATAGATCCAACAATTCTTGTTATTTGGATAGTCATGATATACTGCTAGGTGTCACTCATGACTTGTAGAAACAATATGATCAATATTGGTAAAGCGTATTACCAATGCATCTTAAGGTCATTAGAAAGGTTCTAATTGATGACTAAAGAGTTTAACATCATTTAATGAATAAAGAGTTATCATTAAAATAGTTCTACTACCTTATAACTAAGAACCTAAAAGGTCACTGACAATATAGAAATAAAAAAGGAGTTACTAGAAAATGAGAAGTTAGATTTCCTAATTTTAGGAAAATCAATATTTATATTATAATTCATTGATAATGAATATAAATATAAATATATCTTAAATATGATTTAAGATAGAAATTTAGATGTTCCATAAATAGTTTAAGGAACAAAATAAATTTCATAAATCCTCAATTAAACATTATGGAATGTCGAGCACGTAAAATGACCATTTTGGACATGTTCGGGTTCATATATGATTATGGACTTCTAGAACAATTTTGGGTTTAGAATTATGGGCTTTTATTGGATCCAATATGGATTAAGAGAAAGCATTAGAACATGTCACAATAGAAGCCCACATTTAACCATTTGATGTGATCAAAATGGGGTTAAATAATTAATTCCGAAATTAATTAATATTAGCTATTTATTTATTTGATTAAATAGTTTATTGAAGTGATGAGATTAATTTCAATAAATAATGGCTAAGTGGGTGGGTCTAGCACATGATAATGTTTGGTGCCATTATTAGACATAATGGTGGCTTTATTTGGTGGAAGGAATCAACATTAGCTAGCATTCATGTTCCTTCATTATCTCTCTCATTTCTTAATGAAATTTCGAGATTCCAAATCCTCTGAACTCCTAGAACATTTCTAAGTGTGGACTGATTAGAGGCATCACAATTGGGGTGCCTGAAGGATCTCAGATCGTGGCAAAACAGAAGCTGTTCGTGCAGAGCGGTTTTTCTGGACAGTGTTCGAAGCTTGCTGTTTTCAGTCGTTTTCTCCTACTTCACGAAGTCATTTCTGAAACTACAAGTGAGGTAATTAAACTTCAATCTTTCCTCTTGATTTTAGTTTTGGAATGAAGTCGATCCGAGGTTTCTAGAGCTTCCGCCATCTGTTTTAATTTTACTGCGCAATAGTTGCGTTATTAGGAACCTCATAGACAAATGTTGTCCTTCAATTCTCACACATACTCACAACTATTCAAGGTGGTATATTAGCTTGTGTGCGGTATTTATCAACAAAATGGCGGTAAAATATGAAATTTAGAAACTTAACGGAAATAATTTTTCGTTGTGGAAAATGAAGATGAAAGCTGCATTGAGGAAAAATAATTGCTTGGTAGCAATTGGAGAAATGCCCATGGAGATAACTGATGACAAGTGGAACGAGGTAAATGGCAATGCCATTTCTGATCTACACTTGGCACTTGCAGATGGAGTATTATCTAGTTTGGCAGAGAAAAGAAATATGAGATACTCTCACAAAATTGTACGAGGCCAAGTCGCTACACAACAAAATCTTCTTGAAGAGAAAACTCTATACTCTTCGAATGGCAGAATCTACAATGGTGACCGACCACATCAACACCTTGAAGACTCTATTTTTACAACTCACAACGTTGGGTCATAATATAGAGGAGAATGAACGTGCAGAGCTTCTACTTCAAAGTCTACCAGATTCGTATAATCAACTCATCACCAACCTGACGAACAATAATCTAGTGGATAGTCTAGTTTTCGACGACGTTGTAGCCTTTGTATTAAATGAGGAGAGCATGCAGAAAAATAAGGAAAACAGACAAGCAAGTTCGCAGCAAGCGGAGGAACTATCGGTGACGAGAGGGAGATCAATGAAACGTGGCCCCAATGTGAGTCAAAATCATGGTAGATCAAAATCCAGAAGTAAGAAGAATGTGAAACGCTACAACTGTGGCAAGAAAGGGCACATCAAGAAAGAGTGTTGGAGTAACCAGAAGAGAAAAGAGGGCAAAGAACCCGAGTCATCAAATGATCAGGGGTGTGTAGCAAGTACCTCGGATGATGGTGAAATGCTTTACAGTGAGGCAACAATTGTTTCAAAAGGTAGAAAACGACTATCTGATGACTCAGAAGCTACCTGGCACATGATCTCTCGGAGAGAATGGTTCCACACATATGAACCTATCTCAGGAGGATCTGTATATATGGGTAATGATCATGCCTTGGAGATCGTTGGTATTGGTACTATCAAAATAAAAATATTTGATGGTACAATTCGCACAATTGGGGAGGTACGACATGTCAATGGCCTGAAGAAAAATCTATTGTCTTTGGGACAAATGGATAATCATGGGTACAAAACTCATATGAAGAATGGAATTATGAAGATCGTTAAAGGCACGCTTGTATTGATGAAGGCAGAAAAGATCGGTGCTAATCTATTCATGCTTAAAGGAGAAACACTACTGGAGGCTGATGCGTGTGTCATGTCAAATGGAGAAGAATCAACGATGATGTGGCATCTCAAACTTGGCCACATGTCGGAACAAGGTTTGAAGATTCTCTCTGAGCGAAAATTACTTCCGGGGCTTAAATCAATAAGTTTACCATTTTGCGAGCATTGTGTTATAAGTAAGCAGCATAGATTAAAATTCAGTAGATCTATTGCTAGAAATAAATGCATTCTAAACTTGATACATTCTGATGTGTGGGAATCACCGGATATATTTATGGGAGGTGCAAAGTACATGGTGACTTTCATTGATGATTATTCCAGAAGATGTTGGGTGTATCCAATTAAGAAAAAGTCAGATGTATTTCCAGTGTTTAAAGAATATAAAGCGCCGGTGGAACTTAAATCTAGTAAAAAGATCAAGTGCTTAAGGACAGATAATGGTGGAGAGTATACAGATGACGAGTTTCTTGCTTTCTATAAGCAAGAAGGTATTCAAAGACAGTTCATGGCAGCATACACTCCTCAACAAAATGGAGTGGCGGAGCGGATGAACAGAACTCTTACAGAACGAATAAGAGCTATGTTGAAGACTGCTGGTCTACCTAATTCATTTTGGGCAGAAGCAGCCAAAACTGCCTGTTATATAGTAAATCGGTCGCCATCTACATCTATTAAGTTGAAAACGGCGATGGAGATGTGGACTGGAAAGTCAGCTAATTATTCCTACCTACATGCATTTGGATGTCCTGTGTACGTGATGTACAACGCCCAAGAAAGAACAAAGCTGGATCCAAAATCTAGAAGATATATCTTCTTGGAGTATGCTGATGGAGTTAAGGGGTATCGTATGTGGGACCCCACTGCCCACAAGACCGTCATCAGCAGAGATGTTATCTTTATAGAAGATCAACTGTAAAGGAAAGATGAGGATGATAGCACTGTAAAAGAAAAGTCAGAGACTGTACCGGTATATGTGGAAAATAATTCAGAAGATTCAGATTCTTCTGAAGCAGCACCAGAGCACGAGGAATAAGAACCAATCGAGTCCGAGGCTCCAGAAGTTCGTCGATCAACTCGTGAGAAACGACTGCCAACGTGGCACTCGGAGTATGTCACAGAGATCAACGTTGCATACTGTCTTCTAACAGAGGATAAAGAGCCTTCAACTTTCCATGAAGCTTTAAACAGCTCAGATGTTTCTTTGTGGATGACAGCAATACAGGAAGAAATTGAAGCTCTACACAAGAACAAGACATGGGAACTTGTACCACTACCACGTGGAAGAAAAGTCATTAGAAACAAATGGGTCTACAAGATCAAACGTGATGGCAATGACCAAGTGGAGCGGTATCGTGCGAGATTGGTGGTGAAAGGATATGCCCAGAAAGAATGTATTGACTTTAACGAGATATTTTCTCCGGTGGTTCGACTTACAACAGTCAGAGTAGTCTTGGCAATGTGTGCTACATTTGACCTACATCTAGAACAGTTAGATGTGAAAACTACATTTCTTCATGGAGAACTTGAAGAAGAAATATATGCTCCAACTAGAAGGTTTTGCAGAAACAGGAAAGGAGAACTTGGTTTCCAGGTTGAACAAATCTCTATACAGTCTCAAACGGGCGCCGAGGTGTTAGTATAAGAGATTTGATTTCTTCATTATGAGCCTTGGATACAACAGACTCAGTTCAGACCATTGTGCATATTATAAGAGGTTTGAAGATAATGATTTCATTATTTACTGTTGTATGTGGATGACATGTTGGTAGCATGCCCCAACAAAGATCGAATCCAAGAATTGAAGGCACAATTGGCTAGGAAATTTGAAATGAAGGACTTGGGACCAGCAAACAAGATTCTAAGGATGCAAATTCACCGAGACAGAAATAACATGAAGATTTGGCTTTCGCAGAAGAATTACTTGAAGAAAATCTTGCGACGCTTCAACATGCAAGATTGTAAGTCAATTTCTACCCCACTTCCTGTTAGTTTCAAATTATCCTCAAGTATGTGTCCTAGCAATAAAGCGGAGAGGAAGGAGATGACTCGAGTACCGTATGCATCAGCGTGGGAAGTTTGATGTTCGCTATGATATGTACAAGACCAGACATTGCACAGCAGTGGGAGCAGTCAGTCGATGCATGGCGAATCCTGGTGGAAAGTATTGGATAGTTGTGAAGAGGATTCTAAGATACATCAGAGGAACCTCAAATGTTACATGATGTTATGGGGGATCAGAGTTTACTGTCAGGGGCTATGTGGATTCAGATCTTGCAGGTGATCTTGATAAAAAGAAATCTACTACTGGTTATATTTTTACACTTGCGGGAGCAGTTGTAAGCTGGGTTTCGAAACTGCAGACCGTTGTGGCTTTATCTACAACAGAAGCAGAATACATGACAGCTACACAAGCTTGCAAGGAAGCTATTTGGATACAAAGGTTATTGGAGGAGCTCGGGCATAAACAAGAGAAAATTTATGTGTTTTGTGACAGTCAAAGTGCCTTGCATATTGCAAGAAATCCAGCCTTTCATTCCAGAACAAAGCATATAGGAGTTCAGTATCACTTCGTTCGAGAAGTTGTGGAAGATGGAAGTGTGGATTTATAGAAAATCCATACGAAGGAGAACCTAGCAGATATTTTGACCAAGCCGATAAATGCTGACAAGTTTATCTGGAGTAGATCCTTTTGTGGCCTAGCAGTAACGTAGACAGCATGATTATAGTGAATCAGAAAGGATGATGTGGAGATTGATTGATCCTCAATCTAATCTCCAAGTGGGAGAAATGTAAAAAATGGTGACCATTTAGATGGCAGCCATCTAGATGGTCAATTGTTCAAAGCAGAAGAATGAAAAATTCAGTCGTTCAAAGAGAAATGAAAGAACAAAGAAGCACGGCACGACTTTGAAAGAAGAAAAATAAATAATATTCAATATGTGAACAGTGCCAAGAGTAGCTATAAATAGAGGGGTTCATTCCCTCATTTGGTATCATCCAATTTCATTCTTGTAGAGAGCAATTTGAGAGAGTTTTTTGTGAGCTTGAATTTATAAGCTCTTATTATTAGTGTTCTCAGAGTTTGGGTGTATTGGGGTTTCGAGAAGTGAGCTAAAATATCACAATACTTGTAACTCCTTTTCACTAGTAAAATATTTCCTTCTGTTTTCGCCCGTGGACGTAGGCTAAAAGCCGAACCACGTAATTTTTGGTGTCCTCTTTTATACTTGTTCATTATTTTCTTACAATTTTACTTTACCTGCGTGTCTTCTTCACCACCAATTTCCTAACAGATAACATGCAATTAATCTAACTTTAGATGGGATTCAGTTGTTTGCACGAGAAGAGCAAATCCAGGCCGATCTAATAAAGTGGTAGAACATGCTGGTGATGACCAAGCCAATTGTGTAGTGGCTCATGAACTTATTAATTGTCTTTCTAGCTCTCGTACTGAGGTTTTTTTTGGGTCATTAGTGATATTCATGGGCTGATGGAATGAATAGATGTTCTTTGAGTTTATCATGTCTCTTGAATCCGCTCATATGATAGCAAAAATTTAAAATTAACCCAAGTCTCCTAATCAGTCGCAGAACCAGGATTTTAAGTTGGAAGTTGCCAAAATATATTGCAAGTTAGTATTTTTAAAAAATTATGGGTTGTCTTGAAAACATGTCCGAAGCCATCTTGAAAACATTTTAATTCCTTATGCTTCAAAAATCTTCAAAACCTTACCAACCCCAAGCCTTTGCTCCTAGTCATCTAGTCATGAGCAGGCCCAACTAAGACCCAAGAGTGGTTTCAACCTCTTACGGTCATTATTTTTCTTTTAAATATGTCCAAAACACTTTTGAAATAATTAGATAAAAAGAATTTGAATTTTTTTATATAATAAAATATTTATAATTTAGTGATAATAATGTTATTAATAGTTTTAGAAATTTGGTTCAAATCCTAGTAATAATATAATTTTTTTTTAGATATTATGTAGAGATTACTTACAAAAAATGATACTTTTACAAATGTGGTCACAATGAGTTCCAACATTTAAAGTAAATATTTTATTATTGTATTTTTTAAATTTTAAAAAATAGAATTTGTGTTTTGTGCCTTTAAATGTGTTTAAATGAACAGTAAATATTAAGTATCCCAAACTAAATTAAAATTTTAAAGTAAGTGTCCCTTAATTCAAGTGTCTGGATTTGTCACTACATCTAATGTTAGTATTTGGCTGGAAAATTTTCTATCGGAACTAATTTATACTCTTTTCTCATGAGATTAATGCGATTTTTTGTTGAATAAAAAAATCAAAATATGATTTATCTAAACTAAAAATTTTCTTAATATAACGGGCGCTAACATACTTTTTAATATTCTTGCTATCTCACATCCTCATTCTACATTTTCTTGAATGATTTCCCTATTAATGATTGAACCTCATTTTCCAGTCCTAGAAACATCTGAAAAAATCAAGTTGGCGCTATTCAACTATTAATAATTATAATTATAATAATTTTGTGCACACACCAACCCCAACCTTTGCTCATTATTTCTAAAACTCTAGTGATTGTAGAAACAAAACACAACCTATTAATTTTAATTAATATAAAATCTACTTCAATTTCAAAATTATTAGTGAGACCGAGTCATGATAAGTCAAGAAGCTACTCTCACTGATGAGATTACTGACAATTTTCATCCTTAGGAATTATATTGATAACATTTCCACAAATTTTAGAAGTTGAAGATGCTAATTAAAGTTATTAAAACTTAATAATTAGAACTTCATATCATCTTCTCAAAGACTTCATGTCTTAATGACTAATAAGTTTTTTCTTTATGCAAATTATTCTCCTTTCTCCAATTCATACCATCTGATGAATGTGTTCCAATTTGGTGGCATGCTTGCTTTAACCTGCCCTTTAATGCATGCCCAAACGCTTTATATGCAGTTAGCTTTTACAATTTATGTATTCTTCATTCTTTAATTTTATTTTGTAGGAATTGTGTCTTGTATTTAAAAAAGAAACAACTTATTCGATTTAATTTAAATAGAAAACTACTTAAATATTCAAAGAATGGATCAAAGAAACTTTACACATCCACACAAGGAGCTCAACCACTATTTCGCTTTTGTTCCTTTCATTGCTGGAGCATCATTCATCACATGTGATATTAGTGTGTGGCCGAGTGTGCTTGATTAAGGAACAATATTATTAGTATGTGATCACTAGCATGAGCTGAAAAAATATGATCATAAGGTATAGATCTTAACTTCAATCTCTCGATCTGTAAATGGTCACTTATTGACATCTAACCGGCAAAAATACATCTATCGTGATCGAGACTGGCTCGATATTTCCTGACTTGATTAGGTCTATACATTCACCTATAAGAAATACATTCACTAGGTATGAACATAATGAAAATGCTCTTATCTAAGTTAAATAACATCTAGAACATTGGAAATTATCTTAAAAAGAAAAAAAATACTACATCTTTTTAGTTTTTCAGTATTGGAGAAAATAAAAATCTAAATAGATCATAACCATTCTCAGAATTATCTTGAATCAGTAGCTTGTCAAGAATAATTGAACTATCAACTCCAGTATCAGAAACAATCGTGTGCATAGGCAACTGCAAATGTGTGTGGCTTCAAATTAATGGTAGAAATGCGTGGCATAAACATGTATGTATGACATTGAATGTTATGTACGACATTGTATGTATGGCCTGCTCCTAGCAGCTAATTGCATCTTCCATTATGAAAAGCATTAATAAGCTCAATGCCTCATAAAATTTGGGACATGGTTTGCATGTATTACTCTAAAAAAATATGAAGGAAGGAAAAAAAATCATTTTAACGTGGTGTCAGTGCAAATATGAGCTTCTGACCTATATTTAAATACTTTAATAACCACAAGTTCTATTAAATAAATTATTAGATTATAGATTCACCCATCATTATAAAAAGCCTACACCTTCAAGCTTAAATTTTAGGTCAAGTACTATCATTAAAGGGAAATCCACGCATATCCTACCCTATGGTTTAGGGAAATGACCGCTTGGTCAAACTCATCAAAAAACACACTTTTCTAGCTTTAGATTACGTTAAAAACTTCTCTCTTTTCTTCCATATATTTATTTCCTTCACAACAAACTCCAACTCTTGCCTTTTCTTTTCTAAGTCCTCTCAATTTCATTCGTTGGCTACTACTTTTGTTCTAAAAGCTTGTGCTACTCGTCACGACATTGAACAATAATGATAAAAGCTTAAGTTGGTTTTAGGCTATTAGCTATAAGGTTTTTGAAAACAGACGGTCAATTTGATTTTGGCTTCACAAGATTGCTTTTGAATCAATTATTGGATTCAATGGTCATCAATTTATCATGTGCGTTATTAGCTGTATGACTCTAATTGAGTTGCATGTATGACGTTATTATTAACTCTTGTTTTCCTCTAAACTACAACACGTATTCCCTTGACTTTAAACAAGTGTGACATTTGTGCAACTAGTGATTGTTTGCCCTAAATGCTTGTTGAGTTGCAACTTCATATAGGATTTGTTAAATACATATATGATTTTTCACTTTTGAACAAAATTCAATCACAAGTTTGGGAAATCCATTAAAGGTTATGGCCATTTTGAGTTGATAGCTTGACACTGAAGAAACAAACATGGAAAGAAGAAGAACAAATAACCTTATGCTGCGTTTACTAAACTAGAATAAAAATGAGCTAGAATCGGAATGAGTATGAATGGGAATGGGCTTGAATGAGCTAGATTGCTATAAATGTATTTACTTTATCTTAGAATCAAAATCGAAATGAGTTACATTGTAACAAATTACTGAAAAGCACTTAATGAATTATTGTAATTTGTTACAATAAAAAGTACATTTAATAACGATAATTGTATTTACTCAAACTCATAAGTACTGTTTTAGCAATTTGTTACAATTTAACTTATTTCAATTCCAATTTCAAGAAAAAGTAAACACATTAATGGTAATACAGTTCATTCCGAATTCAATTTCTACAGTTCAAGTAAACAAATTATTTTGATTCTCATTCACTATTCTAATTCCAACCTATTCACATTCTTACCCTTCCAATTTTAGTTTAATAAACACAGCATAAGAACATTTTGGAGAAGTTGAATGAGTTTTTAATTTGCAAATTATCCAACTATTTTAAGACATATAAAAGTGTGACACCATTACCTGAAAATAATAAATCCATAATTTCGAGGTAAAACAAAATGTGATGCATCAATTCAAAAAAGGCGTCCTTGAAATTATGATAATACATGCATAATAAGCAGGTAAAACTTCGAGGAAGCCCTTATTGCCTTCTCAACCCTACCTTTCTTTTTCTTCACTTCTACTTCACTAGTTCCACCAGCCTGACAACAAAACCACCTTCATTGATATATGATTTCATTTAGAGGGGAAGTTCCATATGCTTAAAATGCTAGAACTAAACACTTGTAGAAGAAAATATACAAAACCAAATGACCTAACCTTCAAAATAACAGTACTTCCTGAAAGCTATCAAATATAGGTTTCTAGCTCCCAATAGATTTCTAACTCATACGAGGTGTTGATTTTCAATGTGAATTTTAGCTATATCAGGAAATAACAAATATCATGTAATAAATAAAAACTGTAGAGAGCTGGATTAATTGTTGGTATATTAAACCATTGAAAATAACCCAAACAAACCTTGTTCAAATCTACGAAGACTGTCCACCCAGTCACCGAACCCACCACGGACAATGATTTTTAGTGATAGATAAACCAAAACAATAGGATTAGGATTTAATGACGAGCTTTTTTTGTTGAGCACTGAATCAATGATTAAGATTTATTTTATTTTTTATCTTTTTTAACTAACAATTATTGATTCAATGCTCAACAAAAACTTAGATCAACACTGAATCCTTATCCAAAACAATAAAATACTTTTTTTAAGCTACCTTGTTTAGACAACTCCTACTCTTGATGTGCTCGCTCTAGCAAATACTGGCTTCAAGACCAACAATATAGATTTACACGACATATCATTAATATATCTTACCTTTTTGCATGAGCAAAGCATTGGTGGCATGCTAAGCATGAAATTTATACTACACATTCAGTCTAAATCTAAAAATGAAAAGACACGAGCATAATGATATCTTTGATATAACAGTTTAATTCAAAAGTGCTGAGGAATTCGATCAAATGAACCTACCTTGCCTCATGTGAGAATGGCAAGGTCCTCCATGACTCACTTCCTATCGTTTAACGTACAAGGTGCGATGACACAAACCTTCAAACACATTTAGAACCAGCCACAATTAAATGACGCTTGAAGCAATGGTTTTTAAAATAAAGTAACAATCAAGTACAAAACAAAACTTTGTAAACTGTATAAATCATTTGGTCTTGATTTGTTTTGAAATATTTATTTGGAGTAGCAACACACATACAAAGTTGGTAAAAAGTAATAATAGAGTATTAAACAACTCTTTGTAAATCATATAAATTATTTTGTCCTGATTTGTTTTAGTATCTTTATTTGGAGTAACACTTTACATACAAAGTAGGACAAATTTTGTACCTCAAGTGCTATGGCATTTAAAATATCAAAAATTCATTGGTGCTACCAGGCTATATTTTTTATGATTGAATGATAAAATCAATCGAACATGACATACATGAGTAAATGACATTATAATGTGAAAATAAATTATACGCCAACGGTGTCATTTCTACAAGATTTTGCTCGAAGTTGGCTAATGTAAGGCTGATATACTTAGATTTAGGATCAACAGCTATAATATTTTTCTTAAGAGCTTTACATTCTCTCAAACGAATTCTTGGCAGTTTTTAGACTCATTTGGGATTTTATTTTAATTAACCAATAAATTTTCTTTTTTTCCAAACGATTATGCTTGTTTTGATTTGTGCTCCTTAAATTAGATTAGATAATCATGCGTTGATCATGCTTTGTTAAAAATATAAAAGAAAAAAATCATTCATTGTAAATGTATTTGTTTGAGGTTGAATCACGACATATAATGCCTATGCTAAATTTTTAAAATTTGATACTTGTATATGTTATACCAAATTATAAAAAGCCCAAAAGCCTACCAAAACAATAAGCTCAAGAAAACACTTTACTTGAAATAGCATAGGTCCACATCTCCGTAAGAATTACCTAGATATGTAGAAAATGTTCTACGCAATTTCCTTGAAGGTACAAATTGACAAAAAACTTAAGTACATAATTCTAAAATATGATCTAGGTCTATTCTATACAAAAATTAGTGAATGACTTAGGGACATAAAAAATATGTTACATAAAGAACCTACGGGCAAACATACATCCAACGAAGAGAGCCTATGGGCTAACAAACACTTTATGGAATGAGCTTATAGCCAACAAATATTCTATGGAATGCATTTACGGGCTAAAAAGCATTCTACATAATGAGCCTATAAGGAAATATACATTCTAAGGAATGAACCTACAAAGAAATATACATCCTAAGAAATGAGTTTACGGACCAATAAACATTTTACGAAATACACATGTGGACAAAGAAACATTTTATGAAATGATTCTACGAGGAAAGAAGTACTTTATGTAAAGCGCATACAAAAAACCATTGTATAGGAAGTCCCTGTGGTCACAACTATATGTATATTAGGGATGGCAATGGGGAGGGGAGGGGAGGGGACTAATCTCCCCATACCCATCCCCGATATTTTGTGTATATCCCCGTCCCCTCCCCGTCCCCGTCAGAATTGTTTGAAAAATCCCCATCCCCTCCCCAAATAATAATAGGGGATACCCGAGGGTCCCCGATCCCCGAATAACTAATAGTCTAATACATTTTTTTCGATTTTAAATTAATCATTTTAAAATAAAAAATTCAGATAAAAATAAAGTTCAAAATATATTTTACATTAATATTGATCCATTACAAAATCACATTCAAAATATAAATTATTAAAATGATTATCTTTGTCAATCACTCAATCTTCATAATCCTACAATAAAAAGAAAAAAATTATTTTTATATCGGCAATAAAATAAATGAAATAAATGTAGATACTTAATTAATATTTTCAATAAAACTATTTACCTCCTGCTCGTCCTGCTCCTCTTGTTCTTCTTCGAGAAATGTGACAAATTGAGAGATAGCCTCAGATTTCAAATCTAAAACAATGAAAATGATATAAGTAACGTAACTTATAAGTGTAAATATTAATAACTGTATAATATAAACAATGTAAAATAAATCCATACTGCTATTGTAAGCTCGTAACCAACTTTGACAGCACATTAAGGCCTCCAATGTGCTTGGATGAAGTTTGTTACGGTGTGGGCTCACAACTCTACCACCGGTGCTAAAAGCTGATTCAGAAGCAACTGTTGTAATTGGAATTGCCAAAATATCTCTAGCAATTCGAGCCAATGTAGGATACCTATTAGCATTTGTCTTCCACCAACTTAAAATATTAAAATCTTCCATTCGAGGTATAACTTTCTCATCCAAATATGAATCTAATTCATCTGCAACAACTACACAATCTCCATTGTTTACATAATCATCAAAACCTGTCATCCATTTGGTTGCTTTCTTATAAGAATCCCCTGTAGATCTAGTAGAAGAACTACTACTAGTATAATCAAAGCAATTAATAGTTGGTGAAGACTTCAATTGATACTCTTCCACTAATTCCCGGCAAAGGGTGACCACTTTCCCAACATACAACTCTTTAACACCACCATAAACCATAGAAAAGTAATATTCAATGAACTTCTTTTTATACCTTGGATCAAAGATACAGGCCACACCCAAAATTCCACTCATATCTTGCCAATATTTATCAAATTTCAATAACATCAACTGAGCCATATGTTGAATCCTATCACAAGGTGATAAAGCCAATCTTGTAAAGATAATTTAATCTCACACACATGTTGCAAGAATACATTTGCTGTCGGATACTTAGTTCCTGAAAATAACTCAGTGACATCATAAAAACTTTTCAAATTCTCTTCCAAAATAATGGCAAATTGCCAGTCTTCCTCACTAGGACAACACTTATATTGTCCATCAATATGCTTTAATCGAAGAAAAACATTTTTATATTGCAAAGCAGATGAAATCATAAGATATGTGGAATTCCACCTAGTAGGACAATCAAGCACTAATTGTTTGTCATATTTAACATTTGAACGACTAGCAAATTCTTCGAACTTCTCCTTTCTTTTACATGATCCAGTCCAAAAAACAACACTCTCACGAATTTTTGCAATTCCATCACTAATCACAGTCATACCTTCTTTGACAATCAAATTTAATATATGGGCACAACAACGAATGTGAAATAATTGTCCACGCAAAATGAGATCATCTTTATTAAGCTTAATCAAAAGATATTCCATCATGCGGTCATTGGTAGAGCAATTGTCCACAGTCACAGAAGATACCTTATGTTCAAGGTGGAGATCCATCAAGCAATTAAATAATGTGTCACAAAGCTTTAAGCCAGTATGTGAACCTTTTACATGCTGAAACCTACAAGAAGAAAATAAAAAATATATATATATGTTTTGTTAAGTTTTTTTAATTAACATTAAAAAATAAGTTAAATACAAAAAATAAAAAATAAAGACCTTACCTCAAAACTAGACTCCGTAACGTCCAAGAATCATCAATAAAGTGTCCAGTAACTGCCATGTACCCCTTTGTTTGGGTATCTGCAGTCCACATATCTGTTGTGATGGCCAGCCTACTTTGATTGCTCGCCAAGGCATTCAAATTCTTAGCCTTTTCGTTCTCATACAAATCCAATATCTCCTTTTTAATTGTATTTCGGGACACATGCTTCCACATTGGATTAAGCGAGGATAATATCTCTCTAAATCCTTCATGATCAACAATACTTAATGGATACTCATGCTTGACAATTGCACGTGCAATTGTTTTCCTTGTGACATCTTGATCAAAAACAAAAGATTCTACCTTTGAATGTCCTTTATCATCCTTGACAGTATTCAATTTTGTCATGTAATGATTGATATCTTTTTGTTTTTTCATGAAACACGATTTCATATGGTCATGCAAATGCTTTGTTCCATCATTTTGCCTTGATACCAACTTGGAATTACAATGGTTACATACTGCCTTTTGTTCCCCATTAATTATCTTTTTCTCAAAATGATCCCAGACAATAGATCTTAATTTTCTAGTGTTTCCTCTTTTTGATGACCTATCCGAAATAATGTTTTCTGTTTGACCACCATCATCCACATGGACGACATCCTCTAATTGTGGTGTTGGTGTGGCACTTGACATGTTTGCTTCCATTGGTCTAAAAATATATAAAATAAAATAAATTAAACATAATATCAATTTAAATTTTCAATTAAAAAGATTTGTGCACAAGAATTTTATAGAATCAATATATCATCAGAGTTGTCTTCCACTTTTATTATATAAAATGACAAAAACTTAGTTTACTTATGAGATGTGACAATGAAAGAAATTAATAATAAAAAATTAAGCATATAAATTGCAAGAATCAAGACTTACTTGTGGATGTTGATCGTGAATGCTTATTTGACAATGGTGATGTGGCGCACAAATTATGGCATGTGAATGGATGTGGTGTGATGTGAGTGATGAATAAAAAGCCACCAAAGAAGAGTGCTGATTGCTGAACGCCCAAAGACTTTGATTAATTTGTAAAGACTGACTTGACAAAGACAATTGTAAGCGTGCGCTGTTCGTTTGGGATTTTTTTTTTAATTTGGAACGCACAAGAACAAGGAGTTGTGTATTTATAGGCAAGCTTTTCAAAATCTGAGACGATTTCAACTTTGGGAAATTCTTTCCAAACAGGAGTAGGTTTACCAATTTGGTATTGCGTTTATTTTCTATACGAATTAGGATTAAGACTGTTGTAAATTATAATTAGGCAGCTCTTTCCTACAGCATTGTGGTTTGGATTAAAAATTTAAGACTTTAATTAGTTAATTAAATTTAAAAGTTTAATAATATAAATATTTTGATATTTATTATTTTTAACAATATTTATAATTTTGTTATTTATTTACTAGTAATTTTAAAAATAAAAAATAAAATTAAAAATTAAAATGGGGAAATGGGTAGGGGATGGGGATTTCACCTCATCCCCGTCCCCTCCCCGAATAAAAAATTGGGTAAACATTTATCCCCGTCCCCTCCCTGAATAAAAAATTGGATATAAAATTATCCCCGTACCCTCCCCGAATGGGGAAAATCCCCGAGGGTACCCGTCCCCGTGGGGATTTTTGCCATCCCTAATGTATATGCATGCGGTCACTATTATACCTACAAACATCATTAATCCCTTTAACAATATTTATCTTCATCTTCATTACTATCTAACTGAATCTTCCGTCCTCTCACAGGGACAGCATTATCAAAAACCTTACTATAATTTGCACTAAAGCATTATGTCATTATGCTCATTGCCGAAAATTCATCTAAGAAGGGCTTTTGACAAGCTACCTCAAATTCTTTCAATGTCCTTATAGAACCTTCACTAGAGTTTGTCTCGTTCTGGTAGCAATAGCTTGTCGTGATATGTTTATCAAAATCTTTCATGAAGTTTTTGGCATGTTTGGCCTAATAAAATGAAAGAACAAAGAAAAACAAAATTGAAATGAATATATGCTTTAAAAAATGAGATAACTAAATTAAATTTTCAGAAGACATTGATAAAAATTTGATAACATAAGTCCTTCAAAAACGGTTGAAAATAATTCACGTTTCAGAAATCATCAATACTGTCAAAAAGTTTTCTGTTTTGAACACACTTGCTTTAAAAATACAAACAATTTATTGCTTTATCACAAAATTATGAAAATTTCGAGAATCATACCAGACATATATAAATATTAGTTAGAGATAAAATATATATTAATTATTCATGTAACACTATTTTTTTTAATGTCGGAGGCATATAACACAAACTGCAAAACAACAAGATCTCGAACAACTCAAAGGACATGTAAGTTTATAACATTGTAACTATGAATATGTAGTAAAATTCATACACTACAAAAAAAGGTTTTAGCAACGGATACTTTTGTGGCACTAGTGCACATTTAACGATGAATACTTTTGCTTCGCTAAAAGTGCACATTCAGCGATGAACACTATTTGTCGCTAAAAGGTATCATTTTTCTTTCATTTATTTATTATTACTACTGTTAAAATATTATTATATTAATACTAAATGACAATGACAATTAACATTATAATGATAAAAACATAACTAATTAATTTTAAAAAGATTATTGTTATTGATGAGCAATACAAAATAATTACAAATTTTAATATTTGTCTTTTGAAAGAAAATTGTTATAGTTGAATGTAAATTTCTTAGATTTCTTCATCTTGATGTAATTGGTCTTCAATATTCTCTATAAATAAATACACAATAATTAGTTAACATAATAAACACAAATTTAATAATAATATAAGTTTGAAGAAATAAGATTAGTAAAAAAAAGAAATATTACACCATGTTCAGAATAAAAGAGAAAATAAGTAGAAATTAAATTAGAAAATGAGAATTATACATTTACAAATAAGAGAATTAAAGAATAAAAGTAAGGGAATGAGAGAATAAGATAATGAAATAAAAGTAATAATAAATAAATAAAAGAAAAACAATGTTAGTAGCTGAATGTGCACTTTGAGCGATGCAAAAGTATTAATTGCTAAAGCCCTTTTTTTGTTGTAGTGTATGACTTTTACTACATGTTCGTAGTTATAATGTTATAAACTTACATATCCTTTGAGTTGCTCGAGATCCTATTGTTTTGTAGTTTGTGTGATATGCCTGCGACATTGAAAAAAATAGTGTTACATGAAAAATTAATTTATATTTTATCTCTAACTAATATTTATTATAATGTGAAAAGACATTATACGCCAACGGTGTCATTTCTACAAGATTTTGCTCGAAGTTGGCTAATGTAAGGCTGATATACTTAGATTTTGGATCAACAGCTATAATATTTTTCTTAAGAGCTTTACATTCTCTCAAACGAATTCTTGGCAGTTTTTAGACTCATTTGGGATTTTATTTTAATTAACCAATAAATTTTCTTTTTTTTTCCAAACGATTATGCTTGTTTTGATTTGTGCTCCTTAAATTAGATTAGATAATCATGCGTTGATCATGCTTTGTTAAAAATATAAAAGAAAAAAATCATTCATTGTAAATGTATTTGTTTGAGGTTGAATCACGACATATAATGCCTATGCTAAATTTTTAAAATTTGATACTTGTATATGTTATACCAAATTATAAAAAGCCCAAAAGCCTACCAAAACAATAAGCTCAAGAAAACACTTTACTTGAAATAGCATAGGTCCACATCTCCGTAAGAATTACCTAGATATGTAGAAAATGTTCTACGCAATTTCCTTGAAGGTACAAATTGACGAAAAACTTAAGTACATAATTCTAAAATATGATCTAGGTCTATTCTATACAAAAATTAGTGAATGACTTAGGGACATAAAAAATATGTTACAAAAAGAGCCTACGGGCAATCATACATCCAATGAAGAGAGCCTATGGGCCAACAAACATTTTATGGAATGAGTTTATAGCCAACAAATCTTCTATGGAATGCATTTACGGGCCAAAAAGCATTCTACATAATGATCGTTTAGAACCTTCACTAGAGTTTTTCTCATTTTGGTAGCAATAGCTTGTCGTGATACATTTATCAAAATCTTTCGCGAAGTTTTTGGTATGCTTGGCGTAATAAAATGAAAAAAGACAAAGAAAATGAAAATTAAAATGAATATATGCTTTGAAAATGAGATAACTAAATTAAATTTTCTAAAGACTAATTATAACACCCCAACCCAAACTCCAAGGGCAAATCTAACCACAACTCACAAACGAATTAAAATTAACACTTTACAACTTATAAAATTCAAGTCTCAAATATAAAAGACAGCAGAATAACTTAAAAATTCAGCCAAACCATCTACCATTCTCAATTCAAATCCATCTTCTCACTCATTACGAATCAATCCTGACTTCTGGAAACTCAATCATAATAAACTATCATGAGTGCAAGACCCAGTAAGCAAACTAGTTTTTCTTATACCAAAATACTTACATACTTATACATAATGCAAATGGATGATATGTCATGATCTTTTGGAAGTACTGTAAACAAATTCATAAAAATCTCTTTTTGTCACTTTCAAACTTTTTCATTTTCTTTCAATGAAATACATATTCTGTAATTACGGCACTTTGTGCGGTGCATGACACTTTGCGCCATGCGTGGCACTTTACGGCACTTTGAACCTCAAGAGGTGGCCCTCGTATAGTCTCAAGAGGTGGCCCCTAATGCAAAATCTCATAAAACCGAAATTTCATTTGCTAAAATCCACTTTCTCATTAATATAAAACTCAATACATTTTTGTGCTCATGCCAATGAATCATCACACATGCATATGCCCATGTACATAATCACACCCAATACATAACAACACATCACATAAACACATGAGACATATAAATCCATATTTGTAATATCAAAATAGGCTTTTTACACAAGTCAAACATATATATTGTTTATTGTGATTCATTTAAAAGTCTAGTTTACTTACCTCTTGGCATCCTCATGCAACAAATGCGTACTAATATCATCAACCTAAATCATCAATAAATTTCTTATAAGATATAATCAAGTCTCAATCATAAACTCAATGTCCTCAAGTATCTCAATTTAAACATCTCCTAAGCTCAACTCAATATTCTCAATAATTGGCCCTTAAAACAGAACAATTCATATTCTCTAATTTTTAATAAATTATTCTCTTATTAGAAGAATCTCACATTTTACAGACCATATGCTGACACATTGATAGTGCATTGATAAAAATTTCATAACAGAATTCCTTAAAAACCGATTGAAAATTTTCTGTTTTGAACACACTTGCTTTAAAAATACAAACAATTTATTGTTTTATCATAAAATCTTGAAAATTTCCAGAATCATACTAGACATATATAAAAATCATTGATCCAAATTTCATAATTTTTGAAGAAGTCTAGATATGGTAAAAATAATTTCGTAATTAACATTACTAACTGAAATCATAAATTTTCAGGTTTTCATACTTGACTTTGAAAAATCATAATTAATTGAAATCTTATCTGATTAACTTGAAACAAGTTTAAAAACATTTTAGATGATGTCTAGTTTAACATATCCAAAAATCAGAATCAAAATCAATTTACACAAATTACTAAGATTTTCATAATAATTCACTATCAGCATATTTCTGCAAAATCTTAAGTTTCTACTTATATTGCAATCATGCTTCTCCATAATGAATTAATAAAAAACAAGAATTAAAATTTACTCCCAAATCAAAATCTTCTCTCAACAATACCCAATTCAATTTACGCAATTTAATCTCATGTGTTTTCATGGCAGGACAAATAAGAAGAAGAAGACTTTCTTCTACCCCTAGGAATAGGGCTCCACAAAATATGCTCTCCAAGAATGGGGAGCAGAAATTATTCCCCAGGAATTGGCCCCAGAAGTTTCGCTCCTGTTGAGTGTTAGAAAATGCATATTTATAAAGGAGAAAACCATCATTATACATTTCAAATCTTACTAACAATCCTTACTTTTATGTATTTTACCTTCTTGTAATTTAATAATGTGTGTTTTATTTTAATTAAGTATTTTATATATTTTACGGGCATCATAGTCATTTCACAATAAACGAGAGATGAAATGACAAAACGGAGATTATTTTTGAACTCAGGACGGCCAAAAACCTTAGGAGAAGCATAAAAGGAAAAATGATATTGTTCACATGTACAGTACTATTCACATGTACGGGTACTGTCTACGTTAGTGTTCACGGCACTGTTCACATAGATGGATCGGTGACGTGGCATTGACTGATGAGGTGTCATGATCCTGTTGGACTATAATTCTTATGTACTGTTGATGGTGATATGGCAGTATATTAGTAGACCAAAAAATGCACGTGCGGTACATGTAATACATGTGATTATTACTGTGCAAACCGCGTTACTGATCAAACCGTGTGCAAACCGTGTCACTATTCAAACCGTTTTACTGTTCGCTCATACTGTTGACTGTACTGTTGACTGATAACGTGACGCAATCCTGAGTGTCCAAACTGTTTTTAATCTGATGGCCATGATTTACTCGATGTATCTATAAAAAGAGGGTCTCCCTCCCTTAATTTGGCACCTCTGAATCCATTTTTGACTCTATTTTCTGTAATTCCTTCTCCATCTTGTATTTTCTACGTATTTTAATAAATTTCCATTTTGCTCCTAGTTCAATTATGACTGACTAATTTTCTTTTAAGCTTGGGTTGAAGGTGAGTCTCAACATGTGTCATGAAACTTTATTTGGTAAATTTATTTTCTCTTCTCCTTTAGTTTTTGTAGATTTTTTGACTTTTCGTTGACAAATAATAATCATCTTATCTAGTACCGCCCTGGTTTCACCGGCTCCCTAGTATAAGATTATTATTATTTGGCACAATAAGTCCTTAGCACCATATTTATTAGAGCGTGGTTTATGAGGTGTAGATCCTCTCTCATGATTTAATTGGCATTAATAAGAAATATTTAGCTCATGATGCAGGTTGATACGGATTTAGATACCCAAATACGTCATTTCAATAGAATTCTCTTCAATTTATTATTGTCATTTCAATTCCAATTTTAGAATTTATTCTCGCCATTTTAATTTAAATTTTAGCATATTCCAAATCATTTTCCATCACAAATTCAATCACCCACATATAAAATTAATTATATATATAATTAAAATCCATCTCCTCGTGGGATCGACACTCGTCACCATTGATCTATATTACAGTAGATTTGTGCGTTTGCGAGTTCAATAAAATTTACACAACAAGTTTTTGGCGCCGTTGTCGGGGAGGTAAGTAATTTTAATTCACAGAATTAATTTTTGTGAATATTTCCATTTAATTGTTTTCTTGTATTTTTTTATTATTAAAAAAAGGAAAAAAGAAGTGAATCTATATTTAAAGGTTAGTATTTCTTTTTCTCTTCTTTAAATTCTGTAATTTAATTTCAAGTTATTTTTTTCCTTTCTTCCTTGTAATTTTTATTTTTCTTATTAATTTATTTTTAGTTAATTTATTTCATGTATTTTTTGTGTGTATTTTTATAGTAAGGTTGTAATAGTACAATAAAGTTAGTATTAGAATTTATCCCTCTTATTTATTTTTATTTGTTCCTACCTTTGTTTTTATTTGTTTTATATGTTTTACATGCGTGGTCATAGGTCATTATTACCCAATCTTGAACCTATAGACCTTGAACTTGAGAAAACACTTCACACACACAAAAACGTTAAAAATAAAATGGATTTACAAGCACCACAAGAGAGGCCATTTAAGGATTACTTCAGTCCTTTAGCCAATTTGAGCACATCATGCATACAATACCCAAATGTAGCGGCTAGAAGTTTTGAACTAAAACCTAGTGTGCTAAATTGTCTCCCAACATTCTATGGTTTAGAAAATGAGGACCTATATAATCATCTGAATGATTTTCATGCTATTTGCCAAATATTTAAATACGAGAATTTTTCAGATGATGATGTTAAACTCAGATTATTCCCATTTTCTTTAAAGGATAGAGCTCGTTCATGGTTAAATACTTTGTCTGCTAATAGCATTGCATCATGGGAACAAATGGTAATAAAATTTTTAAATAAATATTTTCTAGTGCATAAAACCAATGCTATTTGCAGGGAAATCTCAGAGTTTACCCAGAGAGATGACGAGTAGTTTTTCGAAACATGGGAGTGATTCAATGGGCTACTCTTGAAGTGTCCACATCATGGGTATGAGAAATAGCACCAATGCCAATACTTTTTGGAGGGATTATTACCGAATGTGCAAGAATGACTAATTCCCAACAACGGATTCGATCACTCAGGAATACTAGAAAAGTTAAAAGAGTGAATGAGGTTCACATTGGCGAGTCAAGTTCAGAAATCAAAGAAGTCAAGGAGATGGTTGAAGGTCTCACTTGACAAATAGCATGTTTATCGACTACTAAATCAATAGAGACACATGACCATGACTCATACTCAGATCAAGCCAATGCAATAGGTGTAATGAGAAAACCATCAAATTACAACCCATACTCTAACACATATAACCCTGGATTGAGAGACCACCCTAATTTTTCATGGTCTCAAGGATTCCAACAGAATGGACCAACAGCTCCAGCTCCACCAATTCCTCAAAATCCTCAAGCATCTCAGCCACTATTCAGACCATATAATCATAACCAGAACTACTCTCAACCCAGACTATAGGAGGATACATTCTAGAATTTTAGGAATGTTACTCACTCTATGATTGAGCAACAGAACCGCAACATTGATGGACTACGAAATGAATTGAGAGCGGGCTTCAACTCACAAGCCCAATCAATTTCAAGCCTTAAAAGATGGTGGGACAGCTTACTTCTTCAGTTCAGACTTTGACAATGACTGTTGAGAAAGGCAAATTTCCAAGTCAACTAGTGTCTAACCCTAAAAGAGTGCATGAAGCAATTACCAGTTCACCACAGCAGCATGGAGAAGTCAAAGCCGTCATAACCTTGCGAAAAGGAAAAGAAGTCGACAACAAAGTGGAGATGCCGGTGACGAAAGAAAATCAAATTGTACCTGTGAGTGTTAAGGACTCATCACCGAAGGAGAAAGAAGAAACCAACCCACGAGAATATATTCCCAAAGCTCCATTTCCTCATAGGTTATCTAAAGGAAAGAAGGGAAAATCTACAGGTGAGATTCTCGAAATCTTCAAACAGGTAAATGTTAACATCTCTTTACTTGATGCTATAAAGTAAGTTCCATCTTATGCCAAGTTTCTTAAAAACCTTTGTAATAAAAAAAGAAACATGCATGTTCAAAAGAAGGCATTTTTAACACAAAATGTTAGTTCTATACTCCAATATAAAATTCCTTTAAAATGCAAAGACCCAGGCTCCCTCACTATCTCATGTAGCATAGAAAACAATACAGTTGAGAATGTTTTGTTGGATTTAGGAGCTAGTGTAAATCTGTTGCCTTATTCAGTTTTCGTGAAACTTAGACTTGGCGAATTACACCCAACTCTAGTGGTCTTACAGCTTGTAGATCGATCCACGAAAATGCCTCGTAGTATTGTGGAGGACGTGCTTATCCAGGTAGACAAGTTATATTTTCCTGTTGATTTCATTGTAATTGACACTCAACCAATACAGGATTCAAGGAAGCACATCCTCATTATCCTAGGCTCACCTTTCTTGGCAACTGCGGATGCTCAAATTTAATGCAGGACAGGAAATATGCAGTTGTCTTTCGGTAACATGATCATGGAGCTGAACATCTTCAACATTACCAAACAACCTCACAATACAGATGATAGAATTGTTGACGTGGATTTAATTGAAGTATTAGTTGATGACACTTTTATTTTAAACCTTAGTGATGATCTTTTAAAAACATGTTTAACTCACTTTGGTTTGGATTTTGATATTGACAGATCGGTCAATGAGGTCAACGCCCTACTTGACTCAACACCATCCATGGACACTAATAAATGGAAGTCAAGAGTTGAACAACTAGCACCATTAGAGAACAAAACTCATCCTATCATCAGAATCACCACCGAAACTCGAGCTCAAACCATTGTCCAACACTTTGGAATATGTATTTTTGGGGAAGAAAGTACTCTACCGGTAATCATCTTAGCATCCCTCAATGACGAACAAAAATATAAGTTGTTGAATGTTTTAAAAGAGAACAAAGGAGCATTAGGATGGACCATAGCAGACATAAAAGGTATAAACCCAGTAGACTGCATGCATTACATTCACCTTAATGAAAATGCTAAACTTATTAGGGAAATGCAACGTCGGTTAAATCTTAATATGAAAGAAGTGGTTAGAACTGAAGTCCTTAAGCTATTAGATGCAGGTATTATTTACCCTATTTTTGATAGTTCATGGGTCTGTCATGTACAAGTTGTCCTCAAAAAGTCAGGAGCCATTGTAGTTACCAATGCTGATAATGAATTGATACCAACTAGAGTAACTACAGGATGGCGTGTATGCATTGATTATAAAAAGTTGAATTCTGTCACACGTAAAGACCATTTTCCTTTACCATTTATCGATCACATGCTTGATAAATTAGCAGGCCATTAATTTTATTACTTTCTAGATTGCTACTCAGGATATAATCAGATTCCTATAACACTAAAAGATCAAGAGAAAACTACTTTCACTTGCCCTTTTGACACTTTTGCATATAAGAGGATGTCATTTGAATTATGTAATACACCTGCTATATTTCAACTATGCATGTTGAGCATTTTTTCAGATATGATTGAAAGATTCCTTGAAGTCTTTATGGATGACTTTTTTGTCTTTGGTGATTCATTTGATCAATGTTTACACCATCTAACACTAGTTCTACAGAGATGTATCGAGAAGAATTTGGTCTTAAATTGGGAGAAGTGTCATTTTATGGTAAAACAAGGTATTGTTCTCGGTCACATCATTTCGAGCAAAGGTATTGAGGTTGACAAAGCCAAGGTGGATCTCATTTCTAATTTTCCTCCACCCAAAACAGTCAGAGAAGTAAAATCTTTCCTTGGACATGCTAGTTTTTATAGATGTTTCATTAAAGATTTTAGCAAAGTTTCTATACCCTTATACAATTTACTTGCTAAGGATATTCCTTTTATCTTTAATGATTCATGTCTTGTGCCTTTTGACAAATTAAAGTAATTATTGACATCATCACCCATCATTCAACCCCCAAACTGGAGCTTACCATTTGAGTTAATGTGTGATGCATCTGATTATGCAGTAGGAGCAGTATTATGATAAAGAGTTGATCGGATTCCCCATGTTATTTACTATGCTAGTATGACATTGAATGATGCACAGTTGAACTATTCAACTACTGAAAAAGAAATGCTAGCGGTAGCTTTTGCATTGGAAAAATTTCGATCTTATCTCATTGGTTGTAAAATAATTGTATTCACAGATCATGCTGCTCTTAAATATCTTCTCACAAAGAAAGATGCAAAAGTTAGACTAATTCGTTGGGTGTTACTTTTGCAGGAATTTAACTTGGAATTCAAAGATAAGAAAGGCATAGAAAATATTGTGGCAGACAATCTCTCTCGTCTCTATTTTGACACAATTACAGAGTCATTAACATTGAATGAGTCTTTTCCAGATGAACAATTAATGAGTGTGAAAGTATTATCTTGGTATACTGATATAGTTAATTATCTTGTTATAGGTCAACTTCCAGAGCATTGGACCAAGCAAGACAAGGCTAAATTCTTTGCAGAAATAAATAATTTCTTTTGGGATGACCAGTATTTGTTCAAGTATTGTGCAGATCAAATTGTCAGACGATGTGTCCCAGAAAGTGAAATTCACAATATCCTTTCATTCTGCCATGAACAAGTTTGTGGAGTCCATTTTAGTGCTAAGAAAACAGTTACAAAAGTTTTATAATGTGGTTTCTATTGGCCAACTATATTTCGTGATACTTACACTTTATGTTCTTCATGTGATAGATGTTAACGAATGGGGAGCATTACACGAAGGAACATGATGCCACTAAATCTAATTTTAGTGGTTGAGATTTTTGACGTATGGGGTATCAACTTCATGGGACCCTTTCCCTCTTCTTTTGGCCATCAATACATATTGGTTGCTATTGACTACGTATTGAAATGGGTAGAAGCAATTCCATACAGAACCAATGATCACAATGTGGTAATAGGGTTTTTAAAAAGTAACATTGTTTCGCACTTTGGATTCCCTAGAGCAATAATCAATGATGGTAGTGCCCACTTTTGTAAAAAAGCATTTAAAGCTCTTTTGACAAAGTATTCCATCACTCACAAAGTGGCGACCCCATATCATCCGCAAACTAGTGGCCAAGTGGAGATCTCTAATCGAGAAATAAAGCATATATTAGAAAAGACAGTGAGTTCAGACAGAAAAGATTAGTCATTAAGACTGGATGATGCGTTATGGGCATATAAAACGGCGTTCAAGACCCCGATTGGGATGTCACCCTACAGGCTAGTGTATGGAAAAGCTTGCCACCTACCTGTAGAACTCGAGCATCGTGCATATTGGGCCATTAAGAAATTCAACTTTGACATATAGCAAGCCAGCTCAGAAAGAAGATTACAACTAGCAGAACTTGAAGAAATTCGCAGTAACGCATAGGAAAATGCCAAGATTTACAAGCAATGAATGAAAGTCTTCCATGACAAGCAAATTATGAGAAAATCTTTCACTCCAGGTCAGAAAATACTTTTATTCAATTCTCGCTTGCACCTATTCCCAGGTGAGTTACGCTCTCGTGGATCTGGCTAATTTATTGTTCATACTGTTTTTCCACATGGGGCAATTGAAATTAAGGACCAAAAGAACGGTGTCACGTTTAAAGTTAATGGTTAAATATTTAAGCCATTACTAGAGTACCAACCACATGGAGAAGACACCGAAATAAATTTGAGTGACTCACCAGATTTGAATTGATTTTTTCTTTTCATTATTCTTTTGCTAATTAAAATTATTTTCGCATAAGTGTGTTTGTTTTACCATTAAGTTTTCTTTTATCATTGTTAATCATGAGTCTCATACTTAAACCATTCCTCCTGAACATTCTTAAACCACTTCAACGTGTCAAAACTCATCTCAAAAAGCAGATTCAATTTTGTAAGACACATCACATTTGGGCTTTACAACCACCAGAGTTAGTAGCCTATGTTGAGGGTTTAGAACGCCAACTCAGTGATATTGAAAGAAGTGTTTACGACATCCAGTTGGCGCTTGAGGTAAATTCAATAAGAGGACGATTTTGATTTTCTTTGTGCGTTTTCATTTGTTTTTCTGTTTGTGTGCTTTAGTTTATTACCCCGGCGAAGTAGCGAATAACGGTACTTCGTGACAATCAAGTCGGTTACTTCAGTTTTCCCATAATAACTGATATTCTGAGGTCAAGATATGGACAGAAACGAGATTCTAGCAAAGCTTCACAAGCGATTTCCTTCACTTCCTTAGAATGCCCTCCTTACGATCTATAAAGCTCAATCCGAACGCATGCAATTACTCATGAGGAATAACATACCTGCTGACATCCGTTGGTTAATCGAGGCGAAAGTACGATTGGCATGTGAGTTACCTCCAAAATTTATTGTAAACATGCCTAGTTGTGGGAAAGAAAATTATGCAAGAAAACGACGAGCTCAAAAAATTTCTGTTGCTTGTCATAAGTGTGCCAGAATGAGTTGCAATAAAAACCCATGTTCTTTAGGAATGGTGTCTGATAATAGGGAAGATAAGATTTAATTCATTAGGGATGGCTTGAATATGGAGTCATTAGATGATATCCTTCTGTCTCTTGAAACGCATCCCAGTGGATATGTGCAAGGAGCAATTCTCCAGTTATGGCCATTACTCCAGAAAGAGCATGCACAATATAGTCTCGAGAATCTGACTATAAACGACCATGTTTGGTAGTTTATAAGAAAACTGGATGGGAAGCCTATCCTCGACCCGTACAGGGCTTTCAAGCCGTTTTTGAACGTAAAACCAGAGAAAGATGTGAGCCACAGTTGCAACTACCTGTAAATATCATTCTACTTTACTGTTATTTTATTTCATTTCACTGTTGTTTTATTGTTTGCATTATTGCCTTTAATAATTTTATTACTGTTTGTTTTTTCCTTTTTACTGTTTTCTTTTTTACTATCGAGGCATGTGCTTTACGCGTTATTTGACACTGATATGCTACCTCATACACAGTTGTGATCCATTGTCATCAAGATTCTTAAATATGACTTTTTGTTAATCACTCACAAATTATTTTTGAGAAATATTCCAATGGCAGTTACTCCCAATAGACAATTCAAGAATATTTGTGTACTTTCTGGATTTACCTATGGCAAACATAAGAGTTCGTTGATGCAGCAATAGATCTTGGTCGAAGCATAGCAGAGAGAAAATTACACTTGGTGTATGGAGGAGGTAACCGAGGGTTATCAAAATTGGTTTCAGAAGCTTCTTTTGTCAGAGAAAGCCAAGTGTTAGGCATCATTCCAAGAGTCTTAAAACCTTTGGGCAGTGTGTCTGACTCACCAACTGGAGAAAACTTAGTCGTCTCAAGTATGCAAGAACGAATAACTGAAATGCTTAATCATGCTAATGCTTTTATTTTCCTTCTAGGAGATCTTGCAACACTAGAGGCATTTATCACACTAGCATCTTGGGCCCATCTGCACATTCACCAGAAACCCATCAGTTTGTTAAATGTCAATAATTTTTATGATGGCTTTATCGCATTTCTTAACCATACAATAAAAAACTACTTTATTCCTTCCAGTGCGAAAAAACTTTTTATTTGTGGTCACATTGCTAATGAGCTACTTGATATGTTACAAACTTATAAACCGGAGCCAGACCCCTGGAGTTTTGTGTTGGAGCGTTCAAATGACGACGGTAACAGTAGCCGCATTAAGATGTACAAATTAGATTTAACTCTCTATCTATAAATATTTTCTTCTGTGTTGCACCACTCAGGAGATATTTTCTAAACTCTACTTCTTTCTTTTAAAACATAGGGACAATATTTCGTTCTAGTTGGAGAGAGGGAATAGCCGACAATTGTGGAATCTCGGTTAAGTTTTTACTAATTTTTTATTGTAGAAACTAACTGTTGCTAACTTTTTGTATTGGAGATGGCTGAATATGAAGTGTAGTGACTCTAGAAACGCATCTTCTTAAGTTAAAAAAAAATTTCGTTTTCTATCATTTTCTAATTAGTTTTTCTGCATCATATTCACATGTATATTTTCCTTTCATGTTTAGAATAGGTTGGGGGATACGCTGTTGTTTAAAAAAAATTGTGATTTTTTTTAACATTGGATGACATGATGAATTTTAAATTTTGGTATTTGTATTATCTTTAGTCAGCAGTGATGTTACACTATATTCGCTACTCTACATGTTGATATCGGAGACAAATATGAGTTGCTTGAAGGAATGAACATGTTATAATAAATACCAAGTGAGTTTTTGAGCCTATCATTTTTCTTGGAGAGTAACCCTTGTACCCATTCTTATACAATTTAACAGTTTATTATTGTATACACGATCTCTAGATTTCGTTTGAGTTGCCCCTAAAAAAAAAATATTGTGTGTTGCTACATTTGAAAGCCCATCTAATTAGTAGATATAGAAGATTATTTAGAGCCTTAAAATATGATGGAAAGACCATCTTTGATCTGTTTGAGCCTTTCTAGTCATCTGTTTTATTAAATATCCATAGTTAACCCTTTTGAGCCTTTCTAGTCATCTTTGATCTATTTTCTTTGTCAACTTATCATCTTGACCCACTCCGATTTAGAGTATTACCCAATATCTTATAAGATCCATCACCTATTTATGTTTGAGAAAAATGTAAATCAATATTTTGTATAGTGAAGTTATGCCTAGTTCAAAAAAAAAGAAAAAAATATTGTTGCTTCAAAAAAAATAAAAAAACAAAAAATAAAATAAATTGTTGTTTAAAAAAATAATAATAGGTAAAATCTACCCTGCAACTTTCAAAAAAAAAATTCCTCTACATTTTTCTCAAACATACACTTTGTTTTCTTATTTCTCTTCTTTGTTAGTCATATCCCAAGCCTATGTTACGTCCTAATAAAAGTCCTTCTTAATTTTAGGAAACTATAGTCTGAAGTAAAAGCTAGTTATATGGGCTAAAAAGATGTAGTGATGCATGAAAAAATAAATAAATAAATAAATTGGGTTAACTAGCATTTTTATTTGACCTGAGATCGTATTATTTCTAAGTTGAGGGCATATTTCTTTCATCTTGATGAGAGCATGTGATATCATTTCTTGATTATTTTCTCTCAATTACCATTCATTGGAGTGACTATTTTTATTGGGTTTAATTTCTTTGTGAGAGTGTCACTACTTCCAGTGAGATATTGGGGTTTGACATGTCATTCTTGAAGGTAGTTACGACAAAGTCTACTGGGCTGATTCATGTGGATGGTTGATGTGGGTGTGATGTTTATTTAGACTTGAGATAATACTTATACTTTTATTTAATTGTTATCATTAATCTGATTGAATAAACAAGATTGTTTAAAAAAAATCATTTTTGAATTTTGTTTTCGCTTTATTTGCTAAGGACTAGCAATAAGGTAGTTGGGGGGTGTGTTGAGTGTTAGAAAATGCATATTTATAAAGGAGAAAACCATCATTTTATATTTCAAGTCTTACTAACAATCCTTACTTTTATGTGTTTTACCTTCTTATAATTTAATCATGTGTGTTTTATTTTAATTAAGTATTTTATGTATTTTAGGGGCATCATAGTCATTTCACAATAGACAAGAGATCAAATGGAAAAACGGACATCATTTTTGAACTTAGGACGGCCGAAAACCTAAAAAAAAGCATAAAAGGAAAAATGACACCGTTCACATGTATGGTACTATTCATATGTACGGGTACTGTTTACGTTATTGTTCACAGCACTGTTCACATAGACGGATCGGTGACCTGATCCTGTTAGACTAGAATTCTTATGTACTGTTGATGGTGACGTGACAATATATTAGTGGATCAAAAAATGCACGTACGGTACATACAACACATGGGATTATTACTGTGCAAACCGCATTAGTGTTCAAACCATGTGCAAACTGTGTCACTATTCAAACCGTGGTCAAACCGTGTTACTGTTCATGCATACTATTGACTGTACTGTTGACTGATAACGTGGCGCAATCCTGGGCGTCAAAACTATTTTTAATCCGATGGTCATGATTTACTCGATGTATCTATATTCTGTAATTCCTTCTCCATCTTGTATTTTCTACGTATTTTAATAAATTTCCATTTTGTCCCTAGTTCAATTATGAGTGGCTAATTTTCTTTAAAGCTTGGGTTGAAGGTGAAGTCTCAACATATGTCATAGGCTTTATTTGGTAAATTTATTTCTCTTCCCTTCTAGTTTTTGTGGGTGTTTTGACTTTTCGTTGACAAATAATAATAATCTTGTCTAGTACCGCCCTGGTTTCACCAGCTCCCTAGTATAAGATTATTATTATTTGGCACGATAATCCCTTAACACCATATTTATTAGAGTATGATTCATGAGGTGTGGATCCCTCCCTTATGATTTAATTGGCATTAATAAGGAATATTTAGCCCATGATGCATGTTGATACGAATCCAGATACCCAAGTATGTCATTTCAATAGAATTCTCTTCAATTTATTCTTGTCATTTCAATTCCAATTTTAAAATTTATTCTCGCCATTTTAATTTAAGTTTTAGCATATTCCAAATCATTTTCCACCATAAATCCAATCACCCACATACAAAATTAATTCTACATATAATTAAAATCCACATCCTCGTGGAATCGACACTCGTCACCTCGTGGGATCGACACTAGTCACCATTGATCTACACTACGATAAAATTCATGCAAATTTTATTGAACTCACAAGCGCACAAATCAGTTTGGACGATAAAAACAGTTTGGACGCTCAGGATTGCGCCACATCATCAATCAACAGTTTGACCACAGTTTGAATAGTGACACGGTTTGCACATGGTTTGAACAGTAACGCGGTTTGCACAGTAATAATCACATGTGTTGCATGGACTGTACGTACATTTTTTGGTCCACTAATATGTTGCCACGTCACCATCAACAGTACATAAGAATTCTAGTCTAATAGGATCATGACACCTCATCAGTCAATGCCACATCATTAGTCAATGCCACATCACCGATCCGTCTATATGAACAATGCTGTGAACAGTAACGTAGCCAGTACCCGTACATGTGAACAGTGTCATTTTTCCTTTTATACTCCTCCTAAGGTTTTCGGCCATCTGGAGTTCCAAAATGATGTCTATTGTGCCATTTGATCTCTCGTTTATTGTGAAATGACTATAATGTGCCTAAAATACATAAAATACTTAATTAAAATAAAACACACATAATTAAATTACAAGAAGGTAAAATACATAAAAGTAAGGATTGTTAGTAAGACTTGAAATGTAAAATGATGGTTTTTTCTTTTATAAATATGCATTTTCTAACACTTAACAGCTCCGCCAAGAATGAAGAGCATGAATTATTTCCCATGAATAGGCCCAAAAAATTATGCTCCCTCAAAAATGGAAAGTATGAATCAGGCTCCTAAGAATGGGAGCAGCAAAACCATGCTCTCTATCAGGAATTAGACTCCCTACGAATGAGGAGTAGAAATTAGGCTCCCAGGAAAGAGAGCAGTAGAACCATGCTCCCCTAAGAATAGGGAAGCATGAATTAAACTTCCCAAGAATGGAGAGTAAAAATTAGATAAGCAAGAATTAGGCTTCCCATGAATGGGGACCAGGGGCAGAGGATGACAAAAGTCATGGATCCATATGGCCCTGGACCCAGTTCTAGATAATAGGCTGCACAAGAAAAGCTAAGTCCAAATAAAAGAGCTATTGTTGAAAGACGATAGACAGATATTGTTTGGCCTAGAAGCAAATTAAATAGAGTTTGACATGGATACAACCTATGAAAAGATAAAAATACTTTGTAATTAAAATCCCAGAGGATAAATGAGAGTTGGATAGAGTTCAAGCTAGAAAAAGACTTTATCTATAGAATGCTATAAAAACATAGGTCTCTATAGTGTAAAGCATAAAAAAATAACAAAAAGAGAGGAAATTAAGTTGTGAGTGAGATTTTAATAAAATATTTATTTTTTCTACCCGTGGACGTAGGCCAAAGGCCGAACCGCATTAATTCTTTGTGTCTTTTTGTTATATCACCCAATGTAAATTAATTCACTAAGTTCACCAAAAATCTGTGTCAATAGTTTGGCTCCGTCAGTGGGGTCGATATAAAACATTGTTATTAAGGTTACATTAAACCCTCAGTAACCATGAGTCAGCGTAGTTATCGCAACCACAATAACAAGTTGCCCCTAATTCCTAGTCCACCAAGAAGGTAGCGTAATAATTATGGGTCACATTCATCACTCGCGTAATAAGTGGCTAATTTAACGTAGAATATGACCAAGGTTCTCCAGTATATAGAGAACCAAGAACCTAGACAAACCCAAATCCGCCTCCGCGGGTGGAAAAAAGGCTACAAAATGATATGCAAGATACTCTATAAGATAATGTTAATAACTCACAACAGGTTCGTCAGAAAAGCAACCCTACCAGATCAGCCAGGTGAGCAGAAACTCATGTAAGACATACTGATCACCCAAGGGACCTCTGACATATGCTGGAGGCCAAGCAGAATTTGCACCACAAATTGAATTCAAAACATCAATGTAAGAAGTATAAGTCAAAGGGCTCTAGTGCTAGCACTGGGTTGGCAAGTCTTGAAGCATAATTGAAAAAGCTTAAGAATCGGGTGGATGAGATGGAGAAAAATCCTGCAAAACCACTCTTAGAGGAGGTAGAGCCATCGTTCACCAAAGATATATTGGAGGCCCCATTGCCAGTAAAATTTAAAATGTCGTAATCAAGTTATATAGAAGTGAAAGAGATCCAATTAAGCATCTAAAGACCTTCAGATCATGGATGAAGTTGTAAGGGGCGATAGGAGCAGCCAAGTGTAAGGCTTTCTACTTAACTCTTACAGGAGCAGCACGTAAGTGGTATAAGAAATTGAAGCCTAGATTTATCTCTTCATTTACCGAGCGGAGTCAAATGTTTATTGGTCAGTTTGTGGGACCAAGAGACCATCAGCTTTGCCCAATTCACTAATTATCGGTGAAACATGGGAAGGATGAGTCATTAAAGGACTATATTATTCATTTTAACAAAGAGGTAGTAAGAGTAGAAAATTGTATAAATGTTGTAGCATTAATGGTCATTATGGCATGCTTACGACTAGGGAGATTCCATTACTCGCTTGCTAATAATGTACCAAGGACTTTCACTCAGTTGCTATCAAGAGCTCAAAAATACTCTAATGTTGATGAGTTGACCAATGTAAAAAAAAGAACAAACCCAGACCCTCAGAGGGTTGAAGAAAATCGAAAAGGGAATGATGAATAGGTTGAAAATCAAGACAAAAAATGTAGACCAAGAGACAGTAGGGGACCAAGAATCCCACAAACCAGGTACTTTAGGTACACGCCAATTAGTGTACTAAGAGAACAACTACTCATGCAGATAAGGGACCTAGATTTACTGCGGAAGCCCAAAGAAATCAGATCAAAGAGACAGAACCAAATACTATAATTAAATAGAGATCATGGCCATAATACTAACGATTGCTTTGATCTTAGAGAGGAAATATAGTCTTTAATCCAGGGAGGATATTTAAAAGACTTTGTAAAAATGATAAAGCGTAGTGATATTCAAAATGAAGCCCCAGCTGATGCGTCATAAGATTTTGCTACAATAGCACTTGAACATATGGAGAACCCAAGGTTGTAGGAGGAGCCACAATAAGAACTATATTTGGTGGACTTGCAGGATAAGGGGACTCCAACAGGGCACGAAAAGCTCACATACTGGAGGTTCAAGCAGCATCAAGGGCTTTATCGCTAAACTTAATGGGTAAACCCACAAAAGAGGCTATGATAGAACATAACACCACCACTTTTACAGAAGACGAAGCTAGAGAGATACATCAACCCCATGATGATGCTCTGGTTTTTTCGATAACTCTAGAAAACATAAAAGTTTATAGAGTTTTTGTAGACAACGAAAGTTTAGCAAATATTTTATATGTAGCAGCATTTGACAAGATGAATATAGGAAAGGAAAATTGAAGCAAATTGGTACTCTATTGATCAGCTTTGGTGGAGAGTGCTTAATTTCCTTGGGCAGTATAAATCTACCATTCACTATTAGAAAACCACCTCACTAAGCTATCGAGATGGTAGGCTTAGTGGAGCACCTTTCGGTCTACATTATTATCTTAGGTAGATTAACCCTAATCTTTTCCGGGCAGTAACCTCAACTTACCACCTAATGATAAAATTTCCTACAGAAATTGGGACTAGAATCTTAAGGGTAGACCAAGAAAAGTCCAGAAAATATTACGCCACAGCCTTAAAAGGCAAAATAAACAAACGAGAATGTCTTCAAGTCACACTTGATCCTAAAGATGAGAGAAAAGAACAAAAAAGATCACCAGTAGAAGAGCTAGACACCATCCAAGTGCAGCACGATGATCAAAGCAAGATAGTTCGTGTTGGATCATCATTAACCTCAAAAAAAAGAAAACAACTAGAAGATTTCTCATATCACATTCTGATGTGTTTGCATTGATACATGAAGACATGTCTGGTATAGACCCAGAACTGATAGTCTATCAATTAAATGTAGATCATAGTCACAAGCTAATATGACAAAAAATGAGATCTTTTAATCTAGAAAGATACAAAGCAATAGAAGATGAGGTCGAAAAACTTTTAAAAACAAGCTTCATTAGAGAGGCCTACTGTCCAAACTAACTGCCCAATCTAATGATAGTTAAAAGCCAAATGGAAAGTGGAGGATCTGCATAGACTTCACCAACTTAAACAAGGCATGTCTCAAAGATAGTTTTCCTTTGCTTAGAATTGATTGTTGGTTGATGCTATTGTAGGGCATGAAATGCTTAATTATGAATGCATATTCTAGGTATAACCAAATTCGGATGCACCCACTAGATAAGGAAACGAAATTTGTCATCATGAATAAGGGCCTATACTGCTATAATTTTATGCCCTTTCAGTTCAAAAATGCAGGAGCAACCTATTAAATGTCGGTCAATAAAATGATTCATAGCCAGATTGTAAGAAATATGGAGGTCTACGTAGATGATATACTTATCAAAAGTAAGAAGATTGAAGATCATATCACAGATTTAGATTAAGCATTCAAGATTTTGAAGTAATACAACATGAAGTTAAATCTAAGCAAATGCGCATTTAAAGTCTCCTCAGAAAATTATTTCTAGGGTTTCTGGTAAGCCCGCAAGGAATAGAAGCTAACCCAAAAAAAATTCAAGCCCTTCTAGGTATGGAGTCTCCAAAATCAATTAGAGAAGTTCAAAGGTTAACGGGAAGAATTGCGGCCTTAAACTGATTTTTTCACAAGCGACAGATAAATGTCTACCATTTTTCAAGACTCTCAAAGGGGGGAAAGAAATGGTATAGATAGAGGAATTCAAGAAATTTTTTAAGGAGTTGAAGAGATATCTAGGAAGTCCTCCAATTCTCTCTAAACCAATATTGGGAGAAGATCTTTACTTATACCTGGTCGTTTCAGACTCGGTAGTCGGTTCAATATTGATAAGAGAGGAGAGTAATGTACAAAATCTAGTTTATTAAATGGGTTATGCTCTGTTAGATGCCGAGACAATGTATCTAGCTATAGAAAAAATGGCTTTAGCACTAGTAGAATACGCCAAGATACTAAGGCCTTATTTTCAGGCTCACACCATAGTAGTGTTCACAAATCAGCTGCTGAGGCAGATAATACAATGACCAAAGAGGTCAGAAAGGTTAGTTCAGTGGGCTATAGAGTTGGGAGAGTATGATATTAGGTGCATACCTAGAAAAGCAATTAAAAGGCAAGTAGCCGCGACTTTATACCTGAATTTACTGGTAACCAGTTCAAGGAGACTAGGATTAGTGAAGTAATAATATCAACGTGGAGACTATATGTAGATGGATCGTCAAACCAATAAGGGAGTGGACCAAGATTGATTTTAGTCGCCCCAAAGCATACAGAAATAAGCTTTGCCTTCAAGTTTTGGGTTCAAGGCCTCCAACAATATGGCAGAGTATGAGGCCTTACTTACTAGTCTCAGGTTACCAAAAGAAATGGGGGTAAAGAAGCTGGAAATTTTTAGTGATTCATAATTAATTATGAATCGGGTTATATCCAAGTACCAAGAAAATTAAAGTAAAATGTTAGCAAATCTACAAAAAGTCAAATAACAATTAATGAATTTTATAGAATACACTATCACTCAGGTTTTAATGAAGGAAAACAACAAAGCTGATGCTCTTGTAAGGTTAGCTTCAGCCACAAATGCATACTTAAACAGATTAATCTTTATTGAGTTCTTGTAAAATCTGAGTATTAATCAAGAGGAGAGCAAGGAGATTAATCGTGTGATTACAATTGGGAGATGGATAGATCATATCATTAGTTACCTAAAAGACAAAAAATTACCTGATAATAGGGATGAATGAAGAAATATCAGGTTAAGGTTAGCACGGTACATGATTTTGAGAGATGTTCTATACAAGAGAGGATATTCACTACCTTACTTAAGGTGACTAACATATGAAAAAGCAAACTACGTGATGAGAGAAATCCATGAAGGTATTTGTGGTAACCATTCGCATGCAAGGTCGTTGGCCCACAAAGCCATTCACTAAGGATACTTTTGGCCTACTATAAAAGAAAACACTCAGAAATTTGTGCAATGGTGTGACAAGTGTCAAAGATTTTCCAACATACCATGTCAACCCCCAGAACAGCTCACTTCAATTTCTAGTCCATGGTCATTCACTCAGTGAGGGGTAGACATCATCGGTCTAATGCCTACTGGCAAAGAGCAAACAAAATTCACAGTCGTAGTTGTGGACTATTTCACAAAGTGGGTAAAAGCAGAACCCTTAGCACAAATCACATAGTAAAAAACTACTAGGTTCATATGGAAGTCTATCATATGTCGATTTGGCATTCCCCTGGCCATTGTGATGGATAACAGGAAATAGTTTGATAATCCCTATTTTAGGGAGTTATCTGAAGGTCTTGGGATTAAAAACTTTTTCTTTTCACCGGCTTATCCTCAAGCAAATGGACAGGTCGAAGCTGTCAACAAATAAGTAAGCATCACTTAAAGACCAAGTTGGAAAAGCATAGGGCGTGGGCAAATGAATTACCATTCGGATTGTAGACTTACAGCACCACACACACCACGGCAATAAGTGAAACCCCATAATCTCTTGCATTTGGGATAGAACCAGTGGTTCTTGTAGAGATTGACATGCCCTCCTATAAGGTACAATATTTTCGACCCAAGCAAAACTTGGAACAACTAAACCTCAACCTAGACTTGGTGGAAGAAAAAAGGAAGTAAATTTAACTTAAATCAGCAACACATAAACAAAGGGCAGCTCGGTACTTTAATTCAAATGTGAAGCCAAAAAGCTTCCAGGTTGATGATCTAGTTCTCATAAAGATATTTCAGAGCACAAATGAGCAAAATATTAGTGTAGTATGACCAAATTAGAAAGGCCCCTATAGAGTGGTAAAAATTGTCAGGCCTGGGACTTATAGGCTCAGAGACATGAATGGAGTTGTGCTTCCACATCCTTGGAATGTAGAACATTTGAGGATTTATTATCAATAATGAAGGATCATTTGTCGGTTTTCTTTTTTTAAAGTTTAAGTAGTTAATAAGGCTTTTTTAAGCCATCATAGAAATTCTTTTTTTTAAGATAATAGAGAGTTATTACTAGTTTCTATTTGTGATAGTTTAATAACAAAGCAGATCATAAGCTTAGTCTAGAATTTTATATTATTGTTTCAAATTTTCTTTTATTTGAAAGAGGGCAACTGTTGTGCACAACGTACAAAAAAATCAACAAAATGTGCTTGAAAATGAGAAAAGACATCCCCCCCCTGAGAGCATAAAGCATGCTCCTATGAATAGAAACAACAACCATGTTCCCTAGGAGGCAGAAATCATAGTTCTAAGAGAATGAGCAGTATAAGTATCTCTTGCCTCTTAAGAAAAAGGAAAAGCAAGAAAAGTAAAAAGAACTTTTAGGGGCAGAAATCATGCCCTCAAAAGTAAGGAGCAGTAGCCATGTTCCCCAAAAATTATACTCCCATGGGAGCAATAGGAAGAATTAACAAACTTCTTAGGGAAAAAAAAAGCAAAGAAAGTAAAAATGTTTCTGTTACTCTTTTAAAAATCCACAAAAGCATGTAAGGGCAAAGAACAATAGGACATTAAATGCAAATACATTAATAAAGATAATCAGAACAGGCTCGGTTTACAAATTTATTATTAGAACACACTCATTAGAAGATCAAGAGAAAATAAAAAAAGACAACCAAGAACTAAGGAGATAATAGAAGAGGTAGCATCTGTGATGTAATTGATAATAAGCATCATCATTAGTCTTCTAGAAAGCGGTAGTCCAATTAAGGGTCGCCAATACCTTTGAGAAATTCTTCATCAAGGATATTTTCAAAGTCTGTAGAAGCTTTGAACTCTTCGACTGTTGATGCCTTCATACTTGGAATTTGGAGGTTCAATTGGTCAAGGGAGTTGGACAGCTCTTGAACTTGGGACTAGGCCTGAGCTAATTCTTCCTTTGCAGCATTGAGCTCCAACTTCAATTAAGCCACAAGAACTTTCTCTTCACTAAGATGCTTCTCCAACTCATTAATCCTTTTTTTAAATTTTGGCCCGATTTAAGCAAAGCATTGTTCTCTAGCATCAAAGACTTTTTTTTTCTTCGATATTTCAACAGCACAACCAAGTTGTAGGAAGATGAACACAGTTAGGATCCAACTTCATGTCATTAATGGTAACACAAAAGTAATTTTTGTTACTACCTGATAAATGTTAGCAAGCATGGCTTCAATAGGATCAAAGCTCTCCATTTACCTCACATTATCAGCATAAATAAATTGAAGCCAAGATTGAGCAAATGAGCTTAGATATACTTAAGAAGGATCTTCCCAGGTGAAGTTTTGCAAACTATCAAACAAGGGTGCAGTTCCTTGGCTTGGGCCTCTTGAAAGAGATGTAGACATAGGAGCATGGTGGAAACAAATGCAGAGCTAGAGCCTGCATAATATGAACCCTCATGAGTGAAAGTTGGAAATAAAATTTCTTACTGTAATCCTGAAGCAGTTGCAGATGTTTGTGCAGCCCTTCAACAACTGTATTAGTGGAAGCGGATGCAGAATAAAATCCAGCAGGTTGAGAAAACAAAGTTTCATGAGTGTGAGATAAAAACAAATTTTTTGGCTGCAACCCTAGTGCAATTTGAGGAGTCTGGTGCAACTTTTGAGCAATTGAAATTTCTTGAGAAGATGATCCCACAGGCTGAAAGACCAATTTATCCCTATGTTTCCTGCTAATTTTTTAATATGGGTTTTGTCTATCTTCTTCTCTTTTTTCTTTATACAGCATCATCCCTAGCGGCCATCACTAACAGAAGATGAAAAAGAAAAGAAAAACAAAATATTACAACCTTCCAATAGCATAAAAATTATTATGCTTAAATAAAACTCACTCGGTGATGGAATATTTGTGGAGGTAGAAGGGGTAAAGCCAAAGGCGGTTAAAAAGCCTAATTGAGAAAGATATTTCAAAGACTGCAAGTTTATAGGGTTTTTAAAAACTTCATCGATTTAATGTTGTTCAACAGGATCAATAGAGGTGCAGCCCCACGACACTATAAAAAAAAGACAAAAGAAAAAAATGATTACACTAATGAAGAAAAAACACATCCTATAGCAATTCTTTTAAGGTTATCTGGAGTAGAAAATGGGTTTAAACCTAATATTCGGGACCCATATCAGGAGAATTTCCTAGCTTCCACTCCCCAAGGGCAAAAAGCCAATAATCTTTCCAAGAACCATCATGAGATTTGCCCTAGGCGATTAAAGTTGAAGATTTAACCCAACCACGAGCATAATACTAGCCCTTAAGGGGGGAGTCTTTATCACCTAAAAGACTCATTAGTTGGAAAACACTTCAATTTCCACAAGATGTACATGCTAATCATAGCACACCAGACATTGGGGAAAGCTGTGCTGGTGCACAGTTCAGGTAGATCAGCATATATCTCAAGAAAGGGTGCAACGGCAACCTAACACCATAACAAAAAAAATACGGATAAAAGGCAACGGCCTCAGAAGGGGGTTGGCTAGTAAACTCACCAATTTGAGGTTTCCTAAGCTCGGTTGAACTTGGAATTTCATACTTGACTCTAAGAGATGGAATGGATTTCTCAGAAATTGCATTCCCCACCCAATTAATAGACCAATCGGGTTGGAAGTTAGGTTGGCTATCAGGGTTGGAAGTTACGATAAAAGGTATTTAATCAGAGGATATGTGATAGTAATCATCATCATCTTCATAATACTCATTATAAAGACAGCTAGAGTTATTTTCAGAATCAGAAGACATTGAAATTGTTAAAAACAGAAAGAAGAGAAGAGGAAAGACACTCACCGAGTAAAATGAAAACCAAAGGTTTGAACCTCCATGAGGTGAGAAAATGTGCAAAGGATGGTTTATATAGAAATAAGAAGAGAGAGAAATAACTTGAGCTCTTATGCTTCAGATGAAACCAAAAGCTAAGAGCTAGGGAGCAATTGTTGTAAAAAATATAAAATAGTCAATAAAGCACAAAGTGGTGTCCCAAAGTTATACCTCCAAGAATGGGGCCTCAGAAAATGTGCTCCCCCGAGATTGGAGATCAGGAATTCTACCCCCAAGAATAAGGAGTAGGAACTATTCCCTACAAGTTATGCTCCCCCAAGAATTGGGAGTGAGAATAATTCCCATCGATGGGCCCTAGAAATTATGCTCCCCCGAGAATGGGGAGCAGGAATCAAGCTTCCCTAGGAACGCGGAGTAGGAATTAAGCTCCTAGGAATATGAGCAGTAGAACCATGCTCCCCAAGAATGGGGCGCAAGAATTAGACTCCCAGGAATGGGAGCGACAGAACTATATTCTAACATGAATAAGGAAGCATGAAATAGACTTCCCAGGAATTGAGAGTAAGAATTAAATAGGAAGCAGTGGGGAGCAAGAGCAAAGGATGTAGAAGTCATGGATCCGGCCCTTGACTCGGTTCTACATAATAGACTGCACAAGAAAAGTCAAGTCCAAATAGAGGAGCTATTGTTAAAGGACGATAGAAGGACATTGCTTGCCCCATAAGCAAATTAAATAGAGTCTGATATAGATACAATATATGAAAAGATAGAAATATTTTGTAATTAAAATCATAGAGGATAGAGAATAGTTAGATAGAGTTCAAGTTAGAAAAGGACTTTATCTATAGAATGTTATAAAAGTAGAGGTCTTTCATAGTGTAAGGCATAAAAAAATAGCAAAAAGAAAGGGAGTTGCTCGTGGCCATAGGCCAAAGGCCGAACCACATTAATTCTCTATGTCTTTTTGTTATATCGCCCCATATAAATTAATTCTCTAAGTTGACCAGAAATCTGCGTGGACGGGTAGGAATATTGTTGATGGAAGAAAAAATCCGCTTTTAAAATATGATGATTTCAATTAAAATTATTTTATTAGGCTTGAGTTTATGACAAGTAGAAATTAAAAAAAAATGGAGGATAAAGTTCTTGAGTACTAAACTATTATTTTGGAATAAAGAAAGTAGAGGAATAGAGTTCAGTTTCCATTTAGATGAATATATTAATATTAAAATAAAAAAATTAATTACATATAATTTAAGAATTATGGGACATGTTCATTAATAATATTATTGAAAACATTTAATTTAGGCACATAAACGTTCATTTTGGTCATACTTTGTTATTATTGACAAATTAATATATTTTTGTCACGTATTCTTTTCTATTTACATGTTCAAATAATTTATTATATATTAAAGAGATATTGTGTTATAAAAAAATTTGTTAAATCATGTTAATTTTTCATGCATTTTAGAATTTTCACATGAGATTACATCACTGCACATACAATGTCACTCATTCTAATAGCAAAATTAGGTCAATGGATTTGTGTAGAAACTTTTGAAACAATTTAGGCATACATTTTAACATTTAGAAACCCTTGTCATTTTTTATTTTAAAGCAAACAACAGGGGTGGCAAGGTTAGTAACCATACAAACATATCTAAAGGTTATGCAACTATTTGGTTTAGTCTAATGGGGACGGGGCCTTGGGGAATTTCCCTATTTGGGGAGAGTATGGGGGTAATTTTATACATAATTTCTTATTTAGGGAATGGACGAGGATGATTTTTTACTCAATTACTTATTTGGAGAAGGGACGAGGATGATGTGGAATCTCCATCTCCTTCCCATTTCCTCATTTCCCTATTTTTGTTTTTATTTTTTATTTTTTTAGAATTATTAGTCAATAAATAATAAATTTTAAATTGTAAAATATTAAATATTGGAGTAAATAACAAATATCAAATATTTATACAAATAATATAAATATTAGTTAATATAAAATATTTAATATAATTTAGACTTAACTACAACCAAAAGTACACTATCATATAAGCTCATAACTCACAAATCAAACTCTAAATCACTTTCTCACAGTCTTGCTCATCATTTCCAAATTATTCGTTCAATAGTAAGCACTCAACTCGTCTTCATCTCATCATAGCCTAGTAGCACGTTGTGTTGTCAGTGGCCGAGCAGCCTAATTCATCGTAACGTCAACTAACAGCCACACATTCGGCTTTGTTGCGCCATAGTCAGTGATCAACAGATATCATTACTCATGGACAATAATCACGCCAATATTGTATAAAAATCACATTATTTGAATTTTATTTTGAAAATAATTATTTAAATATTATATATACCATAAGTTTGGAGTAGAATGAAATATAAGACTCATTCATGATCATTTTTATTTTATTTTATATATTTTTAGGTTAATATGATTAAATCAAGTTTGAAAACTAAAAAAATATCAATTTTTCGGAAATCAGAGACCTTCAGAAATCCCCTGTTATTATTCGAGGAGAGGACGGAGATCTCCTCAAACAATTCTGACGGGGACAAGAAAGGAATGAGGATATGTGCAAAACATCAGAAATGGGTACGAGAATGTTGGTCCTCTCCCCTCCCTTACCTTCCCCATTGCCATCCCCACCAACATCCGCCTTTGCGGCCCACGTCCACACCGAGGCCAGAAACCAACTTGTCATTGGACTCCATGCTAGTGCGCGACACACATTCTCACACTTGAAGGTGTTTGGTTATGCTCGGAAGTCGTAAACAAACTTTTTATTTTGATTTTGATTGTGAACGAGCCTTGGAAGCTGAACCAAAATTGAACATAAAGCAATCAGAATTTGCGTGTATCAAGGTATAAAGTAGCTGTTATCTTCCATCTTCTAAAGTGACAGTGAGCTCATTATGAGAGAATGTTTCTTGTTTACTCAACGAAGAAGCCCTACTAGAAGTAGAAGTGCATCGACGGACCACAAAGGCCGGCTGTTTAGGCGTTGGCAGAGTTGCGGTCTCACTTCCAAGCATGAATACGACATTTGACATTGTGGGGCGCTCACTGGGATCTTCTTGTACGCATAACAGACCAACAATTACGCACTTCACTACATTCTCTACATCGCAATTTTCGCTTATGCTCTGCTCCACTAGATTCATCGCCTTGTCTTCTTTCCACAATTGCCATGCCTGCAAACAAACAAACAAACAAATATTGTCAATTAGTTATAAGCCTATGTGGATGTGATAAAGATAGATAAGAGATACTCGTGTGACTTGTCCGTGGAGTGGATTATTGATTATAATATAATATTATGAATATGAAAATTGCAACACACTCACGTAGCCTAAAAGACTCAAATTCTGTTCTGGCTGATAAAATCCCGTATTCCTTTTGCCACTGATGATCTCAAGTACAACAACACCAAAGCTGAAGACATCAGACTTGAATGAGAATAGCCCATCTAATGCATATTCAGGAGACATATACCCACTGCATTAATAGTAATACCTACCAATTAGTATATTCTGCCTCATTAATACTTGTTTTAAAGAATGTAAAGTTATATATACGTATCACTTACTAAGTTCCAACTACTCTCTTTGTGTTAACAGCAGTTTCTTTGCCTCCGAAAATTCTAGCCAACCCAAAGTCTGAAATTTTTGGATTCATATCCTCGTCTAATAGAATGTTGCTCGTTTTTAAATCTCTATGAATAATCCTCAGCCTAGAATCTTGATGAAGATATAGAAGCCCTCGAGCAATTCCCAATATGATGTTGTAACGCAGCTCCCAGTCCAATAGCATGCTTAGTTTTTTATCTAATGAAAGGTTTCATTAACTTTGAATTAGTATTAAACAACTATATGAAGGAAATATATATGCATAGGTATAGGTAAAGGCTAACCAAATATGAAGGAGTCCAAGCTTTTGTTAGGCATGTATTCGTAGAGTAACATCTTCTCATCTCCGCTAACACAATAGCCCAGAAGTCTCACAAGATTTCGGTGTTGAAGTTTGGCAATCAACACCACCTCATTTTTAAATTCCTCTAAGCCTTGTCCGGAGCAACTGGAGAGTCTCTTTACTGCAATTTCTTGTCCTCCTGGGAATTTAGCCTGATAGTACAATCCCACATTAGACAATACTAAATTGTAAATTAGTTGACAAAAAACTTCAATAATGGGTGTTATTACCTTGTAAACAGCCCCAAACCCTCCTTGTCCTAGCCTGTTTGTGTTTGAGAAGTAATCTGTAGCAGCTAGTATGCTCTCGAAATCAAAAAATGGTACATCTATGCCTTTTGCATTGTCTTCTTGGAACCGTCCTGAGTCGATCAAGTCTTTGACACGTCTCTCACTGTCACACAAGTGAAGTGCCAGATTTCTCTGAATGTCTCCCCTGTTTCCTGGATTCAAAAGTCTCTTTGTAACAAGCTAGCTATTTCTGTTTTAGGGAATGCTGATTCAGTGATTAATAGTTACCTTGTCCCTCGGCATTTCTTCTTCTTCTTTGCACATACATGTAAAGAATGGTGCTCGCAAGGCTAACTAAAACGATTATGCTTATAAAAGTTATTGGAATTGTCAGAGACAAAGGCATTTTTCCTCTTGAAACCCCATACCTGTGCTTCCTGTCACCACCTACAAGAGTAAAAAAAATATTCCCATTCATACAAACAAAGTGCATAAATATTTCCAAATGTTTGAGTTTTTCCATGGCAGTAAATTCCATATTGCATTCAGTCAAACTTCATACCTCATCCTCTCATAAGTTTATTGATTTTTAGAGTCCATGAGAAATATAATTCTATGTGTAATCCCTATATATAATTACAATCTACAATCAATTTCATGGCAATAATTATTCCATATTCTTTTTCCTCTCTGAGCATGAAAAGCAGAACACCGTGTGCTTTAGATAAATAGTGGTCTCACCTTTACTACAACTTAAACTTGCGCTATCCCATTGAAAGTTTCTATCACAAAGGCACCTTTTCTTCCCATCTCTTGTTTCATTGCATGAAGAATTTGGCCATCCCTTGCAATCTGCAGATGACGAGCAAGTCGGCTCTGGTGATGGTTCCCATAATATCTCCACTTCATTAGTACCTGCAAGTGGATCTGCATTGCACCAGCCAGTGACATGAAAAGGTGATGACTGCTCAAGATGCAAAAACTTGGCTCTTGAATTGCCTCCTTCACAATTCTCTCCAACTTTGGTTTGGATGACAAATTTTTGAGTTTCTGGATTGATTCTTGTGACTTTGAATGTGCCACCAGGTGCCTGAAAGCTAACCTGGCCTGTAGAGATGTTGCAGTGGAAGTTAACGTAAGCAGCATCACCACATTTTGGACCAGTGCTAAGGGGATAAGGAATCAGGTTTGTGCCACAGATCTCACAAGTTCTTGGCGTTAGTTCTGCAAAAGGTGAACAATAGTTAAAACGTAAATGGGTAACTCTGCTACTATTAGGCCTTCATGTTGTGTTCTTCACATTGGAAGTTGAGTAGGCCTTCATGTTGTGGTCTTCACATTAGAGATGTTGATTTTTAACATAAATTATTTAGAGTAATCCTGTGTCAGCCTGAAATGACATTTCCTACTAATGTGAACCATCATAATAGTTTTTAATCTAAAATCAATTGTAACTTTCATTTCATTAATATCTTTAAAAAATAATAATAATAAAGGTTTCAGGACTAGATTAGTTAGATAAATTAGCCACCACACTTCGCTGGAAAAAATTAGGGGTGTTCGTGGATCGGATTTTGTGGATTGGATATCAATTTATATTTGATCCATAATTTTACAGATTATAAATTTTCAATCCAATCCAATCCACGGATTGATGAAATTCAACCATATGTCGATGGATCGGATTCGAACTTGACTCAATTCATATTCAATCCACCATTTTGCTGATTGATTTGTGAATTAAAAATTTTTAATTTTGTCTAATCTACGAAGTAATTAAATTTAAAAAATCTAATATTAAAATAATTTTACTACCGATTAAAGTCAAAACTGAATAAGATTTAAATAAATTAGTTTAGATAAAGGTAGGATAATACATCCAAAGTTTCAAAATATAACACTCTGAAAAGAAAAAAGTCTCATTTGTTTATAACAATACATGAAAATTAACTAAAATTGTGAATTTAAATATATACAAAAATTGAAACCTGAGAGCTTGGATGTAACAGAAGAAATTAAGAAACTTGAAGAGATTGAAAAGCTCGGAAAGAAAGTAAGAAAGTAAGAAATTAAGCTTAATCACCTCAAGTGGTAAAGTAAAACAGTGATAGTTTATGTGTGCAGTGGGGTAGAGGTTTGATGTTATGTGCTAAAGTGTTCAGTTTAGCTTAGGGTTTTTTGTTTTGTTTTAGAATTTTTAATGTTGAGGAAGCTATATTTGCTTATTTAATTATTTAATTATTTTTTATTTTATATTATTATCGAATAAGATATAATATAGTATTAATGTAACTATATTTTAATTTATTTATTTATTAGTAAGTAGCAATACTGCATTTATAAGTTTTATATTTTTAATAAAATGAATTTTTTTTGGATTTATGGATTTTTGCGGATTTACATAAGTAAATCTATATCCAATCCATCAACTGCGGATTTTTAAATTTTTAATTTAATCAAATCTACTAATCCACAGATCGAATGTTTGCAGATTAGACGGATTGAGCGAATCAAATAGGGTTCTAAACATCCCCAGGAAAAATGTCTTCTAATTCTGCAGATTCTTAGAGGCTACGGAGACTCAAATTATGGTGATTTGGACGGGGCTTAAGCTAATCAAACTGGAACAATACTGGTGATTTTAAATTTGGGGGGAGCAGCATCCTCAAAATTGTATTGTAAGGGGTGTTTAAGCCCATCCCCATTCTGAAGGCATCATCTAACTAAGCAAGTGGAGCAGTAAATGTGAGTCCTAAACTTCAGAACTACCAAGAAGTAACCCTAGCAACTAAGCTATTTTGTTTTCTCTTGCAATTCAAATAGCCATGAGTTTAAACATTGTCCAAATAACGTAAAATTCATACCTACATCTTGGCCTGCCACACGAACATAGAGGCTACCACCACCCTCATATTCTTCCTGGAGATTATTGAGATCCAGAGACCAAATCCAGCAAGCATTGCCATCAGTAACACCCCGTTGTGTGATTTTAGCTTCTTCATAGGAATAAGCTTTGCACTGGCAGTTATTGAGGCACTCTAATTTGCATTCCATTTCATTCTTAGCCTTAAATTGAGAATCAGGGTTCCCTACATTCATCATTCGTAAACTCAAGAATGTATCACTCTCAGCAGTTTTGGAACATATTTTTGACTTTCTGGAGCATCCACCAATAAAGTCTCCATTATTCCAGTTCTCTGGCAAGCTAGGATCAAACCCAGGCAAACACTTGCACAACACCTTGTTATTACTATTACAGATGCCAAAATTTCCACAAGCATTATAGACACTGCAGCTGTCTCTCGGCTGTGCCCAAATTAAAGACCAATCCTTCTCATTTTTCCACTTAAAATAGAGAATCTGGCCAGTAAAACTCATTATCATCCTTGTATCACTGTATAATGCTGAAGTGAGGTAAGGCACAGTGATATTTTGGATACTTGAGGTGAAATTTGATAGCAAGTAAGACAATGCTGAAGGCATCTCATCAGAACCTATGAATTTACCAGAAACTCCACTCTTCCAGTACCTCATTGATCTTTTCCAAATGACGAACTGGCTATCTCCTTCTTGATCCAGCTGAAAAGTGAAGTTCCCAGGGGATGGATCATCGTAACTTGTCCATGAAGTCAATATTATATTTTCATCCATTTTCATGCCTGGAAGAAATGTATCAGTTGGATTACCAAAACTCTGCCATAGGATCCTCCCCAAGTGATTCTCTTCATCTTCATCACTGATGACAAGATTCCCACTGTCCATAATTTTTGCTGTTCTGTTCATAGAAGGCGATCCTTCAAGATTTGTCGACCAGTAAGTTCTCCCATTTTCATCGAACACTTTAAGGTTGCCATCTCCTCCAATGGAAAGAACTCCACTATCATCTACAACTGGACTGTCCCGATTGGCAACCCATACAATTATTTGTGGATTAGACCGGTAATACCATATTCCTACATATCTTCTGTGAGCAGCGCTGCCGTTAGGAGTGAAGAATCCTAGTTCAAATTTGTTGCCACTTGAAACAAGAGTGACTCCTTGACTGTCACTAATCAAATTGTCTAACATTGTTATAGTGTCTCTAGCTGAGGCATATTGAAAAGGAGTGGAAATCAAGAATGCATGCAAAAAGAAGACTGATATCATGTGTTCTATGTACCATCTAATGATGAAAGGGTTTGTGATCTTTCCTCTTTTTCCTGTCATGGTGAAAGGATGTAAAATAGATTTTAGAAATTCTTTTTCTTAACTAGAGGACTTGCACTAGTAACCAATCATCAACTTTTTTAATTACTGGTGGGTTTTTCATTATCGACAATGTCCCCACATGGAGATCGGTGGTGACAAAGTCAACAAGTTACAGTAAGTTGTGTTGATCGGAGTGGAAATGTTCGCATAATTGAATAATTGTCTAAAGTTTATAACGACAGCCTTGTCTCATCTAAGAATAAAGTTCTCCTGTGGATTGGAAATATAAAACAAGGGGGAAAAGGTTAGACAGCGTTTCCTTTTGTAAAGTGGCGTAACCAGAATTCAAACCGAGCAGCCACTAATTTATTTTTTTTTAATAGAATTTGATTTTTCACAAATGTTTTTAAATAATTTTAGATTTATCATATTCATTTAAAGTGATTCTAATGATGATAATTTAATTTTAAATCTACGGTTTTACTTATTATTCAAAGTTGGTGGAGAGTGAGGACAAATTTTATTAGGAACAAATAAAATTTTTGGTTGAATATTAAAAAATATTTTCTAAAACAGTGCAACTGCCCTACTTATCTCTATGCAGCTCTCTGCATGCATGTCCAAAGGACATTAGCTAAGGAACTGAGTGAGGACAAACCTCATACACGATCCGTCCATGTAAGAAATTTTCAAACGAGGTGAGCAATATAATCCATTAAGTTATTCGATTTGGTCCAAGTGGAATTGATGTTTTGTTTTTTCTTTTTTTTTTTGGTGTGGGGGAGGGGGGGGGGGGGGGTTTGTGGGGGGCGGTGGAGGACGGACATGAATTGAGAGTGATAAAGTATAGTTATTACTTTGGTGTCTTAACCACATTTGTTAATGGGACACGGGTCGGGAGCTTCAGCTTAGTATTACGTGTGATGTGTGTGGTCTAGTTGTAGTGGAGTTAAAAAATCATCTATGGGTTAGAATCTCAGTTAAGTGGCTTAAAAATAAAGCTTTTAGGATTGACTGGCAAATTGCTAGGCGAAGTTGAATTATTGGTACAGCAAGCTGGCTAGTAATTAAGGTCAAGGTCTTTGAAATTTTTCTTAATCATCTTTTTCATAACTGGTCCCCTGTCTCCTAGTCTTTTCTCCCTCTTCTAGAATGAAAAGATCGTAGACATGACTACACTACTCTGGCAAATATTTTAAAAAAAAAAGAAATCATCTCTTCCTCACGAATTATATAATTTAATGATAATGACCCGTGAAGACTGTGTTGACTGCTGTAATCATCAGCTTCAAAGCATTTGTAAATAACAAACGGCTGTAGTAGGAGGCTAGTGTAATTACATTGCCTTCAGACTTCACTCGTTGTTTGTCATTGAATGACTGGAGGTTCAATTCATTACATTTGTGATCCAAAGCTTTGCATAAACATTGAAAATCATGATTCCCTAATAACACAGGATACACTGCAGGCACCTTCCTATATGAGAACCAAAGTTTGATGATGTACAGTAAGCTGATTGTGCAGGACTAACAAAAGGAGGACAAACTTATAAAGAATTCTGCCCCATTATCTACCTTCTAAACTGTGTGTTAGTTCGTTGTTTGATTCTGGCTTCTTAGAAGTAGATGCTGAGCTAGAAGATCCTCTCCTGACGACAAAGGCTGGTCGTTTAGGGGATGCAAGGTTCACAGCTTCACTGCCAAGCATGATAACAACATCAGACATGGTGGGACGATCATTTGGATCTTCCTGCACCCATAAGAGCCCAACATTTATGCACTTTAACATTTCATTTGCTTTTGAGATGGCACCTGGTTTCTGATCCATCATGTCTAGTGCCTTGCCTTCTTGCCACAATTTCCACGCCTGCAAGTTTAAATTAATTAGAAATTGATAACAAGTTTTAAATGGCCAAAACAATACGAAAATTTCTTCTCTACTTGCGTAACCTAGAAGGCTCAAAGCCAGTTCTGAATTATAAAATCCAGTGTTTCTTTTTCCCCTTATAATCTCAAGCACAACTATGCCAAAGCTGAAAACATCTGACTTGACTGAGAAAAATCCATCTAATGCATACTCCGGAGACATATAGCCACTCCATTACAATAGACATTGTGATTTTTCACTTATATTACTTCGTCAATTTTCATAATTTATTGCATCAGGAAACTGAAATTTGTGTATATGGTAAAATTATAAGTTACTAAGTTCCAACCACTCGATTTGTGGTTCCATCAGTTTGTTTGCCTTCAAAAATCCTTGTCAAGCCGAAGTCAGAAATTTTGGGATTCATCTCGTGATCCAGCAGTATATTACTCGTTTTGAAATCTCAATGAATAATTCTCAATTTAGAATCTTGGCGAAGATAAAGAAGCCCTCTAGCAACTCCAAGAATGATTTTGAAGAGCATCTCCATGTCCAACAACACACTTAGCGTAGGATCTGAAAAGGTTTTCATTTCATGTACAAAAGCCTTAATGTTAGTAACTACGAGTGCTAGTTTCTATCTATCAAAATACACTATATTGTCGTGTTGACTTGAAGACAATTAGGACATGGGTTAAGGACTAACCAAATATGAAAAAGTCCAAGCTTTTATTGGGCATATATTCAGACAATAAAATCTTTTCGTGCCCTTATATGCAGAAGCCCAAAAGTCTAACAAGACTGCGATGCTGAAGCCTAGCAATCAGCAAATGCTCATTCTTAAAACTCCTCCAAACCCTGTCCTGAAGCACTTGAGAGCCTCTTTACAGCAATTTGTTGACCTTCAGGAAACATACACTGGGATCACAATTATTACAAGCATAATTGTACTGATGCTGGAATCTTGCTGCAATGAATGCTAGTGTGTCTTGAGAGTATTACCCTGTAAACAGGCCCCGGGGTTTATTTGCTTCTGAGAAATTATCTGTAGCAGCTAATATGCTTTCAAAATCAATGAAAGGTAATTCTATGCCTTTCTTGTCTTCTTCTTTGAACTGGTGTGAGTCTACCATTTCTTTGACATGCCTCGCACTCTCGTAGAAGCGAGCTGCCATATTTGGTTGATTGATCGATCTGCCTTTTGGATTCAAAATATCATTTGTATAATCATAGTCTCATCTAATCTAAATCGAAGAACAGCTAACATTGTTTAGTTCTGGTTTGTTGTTTTAGTAGAATAATGTGCATAATGAATGGATTCTTTTACGTCGAGTGTAAAAATAAATAATGATGCAAGACAGAATGATCCCACTAGCAATAGTCACTCCAAAAATCAGAGTCCATTGCTGCTTCTTTCTTCCATTAAAGGCATCAACTTGCTGAGTGGAATCTCCTCCTGGCCTATTTTCAGCTCTATCTGCAAGAATAATACTAGTCTAAGAATAGATATATAGAAACAGAGAGCATGACACAATTTCAAATGCCCGAGTCTAATCATGTATGGGAAATAGAATGAAACCTTTTTTATTATGTTTACAATCAAAATCCATATGCTGATATAACAATTATCATACCAGGCCATCCATTGCTTGGAAAGCCAATTCTTCCTTTCTCTACAGGACATTTTTGCCAGTGGCACATATATCGTGTCCTTTTAATGAGTAATTTCCATTCTTACGTTGAGTACACTTTAAAGCATTGCCATACCACCAAAAAGTTTCATTGCAGAGGCACCTCGTCTCTCCATTATCCGTTAATTTGCAAGTCGAATGTGGCCAATCTTCACAGTCTCTTGGTGAAGTACGTGTTGGCTCGGGTGGAGGATTCCAACCAATCTTTACTTCATATGCATTCTTATATGAAAAATAAAAAGTAGAATTTCCCAGATTTGCAAGGGCAATAAATAAAATGGCAACGATTGGTTGAGATGAAATGTTCCGTTTGGATTCCTTCTGTAATTATCTGCACCTTTTAATTGGATACTGAAATTTCTTGAATCTGGAAAGATTCCAGTGACAGGGTAGGTGCCAATGGGTGCCATGAAGTTAATTTGTCCTGTGGATATGTTACAGAGAAAGCTGTAAGTACCTGGGGTCACCACAATCTGCCTTAGTACTTAGAGGGTATGGTATCAGATTTGTACCACAAGTCTCGTAATTTCTTTTTGTTAGCTCTGCAAAAGGTTCCGAATTTAGAGAGTTATAGAACCTACCCGATGTGCTTTATACGATATTTTTTCAGGCTATTGCTACAGCTTGCTAAGTTCTGGTTCATAAAGTAAGAGACAAATCAGGCCCTAAGAATGAATAAATATTATAATTGTTATGGATCGGAAATCTGCTACCAATCAAGGGGATTTAGCACTTAATTGTCGCATATCAATGTTAACTAGCCATTTTCTATAACATATAATAGTTCTATCTAATCAGATTGTGTCTCTGTTTGCAATTGAGATTGAGCTGAGCTAGGTTAGCTAAATACCATCGTTTTTCCCAAATGCGAGAGAGAGTTTTACCATGGTCAGAAGCTGCCACACGGACACAGAGGTCACGGCTACCATTGGAAAAGCCTTGCTGAAGGTCGTTGAGTTCCTCTGTCCAAATCCAGCACGTGCCGCCATCACTCGGATTATCCTTTCGTGTCTTGTCTGATTCTTCGTATGAATATGTCTTTTCTTCTCCATTCGTTTTTTGTGATTTCGTAATTAGGGCTGCCCAATACTTTTACGTCACTGTTCTCTCTTCTCTCTATCGTCTTTTTTTCTCCACTTGCTTTTTTTGCCTTCCGATCGTCCAACCAAAAATTGAAATTCAAGCCTCAAATATAATATTAGGTCACTGTTCTTTCTTCTTTCTCGTCTTTTTTTTATCCACTTGTATTTTGAGATTTCCTAATTAGTGCTGCCCATTACTTTTTAAAGCCAAATTTCATGACAATTTTCACATAATCCTAACTTATTTCTTTTAATTATTTAAATGCCCAAATTAATAAAACTTGGGCTTGGCCACCAAATGAGATGGACCCAACAGCAATTGCCTCCACTGTGTCGTTTTTCTCTGGATCGTTGTCTCATTTAATTCACAGGACTCCCATCTTGCAAACTTTATTAACCCTATTAATTTATTTTAGCAGCTTTCTACATTTTGGATATGTCTACTTGCTTAGTTTGTTTTTCCACCATCCAGTGGATGTTTTAATATATATATTATGGATTTTTATATCATAATTATAAAACTTTTAATTTTTCTTATTTTATATGAATAAGAGAGACCTTTAATGTTAATAGCCTGAAATCACATCTAAGCTGCAAGTCTAAGTCTTGAGTTGTATCCGTGAATTTAAAAAAGATAAAAAATGGGGGCACCAACAACGTAGCTGGACCATCAATTTTGACCTGTTTACCCAAAAATAAAAGTTTGATTCTTTTTCAAATTTTCACCAAGATTTGTTTCGAAGAACTTCTCTCTAAGTTCCAACTTCCTTCATTGAAAAAATGTTGCATTCGAAAATAAACATACGAGAAAACGTACCATAACCGGTAAAATAATAATAATAATATAATAATTAGGACGATTAAGCAATTTAAGTGGTAATGTGTTAATAGTTGCACCAGCTGGAAGCTGGGAACCCAAGTCAAGGTCATCTAAGTTTGTCGATTTCACTTTGGATGGCTCTGAAAAGTTGATAGAGAAACCTTGTCTCTTTCATTACTATAAATGTTCATTGACTGGAACCCCCAGAGACCTTTCTTAATGAAACAATTGACGCTAAATGCAAGAGCCAATTGATGATGGTTAGGACTAATAGTAGGTCGTGTTTAAACAATTTCATATCTTGCTCTTATTACGTCGTATTAAATAAGATATATCTAAATTTATTTATTTATTTGATCAAAAATGAGAGTACGAACCCATTCATTATTATTATTGTATTACCCGAACCGACTTTTTTAACCCATTATTTCCATATTATATCTTTAGTTAGAAGCAAAAATAGTAATTTAGAAATCAAAGCTCTTTAAGAAAATAATACCAAACGAAAAAAATATTAATATTCTCATGTTTAACATCATAAAATAATGTAAAAAAATTAATTATTTATTTCTATACATTGATTAAAATCTTGGAGGAAAAAATTATAAAAAGAGATTTTAATTGCATAAGAAGATGCAACTATACAATGATGGCTACAAATTTTACAATAAGTATCTATAAATTTTAGGATTTATCATAACTTTACATAAGTAGTCAATTTCAAGTTTATTTATTTGTTTTTTCTTTAAAAATTTATTAATTGAGTTATAAAATTTATTAAATTGTATAATAAATGTTAATGAGGAATAAGTGAAATTGACTTTTGATCTTAAACTCAAATTGGATTCCTTATGAAATCCATTTTAATGAGTTGACCCAACCTAATAAAAATCGACCCAACAATAGGTTTTATTATGTTGTGTAATATGTCCTATGAACTTTTGCCATGTCTAACACTACTTTCAACAAGTTGAAGGACAACATTTGTCTATGAGATTCTTGAAAACGCAACTTCTACATAATAAAATTAAAATGAATGGCAGAAGCTTTAAAATCTCATATCAGCTTCATTCGAAAATAAAAATCAAGATGAAAGATTGAAGTTTAATTATCTTACTTGTAGTTTCTGAAATAACTTCATAAGATAGGAGAAAAGAACCAAAAACAGAAAGTTACAAAAATTTTCTAAGAAATAAACCACTACACGGACAAGTTCTATTTTTATGTGATTTGAGATTCTTAAAGCACCCCAATTTTGATGCTTCTAATTAATCTACACTTAGAAATCTTACAGGAGTCTATAGGATTTGGAATCATCAAATTTTATTTTGAAATAAAAGAGATAATGAAGAAATATGAATGTTAGTTCATAATCATTCATTCCACCAAGTAAAGCCATCACTATCTTTTCAATAATGTCATCAAACATTATCACTTTAATAATTTGTTTAATCAAATTAATTTTGAATAAATAAATAGCTTAAATATTACTTGATCTTGTCTTTAATAAATTAAGCTCATTTTGATCAAATCAAATGACTAATTATGAGCTTATTTTGTGACATGTTTTTATGCTTTTTCCTAATTCATATTAGGTCCAATAAAAGCCCAAAATTCTGTATCCAAAATTGGTCTATAAGTTTATAATCATTTATGAACCAAAACAAGTCCAATATGGTCATTTTACATTATCGATCTCAAACCTAATGTTTGATTAAAAATTTATGAAATTTATTTTGTTCCTTATACGATTTATGAAACATCAAATTTCTATCTTAAATCATATTTATTTTTAATAAATTATAACATAAATATCAATTTTCTTAAAATTAAGAAATTTAACTAATCATTTTCTAGTAACTCCTTTTTCATTTCTATTATATGTGAGACATTTTAGGTTATTTGTTATAAGGTAGTAGAACTATTTTAATGATAACTCTTTATTCATTAAAAGATACTACAATTTTTGGTTATCAATTAGAACTTTTCTAATGACCTTAAGATGCATTGCTAATATCATTGAACAATAATGATGTTAAGGTTTCTATAAGTCATAAATAACACCTAACAGTATTTCATAACCATCCAAATAACAAGAATTGCTGGATCTGTAGAACATCTTCTATTGTTTCTCTATGTTTTAGTCTTTTCATAATCCATGCTTAGAGGAAAGCATGGCTTATGGTTTAGAGTGCTAAGCACTTATGCTTTATTTCAAAATAAATGTAAATGAACTTGACATGAAAAATATAATTTGAAATCCTTCAAATATATTTCACCTTAGCGAAGGATTTCTCATGCCAATTTATATTAACTTATAGAGGATATCCTTTTCGTTTGTTACAAAGTGATGAATTCCATATTGGTCGTACACTTGTCTTCATACATAGTCAATCATGATAGTTACGACTGAATCTTTTCCTTGATTAGGAATTAATTCTTATGCTTTCACATATCATAGATGTATATGTATAAGACATCTATGATGCCTCATGTCTGAAAACTATTATTAAATATAGTATCTATTACAATGTATAATAAGCTATTAACACTCAATACCATATGGTTTATTATAATTAGGTCAAGTTCAATAAACTTGTTCTTACAACAAGTACCTATGTGCTTGACTTGGTATCTCATATCAATGATATGAAACTTACCATCCATTTTAGTAAGTATGCCATAAAAGAGTCATAGCACATACTAGTGTTTAAAGAAATTTTCGATGTCCAATCATAAATCTACCACTATGAACTAATTTAGAAGTATATTATAAAGGATACACGTTTCATGTTCTTAACAATCTCGAGAATGCATTCCCTAATTATTTTACTTCTTGGACTAAATTTTGTCATTTTATAAATATTAAAATACTAATCAAATACAATAATTCCCTAAAAGCAAGTGTCACTCGATTGGCCTTAGGGCATATTACTAACACAAGCATACAAAAGCTATTATGCAACTTTCTAACTTAATTTTTTCAATAATTGGATAGACAAGTTCTTTTCTTATGGTCCAAATTTGAATTGTCAAATTGATTGAACGAGCAAAAGAATCTTGGCTTGGAGATCAAGGCCTGTGTAATTCTCTTGATTTTAACTCAATTCTTTATTATCATAAATTTGGGCCTAAATAGACCTAATGACCTTTGAAATAGAATTTGTTTTAGTAATTGTTGGAAATCATCAATTATCTTTGACATGTTCGAGTGGTTAAAAGTTAATGAGACACATTTAAGATATTCGTGCAAGGTCATTTTGTGCTGTCAATGCGATCTTTTGGGCTCATCAATTTTATGAAGAGTAGTTAAATGGATACAATGAGTAGAGTTGCTGCCACTAGGGATGTCATTTTTTCTTATTAGGATATAATCTTGTGGGATCCCGTCTTGTTTGGGACAGGATTGAGATATATTTTTGTTCTAAAAAAATAAAGAGACGGGAACGAGGTATTTTTTTATCCCTCTTGTCTAATCAGGACGAGACTGGGATTGACAAATCTTGTCCTGTCCCGTCCCATCCCTTTGCTAATCCTATTGGTTTGGTTTATTATTATAGTATTTAATTGTTAGATAATTTAACATAGTTAAGGTTGGTTACTATCCAAATATATTATTTTTCAAGCATGAATCTTAATATAAGTATTTAATGGAAGTAAATAAGCAATTAAAAAATGTTAGTATAAAATTATATTCGAACATGCATGTAGTCAAAATAAAACTATTATTTAATTATTCTACTTTATATTTATTCAAGATTTTTGCTATATTGAATTATGATGATCCTTAAAAGAAAAAATTCAGAATGTATTTATTTACATTTGAGACAATTCAGGATAATAAAATAGGACGAGATATTTAATGGGATAGGATTAGAACAAATTTTTGTCACAAAAAAAAAATAAATAAAAGGACGGAAATGAGTCTTTTTTTTTATTCCATTTGCATATACGAGACGAGACTAGGATATCGTTTTTACATTGGTTTTACAACTCATTTTTCCTCTCATTATAAAAAATTTTCACAACACACCCCCACAGATATCTCTTCTCTTTCACTGTACTTAGCTTTTTTTTTTTCAAAAGAAGAGTTTTGTATATAACTTTCATGTGAAAAATAAATAATTAGTGAAAAAATACTCGGCCTTTTCTTTTGGCACATGGGATTTACCTTATTAGGGGTTTTGTAATTTTTTTTCATAAGAATTTTGCATATTCTTCTTAAGACATGTCTATTTTTAAATTTCTTTTTTCGTTTAGAATTGCCTTAAACCTAATAAAAATAGTATATATTTGATGGTTTCAGTTATGTTGCAACTATAGTATCGTACCACAATTATTTTTAATTATTAAATCCAGCTAATGTAACTGTACAACTATGAATCTAATTAGGGGGGCATTTGGTTTGGTTTTTTTCGAACCGAACCGAACCGAACCAATATTTTTAATTCGGTTCGGTTCGGTTTTAAATAAAAAACCCGAATGGTTTAGAAATTGAAGAACCAATTGGTTTCTATTCAGTTCGGCTCAAAACCGAACCGAACCGAAAAACCATTCGGTTCTTTCACTTAAAAATAAAAAATATTTTAATATAGTTATATATAAGTAAAGTGAATGGAAAAAACCTAAATTTCACACTCTCATCTCTCAAATGGCAGCACACCTTCCCTCACTCTCACACTCTAATCAGCACATTTTACTTCTACCATTGGCAACCGATCTTCTCCAACACCATACATGCAGCTGGCAGTCGCTCCTCTCGCACCACACAACCATCGTCAACCCTTAGCATAGCCGACTATCAGCCACCGGCCATTCGTCACAACTCCACAATAGGCGTCCTTCAGTTGCAATCATCGCAAGCCGTCGGCCACCACACAAGGATTCTTAGTTTCTTCTTGTTTCTCTCACAACAAATATTATAGATCTAGATCTATTTCTTTGTCTAAGTAGATTTTGATTTTTTTTCAGCATTTTTTTGGGTATTTGTAACTGTTACAGACTTGCTAGCTTTTGGTTTATTGTATTTGTTGCTGTTGCCAATTCCCAGCTTTGACACCCATGTGTTGGCCTCGTTTGGTTGGAAAAATGGGGATTTTGATGGCCTTGTTTGGTTACTGAAAATGTGAATACAGAAATCCCATGTGCAGGCCTTGTTTGGTTGTGGGAAAATGGTGATTTTGAAACCCATGAGATTTTTGGTTTGTTATTATTTTTTTATTTTTTTTCGATTTATAATTTGTTGGGCTTAATTATTTTGCTGAATTTTATTATATTGAACGTAATGTTAACACTGTGGGAGTTTATTACGTGAGAAAATTGCAAGTTGAAACCGAAAAGAACCGAAATAATTCGAACCGAACCGAAATTTAAAACCAAACCGAACCGAACTGAAAATATTCGGTTTGGTTCGGTTTGGTTCTGAATTTCGGATTGCGTTCGGTTCTGATTTAAGAGAACCGATTGGTTTCGGTTCGGTTCGGTTTTCTATATAAACTGAACCGAACCGTATAGTGCCCAGCCCTAAATCTAATGGTCAAAAGCAACCGTGGTATGGTATCGCAGTTGCAATATAATTTTGCCCATATTTGATGTGCTCTCAAAAGCGAGCCACACCCTACTTGGTCATGTAGAGTTAAAAATTGAGAGAGAGAACTTGCATATAGAACAGTAAGAGAAGTGTTGTGCAAGGGGTTTATCCATTATATTAAAGAAAAATGTAGGATAAGAGAAGTCTAACTAGAGGGCAGTTTTGGAATCGTCATTCGATGTTTTTTTTTTTTATAACTTTATAAACTTTTTAATGAGGTATATTTAGTTAGTGGAGGAGTTTTATGAGTCAAAATTTTGGGTGTCAATGCCTCAACTCGGCCACAATGTAAGCCTGCGTACACAAGAGTAATCATGGACATGATTGCTCTATTCTGGCAAATATTTAAAAAAAAAAATCTCTTTCTCTGTAATTATATTTTTTTAATCATAATGACCCATGAAGACGTTTGACTGCTGTAATCATCAGCTTCAAAACATTTTTAAATTACAAATGGTTGTAATAGTAGGTTGAGTCATTTCATTGCCTTCAGACTTCACTTATTGATTGTCCTTGGACGGTTGGACATTCAATTCGATACATTCGTGATCCAAAGCTTTGCACAAACATTGAAAATCATGATTCCTGAAGAGAAGTACCTAACATAGCAGGCAACTTCTGATATAAGAACCAACATTTGATGATGTACAATAAGCTGATTGTGCAGGATTAACAAAAGGCGGACAAGCTTATTAAGAATTCTCCCTGATTATCTACATTCTAAAGTATTTGTTAGTTCGTTGTTTGATTCTGGTTTATTAGAAGAAGATGCCGAGCTAGAAGATCCTCTCCTGACGACAAAGGCTGGTCGTTTAGGAGTTGCAATGTTCATAGCTTCACTGCCAAGCATGATAACAACATCAGACATCGTGGGACGATCGTTTGGATCTTCCTGCACACATAAGAGCCCAACGTTTATGCACTTTAAGATTTCATTTGGTTTTGAGCTGGCATGTAGCTTCTGATCCATCATATCTAATGCCTTGCCTTCTTGCCACAATTTCCACGCCTGCGAGTTTAAAATAGAACTTGATAAAAAGTTTAAAAATGGACAAAACAGTGTGAAAATTTCTTCTCTACTTACGTAACCTAGAAGCCTCAAAGCTTGTTCTAAATTATAAAATCCTGTGTTTCTTTTTCCACTGATAATCTCAAGCACAACAACGCCAAAGCTGAAAACGTCGGACTTGACTGAGAAAAATCCATCTAATGCATACTCTGGAGACATATAGCCACTGCATTATAACAGACATTGTGATTTTTCACTTATATTAGTTAGACAAGTTGAATACAATTTCCATAATTTATTGCATCAGGAACCTGAAATCTGTGTATACGATAAAATTAAAACTTACTAAGTTCCAACCACTCGATTTGTGGTTCCCTCAGTTTGTTGGCCTTTGAAAATCCTTGCCAAGCCGAAGTCAGAAATTTTAGGGTTCATCTCCTGATCCAGCAGAATGTTGCTCGTTTTCAAGTCTCTATGAATAATTCTCAACCTAGAATCTTGGTGAAGATAAAGAAGACCTCTAGCAATTCCAATAATGATGTTGAAGCGCATCTCCCAGTGCAATAGCGCACTAAGCGTAGGATCTGAAAAGGTTTTCATTTCACGTACAAAAGCGTTAACGTTAGCGACTATGGTTTGCATTACGGTTGCTAGTTTCTATCTATCAAAATACACTACATTGTTGACAATTAGGACATGGGTTAAGGACTAACCAAATATGAAAAAGTCCAAGCTTTTATTGGGCATATATTCATACAATAAAATCTTTTCGTGCCCTTCTATGCAGTAGCCCAAAAGCCTAACAAGATTGCGATGCTGAAGCCTAGCAATCAGCACAACCTCATTCTTAAACTCCTCCAAACCCTGTCCTGAAGCACTTGAGAGCCTCTTTACAGCAATTTGTTGACCTCCAGGAAACTTAGCCTGCAATCACAATTATTACATGCATAATTATATTGATGACTAGAAACTTGCTTCAATGGATACTAGTGTGTCTTGTGAGTATTACCTTGTAAACAGGCCCAAATCCCCCTTTTCCAAGTTTATTTGCTTCTGAGAAATTATCTGTAGCAGCTAATATGCTTTCAAAATCAATTAAAGGTAAATCTATGCCTTGCTTCTCTTCTTCTTTGAACTGATCTGAGTCTACCATGTCTTTGACGTGCCTCGCACTCTCATAAAAGGGAGCTGCCATATTTGGTCGATTGATCGATCTGCCTTTTGAATTCAAAATACCATTTTTATAATCATAGTCTCATGCAATTTAAATGGAAGAACACCTAACATTGTTTAGTTCTTGTTTTAGTAGAGCAGTGTGCACAATGCATACTAGTTACCTTGACTATTGATTCTTTTACTTCGATTGTAGTAATAAATAATGATGCAAGACAGAATGATCCCACTAGCAATAGTCATTCCAAAAATCAGAGTCCATTGCTGCTTCTTTCTTCCATTAAAGGCTTCAACTTGCCGGGTGGAACCGCCTTCTGTCTTATTCTCTGCACTTGCTGAAAGAATAATACTAATCTGACTAAGAATAACCATGTAAGGGGTTCTTTAATTTTTGCAGTCAAAACCCATATGTTGTTGCATTGACAATAAACTATATTGCTGGGTCATGGCTTGGAAAGCAAGTCATTTTACTCAAGAGTGGTACATACATCATGACCTTTTTCGTGCAAACCATGAGTACAACTGAAGGCAATAGCCATTTTCAGACTAATGCTTATACGGGTCATAATATAGTATGCAGTTTGCTGACAACTTTGTTCATAAAACAAGGGAAAAATCATGGCCAAAGTGGGAATGAGTAGTAGAAAAGGAGAAATTAAATTATACTATGATAACTTTGATATTGTCACTGTACTGTTTGCAATTATGATTGAACTAGCCTGGCACTTTCCACAATTATTCTAAAAGTGTGAGAGATACCTAAGTCAGTAGCTGCCACACGGATGTAGAGTTCATGAGCACCATTAGAAAAATCTTCCCGAAGGTCCTTGAGTTCCTCTATCCAAATGCAGCATGTGTCAGCTTCATCTCTTCGTTTTGATTCTTTATATGAATATGCCGTGCAAGAGCAAAATCCACGGCACTTCTTCGAGCACTCTGCTTCGCTTGCGACCGGTAAGCATGATTCCGTTTTCCCAACTTTTGTAATCTGACTCTTCAAGAACATGTCCTTTCCACCGCACAATGCAGTTTTTCTGATGCAGCCGCCCGAAAAATCTTCTGAACTCCAACTTCCAGGTGAAGAAGGCTCAAAGCCTTGCAAACATTCGCACTTCCGCTTATGGTTACTGTTACAGATGCCAAAATTTCCGCAGTAATGAAAAACACTGCAGTTGTCTCTTGGTTCCCTCCAAATCAATGACCACCCCTTCACTTTATCTTCAGTCCAATACTGTATCTCCCCAGTGTAATTCATGACCAACCTCTTTCTAGAATTGTCTATTGAGGTAATAGTTAAGTTAGGATAGACGGCATCCTTACCGGTGGGCTTGGCATTGAGGCAGGAATTTGATAGCAAGGAAATTATTGGATCAGGAAGTTCGTCTGAGTTAACCACATCCTTGGACCCTGCACTTCTCCAATACGGAATATACCGTTTCTTGATTTGGTACCGACTTTCTCCTTGATCCATCGAGAAATTGAAATCCCCAGCTTTTGGATCGTTTTGACTTGCCCATGAAGTCAATGAAAGATTTTCACCCATACACATACCAGCAAGAAATGTATCCGTTGGGGTTTTAAAGCTCTCCCATAGACTCACCCCATTGTGATCATCTTGTAGAACAAAGTTTCCAGAATCCATGAGCTTTGCCACTCTGTGTGGAGATGATGAACTTTCAACTTCTGTATACCAGTACTGGGTTCCACTTTCATCTAATAACTTGAGCTTTCCATCTTCTAAAATAGCTAAAACTCCACTTTTGTAAACCGGTTTTTCTCTGTTGGCAACCCACACAAATATTCTTGGATTTGACTTGTAATACCATATTCCTACATATCTTGGTCTTCGGATACCCTCAGCCTCAGGGCTATCAGCTGGGGAAAAGAACCCGAGTTCGAATCTTTCTCCGGCTGACACAAGAGTTTGTCCATCACTGAGCAAACTGCTAGATGTTATGTTATCTCTGGCAGAACCATGTGGAAGAAAAAAGCATGACAAAATTGCATAGATAATGAATATCGCAGATGGTAGGCGATTATCAGACCATCTACTGATGATTCTTCTCTGGAATCTCTCTCTTCTACCCACCATTTCGAAATAATTCAAAATTTTGTTCGTCAATGGACAAGTAGCTCTGCATTTCACATAAATTTGCTACCACATGCTTTTCGATGGACGCCTAGGCAATTGCCTCCTTGAGCCTCCACTGCGTCGTTTTTCCCTGGATCGTTAGCTCATTAATTTACTTGACTTCCATCTTGCAAATTTTAGTAACCCTATTAATTTATTTTTAGAATCTTTCCTCAATTTGGATATGCTTACTTAGTTTGTTTTTCCACCAGCCAGTGGATGGTATCCTCATGTTTTCTACTCAAATTTAGCAATGACATGTGTACTAGTTTTCAATTGCCATGCACTTTTTTTTTTTAAATAACCTATGTATCTTCAAATTAATTAAGAAAGCAACTACTATTTTTAAGAAAATTAGCATGGATATTCAGGTGTAGTAAGTGAATAAATAAATAATTATGTTTTAAGAATATGAAAGATCTTTTCTTATTTTTAAAGTTGTCCTCCACTCTGAATAGACATTTATTTTAATATTATTAAAAAACCTTCGAAATTATCTGGCCCTTTTTCAACCTTCAATTTTGAGCTGTTTATACAAAAATATCAAGTTTGATTCCTCCTCAATCTTTCGCCAAAGATTTCTTAGAAGAACTTCTCCCTGAGTTCCAACTTTCTTAATTGAAAAAATAAAATAAATTAGGGCGATTGAGCAATTTAAGTGGTAATGTGTTAAAAGTCGCGCCAGCTGGGAGGTGGGAACCTAAGTCAAGGTCATCTGGGTTTGTCGGTTTTCACATTGGATGGTCCTGAAAAGCCATTTTGTGATGTAGAGAAACCTCTGACTCCCTTTCATTGGAATTATGTTCCACGACATGACCCCCGACGACCTTTCTTAAACAATTGACGCAGCCTAAGTGCAAGAGCCAAGAGATAATGCTTAGGCCTAATAATTGGCAGTGGTTAAACAGTTTGGTATCGTGTTCTTATCATGTTGTATTTTAGTTATATATATCTAAATTTATTTATTGATTTATTGGGTTGAAAAATAAAATTCTAAATTCATTTGTTATCATTATTGTGTTACTCGAATTAACCCATGTAATTCTCTATTTCTGCATTGTATCCTTAATTTAAAGCGAAAATAGCAATTTGTGAAACAAAACTCTTTAAGAATACAATATCAAACAAAAGAAAATATTAATATTCTCATGTTTTGACATCATCAAATAATGTACAAAAAATTAACTATAGTTCTAGGCACCAATATCATTGATTAAAATCTTAGAAGGAACAAATTATAGAAAGAGAATTGTGTTGCATGAGAAGATACAATTATATAGTTATGATTATAAAAATTTTACCATAAGTACTTAAAAATTTTACAATTTATCATAACTTTACGTAATTAGTCAATTTAAAGTTAATTTATTTATTTTTTAATTTATAAATTAAGTTATAAAATTTATTAAATTTTATATTAAATATTAATGAGAGATATTAATTTTTTTATCATAAACCCAAACTTGACTCTTTATGAAATAAATTTTAATGCGTTGACCGTTGACAACCTGACCCAATAAAAATTAACCCATCAAACATGTTTATCGTGTAAATTCGTATCATGTTAATTAGTGGTATAAACTCTTGCCGTGCCCAATTCTACTTTCAACATGCACACAGAAGCTCTTATCCAAGTTCCTAACTTGTAATTTTTTCAATAATTCAATTGACAAGTTCTTTTCTTATACATAACCCAACTTTGAATTGAGCAATCAAGATTAAAATGATTAAGATTGATGAAGTCTTTAATCAAAGTACTTAGGCCATATAATGAATTGAGCAAAGAGTAAATTTTCTAAAAACAAACGGATTCCAATTAACTCAGAAAACGATTAACTGATATTCCCCAGAGAAGAATTTTTTATTCTGAAAAATAAGGATGAATCATTTATAAGAAAACGGCTAACCAATATCTTCCAAAGATGATTTTTTATTGTGGAAAATAACAGTGAACTATTTACTATATAACAACTAATCGATAGTTTCCAGAAATAAGTCTATTTTGCAAATAATTCTTTTGAAGATCACTGGAGAATAATGGCGATCCGACTTTTGGAAAACGATGATCCGACAATTTGAAATTACAGCTTAACAATCATTTGCTCAAGTCAAAACAACAATCCGACAGTGACTAACAACGATCTGATTATGTGCAGAAGGTCAATAACAACTAGTTTTCACCTTCAACTACAAAAAGACTCAATCAAATTCAAATTTTACAAGATTCTATAATTTATCATTGAGCTTTTCATTGTATATTCAATTTCTCTTATGCTTAAAACTTATTATTCTTTCATTAAATCACACTTTGGGCTTTCGTTTGTCAACACATATATTATGTGAGGAAAACTCTATATAATCTTCATTTTTAAGTGATTGTAAGTGTGGGAAGCACTTTGAATAAGAGGTCTGGGATAAACTCATATCGTAAAGGTCGATTGACACATTGAAAGTTAATTGTAAAGATTTTGAAGCCTTAAGGTGTAAAACTTGAATAGTTAAATCCTTAAGTCCAGTGAGCTTGGAGACGTGGATATCAATCACGTAAAATCTCGTGTTTGATTCTCTTTCCCTTCTCTGTTTATATTTTAATTTTTATATTAATTTAATTATTATTTTTTGAGTTTATTGGATATTTGCATTGATATTGTTTTAATTATTTCATAAGTTTTCATAAATGAGTTATTTTCAAAGCTTACAGATAAATTAGAAAATATTTTTGAGATATTTGAAAATAACAAGCATGAAATCCTGAAAAATAGGCTAAATTGAGTTTCACATCGTTTTTGTCAAATTTGAGCTTATGGAAGTTAAACGATGAACCGTCCACTTCAAACATTAAAAAGATTACCATTAATTTTGACATACATACCATTAAACATGAAGCCCTCTCAATCGAAAACAGTTAGCCGCTTACTCACAAAGACTAACTGTTTGTAAACATATACCCTCTTACTCAAAAATAGTTAGCTATTACTCATAACAGCTAACCGTTTACAAACAGAAACCCTCTCAATCGAAAACGGTTAGCCGCTTACTAATAATGGCTACCCGTTTTCAACTTCGTGTCTCTGCTTCTAGCTAATATCATTAAGTGCCCTTTTAGTTTGTTTAAATTACATCTTACCCAATACTTCCTACATTAATATTATAAGATCGGCCAATTTTTTTGTTTTACTTATTTTAGTTATTGCGATGGTTGAAGTCGTAAATCTAAGGCTCCGTCAATTCGATATCAATAATGCCCCGATTAGTGTGTTCAAATTAACTAATATTATCATTTTCGGTTCCTTCGAATTTCCCAATTGTTGTCGTGTTCAAGTCACACTAATGAACTATGTCACAAATTATCACATTTGTTTGTAATTTAAACAACTATAATAATAGTTAATATTCGAGTTTATAGTTCTCGTTAATAACATACTGACTTATTTTTTCACTAATAGAATTGTGCTATATAAGTCCTATTTTTAAAATGGGGGCAGATCATCAATCCCTAAAAATGATTTTATTTTTATGTTTCTTAATATTTATTGGACCAATTAACGGATGGAATTTTTTAAAATTAAATATCCAGATCATTTTTAGTATTTTATCTCTTCGTATCAACGTCACCCGAATTACTCTCTCTTTTCTTCCACTTTTTAGCTTTTGAATTTGCTCTCCCTCTCTCTTCCCCCCCCCTTCTTTTTTTCTTCAATCAGTAGCTCCTTTTTTTTTTTAATTTGATATTTTTCTCAGCAACCCATAAAATATCGAACCATGAATTTTGATTCGTTTGATATCCCAGTTGCCTCGTTTAACATTTTCTCACATAAAAGTAATCTAGAAGAGAGGTGCACGCACAAAGGCTTTTCAGTTTTGAAAAAGCACTCAATCGTCTTGAGTGCTGGAAACGGCTTTGTGTTATATTCGAAGTCCAGTCCATAACTAATGACTTGATCATGGCCCAACAATCGTGATCATGCTACATTGAATTCTACTTGCACAATTGGGACGTCGGATTGTACTTGTACCTAGTCAACTGCAGCATATTGAATACACTATGCTGATACTCCACATACGTTTCCATTTATTACAACAAAATACCTTAAATTTTCCTAAACTGGTTGATGAACATAAGTATCCATCCTTTTATTGGGAGATCTTAAAGTAATAATAAAAATAATAGTATTCCATAGTAATAATAAACAAGAAAATTTTCTAATTACTGAAATGAATATTTATAACAAGACAACATCTCTAGTTATGTATCACAGGACCTTTAACAGCTTGACGACAGATTGATAGGCTCACCACACAGCTGCTCCAATTCACTTTCCAGAAGTTTTAACAAGTTAGCTTTAGTGCGTCTATAAACCCAGCCTTGTGCACCCGTATCCCAATCAAACCTGGATGGACCACTGCAAACAGGAGCATTTTCCTTCAGACTAACTAAAACAAGATAGTAGAAAATGCACAAAAATGATCGAATATGTGACTGTGCATCTGGTAAGTTTTCCACTTGGGAGCTATGCCTCAGGCCCACAGCTCCTCAAATGGACACTAGCATGCATGGTGCCCACAACTCAGAAAATGCTACATAGAAATTTGAAAAAACAAACATGGATCAGGGAGATTGTCAGCCATATACCCAAAAATTATCCATTTATCAAAAATACTACAAAGCTTCAGATTTGTTCAATTTTCCACCCATTATTTACAATGTGCATCCGCTGTCAACCAAAAAGACAGAATTATCCTTACAAAATAGCTACTACTATAATTAGTGTTTGCTTTTGATTTATCATTTTGCAAGGATAATTCTGTTTTTTTGGTGGATGATTGATACAAATTACATACAGTAGATGCAAAATTGAACAAATTTAAGCTTTTGTAGTATTTTTGATAATGAGGTAACCTTAGGGTGGATGACTGATAATTTTACAATAAATACTACCTCCTTTAAAAACAAAACAAAACAAAACAAAACAGAACAAACAAAGCAAAACAAAATGAAAGCAGAAAACAAAACCAGTCCACAGGAAAGTCATCAATATGACGGACCACAATAATACCTCACTGGAGAAGACAACCAAATTTGCCTATTTGGCGTTTGCTTGTTCAACACATAAGTGCCCAAAGCCCCAAGTTTAAGGGTCAAAACCTCATTCTGCAAATAGTAGCAAATTTGCATCAGAACATATACAACACGTACCAAAAGGATCAATCAACTCGAAATGTTTCTCACCCCATAATCTACATCAAAGCCATCAATTTGGACGGTATCACCGTATTCCTGTGAGGACCAAAGAAAAGAGAGTAAAACGGTTAACACTACAGTGGATGCACTAGCACAAATGATTAAGAAACATATAATAACTTGGTTTAATGGGAAGATACCACAAAATTTTCAGCTAAATTAAAACAATTACACATTATCCTTACTACATGCATCGTAAAACAGATTGTTATAAAGAATAAATAGCATTCCCATCCCTTGTTACAGAAATACGTTTATCCAGTGTAACATTGCTGAATACCAATCGCCAAAGAAGAATGGCAGGTCATAACTTCCAAGCTAAAGTCTGTGAATACTAGAACAAGGACAAAACTCATATGCAACTGTTAAAATGAAAATCTCAAATAATCATAACGAAGAAAATTATAAGCATCACAACGTTTTCATATCTACTTTCATCTTTTCAAAAGGCTTCATACAATTTTCAATTTTTTCTGACTCATCATCTCCTGAAGCACTCTTACCTTACTCATATCTCAACAGTGTTCAGACCTAAACCACTCATCACATATTTTTAATCCAAAATACGGGTTAAATAAATCTGAAAGAGAGTTAGGTTTTCCTTGCAGTGGTGGCTTTTATGGTCCCACCTCATATAAAAATGCCCAGAGACTACTAAATCATCATCAGCAATATTATCTTCTTCTTCTTCTTTTTCTTCTTCTTTAGTCATTGTCAACAATAACACCTTTTTGTTCCTATCAACTTGGTTTTTCTACTATCTTTTGCTCTTTGGAAGAGGCCATAACAAATTGCAGGATCAAAGAGTTGGCAAAAAATGACTTTATTTGCTCAGCCACCAATTTCAGTTAGCATAATAGCTCAAACAGTTACAACAGCAAATTCATAAGGTTCTTATAGCTAGACATTCATCTCCTTCTTCACCCAACCTCCAACATCACCGTCCTCTATTCTTTGTCAAGAGCTACATCATGATGTTTATTATCTTTCTGGCTTTTATGCTATTGCTTTTGGTTACCTTATGTCACTTTATGAGGCCAAATAATTTGCAGTTAACAAGAAATGGCTTCATTCGTCGCATTGTATGAATGATAACTCCAATTTTTGGGTATGAAAAGCTATAAGATTATTGGTGGCTAGACATTCCACTCCTTCATTACCTCACATCACCACATCTAAAGCAGCAAAGAAAACAAAAGCAACAGCAGAAAAACCAAGTAGACAAAAACCAAATGGGTGTGGTGGTTGAGAAAGAAAGTGTAAATGAAAATTATGGACTGTGGACATATAATATGATAGGGTGGGCCACAAATACCATGATCATTCACCATTGCAAGGGGAAAATAGCTCCAGTTGGGATTATTTTAACCCATATTGTGAACCAAAACAAATGGTTCAAGTCTAAACCTTGCGGGGAATACAAGAAGGGCAAGAGAACTATAGGTGACCACCAAAGCCAGATTTGAGAGACGTTGGTAGGTGGAGAAATGTCAGGAATGTGTGTATAAAAGACATTGCTAAGTGGATAAATGTCGACAACGTATATAGAAGAATAGTGAGCCACTGTGAGAGTCGTTAGGGCTAACTCTACAGCAACTTTGAGAGAGAGCAATATGGGCTTTGTACTAGAAAAATAAACCAAAAAGAATAGAGGCTTAAGGAAGTTTTGTTGGCCTTAGAAGTTTTGCTTATGGAGTTCTTGGAAGCAAGAATTGTATGTTCACTGATTAGATTGTGTTAAACTGGCTTCCTGCTGAATCCAATAACAGTGGGCAGATGATTCCTGGTGAATATTGCTGTTTGGGTATTAATCTATTTAAGTATCTATTAGTTTTAATGAAGTGAAATGTGTGGAAGAATGTACTTTCTTAAAATCTCAAAAAGCATACAACAGGAATTACCTCAAATTTCTCTTGCAAGTCATGGATTGTGGAGTTAGCTAGCCTGTGAAATTCATCCTCCTGCAGAAGAGAACTGTATCCAAATTAATCAACATCGGCTCTGTTATTGTCACTAATAACATCACCACCAGAAAATAATGAAATTTCATATAATACATGAGAAAGTTTTTAACTAAAAGAAAGAACTACTCATCATTTTTGCTCAAAATAACAAGAACTAGTGGCCACATACCGATAATCAATGGCTTCAGGGGCTTGAAAGTCACTGTCTAGACCGGAAGGACAAGAGGAGAAGTTTCTAGTAGCAGTAATTAAGGTACTAGAAGGATGCCGGAGACTGTTGCCAGATGGCATATTGATAATTCTAGAAGGTACTAGAAGACGAGAACAAGACCTATGAATTGGAGAAGAAGGTTTTACAGCTCCTGAGAGCCTTCTTAGGACCAACAACTTGGAAGCCTTATCCATTATTGCTTATCAAACACCAACTGTTTCTTCAGTCGCAAGATGATCATATATCTCTAGACCTACACAGTATAAAATCCATTATTACTGCATGTTAAAAAAAAGGGAAAAAAAGAAAGATGCACATGAACTTGCAGTGGAAAGTATTAGATCTACAAATAGACAGCCATTAACTCTAAAATTTCCAAACAGAAGGAAAATTGGGAAATCTTTTTTGCTCAAATCCCAAGAGGAATTACAAAGTGCAACAAGAAATTATTAAAAAAATTAATAACAAGTAAAATGAAAGCACAGTAAGTAAATATTTTACTTTTCTGAAGGCTAGTGTGGCAGCAACAATGTCTGCGGCAGTATTGAGGCTGAGGGATGAACAGAGAAGCTAACAGAGGGAGTAAGAAAGATGAAATTAGGGTTTTTCGAAGCGTGTAGAACACAACAAAATTGATTAAAAACTCTGCATTCAGGGATGAAAGTGAAACAGTCTTTAGTTAGTCAATGTCAGCGGCAGTCAACTGTTAAACATTACCAGATTCATTAACCAGCTAAAGCTTGAGGTAAAGTGATATTATTTAAACTATTGGGGCAAATTTTATATTTGGTAAGTTAAAAGAAAAAAGGAGAAACACTTCTGATGTTTTCAACTTTGATAAGAACAGAAGAAAAATTGCGAAATCTTTTTACTCGAAGCCCAAAAGGAGGAATTACAAAGTGCAGTACAAAATCATAAAAACAATAATAAACAAATAAAATGAAAGCATGGTAACTAGATATTGTACCGTTCTGAACGCTTTCATTATCGTTTTCTATGATGCCTTTGTTAATTAGGGGCGGGCAAATTGGGTTTCAGTTCGGGTTGTTCGAGTTTCATTTGGATTACAACCAATTCAGATTGGAGAATTCAACCCAATTCGGTCCCAAAAAAAAAAACACAAACCAAATTGAACCAAATTAAATTCGGTTCAGTTCAGGTTTCAGATAGGTTTGGATTGAAAACTCGGGTCTGAATTTCAGTTTGGGCTGCAATTCAGGTAAAACCTATTCCAAAATTCAACTCAACTTAAAAATGAATCAAATCCCAGCCAGACAGCCAACCAATATACCAAAAGAATCATATACTGGTCCAGCTCAACGATGCAAAAAAGGAAGAGAGAAATATGAATACCAGCTATCAAGCGTCCTCAACAAGTCTTTTTAAAAAATCAGAAGTTAACAAATAAAAAAATAAAAAAATAATGAGCAGTCGAGTACCAAGGCACCAAGATATTGAAGGTTGGCAACAGGGGTGAGAAAATCGGGTTTCAGTTCCGGTTGTTCAAGTTCTGATTTAAGTTACAACTCATTTAGATTGGAAAATTCGATCCAATTGGGTTCGAAATGCAACCCCAAACTGAACCGAAATTAATTTGGTTTGGGTTTGAGTATTAGATGCGTTTGGATTGAAAATACAGGTCTTAATTTCGGTTTGGGTTGCAATTCAGGTTACAACCTGTTTCAAAATTCAATTCAATTTCAAAATGAATCAAATCCCCACCAGACAGCCACCTAAAATTATAAAAATCTCAAATACCTGCCCAACTCAATGATGCAAAAATGAAAAACAAAAATGAATACCAACTACCAAGCATCCTCAACAAGTCTTTTAAAAATCACAAGTTAACAAACAACAATAAATAAATTAATTAATTAATAAATGAATAAAGAACCAAAGAAATAAATATAAATAAAATAACATGCAGCCGAGTACCAAGCTGCCAAGTTACTGAAGTTACATCTCCAAATGACAAACAACCCATCTCCATAAACACATCTCTAAACGAAAAACATATATAATAGACTAATAATCCATCACCATCAACACTCAAGACAATAACAATTACAATGTTAAGAAACCAAATCAGCAAGAACTACAAACAGCCGCTATATAAAAAAGGTTGCACAGTTTCATTGCCTGTAACGCCTCTTACCCATGCCCAAAAGAAGATTTAGCTACAAACAGCGATTCATGCATCACTTGGAACCGCAAGTATAACCTTACCTTCTGTGGCTGACGACGGCGAACAAATCCGGAGGCAGCGACGGCAGAGACGACAATAGTTGGAACGAGGAAGCAAATCAAGAACGGCTAGAAGCTGCAGCGTCGAACACACTTGGACCGAAGTGACACCAGCAGCTGCGTGGCGTAGGCGTTTGTTTTGAAAGGGCAAAGCTAATCCGATCGGTTTTTAAATTTGAACCGGATCGGATTTTTTGGTTCTCGACTCGGTTTAACCCAATCCAACTACCGGCAACCCCTATTACCATGGGTACGGGCAGAATGATTGTGGGAACGATTAGATGCGTTCATATACATAGGTTTTGCCATTGGTGTGAAGTGTGATGTTGACGTGTGACGGATGACGAGATTGCCAAGTGAATTAGGACATTTTATTTTTCATGTGCACAAAACAATCCATGAATTAATAGGCTTAACATGAAGAAAACTTTATTAATTTAGTAAATATTAATATGTCAATAATAATAAAAATTTTTATGAAATATAGAGTAGTATATTTAGAAAACTTAGTGATTCCTTCAAGTTGTCATGTATATATGTCATGTGTATTGTTTGGAGAATAAATAAGAGAATGCCACATGTCAAGTAAATGATCAAAATAACAAAGGAAGTCACCGCTTAATATTCGAAAGTATACATTTAATAAAAGTTAAAATTATTATTTTTTACTTACAATGTTAATAACACTAATAATTTCATTACATTTATAAATCGGTAATCTATTTTTTTGAATTGTTTATTATTATTTGTTTTTAGGTACGATTTTTGTATTTTGTAGGAAAATCACTAAAATTATGATGTTGGATCGGAAAAACGAAGAGAAATTTGGATACTAGAAGTTTAGGAGTTTTTGAAAGAATTCTACCATTTGATTTGACATTATTTATGAACGATTTGAGATCGTTCACAAGTTCGAGCTTACGTGCACCTTATTACATTAGATTTAACACACTAAGTTTGGTCGTTTAACTACCTCAACAAATGAGCAAAAGAAAGCTTAGATTTTGATTCCAATTTTAGCCATTGATTATGTTCAGTCTAATAATCCATAATGATTGTAATTTAAGACGCTTGGATTTTATTACTAAATCTCATTGTAAGATTGTGATTTAAGCTTACCAAAAAGATTATGTAAATACCTATTCTTGATCATTCAAAAATTCTCCATTAGAAAGGGAGGAGCTCTCACAATTGAGGGTGTGCTAGATTTTAGGGGTAAAGAAAAAAATGGGAGAGAATTATGAGGTGGATTTTAAAGGAGAGCATTTTAGGTGTAAATCTAGAGTGAATTTTAGGGAAGAGTCTCTTTTCTTTCCCTTTATTTTCAATTTTCTTGTATTGTACTTCATAAAGTATATTAAATAAAATGAGTGTTTTCCTTTTAAATATGAGTAATTAAATTTTCTAAGTTAAGATGAAAGGTAAGCTCAAGGAATCAGATCTTGTAATTTAATTAATCTTTCAAGTGAGTTTTAAATTCATTTTCTTTATTGAATCTTTCTTTTGTTTTTTTTCTTTATTGTTTATTTTTATATCATGTTAATTTGTAAATCTAAGTCTCCTGGGATCTATATGAAATTTTGACATAATGTCGACACTCTAATTTATTGTGATACATTAGGTACTTGATCATATATTTATCGATATAAATGATTAGTTAAGAATTAAATAGTATAATAATTAATTAGAAAAAGAAATGCATAATATAAATATGATAGATTATTATGATCATAATTTGAAAATCGAGAGTGAATCTCATAATCTTAGCATTTTTCTAAATTGGTCTCTATCAATTTCTTTTTCTACCATTCATTTTTGTTTAATAATAGACTACTAAATTTATAGATTTCTCGTAGTTCGACCCTAAACTTATCGGGTTATATTATAACTATACACTTTTATACTTGAGAGTAATCACTACCTTTTCAATCATGTCAGTCACCAAAAGGAAGTTTGTATGCCAGGCGATTGAAATGGTATGAGGAATACACCATGTAAAGGTAGAAAGATTATAGCAAAACATTCGAGAATGTCAGGTGCTTAAGGAGACAATATCGCGCAAAAAAGAATGATTAAATCTTTTGAGCAGAATAAGAAATCCATAAAGAATTATGGTGCTAAAAAAATGGACAATAGGCTACGACATCAGCCAGAAAGACCAAAAAAGTAGTTATAGGATAGTTAGGACCATTTGTCCTCACCTTCCATGTCCACAACTGCTTAGCAGGCTCTGCATGTTAGCTTATATAGCTGTACATATTGATTTTGATGATAACAAACCACATGTATTGATTACACAAAAGTTTATGAATTGTGTTTTATAAATAAGAAAATGAGGCTATAAAATTAAAGTGTTTTGAACTAAAATGAACATGTTTTAAAACCTTTAATATTGTTTTTAAATTTCAGATTTGGACCTATTTGAAATTATTTAAATATTTTGGGTCATTGTACAATGTCACAAAGTTTGAGAAAAATCATAATTTCAAAAAGTTTTGGGATTAACAAAGTAATATTTATAAATTTTGAAATTGGACCTATTTGCAAAGTTTCATAACATTTGGGCAATAATACAATTTTATAAAGTTTTAGGGTCAAACTGTTAAATTGAAAACTATTTCACTGTAGCCGTTACTGTAACAACCGGCTAACCGGATGTGTAAATTTGGCAATCCGGTTTCTGGGCAGAATAGAACCAAAACGCAAGCGGCAATCTAGTTATGACAAATGGCAATCCGATTTCTGGGGTAGAATGTAACCAAAACGCGACTGGCATTCCGGATTCGATAAACGGCAATCCGGATGTTTAAGATTTCAAATTTATACTTGTAACGGTAACATCAAGCGGCTATCTGGATATCCATATCCGACAATCCAGTTACGATCAGAAATGAACGTAACGGCTAGTTTTCAAGCTCAAACTATAAAAACTCAACTCCAACTCATTTTGAAGCTCTTCAACAAGCAAAAAGAAAAAGCACACGTGATATCTTAAGTCTTCAAACTTGCAAACTATAAACATTGAATCGTTTCTTGTTCTTCATTTTTGAATATCTACTCATTGAGTGAGTTTCATTGTATTCTTCATTTATTGTAAGAGTTTGAGTGTGTGAGACACTTGAGTGAAGAGATTGGGAGATAATCTCTTTGTTGTAAAGGTTTATTAACACCTTGAAGTCAATTGTAATCGGTTGAAGCCTTGGAAAGACTTGGATAGTGAAATCCTCAAGCTTGGATCACTTGGAGGCGTGGACGTAGGCGGGAATTGCCGAACCACGTAAAAATTCGTGTGTTTGTTTCTCTTCTCCCTTACTCTTTAATTATTGTGCTTTTATTGAACTTATTACTTTGAATTTTTATTAAGACATTAGATTGCTTGTTGTGTGGATTTGCTAAGATAATTTTTAAAATTCCAATTCACCCCCCATCTTGGGTTGCACACTTATATTTCTTTTGGTATCAGAGTTTGGTGCTCTTATTTAGACTTAATCGTCTTGAGCTAAAGATCAATGGCAACTCAAAACGATTCCACATTTAGGGAATGTCAGTCCACCACTAGGCCACCTTATTTTGATGAAAATGATTACCCATATTGGAAAATTAAGATGAGAATTTACTTGCAAGCTTTAGATTATGAGATATGGGAAATTGTTAATGATGGTCCTTTTATGCTTTTGACTAAAAATGAAGTCGGAGAAGATATTCCAAAACCTTCACGGGATTGAAATGAATTTGAGAAGAGAAAAACCTCTCTAAACTCCAAGGCTATGAATGCCCTGTTTTGTGCTCTAGATAAGAAAGAGTTTTATAGAGTGTTTAGTTGTGAAAGTACTAATGAGATTTGGCACAAACTTGAGGTTGTCTATAAATGGACAAACCAAGTGAAGGAATCTAAAATAAATAGGTACACTCGACAATATGAATTGTTCCAAATGGAACAAAATGAAAATGTGTACTCTATGTATACTAGATTTACGGACATAGTGAACATTCTAGGAGCTCTAGGGAAGACTTTTTCAAATAGCGAAAAAGTCAAGAAAATTATTAGGTCACTACCTAAGGAATGAAGACCAAAAAAGACTGTCATTGAGGAAGCAAATGATTTAAATGTATTACCTATTGATGATTTAATTGGTTCTCTCATTTCTTATAAAGAGGATTTGGCAGCTGAAAAAGGGTATGAGGAAAAGAAGAAAAACATTGCTCTCAAGGCTTCAAAACGTGAGAGTGATGAGGAAAGCGAAATGGATGATGAGGAGTTGGCTATGTTGGCTAGAAGATTCGGAAAATTTTACAAGAAGAATAATAAGTAGAGAAAGTTCAGAGGCAACAAGAATAAGAAGGAGAAGAAGGAGCCAATCACTTATTATGAATGCAAGAAGCCCGGACACATACGACCGGAATGTGCTCTTCTCAACAAACTCAAGAAGAAAGCTATGGTGGCCACATGGAATGATAGCAAAGAGGAAACAAGTGATGAGGATGAGCAACAAGAAATGACAAACTTAGCTCTCATGGCCGTTGGAGAAGAATCATGTGATGAACTTGATGAGATAAGTGTTCTTCCTACATATGATGAATTACATGATGCCTTTAAGGATTTGCATGATGAGCTGATTAAGATTGGTAAAAAGAATATATGTCTTAAAAAGAAGATGCTAGAGCTTAAAAATGAAAATGAATCATTTAGTGCAAAGATCACATGCCTAGAATTAGAAAATAAGACATTACATGATAGCATGGCTTTATTTGAGAATTCTAGCACTTCACATGAGCACTTAGAGTCATACATGAATGACTTGAAAAATGAAAATGAAATTCTTAGAAAGAAGAGCAATGAATTAAATGAAATTGTGTTAAAATTCACAAACAGGCAAAAGATGTTAGATAATTTGTTAAACTCACAAAAATGTGTATTCGACAAAAGTGGCATTGGTTATAAACCAAATTTGAAACAAAAATCTTACAAGAGCTATTTTGTGAAGAATACATCTATTAACAATAAAATTATATGTCATTATTGTAATCAAGATGGTCATATGAAAAATAGATGTGCAGTGAAGAGAAATGCATATTATGGTATGAAATGTGTTTGGGTTTCGAAAGGAACCATTTCTAACTCTCAACGACCCAAAAAGATTTTGGTACCTAAAATTTAAAATTTTCTCTACAGGGCTTGAAGAAGAAGAAGAATAAGTGGTACTTGAACAACGGTTGTTCAAGACACATGACAGGAAATTATTCTTGGTTTTCAAGCTTCACTAAGATCGAAAATGATGGAGATGTATCATTTGGAGATAATTCAAAAGAAAAAATCATTGGGATTGGAAATGTCAGTAATGTTCCTCCACTCTCATTGAAAATGTGTATTTAGTTGAAAACTTGAAACACAATTTGTTTAGCATTAGTCAATTATGTGATAAAGGATATAGAGTTATCTTTGATGAATCAAAGAGTGTTATTGAGAATGCTTGTGATGAGAAAGTCTTGTTTGTGGGAAATAGATGTGTTAATATCTATACCATTAATATAGATTGTGCATCATTACGTGATAAATGTCTCTCCGCATTGCATGATAATGGTTGGTTGTGTCATAGAAGATTAGGTCATGCAAGCATGGATTTGATTTCAAAAATCGTGAAAAATGATTTAGTTAAAGGTCTTCCAAAAATCAGTTTTTAAAAAGATAGTATCTGTGAAGCATGCCAATTTGGAAAACAAATCAAGATTTCCTTCAAAAGAAAGAATCATATCTCTACTTCAAAACCACTTCAAATGCTCCATATAGATTTGTTTGGACCTTCTAGACATGCTAGTTTGAGTGGCAAATATTACGCATTTGTAATTGTGGATAATTACTCTAGATACACATGGGTATTGTTCTTAGCTAATAAGGATGATGCCATTGATGCATTTCAAACTTTCCATAAAAAGGTTCAAAATGAAAAAGGTTATCCCATTATTTGTATTAGAAGTGATCATGGTGGAGAGTTTGAAAATCATGCATTTGAAAACTTTTGTAATGACTTTGGCATTGAACATCAATTTTCATCACCTAGGACTCCACAACAAAATGGAGCAGTAGAACGAAAGAATAGGTCTATTCAAGAAATGGCTAGGACCATGTTAAATGAGAACTCTTTACCTAAGTATTTTTGGGCCGAAGCCGTCAACACCGCTTGTTATGTTTTAAATTGGGTGTTGATTAGGCTTAATTTTAATAAAACTCCATATGAGCTTTGGAAAAATAAAAAACCCAACATTGGTTATTTTAAAGTTTTTGAATGCAAATGTTTTATTTTGAACACAAAAGATAATCTTGGTAAATTTGATCCAAAATCTGATGTTGGTATTTTTCTTGGATATTCAAATTCAAGCAAAGCTTATAGAGTTTATAATAAAAGAACTTTGGTTGTGGAGGAATCTATGCATGTTACTTTTGATGAGTCTAACTCCTTCTCTACGGAGAAAGCCATTGTTGATGATAATGCAGAAGAAGAACAGCAAGAAGAAGTATCAAATGACAACCAAGAAGACACAACCAATTGAATTCAAGAGGAGCATCATGAAGAACCAAATGAGGAGCAAAATGAAGGTACTTCTCAAACACTCCCCAAGGAGTAAAGGTATGTTTCCTCTCACCCTAAGAATGTAATTTTAGGAGATCCCTCACGAGGTGTTACCACTAGATCATCTCTTAGGAACACGTGTGAGCATGCTGCATTCATTTCTCAAATTGAACCAAAATCTTTTGCGGATGCTGAAAATGATGAATCTTGGATTATGGCAATGCAAGACGAGTTGAATCAATTTGAGAGAAACAATGTGTGGGAATTAGTTCCTTGTCCGGAACATCAATCCATTATAGGCACTAAATGGGTATTTAGAAATAAAATGGATGAATCCGGTGTGGTTGTAAGAAATAAAGCTAGACTAGTGGCTCAAGGTTACAACCAAGAAGAGGGAATTGATTTTGATGAAACTTTTGCAACTGTAGCAAGATTAGAATCCATTAGGATGTTGTTAGTATATGCATGTCATAAGGATTTTATTTTATATCAAATGGATGTCAGGAGTGCTTTCTTGAATGGATATATTATGAAGGAAGTTTATGTGAAACAACCTCCTAGTTTTGAAAATGAAAAATTTCCAGATCATATATATAAGTTATCCAAGGCTTTGTATGGTTTAAAACAAGCACCTAGAGCTTGGTATAATAGGCTTAAAAACTTCTTGTTGGATAACGATTTTTCGATAGGAAACGCAGACACATCTCTTTTTGTTAAGCATAAGAACTAAGACATTCTTATTGTTCAAATTTATGTTGATGATATTATTTTTTGTTCTACTAATGAGTTGTTGTGTAAAGATTTTTCATTATGTATGAGCCAAGAGTTTGAGATGAGCATGATGGGAGAGTTGAAGTACTTCCTTAGACTTCAAATCAAACAAAACGAAGAAGGAATTTTCATAAACCAAGCCAAGTACATAAAAGATCTACTCAAAAGATTTGGCTATGACAATGGAATGGTAAAAAGCACTCTCATGAGTACTACTATAAAGCTGGACAAAGATGAGAAAGGTAAGGAAGTTGATATCAAGACATATCGAGGTATGATCGGATCTTTACTCTACTTAACTGCTAGTAGGCCTGATATTATGTTTAGTATATGCTTGTGTGCTAGATTTCAATCTTGTCATAAAGAGTCTCACATGCTTGCTGTCAAACGCATTTTTCGTTATTTGATTAGCACTATTAATCTTGGCCTTTGGTATCCTAGAAGAACTCATATTGATCTAACTTGTTATTCGGATGCCGATTTTGCAGGGTATAAGGTTGATAGAAAAAGTACTAGTGGAACATGTCACTTCCTAGGTCATTCTCTTGTCTCTTGGTTTAGTAAGAAACAAAACTCAGTTGCGCTTTCAACCACCGAGGCAGAATATATTGCCGCAGGTAGTTGTTGTGCACAAATTCTTTAGATGAAACAAACTCTTAGAGACTATGGTATCATACTTGATCAAATACCTATTTTATGTGACAATACTAGTGCTATAAATCTTTCCAAAAATCCCATTCAACATTCTAGGACTAAGCATATAGAAATTAGACATCATTTTCTTAGAGATCATGTTAAAAAAGGAGATGTTATTATCAAATTTGTGTCTACTGAAAATCAGCTTACGGATATCTTTACAAAACCTCTTAGCGAAGAGCATTTTATAAAGATAAGACATGAGTTTGGTATGATGAATGTTGCATCTTTGATTTATGTTGTAGTACATGGCTTGATATATCTGTTATTATATGGATTTATACTTTATGAGTTAGATAGCTTGATATGCTTGTAATTTTATAATTTTATGATTTCATGTTTCATGCATTAAAAGGCTTATTGAGAAGTTTTAAATCTCAAAATGATTTAAAATTAATCAATTTGAAAGCCAAAAATAAAATGGTGTGTGTAATACAAGCATAAAAGCTAGCAAAAATTCCCTATCTACTCATCTGGAAAACCATTTTTTCTCTTATTGAATTCCCTCGGGACAATTTCCGGATAACTGATTTTTCAATCCGGCAAACCGGATCAGCTTAGGTTGCTCTCGGGACAACATTCGGATGACCGGATTTTTCATTCGGAAAGTCGGATTTGCTAAACATTCTTTCTGCCTCCAATCGATCTACCGGTTAGACAAATCCGGCTAACCGTTTTTGCGTGCATGCTTACTGGAACAAACCGGATTTCCGGTTCAAGACAACCGGTAAGCCGTTTGTTATTTTTCTACTTACTGGATCCAACCGGCAAGCCGGTTCTTGGAATCCGGAATATCGAATGCAATTGAAATCTTTGCTGGACCGAAACTGGATTACCGGTTACACTTAACCAGCAAGCCGGTTTGCATTTGTGTTGTTTCTGGTCACAACCGGCTAGCCGATTAGTGACAACTGGCAAGCCGGTTTCGCATGCCTTTTGAACTATTCATCCTCTTCCTTCTTTCGGCAATCCGGTTCACTCTCTCTCTAAAAACCGATTCCTATCTCTCTCTTTTCTCATCAAAATCCACCATTTCAACTCTATTTTAATGCAAATCATTCCATCAATCTTACTCCCCATATGTTCTTGTGCCTAAAATCTCTCTCAAAACTTGTTTTTAACATCCAAATCCGTAGATCCGAATCTTAACCTAGGGTTTATCTTCATATTTTCTCTCTCTAAATTTCTTCTCCTCAAGCCGTTTCCTAATCAAATTGTTTCACCAAACCACTTTCAATCCTCAACATCTTCATTATCTTCATCATCCTTTACTTCAAATCAACCAAAATCAAATGTCTAGTTCACGGCCGGTTCGAAGAAAAGACAAGGACCCGGTTCACCAAACCGACCGGCCACAAGAAGGACGGGGCACCTCCAATCTATCTCATTTCGAGTCCACACATTTTTAAAATAAAAAACATCTTGCCAAAATTTTTTCATCAACAATTCATGACTCGTGAGGTACTCTCAAACTTTTTTATTGTACCGAATAGTTTACATCATCTCTGTATTAGCAATAGTTCCTTGGTGCAATTGTTGGAAGTTGTTGGTTGATTTAATGCTCTTGTTGTTGAGGAGAGTGTTTATCCCGACTTGATGAAAGTATTTTACTCGAATATGGATTGTTTCGAAGAGAAAGAAAATCGAGTAATCACCATAGTTGGAGGAATTTTGATTGAATTTGGTGTTTCGGATTTGAACTCCTTTCTAGGATCTTCCAATGATGGCCTACGCTTTTTCTCTCCTAGGAAAGCCCCTGAAATTGATGACTTTGTTTATATTGATACTATTAAGAACATATGTCGTCGTATTGATCTTTCCGATGAAGACTGTACTGTTCATTTTCGCACTCAATGTCTTTGTCTTCAAACCCAAATTTTACTCCGTTTTATTCAGGGTATTGTCCTTCCTAGATCCGGCCATTTAGATGAGGTCTCCAATATGGATGTGGTGTTGCTTGACTGCATTCTTAGACATCGTCTAGTCAACTTAGGCTATCTCATTATCAGAAACATGCTTAGCATTCCTAAACTGATTACTCGCTCCTTTCCTTATGGTCTTTTCATTACCCGAATCCTAAAATTTTTCAAAGTACCTATTAAAGAACCTTCGAGTAGACCTTCTAAGGGTATCGGGGAAGACGCTATTCTCAGCTTAGGCTTTGCGTGGAAGAATGGAACTTGGGTCAAATACTCTGAGAACAAGTTTACTTTTCTAGCTCTAAGTGATGATCGGCCACTTAATGATGTGGTTCCAGCCGATTAGCTACCCATTTTCTCACTCTCTTTTCTAGGACAGCGTCGACGTCGAGATCCTACTGTGACTACTCCAGCTCCTGGTGTCTCTGCATCAGCTTCCTCACCTCCACAGCCTCTTCCCTCTACCGAGGTTTCTCTTCAGCAGCTTATGGATGGGGTGCAGACACTCTCAGTGCGGCAGACTGAGTTTCAGCAACAGCAGCAGCAGCTTATTCATGGACAACAGTAGCTCCTTCATGGACAGCGCCTTCTCTTTGAGCATTTCGGCCTTACATATCCATATCCAACTCCATCACCACCATCCTCACCACCTCAGTAGTTTTCTTATGCTTGTACTTGGACACACCTACATTTCGTTTACTGCATCACGTTCTTATATTTTCAACTCTATGGATGATTATTATGCTTTTGGATGATATGTATTTGTTTTGGATGATATGAATTTGGTATGATTGTTTGTTATGGACTTTATGGATTTCCTTGTACTTACGGATATTTTTTGGACTAATGTGCTTGATATATTATGATGCTTGACGATTGATAGGGGGAGCTCTACTTCTTTATTCTTTTTGATGATGAAGAGGGATAATTATTTAATTTGTGTTATAAAAAGTGTTTTAAAAATATGCATGTATCCAGGGGGAGTATGCATGTATGCAGGGGGAGTTTATTTCAAATAAATTTTTCTTGAACCTTGCATTGATCTAGGGGGAGCTTTTTATAACTAGATTAAATTTTTGTAATGTGCTTTGTGTGAAGTATTGAAAAGTTAACATAAAGCTAAGGAAACAATAGATACTTTGGAACTTAGCCATTGCAACTTCATGAATATGTGTATTTGTTTAGTTATGCTTTTAAGTGTCTAATATACTTGTGTTGTTGATCTATGGATCAAAAGGGTTGTTTTCTTTTGTCATTTTGACAGGCTAATTAAACCCTCTTATTCATGGTAGGGATTGGGTTTTCTGCCAACCATTTTTCACTCTGGCTACTGTCCTCTAAGTGGGTGTGGGGGGGATCAGGAGGAAATAATTTTACTTTATGTTTTAAGAAGATCAAGGTTATCTCGTGTTTGGAGATTGTGCCATGTTTTATGGGTTTGTCGCTTGATTATGGCTAAGGTCGTCTTTTGCTAAGTACCAGAATATAGATCTTAGCTTGTCTCTAGGGTCTTTATTTGGTCATACATAGTTTTTCCCCCTTTTTTTTTTCTTTTTACAACCAAAAGGAAGATTTTGCGTTGATGTATCTCTGGTCAATATTGCTACAATGGTTAGATTTTCGTGCTTCAGTACTCAAGACTTACTCCCAGAGACCAAAGGTAAGTGGAAGAATCAATTCATTTTCCTGAAAATGGATTTAGTCTTTCTAGGGTTTTTATTTCTTTTATTTTTTTTCATTTGTATGTCTAATTCCTGAGTATTGCCTTCTCCCTCAGAAAACAGTTCAACCACCGGTTGAAGAAATGTGGAAAAGTTTGCAAGACTCGCAGCAATTCAGGCAATGAAAGATTCACCTAATTCTATGAATGCAAAAACAATTATATTGAGTGCACGTGGACACACTAAAATCAATGATGATGCCAAGCATCTTGCAAGTTCTTCCTCAATTGAACGTGTTTGGAAATCAGACGAAATAAAGGGCATAATCAATTCTGAAAAATGGCATGGGGATCCGTAAGTTCAGCTGTCAAATCTTAGATTGGTTGCCATCCGATTTAGTGCATTTGTTTGTCAGCCTCAAGGTCTCAATCAATCAGGAAATGCCATATGTATGCACGTCCATTGGCGGCTCTATCCTTGTGCATTTATTATCTATTACATGCAATAATAGTGTACTCAAGATCCAAGGAAGTATAGCTTTTGTTGAATATTTTCTGTGTCCTTTTACCCCTTGGAGTGAGGATCAATGCTGGTGCCCTTACCCGCAATGTTTTATGTTGATTCTTTCATTCTTTGATTCATAAAAATACTCAGAGCACCTTGCAATTTACATGTACCAAGGTCCATGCGCATGCAATTGTAGCTTTTTCAGTTAACAGAACGTTGCATTTTCTTGGAATGGGTTTATTTTTATCATGCTAACTTGCTAAGCTGATTCTTGGTTTAGTGGACAATGTTTTTATTGGATAAGTTGTCTGTGATAGGTTCGTTTGTTTTTCACTTCTCATTTTCTTTAAATAAGTAAAAATATAGTTAATTAATTAATTATAGGAGTGGCAATCTGAGTTAGGATTCGTTTATTAAATTTGATTCGCTAATTTAACGAATTGAATTCAGGTTTGAGGATATTTATTTATTTTTTAGTTTAGGATTCGCTTAATAAATAGGTTATAAACAAATCAAATATGATTAATTTATTTATTTTTGTTTAATTAAATTACTTATTTATCCTTAAATATGTATGAAAATTTTGTAGTTTGAAGGCTAATATATTAATTATAAATGATAATAAGTTGTATTTTATAAGATGTTAAATTTTTGGTCTTTTAATATTTTATTTTGCTTAATTTTTATTTATTAATTATATTTTGGTAAACAAATTCATATTTAATTCGATTCGTTATGGATTCATTATAAGATATATGAATAGTAAATGAATTAAGATTCGATTCGATTTATTTATTAATTCTACTAATTAATTAAACAAATCAAATTGAATATTCATTTAATAAAAAAGAGAATCTGAATCTTGAGATTTCAACTTGTTTAATAAATAAATTGAATCTAAATCAGTAGAATTTTGACCTAATTCATTTACTATTCGATTCAAATTTGATTAATTTATTCATTTTGCTGCCCCTAAATTTAATTCCGCCAAAAATTACTGAACAATAATAACCATGGAACACGAACTCAATGTACTAATAATTTAAAACACTACATAATTATGCACTATTTTTCATCCTAAAAAATACGCCATGTTTTAGTAAAATTTTATTACTAAAATAACTATAATTTGAGCCAACTTGGTGCCCTCTAACTGCGAGTATATATTGAGACTTCATTTACCTCTTAAATATATAATTAGATATGATTATATATCTTTTCGAATGTGTAGGAGGAATAAATATCCTCTTTAATCTTGGGAGAGTCTTTTGAAGAGTAAATGATAAATACTTTTTCTTTAAAATAATATTCTTTCAGATAATTATCTTTGGAAAAATTACTTCTAAAATGATAAATACTTACGTCATTCAATCTCTTTGAAAATGCCAACCGGTGGGGGTGCCCCGTGCTGACTGAAACGACGCCGTAGGATCCAAAGATGTGTTACCCAGCAGCCACGGGTCCACAACAACTTGAAGCATTTCAGCTTTCCACTCCACCGCTCACTCACCCATAAAGGCTGAAAAATATTTGAAAATTTAAAAAATACAGGAGTTTTAATTCTCCCTCTCAATTGAGAAACCGCCACCGCTGATCTCATGCACAAAAATGGAGAAAGGCCTGATCTCGGTGGATCGATGGACAGAAGGAAGTCAGGTTTACTTTTTAACTCACCTACACTCGGACCACACCCAAGGCCTGAGCTCGGCGTGGGCGAGGGGCCCGCTCTTCTGCTCGCGACTCACCGCCAAGCTCTTCCTCCTCAAGTTCCCCGGCTTGGACCTCTCGTTGATTCGCGTCCTCGATATCGGTTCGTGGCATTCGATCTCCTTGATCTCGCCGTCTTCCGGAGAGAAGACGTTTGTCGAAGTTATCGCAATTGACGCTCACCATTGTCCCGGTAAGTCCCGATTGAGCTAACAGTAACGATAACGGCATTGATAACGGACTGCATTACTTTCGAGAAGACGATAAACGCATTTAAATCATCTAATTAAATTGTATAGCGATAAACAATTTAATTACAAAAAGGTTGCTCGACATATATTGAAAAATAAAAAAGAAATTGAGCAAAGCCATAAATTTATAGACATCCGAATTCTGAATATATGGTGTGTGTCTTCAGTGGGGAATGTTATCATTTGCATACGGTTATTTTTATTGATATTTCATACCTCCATTTTATGTTCAATTGAAAGGAATTCTAGGCAGTTCAGTTTTCTACTTACGGTATTATCATAATCGTTGTTATTGAGAAAATTGTGGCAATTTTTTTGATTGATCATGATGATTTCAGTATGTGGCAGGCTCGGTGATGCTATTATTTCGCGGAGAATTTGGATGCCTGCTCTATACTGGTGATTTTCGGTGGGAAGCAAGTAATGAGAGGGCCGAGATAGGAAGGAACACGCTCGTCAAAGCTTTAAAAGATGATGCAGTCGACATTCTTTATCTGAATAACACATATTGCAATCCATCATATGTTTTTCCTTCACCACTAGTTGCAGCTCAGCAGGTACACTTTTTAAATTTCTCACCTGCGTTGTCTTTTCCTTTCTAGTTTGAGAACTTTCAGTTTCACTCAAGAATTATCTACTGAATTAAAGACTAAAACGGTAGTTGAAAGAAATAGTCCAGGTACTGATTTGTGTTGTTAATTGTCTGGCTGCAAACAGGTTGTTGACATAATTGCCTCCCATCCAGATCATGACATCATCATTGGGATTGACTCACTTGGACAATAAGAACTTTTATTTCACATATCGCATAAGCTCAATATAAAGGTTTGCTCACCCTTTTTATATCGGAAACCCTTTTCTTACACAACAATCATCACGATGGTCTCTCCAAGGGGGATGAAATCAATAGCATATAGACAGCAAATTGACATGTTATCTAATTTTTGGATCACTTGTAGATGATTTAGAAGTATCTTGATAGTTTTTATTCTTCTAACATCTAACATATGTTTTACATTTTAGAAACTGGGCGGGTTTGATTATCATTTGGTGGATTTAATTGTGGCCAAATTCATACATCTAATGTATTGTCACTCATGTATTATTGGATGCATCCTATTGTATGTTCTTCCTCTTACATGTGCCATGAGAACTTAAAACTGCCCTCTTCATCTCTTGCAAAATATTGTTTAGTCACAAGCAAGTGGAATAAAATTTTTGCATTTATTTCCAAAGCAGGTATTTACTCTGTATTTCTTATTTCACATTTTTTTTAATAGATTTGGGTGTGGCCAGAACGCCTGCAAACCATGCATCTGCTTGGCTTCCATGACTTATTCACAACCAAAACTTCTCTTACTAGAGTGCGAGCTGTTCCATGGTATAGTTTTAGCATTGATACTTTAGAGAGTTTAAATACGATGCACCCAACCATTGGAATTATGCCATCCGGTCTTCCTTGGGTGGTTGAGCCCCTTAAAGGAGGTCTTCCTGATTCTCTTTTTTCTTCTTACCAGAGCAAATGGAGAGCAACGGGTGGGACTCAGACTGAGAAACTGAAGGAGGCTTTAGGATCAGTGGACAGGTTTCATAAGTACATATATTCAATTCCGTATTCTGATCACTCCTGCTTTACAGAGATAGAGGAATTTTTAAACCTTGTCCAGCCATCGAATATCAGAGGCATCGCGTCTTCATCATCCTGTTATGTTGACCCTCTTTACTACTTTGGCCGCCTTTGCAGAGCAAATAAACCATCACTGAGGTATGAGCAGGAAAAGAGAGTGCAGCACAAAACAGTTGTATCCACCCATATAAAATTCAATGTTGAAAGTGGTAGATCCACTAAGGTAGATAGGAAACGTAGGACTGCAGAAGTAGGTATTTTAGGAGTTCACATGAGTAAGGTGGATGCCCTTGGGCGGGCCCAACGAGGTGTGAAGCTTGCTCGAAGTGAGAGTTCTGATTGATTAGTGTCAAATATCAATATCAGGTAGCTTGAAATTCTTGCAAGTAATGTTGCCTGTATAGGTTTGAATTCGGAGTCTATTGTATGGTTGCAGAATACATATGATGGTATAGGGTGTAAGGAATGTAATTTTCTTTTTACTTATCTTGGATGTCTAAAGCGACAGGCTGTTAATGCTCATTAACGAAAATGGTTGTGTGAAAGCACTTCGACTGGATCAGTCATTTGATTGTTTACACAGGATAGTTATAGTGACTTTTTAGTTTAGATTATTATAGTTGTTTTCAAATTCGTGGCCTTTAAACACATTATAGTTCGACAATCATGGTCTTTACTTGATTTGCAATAAGGTAAAGAAGTCAAATGGGTAATTATTTTCTGTGAGAGTGAATTGCGGCAAACGTGAGCAATTTTTGCATCATTGTGCATTTTGTTGTAGATTGAGGAGAGTCAACTTTCCTGACCATCTAGATGAGCCTTTAGTTGAATCTCTCCATGCCCATAAGTGGGCGGCATAGACCAAATCCTGAAACTAGTCATGGTCTAAAATGCAGGCCACTCTGACTGTGGCCAAGACACTGGAAAATGCTGGACGTTGACTAAGTTTTGAAAGTTATCAAATTTAATAAAACAAATCAAATTTATAAAGTTTTGAAAGTTATCAAAATTTAATAAAACAAATCAAATTTATAATTAAACTAATATGCGTGTTAAAATTTTCATGATCTAAAAAAATGTAACGAGATAATAAAATTTATTATTTTATTGCGTGTTATATCATTTGAAATGTTTATTAAATATAAATGGTATGTCCGGCCTTGTGGTGGGTGCAATTTGAGATGGTCAATTTTTATTTTTATTTGGAAGACAACAGGTGAATCCGATTTACATGGTAGTGTAAAAAGATTTGTACTATTTTAAATGTTTAGTATTAGTATTAAATTAAGAAGCCATAAAGAAGTTAACCAGCCTAGAAGCCGTAAAGAAGTCAAGCGGCCTAGAAGCCATGAAGGTGTCAAGTAGCCAAGAAGCCAGAAAAAACCGAAGATCATAAACTAAAGAAAAGATAAAACAGAGAGTAATAGCAGCAGCAAAAAACAGAGAACAGCAGCTTAGAAGCCGTAAAAAAATCAAGCGGCCTAGAAGCCATAAAGAAGTCAAGCATGTAGGAAGCCATAAAAAAACCGAAGATCATAAGCTAAAGAAAGATAAAACAAAGAGTAATAGCAGTAACAAAAAATAGAGAACAACAGCTTATAAATAAATGAATAAATATACACACACACATTTATTTATGATACATATTCCTTTTTCAGTACAGATATTCTCTTTTTTTTTTCATGCAAATATGTATTTAGATCGTATGATTTAATAGTTTGATTTTAATACTATGAAATTGTATGATTTTATAGTACATTAAAAAATAAATCTATAAAGTCACACGACTTAATAACATATTCGCATTAAAAAGAAAAAGAAGGAATTATATGCTTGAGAATGATTATGTGTGTGTGTAAATGTTCTAATCTAAAATTTTTAATTTGTTAAAGTTTGGAAAAATTATTAAATTATAGTTTAGTAATGTAATGACTGTGAAAGTAATTAAATAACACGATTTAATAATATAATGTCATTTTACTATTAAATCAATTCAATAAATTTTCTAAACTTTAATAAAGTTCACTATCTTGAATTAGATTAGCACTGTATATATATAGGGGGAGAGAGAGGGGTATATTTAACAAACAAATTTAAAGCACAACTATAGTAAAAATTTGTTTACCTTTAGATTAAAACAAAATAAATGGCTGAGATCTAATGAATTTAATGACGTTAAAATAGAGCATTAATTTTATGATTTTTTTCTCTTTCCTTTCCTTAGTGAATTTATTCTCTATTTTCTTCTTTCTTCTTTTTTTCCCCCTCTCATTGCCACCTCTTCAACCTTTTAGGTTTCACCCCAAAAAAAATAATTCCAAAGGTAAAACAACTGCACATCTAAATTGAAAAATATTTCGGGCATATATTACAAAAACAAAACTCTACTAAAGACAAATTGAAAAATATAACTGAATTTATGTTTTTTTTTCTTTTAATTCGTTTCACTGGACCTTAATTTGTGTTTGTGCAAGTGAAAAGCTTTTCAATATGAGCGTAATAAAAACCGAAAAAATTTGAGGAGAAGGAGAGAGAGGAAAAAATAGATAAGAATTGGAGTTCAAATTTATTAAAAAGAAGAAGAACAATTATGTTGATGAAGAGGAGAAAAATAAATGTTATAGTATTAATGTTTCAAAATTAATGTGCTACATCATTTAATCCATTAGATATTAGCCTTTGATTTTGTTTTAATCTAACGGCTAAAAATTTGTATTTAAATTTATGTTTAAAATTGTGTCTTTCAAACCTATCATATATGTATATAATTTTTCTCTAATCAGGATATAATCATTTTTTAAAGTTTTATTTATTAGTTCATTAAAATATGAGTTTTTTTCTGTTTTATATTTATATTTAAGTTACTAAATTAAGAGATAAACTTAAAAAATAAACATTAATATATTTTACCTATAATGTATTGGAGTATGTGACTTTTTTTTCGATCTTTTAACTTATTTTTTATTTTAATAATATAAAAAATTTCTCATTGTAAAACTATTATATATATATATTATAGAACCATAATCAAAATTGCGCAAGTGTGCAATAAGACGGGCGTTGAGTTTTTATTCGCGGGTTTATGTTGTGAACCCATAGCCTCGCTAATGGAATGTCCACATGGTGCGACAGATATATATATAAAATCATAATCAAAATTGCGCAAGTGCGCAATAGGACGCGCGTTGAGTTTTTATTCGCGGGTTTATGTTGTGAACCCCATAGCCCCGCTAATGGAATGTCCACATGGTGCGACAGAGCATGTATGATTAGGTTCACACGTATGTATATATTTATGTATATATATATATATATATTGGCCAATTAGAGATGTATGGCCATATTAAAATGATAAGGTAGAAGACTAAAAAATGGATTCCAATTCAGTGTACTTTATTGTGTAAAATATTGAAATTTATATATTTTTTAATTTATTCATGATTTTAATGTGGTCAAGATCTCTAACCAAAAGCTTGCTATATATATATATTTTTTTTTCTTTTGTTTTTGGTGTGAGAATAAAACAAGAGAAAAGGGTTGAACACTCTTGAGTGGTGGAATCAGTCCGTCAGGTGAATTTATTGACCACGAGCAGCATCAGGTTAGACCTTTCAAATCAATGGGAAACTCCTTCAAATTTGTGCTGACGTACTAAGGTTAGGTTTGAATAACTGATTATCATCATTGAATCGACCGTCAGATTTGTTTGCCGTACGAAATGGGAAACGAAATACGATCACCAGCCAGCCTAGCACAAAAAAAGATATTTTCGTTTTTTTACGCAAGACGGCGTCGGTCTATCGGCAATTCAAAGATTGCACAACTTGATTGTCCGCTTTCAATCACTCATTTCTCTCTCTGCCCAACCAAACACGTAAAACTGGTAAACGTTGTTGATGGAGTTTTAAATATGATCAAATGGCTGTGATTGTTTGTAGGCTTGGTCCAGTAATGCTTAATGGACCAACAGGTCACAAAAAGAAAAAAAGACAAAAAATGAATTCAAATTGCTAGCATTAGCAGCAACTCTGCCCCATTCACATTACGAGGTTCACCTCCTTTAGAACTTGTACATGTGGACACGGTTTCAAACTATTGCTTTGCAGAAACAATCCAAGTTGATGTCAGGGGTGGATATTAAAATCTTCCTATTGACTTTTCTTCTACAAATTTTCGGCTTTCTAAATCCAACCCTGTGGGATTGTGGGTTGTTGTGTGGGTAGTTGCGCGAATTAAAAAAAAAAATCTGTTGGTTTACCCCAAAATGACCAGAGTGTTCCACATTTAAGTTTTTTAAAGAGGTGCAACCTGATAATTGTAATTTGTAAAGGGCATAATAGTCAGTTCAAGTAGCTTAGTTGACTTGGGACAGGAGCATAACATCGTTCTTCTTCTCTCTGTCTGTCTGGCTGTTGGCCTTCTCTTATGAGCAATAAAACAATACATGATATGTAAATTATTTTTCACTCAAGTATCTATCTTGACAGCAAAGAATTTGTTGTTGTTGCAGCGCCCATGGAAATCATCAACAACAATTCATGGTTGATGCTTTTTGTTCTTTTCACGTGCTTCTTACTCAAATCCCATGTCTCCTTCGGAGCTGACACCATTTCTGCAAACCAATCCCTCTCTGGTGATCAAACGATCGTTTCTAAAGGTGGGGTCTTTGTATTTGGTTTCTTCAACCCAGCTCCTGGTAAGTCTTCAAACTATTACATAGGCATGTGGTACAATAAAGTCTCTGAAAGAACTATAGTTTGGGTAGCCAACAGAGAACAGCCAGTTTCTGATCGATTCTCTTCGGTTTTAAGAATCTTAGATGGAAACTTAATTCTTTTTAATGAGTCCCGACTACCCATTTGGTCCACAAATTTGAACGCTACTAGCAGACGTTCTGTGGACGCAGTTCTTTTGGATGAAGGAAATCTTGTTTTGAGAGATTTGTCAAATAATTTGTCAGAGCCGTTATGGCAAAGCTTTGATCATCCAACTCATACTTGGATTCCCGGTATGAAGTTGACGTTCAACAAGAGAAACAACGTCAGTCAACTTCTCACTTCATGGAAGAATAAAGAAAATCCTGCACCGGGTCTCTTCTCCCTTGAGCTAGCACCAGATGGATCAAATCAATATGTTATTTTGTGGAATAGGTCTGAGCAGTACTGGAGAAGTGGACCTTGGGATGATAATGCAAAAATTTTCAGCTTGGTCCCTGAAATGACACTAAATTATATCTACAATTTCAGCTATGTGTCCAATGAAAACGAGAGCTATTTCACCTACAATGTGAAAGATAGCACTTACACATCTCGATTCATTATGGATGTTTCAGGGCAGGTTAAGCAGATGAATTGGTTGCCTACCAACTCTTGGTTTCTGTTTTGGTCCCAACCAAGACAGCAATGCGAGGTTTATGCTTTTTGTGGTCAATTTAGCACCTGCAATGAGCAAACTGAGCGTTTTTGTTCTTGTTTGAAAGGTTTTCAACAAAAATCGGTGAGTGACTGGAATTTGGAAGATTTTTCTGGTGGTTGTGTGAGGAAAACCCAGCTGCAGTGTGAAAATAATAGTCTTGCCAATGGAAAAAGCGACCAATTTTTCCAGTACATTAACATGAATTTGCCTAAACATCCACAATCTGTGGCAGTAGGGGGTATCAGGGAATGTGAAACACACTGCTTGAATAACTGCTCTTGCACTGCTTATGCTTACAAAGACAACGCTTGCTCGATTTGGGTAGGAAGTTTCGTGGGTCTGCAACAGCTACAAGGAGGTGGAGATACCATTTACATCAAGCTTGCAGCTTCTGAGTTCGAGAGTCCCAAGAACAACAAGGGAGTAGTCATTGGCAGTGTTGTGGGCTCAGTGGCTGTCGTAGCTCTTATTGGCCTGATCATGCTTGTCTACTTGAGAAGGAGAAAGACAGCAACTGTAACAACCAAAACTGTGGAGGGTTCTTTGGTGGCATTTGCATACAAGGATTTGCAAACTGCCACAAAGAATTTCTCTGAAAAGCTGGGGGGAGGAGGTTTTGGTTCAGTTTTCAAAGGGGTGTTGCCGAATTCAAGTCTCATAGCTGTGAAGAAGCTTGAAAGCTGGAGCCAAGGAGAGAAGCAATTTCGCACTGAAGTCAGTACAATAGGGAATATCCAACATGTCAATCTGGTTCGGCTTCTGGGTTTCTGCTCTGAAGGTACTAGTAGGTTGTTGGTCTACGATTTCATGCCAAACGGTTCTTTAGACTCTCATCTCTTCACTGAAAAAGATTCAGACTTTCTTGATTGGAAAACAAGATACCAAATTGCACTGGGGACAGCCAGAGGTTTGGCTTATCTTCATGAGAAGTGCAGAGACTGCATCATACACTGTGACATAAAGCCAGAGAACATTCTGTTAGACGCTGAAGTTTGTCCCAAAGTGTCAGATTTTGGGCTGGCAAAGCTTGTTGGGAGGGAGTTCAGCCGTGTCCTAACAACCATGAGAGGAACAAGAGGTTACCTTGCACCGGAATGGATTTCAGGAGTGGCCATAACAGCCAAAGCGGATGTCTACAGCTATGGAATGATGCTGTTTGAATTTGTATCAGGAAGGAGGAACTCCCAGGAATCTGAAGATGGTAAAGTGAAGTTCTTCCCATCTTGGGCTGCTAAACAAATAGTTGAAGGCAGCAATCTCATTAGCCTATTAGACCCAAGACTGGAGGGCAACGCTGACGAAGAAGAGCTTGCAAGACTTAGCAATGTGGCTTGTTGGTGCATCCAAGATGATGAGACTCACAGGCCATCAATGGGTCAAGTAGTTCAAATTCTTGAGGGAGTTTTGGACGTGACACTGCCTCCAATTCCCAGAGCTCTCCAAGTAATGGTCGATGACCATGAGCACGTAGTCTTCTTCACTGAATCATCCTCATCTCAGAGTTCCCTGTCAAAGAGCAACAATTCAACTGCTTCATCTCAAGCAAAGAGTACCACATCATCAAGAAGTTCTTAAATCGGTGTGAAGAAAGTATTTTCACACTTGTGTTTAGGAATATATATTTGGCTTATTCACTTGTAACAACCTGTATGCATATTTGGATAGAAGCCTTGCTTCGTAGTGTGTATAATAATAATGGAACCTGCAAAAGCAATTTTAAGAATCACAAGCCTTGTGCCTCGCTGTTTTCTCTAAAGAACTCTGATTGATCTTTGCTCCTCTGCATTGACTATTGGCTTCACCTAATCGCTTCAATTGGCAAAATTAAACCGCTGTTTTCGAATGGAGACTTAAACCGAACCCACCCTCTAAACCTTTTCTAACATCTAAACTTTTTTAACTGAACCTGAATTTTCTTGAGAGTTTTTTCTAGACATCATGATTGTTAAGGAGCTTGAAGGCAAAGTTCAACAATTGTCTTAACAGTTTCATGACAAAGTTACAACCATCGATGAAAAGGTTATGACCTTCGCCAAGCAAAATAACGATCTGCAGAAACTCATGAAACATCTATCAGCAATTGAAAAGGAAAACTCATGAGCCAGTTGCGAAAAGAAAAACAACTGACTACTGATCAAAGACCAGTTGATATATTTACTAGATGGACCTCTGCTCCTCAATTGGTAATTGCTACCCAATCACCTCTTGAACCTGGCGAACGCATTGGCAGTACTCTCATGCAAGCTCATAACATATGACTTGACTTTCCTATTTTTCATGGTGACAAATCCAACAGGATGGATTTTTCGATATGAACAATATCGTCGGCTTACTGGATTATCATATGCTGACTTATTGTCCTTAGTTATTGGCCATCTTGATGATGATACTGTACCTTGGTTTAATTGAATAGAGCAAACTATGAGCGAAATGACTTGGGTGCAATTTAAACAGGCTTTGACCACTCGATTTGGGACATTAGAAAAGAATGATGCAGTTGGCAAGTCTTACCACACTACGTCAAATATGGACCGTTCTTGACTATCAATGACAATTTGAAAACTTGGCTGATTAGACTAGCAATTTAACTGAGTTTTTCTTTATCAGTTGTTTCCTCTCTGGGTTGCGTGAAAATATCAAGGCTGTCGTACAACTGTTCAAACCTGTTAGTCTTGTACAAACTTTTGAACTTGCTAGGTTTAGTAAAAGACAATTACTTTGCAAGGCAATTGTTCCCCTGTTCTTGCCATCCAAGATCTAATCCCACAATTACAGTCAACTCCTATTCCATCAATACCCTCTTTATTAGGATTAATTTCCTCTACCTTACCTAATAATGTCAAATGTTTATCTTCAGCTAAGCAGACAAAAAGACGCTCTGAATGGCTTTGTTTCAACTTTGACGAGCAATTCAAGCTTGAACATCGTTGCAAACAATCTCAACCATTACTTTTAGACGCTGATATACCTTTTCACAACCCTCCAAAACCACTTGACCATCATTCGGATTAGAAGATCTCAGTTATTGCGACTGGGTAAAAGGCTTACAGACAGGCTAGTTTTAAGAGGCAGGGAATGTTAGGACCTTAATAATTTATTTTATTGCTTGTTTTAATTTCTTTCCTATTAGTATTAGATTTTCTTATTTCAATTACGAATTAATGTTCTTATTAAATTAAAATTAGGACCGTCTTGAACTACTATAAATAATTGATTCTTATTATATTATTGAGTGAGCAATAATAAAATTAATTCTAATCTCAATTAATTCTTCTCTCTTCCCTCTGAATTTTTAAACTTTTAATCTATTTCTCTCTTAATTCTCTAATCAAAACCTCAGAATATTGGAGAAGATGATTTACACAGACACAAGATAATAAAGGCATTTAAATCACTTGATTAAGTTGTATAGTGATAAATAATTAAATTACAAAAGTCTCGACATATACTGAAAAATAAAAAAGAAATTGAAAAAAGTCATAAATTTATTGACATTTGAATTCTAAAAATATGGTGTGCGTCTTCAGTAGGGAAAGCTATCATTTGCATACGGTTATTTTTATTCGTATTTAATACCTCTATTTTATGTTCAATTGGAAGGAATTCTAGGCAGTTGAGTTTTCTACTTGCGCTATTATCACGATCGTTGTTATTGAGAAAATTGTGGCAATTTTTTTGATTGATCATGATGATTTTCTTATGTGGCAGGCTCGGTGATGCTGTTATTTCGCGGAGCATTTGGATGCCTGCTCTATACTGGCGATTTTCGCTGGGAAGCAAGTAATGAGAGGGCCGAGATAGGATGGAACAAGCTCGTCAAAGCTTTAAAAGATGATGTAGTATAACACATTGCAACCCATCATATGCTTTTCCTTCAGGACTAGTTGCAGCTCAGCAGGTACACTTTTTAAATTTCTCATCTACGCTATTTTACTTTTTATTTTTTAATTTAAAACCACCAGGATGGTGGGGGCCTTAGGCAGGACTCCTACTTCTAATATAAATTCAAAAATAATACAAGTACAAAGGAGGGGGATAACGACTAATATCTCCTAGAAAAATTGAAAGAAAAATGATAAAGGAACTAAAAGAAGTCAAATGGACGATAAAAACGCAGCGCCCACTGCCGTTTCACGAGTTTCCTTTGTCTTCTTTTAGTTCCGCATGGAACCATAATAAATAATAAAATAAAGAATCCTAACATATATAAAACACATTTAGAAATTGTCATAATTTATTCCATTATTTTCAGTCATTTAAATTAAGAAAAATAATAACATATATAAAACACATTAAAAAATTGTTATAATTTATTCCATTATTTCCAGCCATTTAAATTAAAAAAAAATCCTAACATATATAAAACACATTCAGAAATTGTTATAATTTATTCCATTGTTTCCACCTATTTAAATTAAAAAATCATAATAATTCATAACAATTTAAATATATAAAAAGCAAAAATCTATGAATTTTTACAATTTAAATTAAATATTCTAACCATTTATATATATAGAACACAACAAAAATTTTATTTGAATGTAATGAGAGTCACCAACTTACCAATTAATTAATACCAATTTTATCAAGTTGCCTTTGTTTGCATATACAGATCTAACTTCTTTCTTGTGATAAGCGAGATGCAGAGAGGGAACCGATTTTTCCTTATTAAATGTAGATGACTCACGTTAAATGAGAGGTGAGAGATAGAGAGAGAGAAGACAACAAGAAAAATCGGAACTAAAAAAGTGCTCTATTGTCATCTCTTTTCGTTATTTTTGTGGTTTTTTTTTATTATTTTAATATTTTTTATTTTTTAAATAAAAAATAAGTAACAAAGGATAATGAATGGAGTTGAAGCAACAGATAAAGAGACCCATGTTTCTGTCGTCCTTTTGTCATCAAAGAATTCAAATAGCAAAACTCAAATTGAAAAACAAGTATAACATAGGCGAAAAGGAATAAAAGAAAAGTCAAGCTAGCGCCTGGTATGCGGAACTGCATGAGCATCTAGATGGGGATTTATGGATGGTAAATAGCGGGCCTGGGCCCTGCTTTTTCAAGCCTATGTCTAGGCCTTTTGTTAGCTAAGTTTACAAGCTTGGGTCAGGCCGGCCCCATGGCGGGTCCGTGCCAGGCTTGAGCTTTATTTATTTTAAATTTGTTAAATTATTGTAAATTTAAAATAAATTAATGATCAAAAAGTTATTACAATTATAGATAAATTAAAGAAAATAAATATTTCAAATTAAAAATAATAAATAAAGCAAATAAAAACTCATAACTTTAATTTTCTTTAATACTAGATTTTTTAATTCAAACACTCTTTTAATTAATTGACAAAAAAAATTTAGTATCATAATTTTAATTTTTTTTAATCATAATTGATTTATAAGTTAAGAATTTAAGATTTTTAAAAATTTTTAAATTACTTTTTAATTTTAATTATATTATTCTAATTTATAAAATAATTTTTTAAAAATAATAAGCTTGTGCTTTTCTTGGGCCCTTGTTCAGATCCTTATGGATGAGAGTCGGGCCTAAGTCCGCGGGCCAAAATTGGGCCAAACGGACATAGACCGACCGGAATTTTTTACCATCCCTACGGAGAATGCTATGAAAACCAGCAGGAATGTCCCCAGGGCTCATAAACCGACGATGCACCTTATGAGTTCAAACCCAATTGCCTGGAAAATCAGCAGCAGCACTAGCCTCCCAAAATACATGACGGACCAAGATATTAGTTGAAGAAGCCATACTACGGACACGTCGCAAAAGATATATGTAATCCCACGACACCTGGCAGTCGGACCGAATCCATGCGACTATTGTAGCAGAGTCCGATTCTACCTGCAATATAGAATGGCCGAGGTGAGCTGCAAGCTCTAAGTTCTCATGAACAGCCATAAGCTCTATGTAAAGGATCGGACGATAACCTAGGAATGATCCAAAAGTGCCTAAGAGCTCTCCCCAAGAGTCACGTAAAATGCCCCCTGAAGCAGCCACCCCTGGTTTTCCCCCAGAGCACCCATCCACTGTCAACTTCACCACCCCCGGAGGTGGTCGAATCCAAGAAATCAGCCGAAGTGGTCTCCTATGCCGTGTAACAACAAGCCATCCCTCCACTAATCTACTATCCAGGACGCCGCGCAGTTGGGATGTTTTAAAACCGAAAGCAAAGCTGGCCAGCTTAAGATCTGAAACTACTCGAAAAATGACCGCATCTTCAAAAAATGCCATTGAATCAAATCTGTAAGCATTTCGGGCCTTCCACACGTGCCAGAGGATGAAACAAGGAAGTAGAACTCGAATATGGTTCCGGGAAGGAGCACATCGCCTCCAGTGGCGAAGCAGCGCATGAGGGGAGCGTTATCTTTACTTGATTTGCAATGAGGTAAAGAAGTCAATTGGGTAATTTTTTTCTGTGAGAGTGAATTGCGGGAAACGTGAGCAAATTTTGCATCATTGTGCATTTTGTTGTAGAATGAGGAGAGTCAATTTTCCTGACTATCTAGACGAGTCTTTAGTTGAATCTCTCCATGGCCATAAGTGGCCGGCATAGACCAAATCCTGAAACTGGTCATAGTCCAATATGCAGACCACTCTGACTATGGTCAAGTCACTGGAAAATGGTGAGCGTTAGCAAAGTTTTGAAAGTCATCAAAATTTAATAATATCGTGTTTCTGATTTCTAATCATGTTTTTTTATTTTGAAGATTTCAGTTTTGACAATTTGACTAAATAAATATGCGGGTAAAATTTTCATGATCTAAAAAAATGTAACGAGAACTTATAAAATTTATTATTTTAGTACGGTTTATATAATTTGAAATGTTGATTCAATATTAAATGATATGTCCGGCCTTGTAGTGGCTGGTGGGTGCAATTTGAGATGGTAAACTTTTTTTATTTTGAAGACAAGATGTGAATCTCATTTAATATTATTATTAAATTAAGAAGTATAAAGAAGTCAAGCAACCCAAATCCATAAAAAAGTCAAACAGGCTAGAAGCCGTAAAGAAGTCTAGAAGCCGTAAAGAAACCGAGTATCATAAATTAAAGAAAAGATAAAATAGAGCGTAATAACAGCAGAAAAAAAAACAGAGAACAGTAGCTTATTTGTTTGCCACAACAGATCTAATACTTGTCCGTTTGTAATCATATGTTTGCTGTTGTTCTTTGTTTATTGTAGCTGCTATTACTCTCATTTTAGCTTTTCCTTAGCTTATGATCTTCGGTTTCTATATGGCTTCTTGGCTGCTTAACTTCTTTACGGCTTCCAGGCCGCTTGACCTCTTAACGTCTCCTAAGTGTTTTGACTTCTTTATGGTTTACCCCAAAATGACCGAAGTGTTCCACATTTATGTATTTTAAAGAGGTGCAACCTCATGATTGTAATTTGTAAAGGGCATAATTGTCAGTTCAATTAGCTTAGTTGACTTGGGGAAGGACTATAACATCGTTCTGATTCTCTATGTCTGTCTGTCTAGCTGTTGTCTTTCTCTTATGAACAATAAAATAATACATGATATGTAAATTATTTTTCACTCAAGTATCTATCTTGACAGCACAGAATTTGTTGTTGTTGCAGCAGCCATGGCAATCATCAAGAACAATTCATGGTTGATGCTTTTTGTTCTTTCCACGTGCTTCTCACTCAAATCCCATGTCTCCTTCGGAGCTGACACCATTTCTGCAAACCAATCCCTCTCTGGTGATCAAACGATCGTTTCTAAAGGTGGGGTCTTTGTATTTGGTTTCTTCAACCCAGCTCCTGGTAAGTCTTCAAACTGTTACATAGGCATGTGGTATAATAAAGTCTCTGAAAGAACTATAGTTTGGGTAGCCAACAGAGAACAGCCAGTTTCTGATCGATTCTCTTCGGTTTTAAGAATCTCAGATGGTAACTTAGTTCTTTTTAATGAGTCCCAACTACCCATTTGGTCCACAAATTTGACCGCTACCAGCAGACGTTCTGTGGACGCAGTTCTTTTAGATGAAGGAAATCTTGTTTTGAGAGATTTGTCAAATAATTTGTCAGAGCCGTTATGGCAAAGTTTTGATCATCCAACTCATACTTGGATTCCCGGTATGAAGTTGACGTTCAACAAGAGAAACAACGTCAGTCAACTTCTCACTTCATGGAAGAATAAAGAAAATCCTGCACCGGGTCTCTTCTCCCTTGAGCTGGCACCAGATGGATCAAATCAATATGTTATTTTGTGGGATAGGTCTGAGCAGTACTGGAAAAGTGGACCTCCGGATGATAATGCAAAAATTTTCGGCTAGGTCCCTGAAATGACACTAAATTATATCTACAATTTCAGCTATGTGTCCAATGAAAACGAGAGCTATTTCACCGACAATGTGAAAGATAGCACTTACACATCTCGATTCATTATGGATGTTTCAGGACAGGTTAAGCAGATGAATTGGTTGCCTACCAACTCTTGGTTTCTGTTTTGGTCCCAACCAAGACAGCAATGCGAGGTTTATGCTTTTTGTGGTCAATTTAGCACCTGCAATGAGCAAACCGAGCGTTTTTGTTCTTGTTTGAAAGGTTTTCAACAAAAATCGGTGAGTGACTGGAATTTGGAAGATTTTTCTGGTGGTTGTGTGAGGAAAACCCCGCTGCAGTGTGAAAGTAATAGTCCTGCCAATGGAAAAAGTGACCAATTTTTCCAGTACAGTAACATGGAATTGCCTAAACATCCACAATCTGTGGCAGTAGGGGGTATCAGGGAATGTGAAACACACTGCATTAATAACTGCTCTTGCACTGCTTATGCTTACAAAGACAATGCTTGCTCGATTTGGGTTGGAAGTTTCGTGGGTCTACAACAGCTACAAGGAGGTGGAGATACCATTTACATCAAGCTTGCAGCTTCTGAGTTCGAGAGTCCCAAGAACAAGAAGGGAGTAGTCATTGGCGGTGTTGTGGGCTCAGTGGCTGTTGTAGCTCTTATTGGCCTGATCATGCTTGTATACTTGAGAAGAAGAAAGACAGCAACTGTAACAACCGAAACTGTAGAGGGTTCTTTGGTGGCATTTGCATACAAAGATTTGCAAACTGCCACAAAGAATTTCTCTAAAAAGCTGGGGGGAGGAGGTTTTGGTTCAGTTTTCAAAGGGGTGTTTCCGAATTCAAGTCTCATAGCTGTGAAGAAGCTTGAAAGCTTGGGCCAAGGAGGGAAGCAATTTTTGGACTGAAGTCAGAACCATAGGGAATATCAAACATGTCAATCTGGTTCGGCTTCTGGGTTTCTGCTCTGAAGGTTCTAGTAGGTTGTTGGTCTACGATTTCATGCCAAACGGTTCTTTAGACTCTCATCTCTTCACTGAAAAAGATTCAGCCTTTCTTGATTGGAAGACAAGATATCAAATTGCAATGGGGACAGCCAGAGGTTTGGCTTATCTCCATGAGAAGTGCAAAGACTGCATCATACACTGTGACATAAAGCCAGAGAACATTCTGTTAGATGCTGAATTTTGTCCAAAAGTGTCGGATTTTGGGCTGGCAAAGCTTGTTGGGAGGGAGTTCAGCCGTGTCCTAACAACCATGAGAGGAACAAGAGGTTACCTTGCACCTGAATGGATTTCAGGAGTGGCCATAACAGCCAAAGCTGATGTCTACAGCTATGGAATGATGCTGTTTGAATTTTTATCAGGAAGGAGGAACTCCCAGGAATCTGAAGATGGTAAAGTGAAGTTCTTCCCATCTTGGGCTGCTAAACAAATAGTTGAAGGCAGCAATCTCATTAGCCTATTAGACCCAAGACTGGAGGGCAACGCTGACGAAGAAGAGCTTGCAAGACTTTGCAATGTGGCTTGTTGGTGCATCCAATATGATGAGACTCACAGACCATCAATGGGTCAAGTAGTTCAAATTCTTGAGGGAGTTTTGGACGTGACACAGCCTCCAATTCCCAGAGCTCTCCAAGTAATGGTCGATGACCATGAGCACGTAGTCTTCTTCACTGAATCATCCTCATCTCAGAGTTCCCTATCAAAGAGCAACAATTCAACTGCTTCATCTCAAGCAAAGAGTACCACATCATCAAGAAGTTCTTAAATCTGTGCGAAGAAAATACTTTCACATTTGTGTTTAAGAATGTATATTTGGATAGAAGCCTTGCTTCGTAGTGTACAATAAAAATCTAGGTGGGTGGTATGACGTGGGGTTTACTTTTAATGCGTAAAACTTGATTTTAATGTTTATTTCTCACGAGGCAACATTGAGAATATCGGAGTTGAGTTTAACGCAATTAATCCTCAGCAAAATATATTAAAGCGATTACATTTCCTGTCTCTCGTCTCATGCATGTTACTGCTGATTGCCTTTGATATTTTAAACCAATTTTGATTCACCAAATAATCAATCAATTAATTTATTTGCTCTAAATTCTCATAAATTGTCCACTACAGATTTCAAATGCGGACTCAAGTATGGAGTTTTTCTAGCCTCATATTTGTTAAGAAATTGGTGGTGAAAGCAAACACGCAGATAAAGTAAAATTATAAGAAAATAAAGAACAAGTGTAAAAGAGAGAACACCAGAACTTACGTGGTTCGGCTTTTAGCCTACGTCCACGGGCGAAGACAGAAAGAAATATTTTACTAGTGAAAAGGAGTTACAAGTATTGTGGTATTTTAACTCACTTCTCAAAACCCCAATACACCCAAACTCTCAGAACACTAAAACAAGAGCTTATAACTCTCTAACTCTCAAATCCTCTCAAATGAAATTGAATGAATTGTGATACAAAATGAACGAGGGATCTCTCCCTTTTATAGCCAAAATCATGGCACTGTTCACGTATTGAATTTTATTTTATTTTTTCTTCTTTTCAAAGCCGTGTGCTTTGCTTCTTCTTCTTTTTCTTCATTCTCCTTCTTTTGAAATATTGATTGCTGACCATCTAGATGGCCGACATTTCTCCCACTTGGAGATTAGATTGAGGATCAATCAATCTCCACACCATCCTTCCTGCTTCGCCATTATCATGTTGCCTACGTTGCTGCTAGGCCACAAGAGGATCTACTCCAAATAAACTTGTCAGTATTTACCGGCTTGGTCAAAATATCTGCTAGGTTCTCCTTCGTATGGATTTTCTGTAAATCCACACTTCCGTCTTCCACTACTTCTCGAACAAAGTGATACTGAACTCCTATGTGCTTTGTCCTGGAATGAAAGGCTGTATTCCTTGCAATGTGCAAGGCACTCTGACTATCACAAAACACATAAATTTTCTGTTGTTTGTGCCCGAGCTCCTCCAATAACCTTTGTATCCAAATAGCTTCCTTGCAAGCTTGTGTAGCCGCCATGTATTCTGCTTCTGTTGTAGATAAAGCCACAACAATCTGCAGTTTCGAAACCCAGCTTACAGCTGCTCCCGCAAGTGTAAACACATAACCAGTAGTGGATTTTCTTTTATCAAGATCTCCTGCAAAATCTGAATCCACATAGCCCCTGACAGTAAATTCTGATCCTCCATAACATAATGCAACATCTGAGGTTCCTCTGATGTATCTCAGAATCCTCTTCACAGCTATCCAATGCTCTCCACCAGGATTCGCCATGTATCGACTAACTGCTCCCACTGCTTGTGCAATGTCTGGTCTAGTACATATCATAGCGAACATCAAACTTCCCACTGCTGATGCATACGGTACTCGAGACATCTCCATCCTCTCCGCTTCATTGCTAGGACACATACTTGAGGATAATTTGAAATTAACAGGAAGTGGGGTAGAAATTGACTTACACTCTTGCATGTTGAAGCGTTGCAAGATTTTCTTCAAGTAATTCTTCTGTGAAAGCCAAATCTTCCTGTTATTTCTGTCTCGGTGAATTTGCATCCCTAGAATCTTGTTTGCTGGTCCCAAGTCCTTCATTTCAAACTCCCTAGCCAACTGTGCCTTCAATTCTTGGATTCGATCTTTGTTGGGGCCTGCTACCAACATGTCATCCACATACAACAACAAAATAATGAAATCATTATCTCCAAACCTCTTGTAATATGTACAATGGTCTGAACTGAGTCTGTTGTATCCAAGGCTCATAATGAAGGAATCAAATCTCTTATACCAACACCTCGGCGCCTGTTTGAGACCGTATAGATATTTGTTCAACCTGCAAACCAAGTTCTCATTTCCTGTTTCTGCAAAACCTTCTGGTTGGAGCATATAAATTTCTTCTTCAAGTTCTCCATGAAGAAATGCAGTTTTCACATCTAACTGCTCTAGATGTAGGTCAAATGTAGCACACATTGCTAAGACTACTCTGACTGTTGTGAGTCGAACTACCGGAGAAAATATCTCGTTGAAGTCAATACCTTCTTTCTGAGCATATCCTTTCACCACCAATCTCGCACGATATCGCTCCACTTGATCATTGCCATCACGTTTGATCTTGTAGACCTATTTGTTTCCAATGGCTTTTCTTCCATGTGGTAGTGGTACAAGTTCTCATGTCTTGTTCTTATGTAGAGCTTCAATTTCTTCCTGCATTGCTGTCATCCACAAAGCAACATCTGAGCTGTCTAAAGCTTCATGGAAAGTTGAAGGCTCTCCATCCTCTGTTAGAAGACAATATGCAACGTTGATCTCTGTGACATACTCCGAGTGCCAAGATGGCGGTCGTCTCTCACGAGTTGACCGACGAACTTCTGGAGCCTCGGATTCGACTGGTTCTTGTTCCCCGTGCTCTGGTGCTGCTTCAGAAGAATCTGAATCTTCTGGATTATTTTCCACATATACCGGTACAGTCTCTGACTTTTCTTTTACAGTGCTATCATTCTCATCTTTCCTCTACAGTTGATCTTCTAAAAAGATAACATCTCTGCTGATGACGATCTTGTGGGTAGTGGGGTCCCACAGACGATACCCCTTTACTCCATCAGCATACCCCAAGAAGATACATTTTCTAAATTTTGGATCCAGCTTTGTTCTTTCTTGGGCATTATACATCACGTACATAGGACATCCAAATGCATGTAGGTAGGAATAATCAGCTGGCTTTCCAGTCCACATCTCCATCCCCGTTTTCAACCCAATAGCTGTAGATGGCGACGGATTTACTATATAACAGGCAGTTTTGGCCGCTTCTGCCCAAAATGAATTAGGTAGACCAGCAGTCTTCAACATAGCTCTTATTCTTTCTGTAAGAATTCTGTTAATCCGCTCCGCCACTCCATTTTGTTGAGGAGTGTATGCCACCGTAAACTGTCTCTGAATACCTTCTTGCTTACAGAAAGCAAGAAACTCACCGTCTGTATACTCTCCACCATTATCTGTCCTCAAGCACTTGATCTTTTTACCAAATTCAAGTTCCATCCGCGCTTTGTATTCTTTAAACACTGGAAATACATCTGACTTTTTCTTAATTGGATACACCCAACATCTTCTGGAATAATCATCAATGAAAGTCACCATGTACTTTGCACCTCCCATAGATATATCTGGTGATTCCCAAACATCAGAATGAATCAAGTCTAAAATGCATTTACTTCTAGCAATAGATCTACTGAATTTTAATCTATGCTGCTTACTAATAACACAATGCTCGCAAAATGGTAAACTTACCGATTTGAGCCCCGGAAGCAATTTTCGCTCAGAGAGAATCTTTAAACCTTGTTCCGACATGTGGCCAAGTTTGAGATGCCACATCATCGTTGACTCTTCTCCAGTTGAAGAGACACACGCATCAGCCTCCTGTAGTGTTTCTCCTTTAAGCATGAATAGATTAGCACCGATCTTTTCTACTTTCATCAATACAAGCGCGCCTTTAACGATTTCATAATTCCATTCTCCACATGAGTTTTGTACCCATGACTATCCATTTGTCCCAAAGACAATAGATTCTTCTTCAGGCCATTGACATGTCGTACCTCCCCAATTGTGCGAATTGTACCATCAAACATTTTTATTTTGATTGTACCAATACCAGCGATCTCCAAGGCATGATCATTACTCATATATACAGATCCTCCTGAGATAGGTTCATATGTGTGGAACCATTCTCTCCGAGAGGTCATGTGCCAGGTAGCTCCTGAGTCTATAAGCCAGACATCAGATAGTCGTTTTCTGCCTTCTGAAATAGTTGTTGCCTCGCTGTAGAAAATTTCGCCATCATCTGAGGTACTTGTTACACAACCCTGAGCATTTGATGACTCAGGTTCTTTGCCCTCTTTTCTCTTACTCCAACACTCTTTCTTGACGTGCCCTTTCTTGCCATAGTTGTAGCATTTCACATTCTTCTTACTTCTGGATTTTAATCTACTATGATTTTGACTCTCACTGGGGCCACGTTCCGTTGATCTCCCTCTCGTCACCGATAACGCATCCGCTTGCTGCGAACTTGCTTGTCTATTTTCCTTATTTTTCCGCCTGCTCTCCTCATTTAATACGAAGGCTGCAACATCGTCGAAAACTAGACTGTCCACTGGATTGTTGTTCGTCAGGTTGATGATGAGTTGATCATACGAATCTGGTAGACTTTGAAGTAGAAGCTCTGCACGTTCATTCTCCTCTATATTATGACCCAACGTTGTGAGTTGTGAAAATAGAGTCTTCAAGGTGTTGATGTGGTCGGTCACCATTGTAGATTCCGCCATTCGAAGAGTATAGAGTTTCCTCTTCAAGAAAATTTTATTGTGTAGTGACTTGGCCTCATATAATTTTGTAAGAGTATCACATATTTCCTTCGCCGTGTTTTTCTCTGCCACACTGGATAATACTCCATCTGCAAGTGCCAAGTGTAGATCAGAAATGGCGTTGCCGTCTACCTCGTTCTACTTGTCATCAGTTATCTCCATGGGCCTTTCTCCAATTGCTGCCAAGCAATTATTTTTCCTCAATACAGCTTTCGTCTTCATTTTCCACAACGAAAAATTATTTCCGTTAAACTTCTCAATTTCATATTTTGCCGCCATTTTGTTGATAAATACCGCACACAAGCTAGTGTACCACTTTGAATAGTTGTGAGTATGTGTGAGAATGTACACCAGGAAAGTTCCCAGGAAAGACTGGAGGGGTCACAATGGTCCCACTTAAAACCCAGACTCCTTAAGCTCTTATCGCCTTTGTGACAGAACTTTCCTAGACATGTACAACAACCACACAGTTGTTTTACTCACACCACTATCCCCTGCTTTGCACCGCCAAATTCTTGGGTCGCTCCCACTGTTTCTTGTGAATAGTACCGTATACGTGAACAGTAACGTATTTGTGAATAGTTCCGCTCCCACCGTTTCTTGTGAACAGTACCGTATACGTGAACAATATCGTATACGTGAACAGTACCATATACGTGAATAGTATCGTATACCCGAATAGTACCACTCCCACCGTTTCACGTGAATAGTACGTATAAGTGAATAGTAACGTATACATGAATAGTGTCGTATACGTCAGTACCCCTTACGTGAACAGTACCCGACTCCAAAAATACAACCAATAGCTCTGATACCACTGTTAGGAAATTGGTGGTGAAAGCAAACACGCAGCTAAAGTAAAATTGTAAGAAAATAAAGAACAAGTGTAAAAGAGAGAACACCAGAACTTACGTGGTTCGGCTTTTAGCCTACGTCCACGGGCGAAGACAGAAAGAAATATTTTACTAGTGAAAAGGAGTTACAAGTATTGTGGTATTTTAACTCACTTTCCAAAACCCCAATACACCCAAACTCTCAGAACACTAAAACAAGAGCTTATAACTCTCTAACTCTCAAATCCTCTCAAATGAAATTGAATGAATTGTGATACAAAATGAACGAGGGATCTCTCCCTTTTATAACTAAAATCATAGTACTGTTCACGTATTGAATTTTATTTTATTTTTTCTTCTTTTCAAAGCCGTGTGCTTTGCTTCTTCTTCTTTTTCTTCATTCTCCTTCTTTTGAAATATTGATTGCTGACCATCTAGATGGTTAGACCATCTAGATGGCCGACAATATTTGCATTCGTAATAATCACGTCACATGTACGAGAATGATTTGATATACAATTGAACAGATATTAATGAATCTACAGTAGTTTCAAATTAGTCATCGACATAATTGATGCTAAAATAATTTCTAAGAGACAAATTTTAATCTCAAATCTCCCAAAAAAGAGTAGATAATTAAAAAAAAAAGCACAAACAATTGCAAAAAGCTATTTTTTATAGTTTCACTTCAGTTCACAGCCTCCTCATATCGAGAAACAGCTTCTGATCAAGCTCAAACTCTTGAAACATATTATTTGTTACATATTTTTCATGAACCAACTGGCCAACATTGTTGAACTGTTGATATTTTTGTTGACTTCAATTGACTAACAAGTTTCTTTCTTTTCTTGAAGGATGGCTTTGACGGCATTTCTTGAAGGATGACTTGGACCCCTCGTTGATTCGCGTCCTCGATATTGGTTCGTGGCATTCGATCTCCCTGATCTCGCAGTCTTCCGGAGAGAAGACGTTTATCGAAGTTATCGCAATCGACGCCTGCCATTGTCCTGGTAAGTCATGGTTAAGCTAATAGTAACAATAACGGCATTGATAACTATTAGAACGCTAATAGTTTATTTTATTACCTCTTTTAATTCATTTCTTCTTAGCATTAGTTTCTTTTTTCAATTACAAATTAATGTTAAATTATAGTTAGGACTTTCTTAAACGACTATAAATAAATAGTTTTTATTATATTTTTGAGAAAATAATAATAAAATTAATTCTAATTTCTGTTAATTCTTTTCTCTTCCTTCTGAATTCTTAAATTCATTATCTGTTTCTCTCTTAATTCTCTACTTCAAACCTTAGAATCCTACCATGTGGTATTAGAGCACATTCTTCCTGCCACAATTTTTATTTTTCCGTTCATTATTTAAAAAAAAAGTCATCAACCAAACTTTTGCCAATATTTCTTGGCTTTTGACTGGAGACTTAAACCCGATCCACCCTCCAAACTTTTTCCAACATCTAAACTTTTCAACTGAACCTGAATTTTCTTGAGAGTTTTTTTGAGGCATCATGATTGCTAAGGAGCTTGAAGGCAAAGTTCAACGGCTGTCTCAACAGTTTCATGACAAAGTTAGAGCCATCGATGAAAATGTTACGACCTCAACCAAGCAAAATAACAATCTGCAGGAACTCATGAACAACATCCTTCAACAATTGAGCTAGTTGCGAAAAGGAAAAGAACTGACTACTAATCAAAGACAAATTGATATATTTACGGGAGGGACCTCTGCTCCTCAAATGGTAATTGCTACCCAACCACCTCTTGAACCTGGCGAACACATTAGAAGTACTCTCATGCAAGCTCGTAACATATGACTTGACTTTCCTATTTTTCATGGTGACAATCCAACCAGATTGATTTTTTGATATGAGCAATATCGTCACCTTACTAGATTATCAAATACTGACTTATTTTCCTTAGCTATTAGCCATCTTGATGGTGATATTGTACCTTGGTTTCATTGGATAGAGCAAACTATGGGTGAAATGACTTGGGTGCAATTTAAACGGGCTTTGAATACTTGATTTGGGACATTAGAAGAGAATGATACAATTAGCAGTCTTACCAAATTACATCAAATAGGGATTGTTCTTGACTATCAACGACAATTTTAAAAGTTAGCCAATCGGACTAGCAATTTAACTGAGTTTTTCTTTCATCAGTTGTTTCCTTTTTGGGTTACATGAAGATATCAAAGCTAGTGTGCAATTGTTCAAACCTATTAGTCTCGTTCAAACTTTTGAACTTGCTAGGTTTAGTAAAAGGCAATTACTTTGCAAGGCAACTGTTCCCCCGTTCCTGCCATCCAAGATCTAGTCCCACAATTACAGTTGACTCCTACTCCACCAGCACCCTCTTTATTAGGATCGATTTCCTCTACCTTACCTAATAATGTCAAATGTTTATCCTCAGCTGAGCAAACAGAAAAACGTTCTGAAGGGCTTTGTTTCAACTATGACGAGCAATTTAAGCTTGGGCATCGTTGCAAACAATCTCAACTATTGCTTTTAGATGTTGATATAACTCTTCACAACCCTCCAAAACCGCCTGACCATCATTCGGATTGGAAGATCTCAATTATTGAGACTGGGTGAAAGGCTTGCAGACAAGCATGTTTTAAGGGGCAGGATATGTTAGGACCCTAATAATTTATTTTATTATTTGGTTTAATTCTCTTTCCTATTAATACTAGGTTTTCTTATTTCAATTATGAATTAATGCTCTTATTAAATTACAATTAGAATCGTCTTGAACTACTATAAATAAGTGGTTCTTATTATATTTTTGTGGGAGCAACAATAAAACTAATTCTAATATCAGTTAATTCTTCTCTCTTCCCTCTGAATTCTTAAATTCTTCATCTATTTCTCCCTTAATTCTTTGACCAAAACATCATAATCCTACACTGCATTACGATCGAGAAGACGATTTACACACACACAAGATAATAAAGGCATTTAAATCACCTAATTAAGTTGTATAGGGATAAATAATTAAATTAAAAAAAGCTCGACATATACTGAAACATAAAAAAGAAATTGAACAAAGTCATAAATTTATTGACATCTAAATTCTGAAAATTGGTGTATGTCTTCAGTAGGGAAAGTTATCATTTACATACGGTTATTTTTATTGATATTTAATACCTCTATTTTATGTTCAATTGGAAGGAATTCTAGGCTGTTCAGTTTTCTACTTACGGTATTATCATGATCGTTGTTATTGAGAAAATTGTGGCCATTTTTTTGATTGATAATGATGATTTTAGTACGTGGCAGGCTCGGCGATGCTGTTATTTCGCGGAGCATTTGGATGCCTGCTCTATACTGGTGTTTTCGCTGGGAAGCAAGTAATAAGAGGGCCGAGATAGGAAGGAACACGCTCGTCAAAGCTTTAAAAGATGATGTAGTCGACATTCTTTATTTGGATAACACATAATGCAGTCCATCATATGCTTTCTTGTTTGAGAACTTTATATATCCAAACTGATATATGATAGCAGGTACACTTTTTATATTTTTCCTTTCTTGTTTGAGAACTTTCAGTTTCACTCCAGAATTATCTACTGAATTAAAGATTAAAATGGTAGATGAAAGAAATAGTCCAGGTACTGATTTGTAGTGTTAGTTATCTGGCTGAAAACAGATTGTTGACATAATTGCCTCCCATCCAGATCATGACATCATCATTGGGATTGACTCACTTGGAAAAGAAAAACTTTAATTTCACATATCGCATCAGCTCAATATAAAGGTTTGCTCACCCTTTTTATATCGGAAAACCTTTTCTTACATAACGATCGTCACGATGGTCTCTCCAAGGGGGATGAAATCAATAGCATACATACAGCAAATTGACATGCTATCTAATTTTTGGATCTCTTGTAGATGATTTAGAAGGATCTTGACAGTTTTTATTCTTCTAACATCTAACATATGTTTTACATTTTAGAAACTGGGCGGGTTAGATTGTCATTTGGTGGATTTAATTGTGGTCAAATTCATACATCTAATGTATTGTCACACATGTATTATTGGATGCATCCAATTGTATGATCTTCCTCTTCATGTGCCTTGAGAACTTAAAACTGCCCTCTTCATCTCTAGCAAAATGTTGTTTAGTCACAAGCAAGTGGAATAAAATTTTTGCATTCATTTCCAAAGCAGATATTTACTCTGTGTTTCTTGTTTCACAATTTATTTATTTATTTATTTATTTTTAATAGATTTGGGTGTGGCCAGAACGCCTGCAAACCATGCATCTGCTTGGCTTCCATGACACATTCACAACCAAAACTTCTCTTGCTAGAGTGCGAGCTGTTCCACGGTATATGCACCCAACCATTGGAATTATGCCATCTGGTCTTCCTTGTGTGGTTAAGCCTCTTAAAGGAGGTAGCAGTCTTCCTGGTTCTCTTTTTGCTTCTTACCAAAGCAAATGGAGAGCAACAGGTGGAACTCAGACTGAGAAACTGAAAGAAGCTTTAGGATCAGTGGACAGGTTTCGTAAGTACATATATTCAGTTCCTTATTCTGATCACTCCTGCTTTACAGAGATAGAGGAATTTTTAAACCTTGCCCAGCCATCGAATATCAGAGGCATCGTGTCTTCATCATCCTGTTCTGTTGACCTTCTTTACTACTTTGGCCACCTTTGCAGAGCAAATCAACCATCACTTAGGTATAAGCAGGAACAGAGAGTGCAGCACAAAACAGTTGTAGCCGCCCGAATAAAATTCAATGTTGAAAGTGGTAGATCCACTAAGGTAGATAGGAAACGAAGGACTGCAGAAGTAGGTATTTTTAGAGTTCACATGAGTAAGGTGGATGCCCTTAGGCGAGCCCGATGAGGTGCGAAGCTTGCTCGAAGTGAGAGTTCTGATTGATTAGGGTCAAATATCAATATCAGTTAAGCTTGAAATTCTTGCAAGTAATGTTACTTGTATCGGTTTGAATTCAGAGTCTATTGTATGGTTGAAGAATACATATGATGGTGTAGGGTGTAAGTAATATAATCCTTTTATTTATTTATTTATCTTGGATGTCTAAAGCGACGGCCTATTAGTGCTCATTAAGGAAAATGGTTGTGTGAAAGCACTTCGTCTGGATCAGTCATTTGATTGTTTACGCGGGATAGGTATAGTGGCTTTTTGGTTTAGATTATTATAGTTGTTTTCAAACTCGTGGCCTTTAAACACATTATAGTTTGACAATCATGGTCTTTACTTGATTTGCAATAAGGTATAGAAGTCAAATGGGTAATTATTTTTTGTGAGAGTGAATTGTGGCAAACGTGAGCAATTTTCGCATCATTGTGCATTTTGTTGTAGAATGAGGAGAGTCAACTTTCCTGACCATCTAGATGAACCCTTAGTTGAATCTCTCCATGGCCATAAGTGGGCGACATAGACCAAATCCTGAAACTAGTCATGGTCTAATATGCAGACCACTCTGACTATGGCCAAGACACTGGAAAATGGTGAACGTTGACTAAGTTTTGAAAGTTATCAAATTTAATAAAACAAATCAAATTTATAATTAAGGGTCCAACCACGGTGCCCCCTTGGGCACGGTGTCCCCTTCTTTTGTCATTATCCAGACTAGCCGTTAGATTATAATGACTTTAATTCAACGGTTGGGATTTTCAAACTGTACAATGGTGTGAAGTGGGCAACTGTCCAAACCCGTTTCGGCTACCAAATTAGTTTTAGGGTTCTACATACGGCTGCGTCTACGGACTACGGTGCCCCTACCCCCTATTTTTGTCTTTATCGAGGTTGTCATTTGATGAAAAGGAGCAAGATCGTGCAGCTGTTGAGTGGGCACGTAGCTTACGAGATAAACGGGGGATGTAGGTCATGACACCGGAACTATTTGAGTAGCAATAAATTTGTTTTAAGGAACAAGAAAATATTTATCCATTATAACAATAAACATAATAGTTTTTTTTTTTGATAGGAAAAGTAAAGCTTTTTAATTCATGAACTTAGCAAGAGTACACATGATTTGTTCTGGAAAATTTTCCAGCCAGACAACCTGACTATCAAAGCCTAGAGCTATCTTTACAATAGCGTGAGCGATAGAGTTACAACTTCTAGGGACATATGACAACACTAACTGCTGATTTTCCAGATTTGCTTGAATATCTGCAATTTTCCACTCAATTTCAGTCTTGCTAATCTTTTTCTTCAAGGATAAATCCACCAATTCCTTTGCATCTGACTCAATAAATATAGGAAAAAACGCAGCTTGTTGGGCACTTTGAATACCAAACAGAACAGCTTCAACCTCCATATACGCCACATCTCCCTTATATGGAACTCCTTGGACTGCTGCAGCAACAACCTTCCCCATAGCGTTTCTGATTACTACCCCCAACCCCGCCCTTTGATTATGAACATTGATTGCAGCATCTACGTTTACTTTATAACACCCTTGGGGAGGATTTACCCATTCCAGCTGATTGGTTCTGCTGTGCCTTGGAGAAAATTGCTCATTAGAAAGTTGTATTCGTTTGTATGATTCGACCATGGTGATTGCTCTGGCCGCTGATCTTTTTGGATCTTCTACTCTCCCTTCAAACACCAAAAGATTTCTAGAGTACCAGATGGCCCAACACACCGCAACAGCAAGCTCCAGATCACTCTTTTTTCTCTTCCCAGCTAAATCCTGCAGCACACTCAGCATGTCTTGCCGAGCTATTTGCCTTACATCCTCATAAAAGTCAGTCAACTTCCAAACCCTTTTAGCAGCCCTGCACTCTATTAGAGCATGGAAAACATCCTCTCCACTGCAATTACAACTTCTGCAAAAAGGGTCCTTTACCACCCTCCTCTTCCATAGATTCCCAACTGTAGGGAGCAGATTTTGTGCAGCCCTCCACATAAAGATTTTGACTTTTTTTGGAAGATCTGTAGCCCATATCACCTCCCACCTAGACTTGGTAGCATCTGAGCAACTTGGGAAATTCTTGAATTTTAACTTGACAGCCAATTGATACCCACTCTTCACCGTGTAGAGCCCATGCAATAAACATAATAGTTGAAACAACTATTTTGGCAGCAATTAATTTTTAAGGAACAATAAAATGTACATTACATACAAGTTTATGTTGCAAAAGCCAAAAATTTCGATTTACTAACACTATTGTAGCTGTTAATAAGAAATAATAAGATTATTAACACTGTAAGGTTAATGGAAGGAAAATCTATCTAAGCCTGAAATGATACAAACTACATCTGTTCGAATTTATAGTTACTGAAAAATCTTTCATGATTTGTTCTACTCTTTGATCACATAAGTGAGTTGAATTAATTTATATATTTGAAATTAGGTGGTTGAATAACGATGGCATGGCCATATGGATTCAATTTCTTGATGGACCAATAACCTTGTTTCGACTGATATCAATACGTGCAAGTAGTCAATTTGACAGTTGACATAAACTGTGCTTTTTGAATTGTAATGGAACATAAATGAACGAGCTTTCATCTAGCTTTATAGAGTGTGAACTAAATGGTGTAGCAAATATAAATGAAAGAAGAAGGAGCCTGGGGGGTGGAGGCGTGAAGAACTTAAATAGCAGGTTTTATTCTGTCGAAATACTACAAGCACATTTGTAATATTCAAAAGATGCTACAATTGTAGTTCTTAGTATTTGGAGTCAGAAAACTAAGCTTCAATATCATGACATAAACTAAGCTTCAATATCATGACATAACAAAATATACAATAAAAATTGCACAAACATAATAGTTGTCATATTTCCATAACAATTTTACCAAGTCCATAAAAGCTGGGAATAACAAAACACAGAAAAATAGTTTCATATTAGAGAATATCTGAATTTACAGAGCATAGATTATGTCTAAATTTCCTGGTTGGTTGAGTTTTTTTGATGATCTTGTTCGAAAGCTAATACCATTTGTATCTAAAATATACCTCACAGTATCAATCATCTCAATTAAACTGCCACAAAGTTTCCTCTTTAGCCTGCCACAGTTGTAGCAAACTACCAAAACCCATTTGACAAGCAGCCACTCTTTGTTTATCTGTCAGCTGCGAAACAGCTGCCGCTAATCTATCTGGGGCGAATCTAGTCAAGAACTTTTCCTTTGCCACTTCTGACTTCACTATTTGTTCGCATTCAATTTGTATTAACATTTCCTCTCCGGTGGTAAATCCTTAAACTTGGATCCAATTTCCATCTAGTTCACAATCATGGCAAATAAACTAACTACATCTCCAGTAATTGAAAATACAAATGTATTTTATCTTTATAGTGCAACTTTATAGACCTCCTGTAATGCAAGTCATTCCATCACTTGCCTTAACCTCATGCCCGGCTTCACGGCTGCAATATCATTATATGACTGCAAAATTATACATCTCTATAATTTTTAATGAACTAAGCTTGCAAATATCTTATGAACCCATTATGGCATCGCCTTTTTCTTCTTCCTTCAATACTTTGATCGTCACCAACCTTTTCAACACCGCCATCAATCTCACACGATTTATGCTTATTACTTCCCACCAACTTAATTTATGAAATTCAGTGATACATTTATTCATTATAATCAAACTAAAGTTCATAGCAACATAAAGTTTACATTCCTAGTCAAGCACAAAACAAACAAAAAGATTGGGGAAAAAAAATAAACAAAGGAGATCTGGAACGAAGGGTAAGCATGTATCATTTTCTTGTTCCTAATTTTAAAAATGTTCATTGTAAAACTTAATAACACCCAAGCTAACTGGAACTAATTGTTACGGATTCGAATATCATTTTAATACATGGAATTACTAAGATGAATATTATGACAAAAAAATCCTTTATATTATTACATTGTTGAGAAAATATCCATAACTTTATTTTAAAAAATTTGCGCACCCCAATTTTGCAATTATCCGCATGAGATCTAGCTTCCCACCAACCATATTATGAACAACAAATGATTCACATCACAAATCTCACATTAAAATTACACTTACCTTAAAATTGGTATACACAATCCTTTCTGTTTCATTCAATACTCCGATAACAAACTACAAGTCACTGCACTCCACTTCAAAAATTGAACACGACATCATTGCTTCAATTACAGTTATACAGAATTAAGAAAATATTCCTGCTTCAAAAATTTCGCCAATGTCTGTTGAAATACAACCAAGGGTATGGAGGGGGTCCAGCTACAATACCCATGGGGTTTGGTACCCCATTTTTTTGTCTTTTTTAAATCTACCGTTGGATTTAATGCAAGTGCATAATGGCTGAGATGTGATTATTGGGTTATTAACATCAAAGACCCTTATTGTTCATGTAAAATAAAAAAATCAAAAATTTTGAAATTATGACATATAAGTCAATAATATTCTCTCTTTTTTTTAACTCTATTGAAATATATTTTCAATTAAATGACTTATTCTTATATTTATTAGTATCTATTTAAATTAATAAATTTATTAATTAATAAATTAACTACTTTATTATATAATTAAATTATGTAAATTATTTACTAATCATAATTAATAATAAATATAAATATAATTTTTTTAAATTTAATATAATGACAACTAACTTTTTCTGACCTATGTGAATAAGGTTCAAAATCCATAATTTTTTTTTTTTTCCCGCAAGATGGTGATCCTTGTGGGTCTATCAACAATTAAAAGATTGCACAACTTGATTGTCCGTTTCCAAACTCTCATTTCTTTCTCTCTGCCCAGCCAAACGCGTAAAACTGATTAACGTTGTTGATGGAGTTTTAAATGTGATCAAATGGCTGTGATTGTTTGTATGCTTGGTCCTATAAAGCTCAATCGACCTACAAGCCAATAAAAAAAATTAATTGAAATTGCTAGCACCAGCCGCAACTGGGCCCCATTCACATTACGAGGTTCACCTCCTCTAGAACTTGTACAGGTGGACATGGTTACAAACTATTGCTTTTGTAGAAACAATCCAAGTTGATGTCTTGGGTGGATATTAAAATCTTGCTGAGGTGACTCAATCTGTTATATTCGTTTAAGAATTACTACATGCATGTGTAACAGCTTATTAACAAGGAATTGCTTTTCAAAAAAAAAAAAAAAGGAATTGAAACTTGTTATATATGTGTGTAAAATACATTGATTCAATAATAAGTTTTCAGTTTATCAATATTTTCTTTCTCTTTCGTTTAACTTTCTCGTTTACCAAACACAACATTTGGTTTTCTTTCACAAAGTGTCGGATTTTGGGCTGGCAAAGCTTGTTGGGAGGGAGTTCAGCCGTGTCCTAACAACCATGAGAGGAACAAGAGGTTACCTTGCACCTGAATGGATATCAGGAGTGGCCATAACAGCCAAAGCGGATGTCTACAGCTGCGGAATGATGCTGTTTGAATTTGTATCAGGAAGGAGGAACTCCGAGGAATTTGAAGATGGTAAAGTGAGGTTCTTCCCATCTTGGGCTGCTAAACAAATAGTTGAAGGCAGCAATCTCATTAGCCTATTAGACCCAAGACTGGAGGGCAACGCATAGGAAGAAGACCTTGCAAGACTTTGCAAAGCGGCTTGTTGGTGCATCCAAGATGATGAAACTCACAGGCCATCAATGGGTCAAGTGGGTCAAATTCTTTAGGGAGTTTTGGACGGGACACTGCCTCCAATTCCCACAGCTCTCCAAGTAATGGTCGAATCAAAGAGCAACAATTCAACTGCTTCATCTCAAGCAAAGAGCACCACATTATCAAGAAGTTCTTAAATCGAAGTGAAGAAAATATTTTAACATTTGTGTTTAAGAATATATATTTGGTTTATTTCACTTGTAACAACCTGTATGCATATTTGGATAGAAGCCTTGCTTCGTAGTGTATAATAATAATGCCCCCTGCCAAAGCAATTTTAAGAATCACAAGCCTTGTGCCTCGCTGTTCTCTCTAATGAACTCTGATTGATCTATGCTCCTTTGCGTTGACTTTTGGCTTCACCTAATCGCTTTAATTGTCAAAATTAGGTATTGAAATGAAAGCGAAATGCCAAAAGCAACTTGGAACTTGGATGTTATCCAGAAGAAGGGGAAAAACAGCAGAAACAATCAAACATAAACGTGACGTTGTAATAAATAACATCGGTCAAGATATGAATCAACTGGCCAACATTGTTGAATTGTCCATATTTTGATTGACTTCAATTGACTAACAAGTTACCTTCTTTTTTTCGAAGGATGGCTTTGGCGGCGTTTCTTGAAGGATGGCTTTGACGGCTTAAGTAGCACAAATAATTTATGTTGGACGTTTAAATAATCCATCAGAAAAAAATTATCACACGGTTGACAGTATAAGCACAACGACAGTGATTACTAACTGTTTCTGCTTAGGCCCGCCATACCCAACCCTCAATTTCTCCCTTTAAGTCTTGATAAATAGACCATCTGCTGTTCATAAACATCATCTTGTCTGCACAGAAGTTTTCCAGCAGCCATGGATGTCAAGAACAAGGTATGGTTCATGATCTGTGTTCTCTCCGTATGCTTCACTCTCAAACCTCATTTATCCTTTGCTGCTCGTCACTCCATCTCTGCAACCCAATCTCTCTCTGGGGATCAAACTATTGTCTCTGCTGGTGGGGTCTTTGAACTGGGCTTCTTCAAGCCAGGTAACTCTTCAAACTACTACATAGGCATTTGGTTCAAAAAGTTGTCAGAACAAACCATAGTTTGGGTGGCAAATAGAGACAAACCAGTTTCCGATAAAAACTCCTCAGTGTTAAGAATATCCGATGGTAATTTAGTTCTTTTAAATGAGTCTAAAACGCCCATCTGGTCCACGAGTTTGAACTCTAGTAATACAACAGCTTCAATCGAAGCAGTTGTTCTAGATGAAGGTAATTTTGTTTTGAGAGATTCTTCAGCTAATTCAACCTTATGGCAAAGTTTTGATCATCCGACTCATACATGGCTTCCCGGAATGAAGTTTGGAATAAACAAACGGGCAAAAGTAAACCAATTTCTCATCTCATGGAAGAATAAAGAGGATCCTGCACCGGGTCTTTTTTCGCTTGAGCTAGCCCCAGATGGATCGGATCAATATGTTATAATGTGGAATAGGTCTGAACAATACTGGAATAGTGGAGTCTGGACTGGAATAAATTTTGCCAACGTTCCGGAAATGATATCTCATCATAATTTCGACTTCAACTACATTTCGGATGAAAATGGGAGATATTTCGTTTATTCTGTTACTAATTCTATGACAACTCGTTTTGTTATTGATTCTTCAGGGCAGATTGAGCAGATGTTTTGGTTGGAGTCTAGCAAGGCTTGGTTTCAGTTCTGGTCGCAACCAAGGCAACCTTGTGATGTTTATGCTTATTGTGGCGCATTTGGCAGCTGTAATGAGGGAAACCAGTCTTTCTGTGCTTGTCTGCCAGGTTTTAGGCCAAAATGGGAGAACAATTGGAACTTGATGCAGGATTATTCTTCTGGCTGTGTGAGGAAAACCCAACTGCAGTGTGAAAATACTGTTGTTACAAATGGAAAGAGTGACAAGTTTTTAGCAAATTCTCACACGGTATTGCCTAAACATCCACAATCTGTGGCAGTAGGGAGTATCAAGGAGTGTGAAACAACCTGCTCGAGGAACTGCTCTTGCACTGCTTATGCTTATGAAGACAATGCTTGTTCAAAATGGATTGGAAGTCTCTTGAGTCTGCATCAACTTTCACCAGGCGACGCAAATGGGAAAACTATTTACGTCAAGCTTGCAGCTTCGGAGTTTTCAAGTTCCAGTAATAACAAGGGAATAGTCATTGGTGCTGTCGTGGGTTCAGTGGCATTTGTAGCTCTATTAGGCCTTCTTGCTTTTATGTATTTAAGGAAGAGAGAGAATACAATGAAAACAAGAAAATCAGTGGAGGATGGTTCATTGGTGGCATTTGCATACAAGGATTTGCTAACAGCCACAAACAATTTCTCTGAAAAGTTGGGGGGAGGAGGTTTTGGTTCTGTTTTCAAAGGGAGGCTGCCTAATTCAAGTGTCATAGCTGTGAAGAAGCTGCAGAGCTTCAGCCAAGGAGAGAAACAATTCAGAGCAGAAATCAGCACAATAGGGAACATCCAACATGTCAATCTAGTTAGGCTTCGTGGATTCTGCTCTGAAGTTACAAAAAAATTATTGGTCTATGATTACATGCCAAATAGTTCCCTAGATTCGCACGTCTTCCATAGAGAGGATTCACAGGTTCTTGATTGGAAGACAAGATACCAAATTGCACTAGGGACAGCCAGAGGTTTAGCTTATCTCCACGAGAAGTGCAGAGACTGCATCATACACTGTGACATAAAGCCAGAGAACATTCTATTAGATGCTCAATGGTGTCCAAAAGTGGCAGATTTTGGCATGTCAAAGCTTGTTGGGAGAGAATTCAGCAGAGTCCTAACGACCATTAGAGGAACAAGAGGGTATCTCGCACCAGAATGGCTTTCAGGAGTGGCCATAACAGCTAAAGCTGATGTTTACAGCTATGGAATGATGCTCCTTGAAATTGTATCAGGAAGGAGAAACTTTGAATGGAACTCTGAATACTCTAAAGATGAAGAAATGAAATACTTCCCAACTTGGGCAGCAAGCCTAATGAGTGAAGGTGGCAATGTGCTTAGCCTTTTAGACAAAAGTCTTGAGGGTAGTGCTGATGTAGAAGAGCTTTCAAGGATTTGCAAAGTTGCTTGCTGGTGTATCCAAGATGATGAAACTCATAGGCCATCAATGGGTCAAGTGGTTCAAATACTTGAGGGGGTTTTGGAAGTGGCTCAGTCTCCAATTCCAAGATCCCTTAAAGTAATCGCAGATAACAAGGAGGATATAATCTTCTTCACCGAGTCATCTGAGACTTCAGCTGCTTCATCTCAGGCTAAGTTCGCTGGATCGTCAGCAAGTTCCTAAATCCTTACCAAGATAATCAATTTTATTTCAGTACTTGTTATTTCTGTTTTTTGGATTTGGGTGGTGTTTTTGTTATTTCTGTTTGACTATAGTCTTGAATTTATTGCCCTTATTTGAGTACTATTATCCTAGATAGTCTACTATACATATATGGTTGTAATCTATATTAGTTTCATATGGTTTGAACTTCGAATGTCGTAGCATAATGTTTATCAAAATCTCGTGTCTGCAGGTTGTTTATTTTCTAACTGTTAATATATGTTGATATATGTTGATATGCAGAACACAACATAACAGAACTCACCATTTGAAATTTCATTTCAGTTGGACGAGTAATCTAAAGTTGAATTTCACTGTCATCAATGGTAAAACAAAGAGTCCAGTTCATGCTTCATATTCGTTGCAAATTAATTAAAATGACTAGAAGATCGGAATGATTAGCGAAATAGACAAACTGAATTGATAAGATAAACAAAGAGATAGAATAAAAATAAAAGTATGTACTGAAAACATCCGAATTTGTTGCAGTGTATTGCAGCACCAATTTCATTTGGGCCAAGAATGTACAAAGAAGCAAAATCTTGACGAGTTATGTTCGATAAAGTTCAATGCAGTTAAATGAAAAAAACTGAAACTAACCCCTCTGTATATTCCAGTTTCTATTCTGTTTCCAATGCACCGTAAAAACTTATGCGCAGTAATGAGACTGCAGTAGCACATTACAAAATGACACATCCACATGTCCCCTATAATATCTGTTCATGCTAAGTAACCCAAATCTGCAATGGTAATTGGTTGAAGAAAAAGAGGGTACTAATCGTATTATAATACTGAATATGGTCAGCTTAGTCTTTGTTTCGATTGACTACCTTGATGCCATCCGTCCAAACGCATTTTCCTCTAGTATTCTGAGCTGTTCCCGAAGAATTTCAGAACGGTCAAAAAGTGAAGAGTCTTTGAAAGAGGATTCTTCAGGTAATTTGAGATCATACCAGCTTTCTGCCGGCAGGTATAAAGCTTGTGAAGTGCTGTACCACAGCTCTGATCATTATCTAGAGAAGAATTATAGCTTATCTCAAAATGAGTGAAATTATTAATATATATATATAGCTCATTTCTATAATCCATTGGGTTCATAGTCTTAGATACCCTGATAAGAATTCCAACCCACTGCTTCTACATACCCAGACATTGAACACAATTTGGTTTATTTATTTCTTAACAACATCATGGTCGTGATTCAAAGTTCAAAACATGAATTTCAAGGATTATGATATCTATGTGGCACGTGTGTCAAGTTTAGTAAAACTTAAATCTCCATGGGAATTCGATGAAAATCAACAAGCTCCTTCTTAGTCATAGGCCCGGGTGGCAAAGCTTATTCAGTTTTGACTTTGGATACCTGACTGCCTGAACCATTGATTAAGGACGAACCTATACTATGCATGCCGGATAGTAGCAGCAGAACCACTCAAAATAGGCAGAAGATTGCAATCGAAACCAATATATGACAAGGGTAGAACATATAGAGCTTAAACTTTACCTGTGCCTTGTAGCTTAGCAATCCCACTACAGGGGAGACAACACAGAGTGTTTTCTTTTTGAGGGTATCAGTTGACACATCTCCCATAACCATATGTCCTAGCCAATGATAAGTCAAGAAAGCTGCACCAAATTTCCAGTCGGGAATTCGATATACAGGATACCAAGCCACTGAAAACCTAAAACCAATTTATTCAGGTTGTAATAAGAACATCACGGATTGGTTCCCCCCACCCAAAAAAAAGAAAGTAAATAAATCAAAGCACCATGTGGTGACTGATTCTCACCAGGATGCAGGATGTAGATCATTCAGCTTCAAAGATTTCAACTTTGATATGTCACCAAATACTTGAAGATAAGAAACTTCAGCATCAAAAACTTCAGCATCATTATATCCGCGTTGATATAATGAGGCAATAGCAGGAGCAGCAGAGTGGAGGAATCTTTCGAACTCCGCAAGTGGACATCCTGTTTCTAGCTCAAAACCGTCAGATACTAGTTGCATTTTGTAGGCAGCATTTAGAGGATCTCTTACCATTAAGCCAACGATAAGCTGTTGAATATCTTTCAAATTTTGCAAATATTTCATTCTAATTTCAGTACTCTTGATGTGATGGACTTTTCTTGTGGTACACTGACTGTCAGAATTTGGAGCTTCAGTTTCAACTATATTCAAACTGTTGCTACCAATTAAGTGTGTACTTTTAAATTTGCTTAACATGGCAGATGCAGGATGATCAATTACATTTCCCCCCAAACGGCCATCCTTCTCTACTTCATGTAAAAGTGGCAAGTCGCAATTACTAACATGACAGATACCAGCAGAACCAGTTTTTTCTGAAATACTTGACCCCTTAGTGCCAACAACCACCTACTTCTTTGCATTCATTCTAGAAGTAACATCTTTTATGAATTGGTTTTCATTAAATTGTTCAAATTTTATGCATGATTCACTTTTTGTGGAAGCATGAAATGATCTAGCTGATACATAACTCATCTCTAGTGTTTGGGGGATATACCTCGACAAGATTGGCCATGATGAGTAGATACCTGGTAGCAAGATCTCGCGAATAGATATATTTTGCAGAAGTCTGGTAGCAAGTGAATACGAGCAGGATTGTTCCTGCTCGTTCACGAGTGTACCATCCACGGGGCCACAATGGGAGCTGAACTCCTACCAGGAGCATAAAACTATTCCTGCTAGAGGTCGATGTGAGGAGACCTGGTAACGACGGTTGACAAGACATACATGCACGCCTACCCGAGAATCAAGGCACGAAGTTCATTTAGCCATGACTATTATAATGGAGCGTCCACTTCCGGACGTGGGATGTGGAAGGCCGGGATCTAGAGAGAGTCTATAAAAAGGTAGCCAACGAGGGTAAAAAGATTAGACTTTTTGAGATTATAATTGAGAAAAAGAGAGCTCCTATTAAGAAATCGTAAAAGAGACATAAGATTAGTGGCCGTTTTTTCTAGACAGGCAAAACCTACGTTTCTAACTTGAGCGTCGGAGGGTTTACGCTGAGAAAACACCCGGCGTAATTTGACCTGTATCTGTGTACGCAGGAGCTTGCGGAGAAGAAGTATTATGAGGAGATATCCTGGTCGTGGATGAGTTAGTTGAGGAGAGATCCTGGTCATAGACGAGCAGAAAATCAAAATCTCGCATCAATATTTTAGCACCGTTTGTGGGGAGTTGAGCAAAAAGCTTCTGTTATTAAAGAGAAGATGAAGAAAGAAAGTGAGGGAACAATGGATGTAGGAAGAGACAATGCATAAGGAGGTGACTTGAGGCTTAAGGAGACCGTGACGTTGAGAGAGATAGCCAACAAAGCACGGGAAAAAGCAATGTATGAGCGGATGAAACATATGGAGACCTTGACAACCATCCTACATAAGCTGAGAAGTGAACGGAGAGGAGTTCAAGAGGAGGGAGTGAGAAGTGGCGAAGTGACACCAGGGCACGACAATATTATGAGAGGCCGGACCACCAGCAGATTTGGTCGTGAGGGAGGTAACTCATCTTTACGGGGAGAAATCCATAGAAAAGAGGATCAATCCCCGGGAAGGCAGATCTTTGATAACGGTGACGGAGAGGTGAATACAGAGGAAAGAAAACACCGGCAACACTTGCTTGATGTTGAGCAGGAGCGAGATCAGGTTGTAACACATAACTCTGGTCGTGCCGGATAGCTGGAAGAAGAAGTGCGCAGGTTAGCGTAGATAATAGATGACATGCAAGGATGAAGCAGAGCACCAGGTTGGAGGATAATGCTGGATAGAGAATCTCCACTCTTGGCAGAAATCATGAGGGCAATCATTCTGAGGGATTTTTGCCTCCCAGACTTCAGATACTCGGGGCGAACAGATCCGTTGATGCATATAGAGCGCTTTAACCACATAACTGGGGTGCAAGGATTATCCCAAGCTTAAAGATGCAGGGTGTTCTCACTGTCTCTAGAGGGATGAGCACGTGAGTGGTGCTGGAAGCTTCCTCTAGGAAGCGTTAAATCCTTCGAACAGATGTGCCAAGAATTTACAGAGCAGTTTTGTGGGGCAATGACACCTAAAGATGATATGATGAAGCTGATGAGCATGAAGCAGGGAGAGGAGGAAACCCTTCGGGAATTCATCAAAAGATTTCATTTTGCTATCCTCGATTTAGAAGCCTTCAACCATCCTCAAGCATTAAGGGGATTGAAAGAAGGGGTGAAGATAGGATGATTATAGTACAACTTGAGGAATCATACTGTTCAAACATATTCAGCTGCTTACGAGCAGGCCAAGAAGGACATAGAGATTGAGGAGGAAAAGGCAACGCAGATTAAGATAGATTAGTTGAAAAGGTTGAGGTGGAAAGAGAAGAGAGCTCTACCAGAAAATGGGCCGATTAAGAGGAAGGACCATCATACCTCAGAAAGTGGCACATGAGGCCGGGTCACCTCTTACCGGCCTCATCATAGGCCACCCCAATATCAGTGTAGTAGGGCGCAACCTCCTTGTTCACCAGCCAGAGATTCATGAAGAAAGCATGACCTGATGCATGGTCATCCTCATCCACACCCACACGGTAGTAGAGAAAGCAGGGTAGAAGCACTGCAACTCCCTCAAGTTTAGAACAGCAGCAACAGAGAAAAGGTAGTACACATGATCGATTAGAGCTAAGACTATGGGCGGTATACCACCTTGTAGATGCCCCTAGACAATTTGTATGAGGCCATAAAGGAATGGGGATTATTGTACCTCCCTGCTCCAATAACAAAGCTACCCAGCATGAGAGATAAGGGACGCTATTGTAAGTTCCATGGCACCCACGGTCACACTACAACTGAATACAGAGATCTCAAGACTCAGGTTGAAGATATGGTGAGAAATCGATACCTAGATGAGTTTGTGGATAGGACCTTCCCGATGGTGGCCTCGCCATGTGAAGGGGAACAGAGTGATAGGAACAGGAGCCACGAGCAGCCTATGGTAAGAGTAATTGCTGGAGGCCCAATATTGGCCGAAGATTCCAACAGAGTGAGGAAGAACAACGCTAAGTATGCCATGACTAGCAAGGAAGTATTCTTCAATACCTCAGCAGCCAAGTGAGCAAGAATCAGGCAAGTTCCGATCATGTGGACAGATGAGGACGAAGAAAGGATCTTATATCCACATGAAGATGCCTTAGTCATCAAGGCTATCGCCGCTAGTGTTGTGAAAATTTTAATATACTCGCAAGTGCACGAATTTAGAGATAGAGTAGTGGTAACGAAGTCGATCCCACATGGGTTGTTATAAATTGAAAGGTCTAATTTAAATCTAAAATTAATATTAATTCTAACCTAGTTGAGCAAATTGACTTTTAAGAGAAATTAAACTAATTAAACTAAGGAAACAATTAAAATAAAGGATAATTCAATAAGATAAGAATTATCAAGGTTTCAGAATCCACCACTATTCAACTAGTAATAATTTAATTATTAATTAATCCCCAATTTTAGAGTGATAACTCGAAATCAAACTATGTCATCTCATGGATATAACAATTAAGCCCAAGTAATTAAATCTAATGTAAGTTCTTTTTCTGCTTAATAATATGACATCTAAGCATCCCATGTAAACATATTGAATAACAAAGAGTCAAAGTTTCCCTAAGCACTCTATGTAAACAATTTAATGAAAGACATAAAATCAAAGATAATCAAGTATAAACTTTATACATCCAAGCATAGATTTAATCGAATATTAATCCTAACAATCAATAATACATGACAGCATTGATGAAAAGATTTTAATAACATCCAATTAATCAAGTGAAATAAAAACCATAATTATTAAAGAACATATATAGGGAATTAAATAAATAGAAAGATAATTATTTCATTGAATAGGGTTTCATTCTTAACCTCAGTATAAGAAATTTAGCTAGACATACTTGAATTGGGGGCAACAAATAAAATAACTTCAGCCATGGGAAGCCGAAATATCGCTGCTGAAATTGCTCTCTCTTCAAAGTCGAATTCTACTTCTTGGTTCCTTCCCCTCTCTGGCGGCTGGCTCGTCCTCAAAAGCCAAGAGCTTAGCTTTCTTATATAACCTTTAAAATGGACCCCACCTTGTCAATCCTAAAGCCAAAAGGGTTTAGCCTTTTATTTGCTTCACTCACGTGGTTACCAATCAACCTTGCACTAGGATTCCTTTTTCCAATTATAAAAGTCAAGTGTAGGCCCCTTTAAATTGCTTTCCAAAATTGAACTTCCTTATATCTTTTTTATCCATAATCTCCAATTAATTTCCTATTCAATAAAATAATTTAATTAATTAAAAATAACAAATAAAAATAACTAGTAATTATATAATTATGGGTAAAATATGTATATAAATTATGCTTATCAAATACTCCCAAACTTAGATTTTGCTAGTCCTCGAGTAAAACTAAAATTAAAAACAAAAACAAAAGTAACGAAACAAAAAGTAAATCCTAATTAAACCACTTTCGCAGGTGATCGTGATTGCATTTACCGTATGCAATAAGCCTTTAAACCCCTAGGCGGCCCTAGTGGATGAGTTATAGTCTCGTGAGGGCTTCAGTGATGATACCCACAAACATCATTTTTAAAAAAAATTAAATTAAATTAACAGTACAAAAAACTTTAAATTAAACATGAAAAATAGCCTCAAAAATTGTAAAAATTATATAGCTCAAAGAAAATTTCAAATATTGGCAAAGTTCTAACTTTAATTCAATAATCAATCCCATCTCTTTTTCGATTCTTGTAATGTGTGTGAAATCAATTCAATCAAATTCATTCCCAAAATCTTCAATATCAACATTAAACAAAGAACATAGTAGGTCAAATTAATCTTATCATCTCGATTTCTAAATTTATTTTTTCACGGGCTTTTATGTGCATTTTCTTTTGATTTTTTTAGCACATGCACTTGATTTTTTTTCTTTTTTGTTTTTTTTAACCATAGTCAGGAGCTTTCACTCTACCCTTTAAGGTAGCCTTCTTCTTATGGTAGATTATCCTCTACATACTTGTGGTATATAGGCCCAAATTACTCAAGGATAGCTTCACTCTTAAGGGTTATAGGTAGCTATTTTTGACTTTGGCGCCCGTGTATATTATTTTGTATTCTGGAGATAAGAATCAAGATAAACAGTCATTTACTCTATCTAAAATTCTCAACTCAGGCTGCGTCAATATCAAATTTCAAGTCAAAATTACGAAAGAATTGATATTAGTGCTCATGGTTTAAAGAATCTCAATCAAGAAGAACTAACATAAGAATCAAGTATAAACTAAAACAATATTCAACCCTTTCTAAAAACCATAGTTATTGTCAATCAAATTCTTATCATTAGCTTTTGACATAAATTTTTTTTAAATTTTTTATTTTTTTGATTTTTTTAACAAACAAAGCACACATTATTCCCACCTCCAAACTTATTCAGAACATTGTCCTCAATGTTTCATAAACAAAAGATCTGCATGCAAACAATTGAAAGAGAAATAATAATAATAACAAAAAAAATAATAAAAAAGAAAGTTGGAGAGAACACACCTGGATGGGCTGAGAAAGCTTAACAGAAAACACCAAATAAAAAGAAAACATTAGAAAAGAAAAAATAAACAAATAAAAGAAAACCTACTATTAAAATAAAATAAGAGTGCAAAGATGGACTTAATTAATCCTGATAAACAGGATAATTTAAAAGTATCTCTTCAACTTCTAGTGTTCTTAACTCTAAAAATGGTTTTAATATTTGACCATTGACCTTAAATAAATCACCATTTTTAGGATTTTCAATCTCAATTGCTCTATAAAGGAAGGCAGTACGAACTATAAAAGAACCAGACCATCGAGAACATAACTTACCTAGAAAGAGATGCAATCGAGAATTATACAAAAGTACTTTCTGATCTGGTGTAAAGGATTTTCTCAAAATGTGCTTATCATGAAAGACTTTCATACGTTGCTTGTAAATCTTGGCATTCTCATATGCATTATTCCTGATCTCTTCAAGTTCTGCTAGTTGTAATCTTCTCTTAGAACCAACCTGCTGCATGTCAAAATTGAATGTCTTGATAGCCCAATATGCACGGTGCTCCAACTCTATTGGCAGATGACATGCTTTTCCATACACAAGTCGATAAGGTGACATCCCAATTGGTATTTTAAAAGCAGTCTTATATGCCCACAATGCATCATCAAGTCTCAAAGACTAATCCTTTTTATCTGGCCTAACTGTTTTCTCTAGAATCTACTTAATCTCTCTATTAGAAATCTCTACTTGGCCACTGGTTTGAGGATGGTAAGGGGTGGCAACCTTATGGGTAATGGAATATTTGTCCAAAAGATTTTTGAAAGGTTTATTGCAAAAATGAGTGCCACCATCACTAATGATTGTTCTAGGAAAACCAAAACGAGACAAAATATTACTCTTCAAGAATTTCACTACAACCCTATGATCATTGGTTTTGCATGGAATAGTTTCAATCCACTTCGACACATAGTCCACTGCAACTAATATATATTGATAACCAAAAGATGGAGGGAAATGTCCCATGAAATCAATACCCCATACATCGAAGATCTCAACCACAAGAATACGATTGAGTGGCATCATGTTCCTCTTTGAAATGCTACCCATACGTTGGCACCTATCACACAAAGAACATAAAACATAAGCGTTATGAAAAAGAGTAGGCCAATAAAAACCACACTGTAAAATTTTTGTTGCTGTCTTTTTAGCACTAAAATGGCCTCCACAAGATTGTTCATGGAAAAATGAGATAACACTTTGAATTTCATTATCGTGAACACATTGCCTAATAATCTGATCAGCATAATATTTAAATAAATAGGGATCATCCCAAAATAAGTCATTCACTTTATATAAGAACTTTGTTCTATCTTGCTTAGTCCAGTGCTCTGGAATTTGACTTGTAGCAAGGTAATTAACTATATTAGCAAACTATGGTATAACATTTATACTCATAAATTGCTCATGTGGGAAAACTCATTCAAAGGTACAGATTTTGGAATAAATTTAAAATCTTTAATGAATCTTTAATGAATCTTCTATAAAAGCCAGCATGCTCAAGTAAATTGCATAAGGGTCTAGAAATTTTACTAAAATCTTTAATGAATCTTCTATAAAAGCTAGCATGATCAAGGAAAGATCTTACTTCTTTTACAGATTTGGGATGTGGAAGATTAGAAATTAAATCCACCTTAGTTTTGTCGACTTCTATACCTTTGTTGAAAATTATATGACCAAGGACAATACCTTGTTTTACCATAAAGTGACACTTTTGCCAATTTAGAACCAAGTTCTTTTCTTCACATATCTGTAAAACTAATGTTAGATACTGCAAACATTCATCAAAAGAATCTCCATAAATAGAAAAATCATCTATGAACACTTCAAGAAATCTCTCAACCATATCAGAAAAAATACTAAGCATGCATCTTTGAAAGGTAGTAGGTGCATTACATAAACTAAATGACATTATTCTATATGCAAAAGTTCCAAAGGGACAAGTAAAACTAGTTTTCTCTTGGTCATCTGAAGCTATAATGATCTGATTATAACCTGAATATCTATCTAGAAAACAATAAAAATCATGACCTGCAAGTCTATCAAGCATTTAATCAATAAATGGAAGAGGAAAATGATCTTTTCTTGTGAATGAATTCAATTTTCTATAATCAATACAAACACGCCAACCTGTAGTTACTCTAGTGGGAATTAATTTATTATTAGCATTAACAACTATTGTAATACTAGATTTCTTAGGAACAACTTGCACGGGGCTAACCTAGGAGCTATCTAAAATAGGATGAGTAATTCATGTATCTAATAATTTGATTACTTCAGCTCTTACTACTTCTTTCATGTTAGGATTTAGCCTACGTTGCATCTCTCTAATAGGATTAGCATTTTCTTCAAGATGAATACGATGCATGCAATTTACTGGATTAATACCTTTAATATTAGTGATTTTCTATCCTATTACCTCTTTATGCTCTTTTAGAATACCAACAACTTATCTTTTTGCTTAAGATCAAGGGAAGAAGAAATAATAACAGGTAGAGTCTCATATTCTCCCAAGAATGCATATTCTAGAGTGTTGGGTAGTGCTTTGAGTTCCAATTTTGGTGGTGCCTCCGCAGATGGGCCAATTTTCTTCTCAGAATGAGGCAGTAGCTCTGACTTTGGCTTTCATTTAGTTGTGTCCGTAATTAGAGGTGCATCAAGTAAAGCGATGAATTCTGCAATTGCACTGTCATTATTAAAAGATAAATCAGAATAAGTTAGACATGTCTATAATGGATCATCAGTATGGTTAGAAATGAATGAATCTTCTACTATTCCTCTATCATATTTGCTTCAACAAATTCATCTTTTTTTTATGGCTGCTTGGTGTAACATAAAAATATTCAATTCCATGGTCATATTACCAAAAGATAGCTCCATATTTCTACTCCTGCAATTAATAAGAGCATCAGCTGTAGCTAAGAAAGGACGACCTATAATAACTGGAGTGTGTTTCTTAGGATCATGTACATGCTGAGTATCAATAACGATAAAATCAACAAGATAATAAAATTTATAAATTTGTATCAACACATCCTCTATAATATCACGAGGTACTTTCATTGATCTATCAGTAAGTTGTAAAATAATAGGAGTTGATTTTAACTCACCTAGTCCAAGCTGCATGTAAACAGAATAAGGCAAGACATTAACACTAGCACCCAAATCCAATAATGTTTTATCAAAACATTGGTTCCCTATAACACATGAGATAGTAAGAGAACCAGGATCCTTAAATTTTGGTGGCATTTTACATTAAAGTAAATTGCTAGTTTGTTCAATTAAAAATGTCATTTTAGTGACATGTAAATTTCTCCTTTTAGTGCATAAATCTTTCAAAAACTTGGCATAGGAAGGAACTTGCTTAATAGCATCTAGTAAAGGGATGTTTATACTTACTTGTTTGAAGATTTCCATAATCTTACCTGTTGAAGTCCCTTTCTTTACCTTTGTTAACCTTAGAGGAAAAGGAGCTTTAGGAATGTAAGCTGGCGGGCCACTCACTTCAAGATCATTTGGTGATGAGTCTTGTGATGGAATTGGATATGAAAAAGTAGGCGCATATGTCTTTCTTGTTTGAACCTCTACTTTGTTGTCAAATAATTTTCCTCTTCTCAAGGTTATAACAAATTTTGCTTATTCGTACTGATGACTTGAACTCGATCCAACTTTGTGCACTCTTTTGGGATTAAGAACTGGTTGACTTGGAAATTTTCCTTTTTCTCTCTCCGCTACAGTAGTTGCTAATTGACCCCATTGATGTTCAAGCTTTAGAATAGCTTGAGTGTTTGACTGAAAAGCTTGTTGGGTTGACTGAATGAAACTTTGAAGTGTATCCTCTAAAGAAGACTTTCTTTGTTGGGGTGCAACAAATTAAGACATAGGTTGTTGGGTAGGAGGATATACTTGGTTAGGAGGGACAAATTGTTGATTGGGCATGTTAAATTGTTGCCCTCCTTGGTTTGACAAAGGTTGATTTTGTTTCCAAGAAAAATTATGGTGATTCCTCCAATTAGGATTATATGTGGATGACTATGGACTATTGGAGGTTTTCTCATATGATTGTAGGCATGTACCTGCTTAGAATAAGCATCTAGATAGACTGGTAATGATAAATAATTCTGTGCTATATGAGACAAGTTAGAACAAATAGTACAAACCTCATTAACTACACTAGGATGATGATTTATGGATTAGTTTATAACTAAGACATCTACTTTCCTAGAAAGTGTAGATAAAGTGAATTTCATATCTAAATCATCATTAACTTCATATAACCCCTTTCTAGAAACTTGAGATGATTTTTCCCTTTGATTTGAAAAATGCCACTGTTGAGAATTTTCAAAAAGTGAATTAAAGAAATCTCATGCGGCCCCTTCATGTAAGTTCAAAAATCTCTCACCATTCATAGACTCTACCATATGACGATTTGACATGGTTAAACCGTTATAAAAGCATTGTATAAGTCTCCATTTTTCAAAGCCATGGTGGGGACACTTGAGGAGAACTAGCTTGACTACTATCAATTTTCGACTCTCTTTTAACCAAACGATTTGTTGAATCACGTTCTCAAACACTCATAAACTAACTAGACAAGGAAAGAAAGAAAAATAAAATAAAATAAATCAACAATAATGAGAATAAACAAAATTTAAAAATAAAAGAGATCAAACAATCAAACAATGAATTTAAACACAAATAAAAGTTTTTTTCTTTTTTTTATAAAAAAATAAAAGACAACCTGAATTATAATTATTGGAAGAATCAAATCAACAAAGATTAAACTGACTTTGTAGCACAATCCCCGGCAACGACGGCAAAAACTTGTTGTAAAAATTTTAATATACTCGTAAGCGCACAAATCTAGAGATAGAGCAGTGGTAACGAGGTCGATCCCACAGGAATTGTTATAAATTGAAAAGTCTAATTTAAATCTAAAATTAATATTAATTCTAAACTAGTTGACCAAATTGAGTTTTAAGAGAAATTAAACTAATTAAACTAAGGAAACAATTAAAATAAAGGAGAATTCAATAAGATAAGAAGTACTAAGGTTTCAGAATTCACCACTATTCAACTATTAATTATCTAATTATTAGTTAATCCCCAATTTTAGAGTGACAACTCGAAATCAATCTATGTCATCTCATGGATATAAAAATTAAGCCCAAGTAATTAAATCTAATGTAAGTTCTTTTTCTGCTTAATAATATGACATCTAAGCATCTCATGTAAACATATTGAATAACAGAGAGTCAAAGTTTTCCTAAGCACTCTATGTAAACAATTTAATGAAAGACATAAAATCAAAGATAATCATGTATAAACTTTATATATCCAAGCATAGATTTAATCGAATATTAATCCTAATAATCAATAATACATGACAAGATTGATGAAAAGATTTTAATAACATCTAATTAGTCAAGTGAAATAAAAACTATTATTATTAAGAACATATATAGGGAATTAAATAAATAGAAAGATAATTATTTCATTGAATATTGTTTCATCTTTAACCTCAGTATAAGAAATTTAGCTAGACATACTTGAATTGGGAGTAACAAATAAAATAAATTCAGCCATGGGAAGCCGAAATATCGCTGCTGCAATTGCTCTCTCTTCAAAGCTGAATTCTGCTTCTTAGTTCCTTCCCCTCTTTGGTGGCTGGCTCCTCCTCAAATGCCAAGAGCTTAGCTTTCTTATATAGCCTTTAAAATAAACCCCACCTTGTCAATCCTACAGCCAAAAGGGTTTGGCCTTTTATTTGCTTCACTCACGTGGTCACCAATCAACCTTGCACTAAGATTCCTTTTTCCAATTATAAAAGCCAAGTGTGGGCCCCTTTAAATTGCTTTCCAAAATTGAGCTCCCTTATATCTTTTTTATCCATAATCTCCAAATAATCCCCTATTCAATAAAATAATTTAATTAATTAAAAAAATAAAAATAACTAGTAATTATATAATTATGGGTAAAACATGCATATAAATTATGCTCATCAACTAGCAAGAAGTTTGACTGGATTCTGGTAGATACGGGAAGCTTGGTTGATATTTTGTTCAAATCAACTCTGGAGGAGATAGGAATAACAAACTTAAGGTTAGAGCATAGTAATACCTCCTTGAAGAGATTTTGAGGAGGAAAGCTAGTTCCTCTAGGCATGGTCGAACTGTTTATCACAATTGGTAGCTCCTCGACAGAAAAAATTATGATATTGGATTTTATGGTTGTCGATGAAGAGGGTCCTTACTAGATTATTCTAGGCTGCCCCTTTCTAAGGATGAGCAAAGCGGTAATTTCCAACCACTATCTAGCTCTCAAGTCCTGGGTGAATAGAGTGGTCGAAGTGGTATAAGGAGATCAGAGAATTGACCGAAGCTGTTACTCCATAATAACAAGGGAAGTAACGTAGATTACGTCACTTGTTACTCGAGTGAGAGCCAAGAATGGCAGACAGGAGCCCGTAAAGGAGCTATAAATAGTAAGCTTGAAACAAAATGATCCAAGAAAAACAATCCGAATCGGGTCGAGGCTTAAGAGAGAGTAGAAGCAGGAGTTAGTGCATTGCATGCGAGCTCATGAAGACATGCCAGGAATCGACCCTGAGGTCACATGCTATAGGTTGGCAAAAAGGAAGGGCGCTTGGGCGGTAAGGCAAAAAAGAAGGTGCTTCAACTAGGAGAGGTATGAGGCTATAAATGGCGAAGTGGAGAAGCTCTTGAAGGCAAGGTTCATTCGGGAAGTTAACTACCCCGAGTGGATATCAAATGTAGTGCTAGTGAAGAAGGCCAACGGTAAATGAAGGATGTGTGTAGATTTCATGGACCTCAATAAGGTGTGCCCGAAAGATAGCTTTACCTTACCAAAGATTGACCAACTGGTTGACTCAACAGTTAGGCATGGCCTACTCAGCTTCATGGACGTATTTTCAAGATATAACTAAATTCTAATGTTCGAGCAAGATGAGGAGAGCATGACGTTTATCACTAACCAGGGTTTGTTCTGTTACAGGGTAATGTTGTTTGGTCTAAAAAATGCGAGTGCCACATACCAGAGGCTGGTGAATAAAATCTTTAAGTCGTTGATTGGGAGAACAATAGAGGTGTATGTAGACGACATGATAACTAAATAAAAAAACCTGAAGGAACATGTCGAGTACCTCGAGGAGATATTTGGACTATTAAGAAAGTACAAGATGAAGCTCAAATCAGAAAAGTGTGTCTTTAGAGTAGAGTCGGCCAAATTCCTCGAGTTCACGGTGAGTCATCGGGAAATCGAGGTGAATCCCGAGAAGATCCAGGCAATCGTGTAGATCAGATCTCCTTGTAACCTGAAGGAGACACAGAACCTTACGAGGAGGTTGGCGGCATTGAGTCGGTCTATATCCAAGGCCACAGATAAGTGCCAGGCATTCTTTCAAGTGATAAGGAGAGGAAAGAAAACAGAGTGGACCCCTAAATACGAAGAAGCTTTCCAGAATTTAAAGCAGTATTTGCAGCAAGCACCTTTGTTGTCTATGCCGCGGGATAAGGACTTGCTATTCCTATATATGGCAGTATCGGATCATGCCACGAGTACTGTGCCGGTGAGAGAGGAAGAAGGGATCCAATATCCAATATATTACACGAGCAAGGCCCTGCTAGGTGTCGAGACTAGATACTCACCGTTAGAGAAATGGGCACTTGCTCTTGTGATTGCTGCTCGGAAGCTAAGGCCATATTTCAAGCATTTCCTGTCTCGGTAATAACAAATCAATCGTTACGACAGACTCTGCACAAGCCGGATGCTTTTGGTCGGCTAGTGAAATGGGCTATAGAGCGGAGTGAGTTCGACATAACTTATAAACCTTGAGCAGCAATAAAGGCCCAGGCAACGGCGGATTTCATGGCAGAATTCACAGAGTCCAAAGTATGTTTCGACCAGCTGGATGCTGCTATAGTGAACAACGAAGATTGGGTATGGTAGGTGTCAGTGGATGGATCCTCGGGGGAGTAGGGGTCTAGAGCAGGGATTGTCTTGGAAGGACCAAAACGGAAGGAAATCTCTTATGCTGTAAAGTTGGAATTCACAGCCACGAATAACCAAACAGCATATGAAGCTTTAATAGCAGGCTTGGAATTGGCTAAAGTAATAAAAGTGGATATGGTGAAAATCCAAACTGAATCCCAATTGGTTGCAAATCATGTCCGTGAAAGATTTCAACCGAGAGATGGGAAGATGGAGCTGTACTTGAAAAAAGTCAAATAGATGATTGGGAAGTTTAAGGTGATTGACAAGGGAGGAGAACAGTCGAACAGATATTCTGGCTAGGATGGCAGCTATAGTAGATCCAAAAATGCCTAAATCGATTCCTTTGGAAGTGAAGTCTAACCCTAGCATCGAGTAGAATTTGGAAGTGATGTGGATAGAACAAAAATGCTCATGGATGGACTCGATAATCTTTTACATCAGAGACGGGGTATCACCACCAGATAAGCTACGAGCTCAGAAGATCAAAGCTCAGGCATCGAAGTACACAATGATTGACAGGGTGATGTATCAAAGGGGATATAGTCTATCGTTCCTTCAATATTTGACTGAGGACGATGCAGATTACGTACTGATAGAAATATATGAAAGAGTTTGCAAAAACCACTCGGGTGCAAGGTCCCTTGCCTACAAGGCTCTGAGGGGGGGATATTTCTGGCCAACGATGCACTAGGATATGTAGGAGGAAACTAGAAGCTGCGTGAGTTGCCAAAGTTATCCAAAATTCTCTACTCAGCCACCAGAGAAGCTCACTTCTATGGCCTCGCCATAGCCATTTGCTCAATGGGGAATTGACTTGATTGGGCCATTGCCAAAGGGACGAGGGCCAGCAACACATGCAATAGTAGAAATAGACTACTTCACGAAATGGATAGAGGTAGAAGCTCTCAGCAGGATCACAGAGAAAAAAATGACTGACTTCGTAAGGAAAAACCTGGTCTGCTGGTACGGGATCCCTTATGCCCTGATAGAAGACAATGGCAGGCAGTTGGATAATCATAAGTTCAGGGATTTTCGCCAAAATCTCGAGATAGAGTTGAAGTATTGCTCGCCTGCTCACCCTGAGTCTAAAGGGCAAGTAGAAGAAGCCAACAAGATAATAAAGAGGCTTCTGACAACAAGGCTTAGAGCAAAGAAGGGTGCATGGGTTGATGAGCTACTAGTTGTATTATGGGCATACAGAACAACCCACAAAACAACAACCGATGAAACTCCGTTCGCTTTGGCCTTCGGACATGAAGCTGCTATACTGACCGAGATAGGGGCGACCACACACCAGACAGATCACTTCGATAAGCGGGAAGATAACGATCAGATGTGCTTGAATCTGAATCTGTTGGCCGAGAAGAGGGAGTAAGCATTAAAGTGATCAGCCATTTACCACTAGAGAGTTGCACGATATTACAACCAGAAGGTGTGTATACAACAGTTCAAGGTCGCGATTGAGTATTAAGGAGGGTGAACCAGAATACGAAAGACTCGACACAAGGAGTACTTAGACCAAACTAGGAGGGGCAATATAGGGTCAAGCAGATAGCTGGACCCAAAGCCTACAAACTTGTTCGCGTGGATGGCCACGAGGTGAGACGCCCCTGGAACGTAATACACCTCAAGAAGTATTTCTAGTAAGACCTAATCATGTCTTAAAGTTATTTCTATTTGTTCTTGTTATTATGCATTCTTATGTAAGTTAAATTTAGCAATTAATGAAACTTTGAGCAAAATTCAGTCACTTGTAACGGTGTAGAAATTTTTAAGGCATGCAAAGGCTAAGTCTTAAAGCCTGTTTTATGGCGAGACCAAAAGCCAAGCGTGCCAGGATCTGCTCGACCAAGCGAAAGCGAGCAAACTCCTAATCGTTGAAAACTTTCTAAGTCATACAAATGCTGAGTCTCAAAGCCTGTTTTATGGCAAGACTAAAAGTCAAGCGTGCCAGGACCTGCTCAACCAAGAAAAAGCGAGTAGGCTCCCAAGCGTTGTAACATTTACGACTATAATACGAAAAAGCAAGTAAGAATTTTCTTATTAATCTGCCGATAGTTTGCAAAGCTGCTAACATTAACATACAATGGTAAAAAAAAGCAACTATAACATAAGACGTGCTTAAGAGGACAGCGGGTCAGTAAGCTGGGTCGCCTCTGCTAGCTGCTCCACCTCAGGAGCAAGGGGGTTCACATGCTTACCTCGGCAACATCAACAAGAACTGCACGAGGAGGAGAGGTTCCCTCCTTGGTGGCATTTGGCTCCAACTCCTCAACATCTTCCTTGGCTGCCTTTTCATCTATATATTGGGCAACACCAAAAGCAAGCTCGTCCATTTTCATATCAGGATACTGCTTCCCAAGGACAACCATGATGCAGTGATAAGAATTCCGAAGCCATTGGTTATATTGGTTATCAGCTTCATTCTCTTAAGGAATATCCAATATGTCAATCTGGTTCGGCTGCTAGGTTTCTGCTGTAAACTAGTAGGTTGTTAGTCTACGATTTCATGGTAAACGGTTCTTTAGGCTCTCATCTCTTCACTGAAAAAGATTCAGAATTTCATGATTGTTAGACAAGATACCAAAATTCAATAGGGATAGCCAGAGGTTTGGCTTATCTCCATGAGAAGTACAGAGATTGCATCATGCACTATGACATAAAGCCATAAAACATTCTGTTAGATGCTGAATTTTATCCCAAAGTGTCCGATATTGGGCTGGCAAAGCTTGTTGGGAGGGAGTTTAGCCGTGTCCTGACAACCATGAGAAGAACAAGAGGTTACCTTGCACCTGATTGGACTTCAGGAGTGGCCATAACAGCCAAAATGGATGTCTATAGCTACGGAATGATGCTATTTGAATTTGTATCAGGAAGGAGGAGCTCAGAGGAATCTGAAAATGGTCAAGTGAAGTTCTTCCCATCTTGGGCTGCTAAATGAATAGTTGAAGGCAGCAATCTCGTTAGCCTCTCAGACCCACGAACTGTCCTGTCCCTAGCTGCTGTTTGACGCTTCCTTCACTTATTTTTCCTGGTTTCTTGAAACTAATAAAGTGAATTACAAATATGATTAGTTGTTCATGAATCCAACACCCAAATGTCAATAGGATTCTAAACTAAATGGGCCTCAATTACAAAAAGATTTCTCATACCTGATTTCACAATCTTAGTGTAATCTTTTTTCCAGTGACCTTTCTATCCACACTTAAAGCATTTGCCTTTCGACTTGCCATTTTGCTTGTAGACGGTTTCTTTTTCCCAACTTTCTTCTTACCTTTGCCTTTCAGTTTAAGCCTAGAAGTTAAACTTTTTTCAGTAATATTTATGCTTCCCAGAGATTTCTCAACACGATAGATCTCTTCAGCATAATGGAGTTCGTTCATCAATTCAGTTAAGGTCATGTTTCTTTTGTTCATATTATAATTGACCTTAAACTCCTTGAATGTTTCTGGCAGAGATTCTAGCACCATGTCAATCTTTGAGTTATCATCGATTTGTGCTCCCTGAATCTCAGCCTCATTTAAATAATCCATTATTTTGAGGACATGATCACGAACTCTTTTGCCCTCCTTATTTTACTGTTCATAATTCCTTTCAGCGTTTCTTGTCTCACGGAGTGAGTACTCTGCCCGTACATTTATTGGAGACTATCTATTATTTAAGTGGCAGTCTCCAAGTTTTGATGTTTGGTCTGCAGAATATTAGAAATCGAGGCTAAAATGTAGCACTTTGCCATTTCATTGGTCTTTTGCCATTTCTCATAAAGCCTCCTCTGATTTCTATGAGCATCATCTGTTGAAACTGGAGGGCATGGCTGAGTTAAGACATATTTATAATTTTCAACAGTCAGTACAATGAATAGATTTCTTTTCCAATCTATATAGTTCTCTCCAGTGAGTTTGTTTTGACTCAGAATAATAGTAAGTCGGCTCATGGAAGAAATTTTCTGAAAAATAAAACATCCATACATAAATAATTTGAAATAATATTCACAATAAATGACAAAAATGCATAAAACCATAAATGCATTTTAATTTATTTGTAACGATAATCTAGTATTGCTTTGACAAGCTATCCGTTGGAGAAATCATGTCTACACTTACTAACCTCAATTATGCATTAGATTATTTACTTTCATGTAAAGACATGATAAATAATCCTCGTTATCCTTTTTTGCCTAAATTTGTTAACAGAGCTTTGTTGGGAAGGTTAATAACAGATTTTAGTTGAGTGTATAATCATTGTTTCAATCTACATATTTTTCAGATTAATAGTCACTGTTGGGGTGAACAATCGATTAAAAAATATTTCAATTTTATCTTCGAAGAAGTTCATCAAATAAAATATCTAATATATATACCCTCTAAAACATATATATTGTTAATTGCATCTTCCTATAATATTATCTAGATGATATCAAATATTATTAAGCATATGTAATTTTCAAACAGTATAATGAAATTCATTATTAATGAATGACATGTATAATTATGCATAGTGTGGCACTTCCTATTCTATATGACATGTTATCATGGTATGTTATCATCCAAAATACAACATATAGAAAAATAATTAAATAATCTTAATTCATGGCTTTCCTAATAATGAAAAAATACATTAACCCTAAGCTTAATCTTCATTGGGCTTCTTGTCAATGTCCATATTCCATAAGCTTATCTTTATTAATGGATTAGGGGAAATTTGGCTTTAAAATTTATAATTTTTCCAATTTTAATTTTGAAACGAAATAAATAAATAATAATAAAATATTAAAATAAAATTTTTGGACAAAAAATAAATTTAATGTATTCAATTTTATCTATGTATTTTAATCCATTAAGCTCAATTAAAATTGGGCCTAAACCTAGGATTCATTAAGCCCAAAACTGCTTTTGGACTTAAATGCAAAAAATTAGAACGTATATACCCAAAGAAAAAATTATGAAACGATATGACCCTTCATGATAAAAACCATGAAACCTTAAAATCATATTTTTCTTTCCTTCTTCTTCCCCAGCCACCATCTCCAAAAACCTTCAGCCACTATTCACTGTTGCTATCGATCTCCGACGCCGACGCCAATATACTAGAAACAAACCAACCCTGCACGCGCTACTTGCTGGAACGCACGATGCTGCTGTTGCGCACATTGCTGCTGCGCGTGGCCTGTTGGGTTACAGCGCACGCTGCTGGCCACTGTGCGTACAGTGCCTGCTTGCTGGCAACATTTGGTGCTGGCCGCGCCCTGCTTGTTGCTGGTTCGTTGCCACAGTTTCTAATTTCTGGCCTACGACGTTCCGATCTTGAAAAGCTGAGATTAATTTACAAATTTTCTAGGCTAATTTTGGCTTACAAAAATTCTATAACAATAAAATAAATCAAGAGGGAAATATGGTGATAAAAAACCACCTCTTTTTACAGATCTAAAGAAAAAATACAACAGAAAATTTAATCATGAATTCAGACAAACCAAACATGTTTTATTCATATATTAAACAAATAATATATATTTGAATAAAATGTGCCACTCTAATACATAAATTTCAAGATTAATTTCATACGAAATTCTTATATATTAATATGAGATGGCTTTGATACTAATTGTTGGGGAAAAATTAGGTTTTTAAATTTTTATAAAATCTTTTAAGGACCGGTCTCATATAATATATAAGAATTTGTAATCTAGAAATCGTATCTTAAAAATCCGATTTGGCTTTTTCTGTTGAAGTGATTTAGGCCCGTAGATCACGATCTGTCACTACCATGCTTGTTAGATCACGAGCTGTCACCAATAATCTTCCAAGTTATGACTCAGGTTCGATCTGCACTTGACGTGTGGGCACCTTTATTACTACCAAAGTAACTAGCACGAGAAAAATTTTTTCTCAACAATAGAGAGAAAATTCTTTTTCTCTGATCTATATAAAATGGCTTCACCCCTTTCTTTAGAGAAAAATAAGCCTTTTATATCACCCTTTATTGAAAATCTTGGGTTCCAAATAATCAAAAATAAAACACACGTTATTTTCTTTTTCAATAGGGGATCTGTCTTGTAAAATAATATAAGGCCCCTTACACAAAATCTAATTAAATGGAGGCTCCCACTAAATGATATATTTAGGCTTTTGACCCAAATAACTAGTTATTTTATTTATTAGTCCAATAGTTGTGCAGTCAATTAAATGAGCTAACCCGGGGATCATTTGGGAACATACAATAATGGCTACAATAATTAGGCCTGTAATTAAACTAGCCAAATTTTTAATTCCAAATCTACTCCACTAAAAGATTGGAACTGACTTCTATAATTGTACGCTCGAATAATAATTCGTCTCAAGCCACAATGATTTTTTTACTGCACAATCCTTCGTACCACATTGTTAATTAAATTGATATCTCAACTGTTTAATCAATTTAATAACATCTTATTCTTTGATCTTGTCTAGTTTTCTCTAATGATTATTTTCATCATACTAAATATGTTGACACACTCTGACCAGAGAATTCTATGATCAAGTGCCGAAAACCTATCAGCAGATGTGTTGTACAAATTCTATATTGTTAATCCATAACTCCAATACTCATAATTGCTCCCACCAAGATACTGGGTAATCTTGAACATAAGGATGTGTCGTGCTCATTGGTAACTCAAATGGAATAACAATTACAATCATAAAATCATAATTAACTCAATATTAAGATTACAGTAAAATCAACGCCTATGAGATTAATAAGTCTGACAGTTATTACAAAGTTAATTAAATCTCATATGTGATCCTGTTCAATGTGGTCGTACTACATCAATAAATTCATATACGATTAAAACAAATCATTTAATAAATTTATTACAGTCTATACCTAAATAAAGTACCCAACTTCATTTATCAACTGCGAACTAAATTTATTTAATCATAAGATAACTTGTATTTATATCTTCTGTGGATTCACATAGTGATTACATAAATACATATAATATGATAAAATGAACTTTAATACAAATATTAATGCAATTAAAATATTTAAATAAAATATTTCATTAATTTTATTAATAAAAAAATATTTATTATAATTAAATAAATACATATACGTTTAAAGAGTATATTTTTCCCAACATTCACCTAATCGCTTCAATTGTCAAAATTAGATATTGAAATGAAAGTTATCCAGAAGAAGGGGAACTTGGAACTTCGAAGTTATCCAGAAGAAGGGGGAAAACAGCGAAATCAATCAAACAAACAAACTTAAACGCGACGTTGTTGAAGGATGGCTTTGACGGCTTACGTAACACATAATTTACGTTAGACTTTTAAATTTATGTGACACGGTTGACAGTATAAGCACAACGACAGTGATTACTAACTGTCTCTGCTTAGGCCCGCCACACCCACCTCCAATTTCTCCCTTATGTCTTTGATAAATAGACCATCTGTTGTTCATAAACAACATCTTGTCTGCACAGAAGTTTTCCAGCAGCCATGGATGTCAAGAAAAATGTATGGTTCATGCTCTGTGTTCTCTCCATATGCTTCACTCTCAAACATCATTTATCCTCTGCTGCTTGTGACTCCATCTCTGCAAACCAATCTCTCTCTGGGGATCAAACTATTGTCTCTGCTGGTGGGGTCTTTGAACTAGGCTTCTTCAAGCCAGGCAACTCTTCAAACTACTACATAGGCATTTGGTACAAAAAGTTGTCAGAACAAACCATAGTTTGGGTGGCAAATAGAGACAAACCAGTTTCCGATAAAAACTCCTCAGTGTTAAGAATATCCGATGGTAATTTAGTTCTTTTAAATGAGTCTGAAAAGCCCATCTGGTCCACAAGTTTGAGCTCTAGTAATACAACAGCTTCAATCGAAGCAGTTGTTCTAGATGAAGGTAATTTTGTTTTGAGAGATTCTTCAGCTAATTCAACCTTATGGCAAAGTTTTGATCATCCGACTCATACATGGCTTCCCGGAATGAAGTTTGGAATAAACAAACGGGCAAAAGTAAACCAATTTCTCATCTCATGGAAGAATAAAGAGGATCCTGCACCGGGTCTCTTTTCGCTTGAGCTAGCCCCAGATGGATCGGATCAATATGTTATAATGTGGAATAGGTCTGAACAATACTGGAATAGTGGAGTCTGGACTGGAATAAATTTTGCCAACGTTCCGGAAATGATATCTCGTCAACTTTTCGACTTCAACTACATTTCGGATGAAAATGGGAGATATTTCGTTTATTCCGTTACTAATTCTATGACAACTCGTTTTGTTATTGATTCTTCAGGGCAGATTGAGCAGATGTTTTGGTTGGAGTCTAGCAAGGCTTGGTTTCAGTTCTGGTCGCAACCAAGGCAACCTTGTGATGTTTATGCTTATTGTGGCGCATTGGCAGCTGTAATGAGGGAATCCAGTCTTTCTGTGCTTGTCTGCCTGGTTTTAGGCCAAAATGGGAGAACAATTGGAACTTTATCCAGGATTATTCTGCTGGCTGTGTGAGGAAAACCCAACTGCAGTGTGAAAATACTGTTGTTACTAATGGAAAGAGTGACAAGTTTTTGGCAAATTCTGACATGGTATTGCCTAAACATCCACAATCTGTGGCAGTAGGGAGTATCAAGGAATGTGAAACAACTTGCTCGAGGAACTGTTCTTGCACTGCCTATGCTTATGAAGACAATGCTTGTTCAATATGGATCGGAAGTCTCTTGAGTCTGCATCAACTTTCACCAGGCGACGCAAATGGGAAAACTATTTATGTCAAGCTTGCAGCTTCGGAGTTTTCAAGTTCCAGTAATAACAAGGGAATAGTCATTGGTGCTGTCGTGGGTTCAGTGGCATTTGTAGCTCTATTAGGCCTTCTTGCTTTTATGTATTTAAGGAAGAGAGAGAATACAATGAAAACAAGCAAATCAGTGGAGGATGGTTCGTTGGTGGCATTTGCATACAAGGATTTGCTAACAGCCACAAAGAATTTCTCTGAAAAGTTGGGGGGAGGAGGTTTTGGTTCTGTTTTCAAAGGGAGGCTGCCCAATTCAAGTGTCATAGCTGTGAAGAAGCTGCAGAGCTTCAGCCAAGGAGAGAAACAATTCAGAGCAGAAATCAGCACAATAGGGAACATCCAACATGTCAATCTAGTTAGGCTTCGTGGATTCTGCTCTGAAGTTACAAAAAAATTATTGGTCTATGATTACATGCCAAATAGTTCCCTAGATTCGCACGTCTTCCATAGAGAGGATTCACAGGTTCTTGATTGGAAGACAAGATACCAAATTGCACTAGGGACAGCCAGAGGTTTAGCTTATCTCCACGAGAAGTGCAGAGACTGCATCATACACTGTGACATAAAGCCAGAGAACATTCTATTAGATGCTCAATGGTGTCCAAAAGTGGCAGATTTTGGCATGTCAAAGCTTGTTGGGAGAGAATTCAGCAGAGTCCTAACGACCATTAGAGGAACAAGAGGGTATCTCGCACCAGAATGGCTTTCAGGAGTGGCCATAACAGCTAAAGCTGACGTTTACAGCTATGGAATGATGCTCTTTGAAATTGTATCAGGAAGGAGAAACTTTGAATGGGACTCTGAATACTCTGAAGATGAAGAAATGAAATACTTCCCAACTTGGGCAGCAAGCCTAATGAGTGAAGGTTGCAATGTGCTTAGCCTTTTAGACAAAAGTCTTGAGGGTAGTGCTGATGTAGAAGAGCTTTCAAGGATTTGCAAAGTTGCTTGCTGGTGTATCCAAGATGATGAAACTCATAGGCCATCAATGGGTCAAGTGGTTCAAATACTTGAGGGGGTTTTGGAAGTGACACAGTCTCCAATTCCAAGATCCCTTAAAGTAATCGCAGATAACAAGGAGGATATAATCTTCTTCACCGAGTCTTCTGAGACTTCAGTTGCTTCATCTCAAGCTAAGTTCGCTGGATCATTAGCAAGTTCCTAAATCCTTACCAAGATGATCAATTTTATTTTAGTACTTGTTATTTCTGTTTTTTGGATTTGGGTGGTGTTTTTGTTATTTCTGTTTGACTATAGTCTTGAATTTATTGCCCTTATTTGAGTACTATTATCCTAGATAGTCTACTATACATATATGGTTGTAATCTATATTAGTTTCATATGGTTTGAACTTCGTATGTCGTAGCATAATGTTTATCAAAATCTCGTGTCTGCAAGTTGTTTACTTTCTAGCTGTTAATAATGTCCACTCGAATGATAACAATTTATCTACCTGTTAATATATGATTTTAACATATGTTTATATGCAGAACACAACAGAACAGAACCAACAATTTGAAATTTCATTTCAGTTGGACGAGTTATCTAAAGTTGAATTTCACTGTCATCTATGGTAAAACAAAGAGTCCAGTTCATACTTCAGAGTCGTTGCAAATTCATTAAAATGACTAGAAGATCGGAATGATTAGCGAAATAGACAAACTGAATTGATAAGATAAACAAATAGATAGAATAAAAATAAAACTATGTACTGAAAACATCCGAATTCGTTGCAGTGTATTGCAGCACCAATTTCATTTGGGCCAAGAATGTACAAAGAAGCAAAATCTTGATGAGTTATGTTCGATAAAGTTCAATGCAGTTAAATGGAAAAAACTGAAACTAACCCCTCTGTATATTCCAGTTTCTATTCTGTTTCCAATGCAGCGCAAAAACTTATACGCAGTAATGAGACTGCAGTAGCACATTACAAAATGATACATCCCCGTGTCCCCTATAATATCTGTACATGCTAAGTAACCCAAATCTGCAACGGTAATTGGTTGAAGAAAAAGAGGGCACTAATCGTATTATAATACTGAATATGGTCAGCTTAGTATTATTTATGGGAATTGAAGAACTCGTAGTCTTTGTGTCGATTGACTACCTTGATGCCATCCGTCCAAACACAACCTCTAGCAAAAAGAGACGCATTTTCCTCTAGTATTCTGAGCTGTTCCCGAAGAATTTCAGAACGGTCAAAAAGTGAAGCGTCTTTGAAAGAGGATTCTTCAGGTAATTTGAGATCAAACCAGCTTTCTGCCTGCAGGTATAAAGCTTGTGAAGTGCTGTACCACAGCTCTGATCAATATCCAGATAAGAATTATAGCGTATCTCAAAATGAGTGAAATTATTAAAAAATATATATATATAGCTCATTTCTATAATCCACTGGGTTCATAGTCTTAGATATCCTGATAAGGAATTCCAACCCACAGCTTCTACATATACCCAGACATTGAACACAATTTGGTTTATTTATTTCTTAACAACATCATGGTCATGATTCAAAGTTCAAAACATGAATTTCAAGGATAATGATATCTATATGGCACATGTGTCAATTTTAGTAAAACTTAAAATCTCCATGTGAATTCGATGAAAATCAACAAGCTCCTTCTTAGTCATAGGTCCGGGTGGCAAAGCTTATTCAGTTTTGACTTTGGATACCTGACTGCCTGAACAGTTGATTAAGGACGAACCTATACTATGCATGTCGGATAGTAGCAGCAGAACCACTCAAAATAGGCAGAAGATTGCAATCTAAACCAATATATGACAAGGGTAGAACATATAGAGCTTAAATTTTACCTGTGCCTTGTAGCTTAGCAATCCCACTACAGGGGAGACAACACAGAGTGTTTTCTTTTTGAGGGTATCAGTTGGCACATCTCTCATAACCATATTTCCTAGTGAATGATAAGTCAAGAAAGCTGCACCAAATTTTCCTTCGGGAATTCGATATATAGGATACCAAGCCACTGAAAACCTAAAACCTATTTATTCAGGTTGAAATAAGAATGTCACAGATTGGTTCCCCTCACCCCAAAAAATAAGTAAATAAATGAAAGCACCATGTGGTGACTGATTCTCACCAGGATGCAGGATGTAGATCATTCAGCTTCAAAGATTTCAACCTTGATATGTCACCAAATACTTGGAGATAAGAAGCTTCAGCATCAAAAAGATCCAGAATTCTGCAAATAGTAATTAGTTAAGATCCAATCCAGATACATCGTAACACCCCATTTCAAATAAAAATGATGAGGGTTTCAATGAATTGTAAACAGAATGAGAAGTAAGAGTTCAACGAAAAAAAGCCTACATGATAAGCGGTGATTGGAAATGGATGACAATGAGTGAGTACTAATTAAGATAAGAAGATAAAAAGAAGACACAACTACAGCAATAAGGACAAAACATGTCAAACCTTCAACTAGGGCAATGGTTGGGCACACCACACAAGAAAAGCTGAAACGGAACTACAAATCAACTATGTAGAATCAACATTTTCATGTACGACTTTTATGAATTCTGTAAATATATCAATGTAAGTTTCGACGTAAGAAAGCAGAACTCTCAATGCACATCGTACAATAACCTACAGCATCATAAATACTCCAAGATGCAATTTCTTCAAGTTAATGAATAGACTACAGATTAAATACCATGTGAGAGAGATATGCCAGACTCAAGTTTAGAAAAATAGTTCTAATAGCACCCACTCTAAATAATTGATTGTATATCAACCTAGCAATTTGAATTAGCTACTGCCTGATGATTATAATTTTCAATACAGCGAAGCAAAGATAAAGGTTTCTCAGTTTCAAAAAATTCAAATAAAAGTTCACAATTACTGGAGCGATCAGGTGATGGAGTGAAACTCTGGGAGTGGCCTTCAGGACAGAAAGCTTTATATGAATTGACGCTCGAAGCTTTATATGGATTGACACTCTCTTCAATCCAGCCACATTTCAGCTCTGGGGCCGAAAGATTCTTCCCCTCTAATGCTGTTGAACTATTTCTGATATACAAGTCAGAGTTAGAGCGCTCTTCACTTGTACCACAAGAATTAGATAGATATGAGTAGCCAAACAATTGAACAGCTGAAAGATAAGGAACAAAATGAGCATCAAACGATGCTGATTCAGTAAGCTGCCCTTTTAGTTTCTGAGAATCTCCTACTTTGACTTTCAGTCCATAATTCCCTGGCTCCTCCTACCAGTTCCAAACAGAAAAAAGTGATGTATTAGGTATCTGGTGCTTACACAAGGAGCTATCAGACAACTGATCACCCAAACATAAAGAACATTTTCCATGTTGATATAATGAGGCAATAGCAGGAGCAGCGGAGTGGAGGAATCTTTTGAACTCCGCAAGTGGACATCCTGTTTCTAGCTCAAAACCGTCAGATACTAGTTGCATTTTGTAAGCAGCATTTAGAGGATCTGTTACCATGAAGCCAACGATAAGCTGTTGAACATCTTTCGAATTTTGCACATATTTCATTCTAATTTCAGCACTCTTGATGTGATGAACTTCTGTTGTGGTACACTGACTGTCAGAATTTGGAGCTTCAGTTTCAACTATATTCAAACTGCTGCACCAATTAAGTGTGTACTTTTAAATTTGCTTAACATGGCAGATGCACGATGATCAATTACATTTCCCCCCGAATGGCCATCCTTCTCTACTTCATGTAAAAGTGGCAAGTCGCCGACATGACAGATACCGGTAGAACCAGTTTTTTCTGAATACTTGACCCCTTAGTGCCAACAGCAACCCACTTCTTTGCATTCATTCTAGAAGTAACATCTTTTATGAATTGGTTTTCATTAAATTGTTCAAATTTTATGCATGATTCACTTTTTTTGGAAGCATGAAATGATCTAGCTGATACATAACTCATCCCTGGTATCTTCACCCCACCATATGGTTGAGAGCATACCCAAGTTGGCTGTCCATGAGAAGAAAAATCAGAATAAGAATGCAGGCAGGATGCACCATGGGTAAAACCATGCTGGCTACTGCAAGTTCTCTGCGCCATATAGGGATTCTTGTAACATTTCAGTTCAAATGGCACCTCTAAAAATTCTTTCTTACATAAATAAGACTTGTTATGAGGCCTCAAGAAATTATGCCCCTGACATTCCAGTCCTTTCTTGCTTCTGCAATAATTTTGAGGGTTAAAGGATCCCTTTGTTTTCAATTTCTGTTCTTCATATTCATCCAATTCACAAGTGGCTACTTGACTTAATTGGGACACATGTCGATCAAGTCTACTATTTAATCTCTGATGAGCAACCCATCGAGAGGACTCAACCAACACCTTCTGGTGGATTCTCACATCTGTTTTTGTCTTTTTATTTCCTGAATTTGCTACACCAATGTGCCTAGAAGATTCAATTGTTGGAGTGGGCAGCAATCCTTTACCAAAAAATGAGTTGTGCTCGACAAAAAGGTTCTTCTGAAGCATACTTGCATCTCCCTGTAGATAATTGCATTGCAATTTGTTACCTCACTGGTTTGTGTTTCCCTTACATTCCTCTGCTTCTTCCGCCAGACGGATTGGCTATTTTCCTTCCCTGTCATGATATGTTGGTGATTTCTAGTCTTATGTACAGCATCAAGTTCAGATGCCAAGTTATGGCTCTTAAATCCATTTCTTTCTCTGATAGCATGGGAACTGTTACAGACATCACACCCTTGCTTATTCTCACCTGGAACTTTACAGCAAGTTCTACTATTGCAGTTTTGAATATTCAGATCTTCAGAACACAGTTTCAATTGTATCTCACACAGAGAAGTTGAATTGACCAGTGGGGTATTTTTCTCCAAGCCCTTTTCACAGTTTATAGCAGGATTGACTATATCCTCCATAATTGATGAAGAATATGACTTTGCATCAATAACATCATATTTACTTTCTCCTGCCGTAGAAACAATCTTATCGGAGATCTTTTTACTTGAATAAGTTCTCGTTTTGTTGTTCTTCTTTTTCTTTCTAAAATGTTTCTTGAACTTCAGATCATCAGTAATTAAATCCACTTTGCTCTTTACCTGCTTATCACTAAAACCAAGAGTAGCTGATTGGAAAGATCCAGCACGTCTTGACTTCTCATTACACACAACATCTGGTACAGCTAGATCTCCGTGTGGCTTCAAAGCCTCAGAGATCCAGATGTCACCAAGAACTACACAACCTAAAGAGCTTGACGAACTACAGATACCATTTCCCCGATCAATATGTTGAACTAATGCCCCTGAAACTGCCATCTCTAGAACATTTATCAATTTAACGATTATCAGTCCTTATCTAAATCAACACCAGAAAGCAAAACCTGCAATGGGAAATGAACAAGTTAAAGAAAAGAGGCACGATAAAGTTCAAAATGAAATCAAGTCCTACTAGAGACAGATAACATGTTAACAATAAAGTCAACAGAATTTGAATGAAACAAGAATCCACTCCAGCCTGTCAAATATTAAAGCAACAGAAAAGCGAAGAACCAAAAGAGCATCTCATTTCTGATATGGACCAAAGATTGGATAAAGTCAATAAAAAATAATTGGAATAAAATGCAATGAACAAGCACTCAAACCAAATATATTCATATGATTCTAAAATTTACATTTTCGTTAATAAGATACTTAAATGAATTTAATTAACTAACTAACAGTACAAGCACACATCTCATGAAACAAACCAATTTATCAGGGCATTTGCGTACATACAAAAGTCCTAATAGCTCTTTAAATCAAACCCACCTAGTTTTTACCAACAAAAGTTATTTTTCTTGACCTAATATAACTCAAGGGTAAAACTAAATATGACCCCAAGAAATAACCCAAACCATGTAATTTATTCAGATGCACGTTTTCAAGTACTTCTCAGACAGTTATTTAATTCATCTGCTACTCAGAAAAAAAAATGAAAGTAGGAAAAAGAACAAGAACAAGAACAACAAAAAGAATGCCACTTTACCAAGTGCAAGTGATGGGTTCTTGTGACTGCTCAAAGAACCCAGAAAATAAAAGGAAATATCCATGTTCCTTTAACCAAATTAAGAAACATACAAAGAAAACGACAAATTTTGAAACAAGAAACGTGAATAATACTGATCAAATTATGACACCCGTATTGAATTTAGATCAAACAAAAAGATTAAACAGAAAAAAAAGGAAAAGATAAAAGAAAAAGAAAGTACCTGAGAGACAAAATGAGAAGCGCGCCAGAAGCCAAAATATGAAAAATGGGTTTTTGGGGTTTTGACTATTGAGTATGTTTCAATTTTTATTTAACGGATTTCTTGAAATTATTTGGAAAATATTCTCTTTTTAGAGTGTGGGGTGGGCATATCACAGTTGATGCGGTCGAGCCTCTCTATTGGCGCCATGTGTCTAATACTTATGATGATAATACATAGGGTTGGCAAAAAAATCCGGGTCGGCTAAGTCCGCGGACTTTAAGCCCGGCCCACAGTTTGAAATTATGGATAAGGACTTATTATTAATAAAGTCCATAACATACGGACTCAGTCAAGAGTCTAAATGAAAAGCCCGAGCTTTATAATAAATTATATATATATATATATTTAAAAAACTTTATAATATAATAATAATAATATATCATAAAATTAAAATAAAAAACTTATTCCCGTGAAAAAATCTCTCATTCCGTGACAAAATCAAAATCCATAACTCGTTCCCGTGACAAAATCAATATAATAATAATTATGTATTGAATAATTATATTTTAAAAATTTATAATTTTATTAAAATAACTTTTATTGAAAATTCGTAAAGGCCCAAGCCTGCCAAAGTCCGGCCCGCCCAAAGCCGACCAATTTAAATGGACTTTAAAAGAATTTGGTTTTTTTAAACAAAATATGAGTCTAATCCTGGGCTTGACAAAGCCCGGCCCAAACCTTTAAATTGCCAACCATAATAATACAAACAAAATATCATAATGGATGGATTATGGACAGTCCGCTGAATTGTCTGTTTTACCCCGCTATTGTAACCATCCAGGAGGATCTGTTTTATTTTTATTTTTTTGCTACACTTTAAATATTCCTATAAATTAATTAATTAATGTTTATAAACAGTGTTATGGAAAATAAGGGAGATGGTGAATAAATAATATTATAAGTTTGTTAAAAAGTTACATAAATAAAATTAATAGTTTTTGAAATAAAAAAATATTTCTAAAGAAACATGAATTATCGCCAAGTAGCATGTGAATAAACATTTAATTATTCAAAAAAGAATGATTATGCACTCTTGGATGTATGTTACTACGTTAATTGGTGAGAATGAAATATTGTACAATAAATTATCTTAGAAATTTGTTAAGTGGTGTAATGAGGGAGTGGTGTGGTGTCTTAATTACTCTTCTGTTTAGCTTTTTGTCAGTGTTTTTTAGGTTTGTTGTTTTGAATTTGTGAAGTTTTCTATATTGTCGCTATTTTCCATTATTGGTATTGGTGGTCTATATGATGGGTACGATGGACTTAGCGAAACTTTGTGGCTCTTTAGCTTTGTGTGACAAAGCAAGTACGATTTTGTCTCAAATGCTGTCTAAAAGTGAAGGGAGGCAATGGCAATGAATTACTTGATTAGGAGGATATTAGTGAAGCAGGTGATTTCCAAAGATGCATTCACTAAGAATTTTCCAGCGATTTGAAGAACATTCAGGGAGTTAAGATCAAATGTTTAGAGAAGAATGTATTCATGTTCCGTTTTGCCTCTGAACAAGAACGCTGACGAGTTCTTTTGTTGGGATCATGGCATTTTGATTGGACATTGGTTGTTCTCACTCCATTGCAAGGTAATAGTGATTTGACTGTGGAATGTTCTAACAAAGTGGCATTCTGGGTGCAAATTTATAACGTGCCCTTATTGTATATATCAAAAGAGAGAGTTGAACTTCTATAGAGTATACAGTGAATGATGGAGAAAGTAGATGCGAGATCATCTGGTGATTGTGTGGGAAAGTATCTGAAAGTCTGTGTTACCTTGGATATTTCTTATTCGTTAAAACTTGGTTTACGTGTGAAATTCTATTCATTGGATCCTAAATATAAGTTTGGTATTATATGAGAAGAAGTTAAATTTTTTTTTTTCATTGTGATAGGTTAAGGCATATATTTCATAAGTATGAGGTGCATGAATTAGTAAGGGCAGAGGATGGCTCCCACACCACTCTTCGGTTTGGGAATTGGATGAGAATGACTGTTGTTGCTTTCGTCAAACGACTAGAAAATCCACTAGTGGCTAAGGCTAATACTAAGAGTGGCAGAGAAGAGTTGAATGCATCATTGATAACACCAAAGAAACCGAATACCGTTATTAATGGTGTGAAAATTTTGGATGAATTTCAAAATGTGAATGATATAAATTTTGAAAGCGCTAATGTTGTAGATGAGGGAGGGCGTGTTGTGGGGTCTAATAATCAAGGATGGTCATGTATAAAATTGCACTCTAACAGTGTTACTGATGTAGTATAAGAACATGGTGTATCACATGACTTTAATCTAAATATATTTGGCCATGTCGACAATGTTCTTTGTAATAACAAACGCCCAATCAGTGAGGTAATATGTTTTCGTGGGCAGCCATCTAAAAGGAAAATAAATAGATCAATTTCACATGAAACATCTACAATGGTTAGCAAAATTTTCCAACCTTTTAACATGGTGAATGCTTTTGTTCTCCTGGAATCTTTAACTTCTAAGATGGTGAATTCTTAACTAAATAATCATTTAAAGTTGAAGAAGATTACTCGTCAGGCTCACTCACCTCTACCTTCTGCACCTGTATGGGGTTAGGAAAAAACAATTATTACAAGGCTTAGATCCGGTGTTGGGGGAAGGCAAAACTTGTGTGTTGAGCCATGTGGGTCTAGAGCTTCATCTTTAGCTAGTGGTGTTAGTGGGGAGAAGGGTTCTAATATGGGTGCTAATCATTATGGTATAGTTTTTACTGATGAATCAACGGTACTATATTCAGCCCCGCCAATTGCCATGAAGATTATAGTGTGAGATTTTAGAGGTTTGGGGAATCATCTAACATTCCAAACACTTCACAAAATTATCACAGGCTGAGGCCTAAGATTGTATTTTTTATGTGAAACTAAAAGAGTGGTCACAAAGTTGGAATCCGAATGTCGGAAATTAAGATATAACTGTTGTTTAGTTGTTGGGCGCTCTAACTTTGGGGGTGGTTTGGCTTTGATGTGTTGACATGAGTTAGATGTTAATGTTCATTCATATAGTCTTCATTATACTGATATTGTTATTAAGAAGAATAAAGAACTATCTTGGTGGTTCATTGGTATTTATGGTCATCTTGAGACAGGTATGAAAAGACACACATATAAACTTCTTTATTGCTTAAATTCTAGTTTTTATTCATTGTGAGTGTGTGAAGGTGATTTTATAAAGCGTTGGAGCTGAATGAGAAAATTGGCGGACGAGTTCGATGTTTGGATGCCATTGCAGATTTTTGGCAGACGCCTTGTGACTATAATTCAATAGATATGGATTGATCTAGATATCTTTTTATGTGGTCTAATCGACATTTTGGCTCGAAAAAATTAATTAGAGAAAGGCTAGATAGATTTTTATATTCTCATTATTGGCAGGATTTGAATAAAATAGATCTTATTTGCTCTATACCACCTCCCATCAGTGTGAAGGAGGGTTATTTTCTTTCTTGGTCATGCATGTTTCTATCACAAGTTTATTAAGGATTTCTCGAAGATAGCATTACCTCTCTGCAACTTGCTTCAAAAGGATGTGAGTTTTGGCTTTAAAGAAGAGTGCCAGATAGTCTTTGAGAAGTTGAAGGAGGTTTTGATATCGACTCATGTAATTCAACCACCGAATTGGAATCTACCATTTGAGATCATAAACAATGCTAGTAACTATGTTCTTGGAGCCATGTTGGGATAGCATGTGGGTAAGCTTCCTCATGTCATCTACTGCACACTAAATAATGCACAACTTAACTACTCCACCACTGAGAAAGAGCTTTTAATTAGCATGAAAAGAAGGCTACATTGAAGAGTAGAGTGAAAGCTCCTAACAATGGATATTTATAAAATAAAAGAAAAAAAATCAATCAAGTGCATGTGGTAAAAAGAAAAATCAAAATAAAATGCACATAAATGCTTGTGAGAAAAAAAAATGGAAATCAAAACAATAAGATTAGTTTGACCTATTCTTTAATTTGTTTAAGGCAAAGGCTATTAATATTGAAGATTTTGATTGAATAGATGCACACACACATTACAAGAATCAAAAGAGAGATGAAATTAACAATTAAATTAAAAGTTAAAACTTTGACAATCTTTGAAATTTTCCTTGAGCTATATAACTTGTGCAATTTTTTAGGCTAGTTTTGTTCTTCTTATTTTTTTTTTAAAAAAAGAAAATAATGATGTTTGTGGGTATCATCGCTAAAGCCCTTACAAGACTATAACTCATCCACTAGGGTCTCCTAAGGGTTTAAAGGCTTGTAACGTATGCTAAATACAATCATGATTTCCCATGAAAGTGGACTAATTTAAGTTTTCATTTTGTTTTGTATTTTTTGTTTTAGTGTTTGCTTGAGGACGAGCTAAGGTTAAGTGTAGGGGAATTTGATAAGAGGATATATTCTCTATATTTTACTCTTAATTTTTCCATCTTTTTCTTGTTTTGGTCTAACATATTCCAACTAAGTTAATTTTTAATTTAGTTATTTTGTTAAATTATACTTTATTACGTTAATTTTATTTTATTATGTTAATTTTAATTTTATATCTTATTATTTTAGTAAATTCTGGGATTAAAGAGAAATTAAATCAAAATATTCAGAAAGAAATGTACTTTAAAAAAATCAGAAAAAGAAAGGAATAAAGAAATGTAATTAAAACAAGTCAAGGAAGATGCAAATTAATTATCCATCATCCATGCATTCACGTGGAGCACTAGGAAGCAATTAGCATACATGCATGTGGAATTCAAGTCGATCAAACCGAGGCCAATATTTTTTTTTTTTGATAAGGAAGTAAAGCTTTCCATTAACAAAACTTTGACAGTAACAACGAAACATGAACTGGGAAATTTTCCAGCCAAATACACTAATTTTCAACGTCTAAAGCTTTCTTTGCTACAGAATGAGCAGCTATATTACAGCCTCTTGGAGCAAATTAGATTGATGCTTGGATCTGGATCCTAAGCTTTGTCTGGATTTCTGCAATAATCCATTCAATTTCTGACTTGCTTTCCTTTATGTTTAATGAAGATCCACCACCTCCTTTGAATTTGACTCAATGACCATTGGCATACAAGCCACCTGTTGAGCAGTTTCAATTCCAAACAAAACAGATTCAGCTTCCATATCAACTACAATGCCTCGAAAAGGAACATTTTGAACTGCTACTGCCACAACCCTTACCCTAGAGTTTCTTATAACTACTCCCAAGCCTACCTTATGCTCTAAAACTTTTACTGCAGCGTCCACATTCACCTTAAACCAGCCATTTGGGGGAGCTGTCCATGTTTGTTGACTGATTAGCCCATGCTTTGAGATTGCTTGATCTTTTGAGATTTTAACCCTCTTCAAAGACTCTACAATAGCTACTGCTTGTGCCACTGAAATAAAAGGATCCTCGTCTTTGCCATAAAAAATAAAACAGTTTCTGAAGTACCAAATCGCCCATCATACAGCAATAATCATTTCTACATCTTTCTTTGTTCTCTTTGAAGCCATTTCTTGGAGAAAACTCAACATGTCTTAATGGGGCATCTGCTTAACCTCCTCATAAAACTCTATCACTTTCCACAACTTTCTCCCAGCCCTGCATTCCAATAAGGTATGGAAACATCTTCACTCCTACAGCTATATCTTTTGCAAATTGGGTCCATTATCGCTTTCCTCTTCCACAAATTTGTTGCTGTTGGTAACAGATTTTTTGCTGCTTTCCACATGAAGACTTTAACTTTTTCGGGGTTCTCATTTGCCCAAACAACCTCCCAGTGAGTTTTGGTAATCTCTGAGCAGTCTGGATTGTCTAAGAACTTTTGCTTCAAAGCTAGCTGGTAGCCACTTTTGACGAAGTAACTTCCATGCTTGTCAAATTTCCAGATGAAAATATCTTGCTGAGGGTTCTCAAAAGGGTCTACAAAATCCTTTCCGAGGCTTCCTTCGAAAAGTGTTGGCAAATTATCTCCTCTTTCTAGTGATGTCTCTCATCTATAAGGTCAGCAACTACAGTGTCATTGGGGAGCTCCATATGCATGCCATGGCTCTTTAATTCATGTTTTTTAATCTAGTTTCTGTTGTAGATTGAGATTTGACTCCCATTGCCTAACCTCCACCTCAAGCCATTATGGAGCACTTGTCTACCCCATAAAATACTTCTCCAAACAAAGCTAGGTTGTGACCCTAATTTTGCATCTATAAAGCTTGTATGCTTGAAATATTTTGCCTTTAAGATTCTTGCCATTAAATATTCCGGATTTTGAAGAATTCTCCACCCTTGCTTAGCAACTGAGGCCTGGTTAAAGCTAGAGAATTCCCTAAAACCCAGCCCTCCCCTAATCTTTTAATGGCATAGCTTCTCCTATCTTGTCTAATGGATGCTCTTATGAGTATTGGATGAACCCCACCAAAATCTTGTTATAGCCTTTTCAATATCATCACACAAGCCTTGGGGGATTTTGAAAACGCTCATAGCATAAGCCGGTATTGCTTGAGCAACAGCTTTGTCAAAACTTCTCTCCCTCCACTGGAAAAACACTTGCTCTGCCAGCTTGACAGCTTACTCCAAACTTTCAATTTTACATCGTTGAAGAAACAAGTCTTTTTCCTCCCCACCATAGCTGGTAAAGAAAGGTATTTTTCATGCTTGGATACAACATTCAACTTAAAAATGCTTTTTACTTCCTCTAATTGGCTTTGTTTTATATTAGTGCTGAAGAACATCGAAGACTTGTCGTAGTTGAAAACTTGTCCCGAAGCTGCTGCATAGCAGTAAAAAATATTGTTCAAGTTTCTGCAATCAACGTTATTGGCTCTTGAGAAAACTAAGCTATCATCATCAAAGAGGGGATGCGATACTGAGATGTTGCTACTGAACTTCAGTCCATGGATAAGGTTTCTATTTTCTGCCTACACCATTAAGTTTAAGAACACCTCTGCACATAAAATAAATAAATATGGGGAAAGTGAGCATCCTTGTCTCAAACCTCTTTGAGGATGGATAAGACCATTAGGCACTCCATTGATTAACACTGAAAAGCTAGCCGTAGAGATACAATTCATAATTAAATTTACCCATTTTTCAGAGAACCCCATTTTGTGCATTACACATTTGACAAAACTCCACTTAATCCTATTATGGGCCTTGCTTGTATCAAGCTTGAGAGCTACTAGGTCTTCCTTTTTCCCCCTACTTAGTCTAATCTTGTTTAGGCATTCATAAGCTATGATTACATTGTTGGTAATAAGCCTATTTGGAACAAAAGCACATTAAGTGAGGGATATGAGGTCATCAAACACTTGCTTAAGCTTGTTGGCTATTGTTTTAGCGACTTATTCTGTATATTACATTACAGAGGCTAATTGGCCTGTATCAGTCACTTTCCTAGGCTTTTTAACTTTAGGAATCAAAACAATAAATGTATGGTTGAGTGGTGTGAGATTACCTCCCTTGTTTAATATGTGCAGGCTGGTTGTGATGACTTCATCCTTGACTGAACTCCAATGCTTTTGAAAAAAGGATGCCGGGAGCCCATCTGGGCCTGGAGCTTTTGTGGGACACATCTGAGAAAGAGCAGCTGCTACTTCTTCTTCTGTAAAAGCCTGATCTATGTGACTTTCCATATCCCCTGTGATTTTAGTAGGCAAATCTGCTACTACTGTAGCTAACTGATCAGATGTAGGACTTGTCGTGGTGAAAATGTTTGTGAAGTATTCACTGAACATTTTTTCCACCTCATCAGCTTCCTTAATCCACCTTCTATTCCCATCTTCTAAGCCATAAATGTTGTTATTCTTTTTCCTGGCAGAACCTTCTGAGTGAAAAAATTTCGTGTTTTTGTCTCCCTCCTTTAGCCAATCTGCCTTTGATCATTGCTTCCAGAAAATTTCTTCATCGAGCAGTATACTGTTGATCTGATGCTTTACCCTCTTGATCTCATCTCCTTGCTCATAGTGGTTGAACCCCTCTTTTAAAATTCTAAGCTTCTCAATAAGTTGCTTTAGCTTTTTTCCTCTACCTTTAAATTCCATGTTGCTCCATCGTTTCAGCTCTGCCAAAGACTTTTTTGATTTTCGCTTAAAACTTTCTATCGGGTTTCCTTTATTCCAGCAACTTTCTTTCTTCCATTCTTGCTTCACGATGTCCCTGCACTTCTCGTAGGGGCTCTACATGTCCTCGTAATAAAGTCTAAGGTAGGTTCTTTTTTAATACCTTTGCCCCTTTTCGATTTCTATGATCTCCAACAAGATAGGGTTGTGGTCTGAACTCCAGGAAGTTAGATTCACGGCCGCATTTCTTTATAACTATAGCCCCAACTACCATTGCATAAAAAGCGATCCAACCTTTCTTCAATAATGTTTGAGCCGAATATTTGATTTGACCATGTAAATGGATACTTCATTTTCCCTAAATCCTTTAAATCTCAATCCCTCAAAGTTTCTCTAAAATCATTCACCATGATAGCTCTCTTCTTTCTCCCTCTTATTTTCTCATCTAAATTCAACACTTCATTAAAGTCTCCACAACATAACCAAGGTAAAAGTGATAAATTTGCTAACCTTCTCAAGAGAGTCCACGTGTGCTTTGTTTGGGCTGATTCCGGATGACCATATACTCCGGTACATCTCCAGTAACTCCTGTTTTCATTTTGAACTACTGAATCTGCATAGTGTTGGCTGAATGATTTTATCTCCACTTTAACCTCTGATTTCCATAACAAAGCTAATCCACCCCCAATCCTGCCTTATTGACTTCAAAACAATTATGGAACTGAAGCTTATTTGCTTTTTCTTGCATTTGCTTTGACATCAGTTTTGTTTCACAAAGAAACAAAATTTGAGGCATATGCTCTTGCACCATCTGCTGGGTTTCTCGGAACGTTCAATCTTTCCCCAGCCCTTGAACGTTTCAACTTATGAGTTTCATGGCTGTCGGCAGGGCTGTCCTCCAACCACCGCCGATGTTTCCTTTGCTACATTCTGAGGTTCCCCTCTTAGCTCACCATCCTCATTTTTGAAGGTTAGCTTCGTAGCTACTATTCCATTTCTTTGAACCCTTTGTGAAATTTCAAAAGTTTGTGGGCTGTCTATTTTGCTCTTTTTTCCCCTTGGGCTTTCCCAATTCATTGAGCTCATAGGCCTTTTAAGGTTTGTGGACCCCTCCATTTTACCTCCAATTCCTTCCACATTTCGAGCTTAGAGCTTCCACTTTTTTCTTCTAAGTATTTGTTTCTCTACTTTCGACTCATTTTCTGCATTTTCAATTTCCAATTCCATTTGGGCTAAGCTCATGTTTGCTTTTTGTTGGCCCTCTCTATCTTCCAGAGCCCCCTTAATTTCATTCTTTTCCGACTCGAAAACTCCAGCTTTTTCCAGCCCATAACATAACACCATTCCTGATTTTTCTTTTTATGTTAGTTCTTCCCCCTCTTTTTTGTTCCCCCCTTATTTCCCTCTTCTACATCCACCTCCCGATGCACAACAACCCCCTCTACTACACGTTTCTACTCCTTGCTGTTACTCACTAGCTCACTATGTCTTATACCATTTTGCATTAAATGCGTTTCCACTGCCATTTGATCCCCACCCTTTTCGATTCCCAAATTATCTAGACCCGGATCCAAAATGGATTGGTTCAGATCATCTCCACACTACCTGGTTCAGCTGCTTTTTGGAACACTCCTTTCTCTTTATTTGTCCCCAAATTAGGTTTTGTAGAAGTTGGTTCCTCTGAGCGGAACTTACTAGATTCTGCTGTCCATCTATCTCTCCCCCTGTCGTGCTTTAGTTTCTTACCTACGTTATTTTCTTTGAGCCATGGGCCATAAGCTAATTCATCTTTTGATTGGGATTTGTAATAAACACACTCTCGATACTGATGTCCTATTCGGCCACAGCAAAAACAAAAATCAGGCAGTCTTTCATACATCACACGCATTGGAATATCATCTGCATCTTCCTCTTCTTGTTCTAATTCGATGATTTTCTTTAATGGCTTTGTGATATCTATGGATATTCTCAATCTCAGAAATTGACTAAAACACTCTCTTACTGCATCAGTTTCTACTTCCTCTACTTTCCTAATCACTTTTCCCAATTCTGCCGCCATATCTTTAGACATACACATGATGGGCACATATGGATTTGAATCCAAAATGAAATGTGACTAAAGTCTTGCTTTTTTATATCTCTGATTCCTGCTAGTTCAGTTAGCGCAATGAGCGCTCTATCGAAATGCCAAGGACCTCCCACCATGACACTTCTTTTGTCCACCTCTGACCCAAATTTGAACATAAAGACGTTATCTCCCAGTTTCTCTATTTTGACTTCTCGCGAGGTTCTCCCCACGCATTGCATTGCCATTTTTAAACCTTCTATGCTAACATCTCTCGTGTGGAGCACTTTTCCGACCAAACAGCCCACCAAGATCTTCTTACCATTGATCTTAATTCTGTTTTAAAAAAAGACTCTCCCCCCTTCCTCGTCGCTCAATTTTATTACTTTGCACCTCTTAATTAATTCCTCTAGATCCAGTACTTATATGCAACTTCTTACGTGAAATGCTTAGCAATAATAGATAGCTAACCAACTTGACTTTGTTACCAAATCCCCCAGACTTGTCGAAATTCTGACTACAAAGGTCCCCAGGCCCTGCAAAAAACCAACAACTAAACTAAAATCCACTCACTTGCCAAAGTGACTTAACAAAGTCATGACAACTCTACTCTCACTCCCATCGATATTTGTTTTCAGAGGAAACCCATACGGAGAGAGACGTGATGATGGTTAGTAGAACTTAACCCTAGCTAGTGACAAGCATCATTTTAGTTAAAACCAAAAACATCTCGAGGCCAATAAAATTAATTCATGCATATGCAGAAGCTTACAACCATCACGTGGGGAATAATGAAGACTTTAGGAATAAGTGTGCATAAAATAGTAGTTTATTTAATGTGCATGGCTTTGTAAGTTGCATACAATATTTACGTGACCAATTTAAATGCATGCGTAAATCTTACCTTGCTTGATCGGTTTTTAAAATCATTATATAAAGGCATGGTTAGTGGCGTTTGGAGCAATGGATCACAACCAATTGCCGCTCACAACCAAAAGAGGCACAAACCCGAGAGCACCCATTCTACAGAAACACGAATACGAAGAGGAGTTGGCAGAAGACAGGTGAGTAAGAACTATTTGGCTAATTATAGACAAAAGCAGAGACAACCACTTGGATTAATCTCCATGACTAGTTTTATCAATTCTTTTATTTCCAATTCAATCATGTTGCACTAGATTTTCTATTTGGTTGATCATGAATTGAAAACCCTAAACATGATATATATAACTCATATTTAATTTCTATCATTCAATTTATTTAATTGAAATTGTTTATGATATTTTGTAATTAATGTTTATGATTTTATTCTTTTCTTATTTGAGTTACGAATTAGCTAGGTCTTGAATAAATTCTATTGTTAGATTAAAGTACTTGATCGGTAATTGTCTTGATATTTTAATTATTAGTAGCAAATTAGAATTAGTGATTGCAATTGGAGAACATAACTTCGGTTGGACAATCTGAATTTGTGTGTTTATCACTTTAATCACCTTAATATCTTTTTATACTTAATGCTTCCACTATCCTAAATTTAAAGATCTTATTTTAAATTATTTAATTGCTAGAGATTAGATGAAGAATTTGTTTTACCTAACGACATATGAATAAGAGATAACGATTAACAGACCTTACGGTTTTCTACAATTGATAGTTTCAATAAAACCTGGTGATAAAATTGATATATTGATTATGTACATATTTGGTGGTGGTGAATGATGTTTTGACCAATGTTTTCATTATTATTATTATTTCTTTCTCCTTAATTTGAGTTTCTGTTAAATTATTATCTTTGTAGTTTTAGTGTTAGAGTGCAATTTATGCATTAGTCTTGTATTGTTTACTTCCTTTAATATCGATGTTTTGCACTTAATAATAGTGATTTATATTAGCCGAAAGGGCTATACATAATGTAATTTTGATGATAACAAACATATGTATTAAGTGATTTAATAAATATTGTATTTCACATTTTCACTAGTTTTTTAAGGATAATATTTATGCAAGTGAATCAAGTGAAATCAAGATTGAAGACACTCAACTAACAACGGCGACATCAAGAATATAGCTTAGAGCTCAACGAACAAATTAGTGTAATGAATTCTTGTAAAGTTGGTATGATTTAATTGATGTATGATTTAGCATTTGAGAAGTTCAAGAGATTAATTTAATTAAATACTTTTCATAAACTAAAAAGTTTTATTTTTATACAGAAAAATATTTTATGGATTTAAGTAATTTGGACTTAAATGCTAATATTTGAAATCTTTGATTTTAATAAGTATTAAATTTCGGAGTTGGACGTTTTTACAAACATTTCAAATATTTTGATCCATACTATAATTTATAAATATTTTGGACTAAAGTGAAAGATTTTGAGAACTTAAAAAAATATAGGTATTATATTGAAAAGGACCTTTGTGAGAAATAATAAACTCTTTGGGGCCATATCATAATTTCAAAAATTTTAGAAAGACAACTATTCTTAAGAGAATAAGAGGTTCTGAAATTGGACTTATTTGTAAAGTTTTTGACATTTTGGGCTATAGTATATTTATAGAAAGTTTTGCGCCAAAGTGTAATTTTAGAAAATAGTGTTACTGTAGTAAAATTAAAAAATAACAGTAATATCACTGTTCCTAAGCGGCTAGCCGGATAATTAAGCGGCTAACCGCTTGAGCGCTGGAATTTGCTTAGAACGGCTAGTTTTTTGGCTTTCACTATAAAACTCAACTCAAACTTCATTTTAAGCACTAATGAAGGCAACTAAAAGATCACACAACATATATTAAGCTTCCAAAATGCAAATCATCATTTATTAAATCATTCTTAAGCTATTAGTTGCATATCCACTCTTAAAGAGAGTTTTTATTGTAATTTTCATTTCTTATCAAATTGTGAGTGTGTAAGTATGAGAAAAACTTGGGGTGAAGAGATTGAGGAGATAATTTCTTGGTTGTAAAGGTTCATTGGCACCTTAGAAGTCAATTGTAAAAACTTAAAACCTTGGGAGGCTTGGATAGTGAAATCCTCGAGCTTGGTTGACTTGGAGGCGTGGACGTAGGCAGGGATTGCCGAACCACGTAAAATTCTGCGTGTTTATTTTTCTCTTCCCTTGCTCTTTTATTTTTACGCTTGTTTGAATTTATTGTTCTATATTTCATTAAGGCGTTAGATTGATTTTTTGTCCGAATCGTATTGCATAAATTTGAAAATCCTAGTTCACCCCCTCTTGGGTTGCATAACTTGCTTTTCATTTGGTATCAGAGCTTGGTTCTCTTGTTAGGACTTAACCGTCTAGAGTAAAATATTTACGGCAACCCAACATGATTCAACCTTTAGGGAAGGACGATCCACAATTAGGCCACCGTTCTTTGATGGAAATGACTACCCGTATTGGAAAACTAGGATGAGAATTTATTTACAAGCACTAGATTATGAAATTTGGGAAGTTGTATGTGATGGTCCATTTATGCGTTTGAGTAAAAATGAATTTGGGGAAGACATTCCAAAACCTTCAAGAGAATGAAATGAATTGGAAAAGAGAAAACCTTCTCTAAACTCCAAAGTCATGAATGCCTTGTTTTGTGCACTCGATAAAAAAGAGTTTCATAGAGTGTCAAGTTGTGAAAGTGCTAATGAAATTTGGCACAAACTTGAAGTTGTTTATGAAAGCACGAATCAAGTAAAAGAGTCTAAGATTAGTAGGTACACTCGGCAATATGAATTATTCCAAATGGAACAAAATGAGATTGTATATTCTATGTATACTAGATTTACGGACATAGTAAAAACTCTAGGAGCCCTAGGAAAGACCTTTTCAAATAGCGAAAAGTTAAGAAAATCATTAGGTCATTACCTAAGGAATAGAGACCAAAAAGGACTGCTATTGAGGAAGCTAAAGATTTGAATATCTTACCTATTGATGATTTAATTGGTTCTCTTACTTCTTATAAGGAAGATTTGGCAGCCGAAAGAGGAAATGAGGAAAAGAAGAAAAACATTGCTCTCAAAGCCACAAAATATGAGAGTGATGGGGAAAATGAGCCGGATAATGAGGAGTTGGCTATGCTAGTAACGAGGTTGAGAAAATTTTTCAAGAAAACCGGTGACCGAAGGAAATTTAAAAACTTCAAAAACCAAAAGGAGAAGAAAGAGGTAATCATATGTTATGAATGCAAAAACTCGGTCATATAAGATCGGAATGTCTACTTCTCAACAAACTTAAGAAGAAAGCTATGGTTGTTACTTAGGATGATAGCGATGAAGATTCAAGTAATGAAAAAGAGTCGCAAGAAGTATCAAACCTAGCACATATGGCACTAGGAGATGATGATAATCTCAATGAGGTAAGTGATCCAACCTATGATGAATTGTATGATGCTTTTAAAGAAATGAATGATGAGTTGATGAAAATTGGTAAAAAGAATGCATGCCTTAAAAAGAAATTGTTAGAATTTACAAATGAAAAGGATGCCATGCAAAAATGCAATGAGTCATTGAATGAGAAGATTAAAGGATTAGAATTAAAGAATAAAACCTTGCATAATAGAATTGCATTATCAAATGAAAAATCTAGCACTTTACATGAGCATTTAGAGTCACACGTAAATGATTTAAAAAAGGAAAATGAAATGCTCAAGAAAAAGAATATTGAACTTAGTAGTGTTGTTCTAAAATTCACAAATGGGCAAAAGATGTTGGATAACATGCTTAATTCTCAAAAATGTGTTTTTGATAAAGAAGGACTTGGGTATAAGCCTAACTTGAAGCAAAAGTATTACAATAATTATTTTGTTAAAGCTACCTCCACAAGTGATCATAAAAGTGTTTGTCATTATTGTAATAAAAAAGGTCACATAAAATATAGATTTCCCGTAAAAAGGAATGCATATTATGATGTCAAATGTATTTGGGTTCCAAAAGGAATCGTTGCTAATGCTCAAGGACACAAAAAGGTTTGGGTACTTAAGACATAAGATTTTCTTTGCAAGGCTTGAAGAAAAAGAAAAATAAATGGTACTTGGATAGTGGATGTTCTAGGCATATGATCAGAAACTATACATGGTTCTCAAGTTTGACCAAAATCGAAAATAGTGGAGATGTATCATTTGGAGATAACTCAAAAGGAAAAATTAGCAGAATTGGAAATGTTGGTAAAATATCTTCAACTCTAATTGAAAATGTGTGTTTGGTTGAAAATTTAAAACATAATTTAATTAGTATTAGTCAATTAAGTGACAAACGTTATAAAGTTGCCTTGGATAAATCAAGTTGTGTTATTGAGAATGCATGTGATGGGAAAATTTGTTTATGGGAAATAGATGTGGCAATGTTTACACGATTAAAATAGAGTGTGCATGTACTCATGATAAATGTTTTTCGGCATTGCATGATGATGGTTGGTTGTGGCATAGAAGACTAGGACATGCAAGCATGGATTTAATTTAAAAAATTTCGAAAAATGATTTAGTTAAAGGTCTTCCAAAAATTATTTTTCAAAAGGATAGCATTTGTGAAATATGTAAATTTGGAAAACAAATCAAAACCTCTTTAAAAGAACAAGTATCATATCTCTACTTTAAAATCTCTTCAATTACTTCATATAGATTTGTTTGGACCTTCTAGATATGCTAGTTTAAGTGGCAAATTCTATGCATTTGTAATTGTAGATGATTATTCTAGATATACATGGGTATTATTCTTAGCTAATAAGGATGATGTCATTGATGCATTTAGAATTTTCATGTAAAAAGGTTCAAAATGAAAAGGGTTACTCTATTACTTGTATTAGAAGTGATCATGGTGGAGAGTTTAAAAATCATGCATTCGAAAATTTTTGTTATGATTTTGACATTGAGCATCAATTTTCATCACCTAGGACTCCACAACAAAATGGAGTTGTTGAGAGAAAGAATAGGTCTATTCAAGAAATGGCTAGGACTATATTAAATGAAAATGCATTAGCAAAATATTTTTGGGCCGAAGCCGTCAACACGCTTGTTATGTTTTAAATCAGGTGTTGATTAAACCTTATCTCAATAAAACTCCCTATGAGCTTTGGAAAGATAGAAAACCCAATATTGGTTATTTCAAAGTTTTTGGATGCAAATATTTTATTTTAAACACAAAAGATAATCTTGGTAAATTTGATCCAAAATCTGATGTTGGCATCTTTCTCGGGTATTCAAACTCAAGCAAAGCTTGAGTTTATAATAAAAGAACTTTAGTTGTGGAAGAATTCATGCATGTTACATTTGATGAATCTAACCCCTCCTCTGCGGAGAAAGGAGTTGTTAATGATGATGCAAATGGAGAGTTACAAGCAAAATTATTAAAAGAGAATCAAGAGCATGCACCACAAGAAAATTAAGAGAATAGACAAGAAAAACAAACATATATGGAGCTGAAGCAACAAGAAGGTAGTTCTCAAACACTCCCCAAGTAGTGGAGGTATGTTTCCTCTCATCCTAAGGATTTAATATTAGGTGATCCTTCAAGACGTATCACAACTAGATCATCACTTAGAAACACATGTGAGCATGCTGCATTTATTTCTCAAATTGAACTAAAATCTTTTGCGGATGCCAAAAATGATGAGTTTTGGATTATGGCAATGCAAGAGGAGTTAAATCAATTTGAGAGAAATAAAGTATGGGAATTGGTTCCTAAACCGGAACATCAATCCATTATAGGCACTAAATGGGTATTTAGAAATAAAATGGGTGAATTCGGTGTGGTTGCAAGAAATAAAGCTAAATTAATGGTTCAATGATACAACCAAGAAGAAGGAATTGATTTCCATGAAACATTTGCACCTGTAGCTAAATTAGAATCCATTAGGATGTTGTTAGCATTTGCATGTCATAAAGATTTTATTTTATTTCAAATGAATATCAAGAGTGATTTCATAAATGGTTATATTATGGAGGAAGTTTATGTGAAACAACCCCTGGGTTTCGAAAATGAGAAATTTCCAAATCATATGTATAAGTTATCGAAAGCATTGTATAGATTAAAACAAACACCTAGAGCATGGTATAATAGGCTTAAAAATTTCTTAGTGGATAATGGTTTTTCAATGGGAAGAGCAGATACTACCCTCTTTATTAAAAATAAAAATCAAGATATACTTGTTGTTCAAATTTATGTTGATAATATTATTTTTGGTTCCATTAAAGATTCTCTGTGCAAAGAATTTTCCACTTGTATGAGTAAGGAATTTGAGCTGAGCATGATGGGAGAATTGAAGTATTTTCTTGGACTTTAAATCAAATAAAACAATAAGGGGATCTTTTCAACCAAGCTAAGTATCAAAGACTTGCTCAAGAGATTCGGTATTAATGAATCAAATACCAAGAATACTCCAATAAGTAAAACAATCAAGCTTAATAAAGACGAAAAAGGTAAAGAGATTGATATTAAAAAGTATCGCGGCATGATTGGATCCTTACTTTACTTAATCGCAAGTAGACTTGATATCATGTTTAGTGTATGTTTGTGTGCACAAGTTCAATCATGTCCCAAGGAATCTCATTGGCTTGCTATTAAAAGAATTTTTCGTTATTTGAGTGAAATAATAGATATTGGCCTGTGGTATCCAAGAGGAACTCATATAGATTTAATTTGTTATTCGAATGCCGATTTTGCTGGTCACAAGGTCGATAGGAAGAGTACAAGTGGAACTTGCCATTTTCTTGGTCAGTCACTTTTTTCATGGTTTAATAAGAAACAAAATTCGATGGCACTCTCAACTACTGAGGCGGAATATATTGCCGCAGATAGCTGTTGTGCACAAGTATTTTGGATGAAACAAACACTTAGAGACTATGGTATTAATCTTGAACAAATTCCTATCAAATGTGATAATACTAGTGCCATAAATCTTTCAAAGAATCCCATTCAATATTCTAGAACCAAGCATATAGAGATTATGCATCATTTCTTGAGAGATCATGTTTAAAAAGGTGATATTGCATTAGAATTTATCTTTACGGGAAAACAACTTGCCGATATTTTTACAAAACCCCTTTACGAAAAACAATTTCAAAAATTCGGCATGAACTTGGGATGATGAAATTTTCGCATTAACATCTCTATTTATGTTATTGAATCTATTAAAATTGTTTAGAAAACAAAGGAGTCTTTGAAAATCCCAAGTCTACACAAGCTGTAATGAATTGGTCATAACTCATTCTAGAGAACTCCAAATCCAACTCTGTAAAATTTATTGGAAAGCTAACTTAATTATCTTTCCAATGGTATATATCTTGAACGTTACTTCTAGCTCAATCAATACAGCTTTTATTCTGAATTTGACCTTTTTGCATTTTATTAAGTTTTGAATGCTTATATGCTTCATGATTGTATGCTTGTTGGATGGATTATTTGTTTGAATTAATTATCTTTTGGATGTTTAAAATCATGAATTATACATTAAATAAGCTAGAAATCAACTTGAGTGCAACTGGACAGCAACCAGGCGGCTAGCCGCTTGGAAACTATCCCCAACCCGAGAGCAAAGGGCTAGCCACTTGGTCACGGGTATGTCCATTTTTTTTTTTTTTTGCTTCTTCTTCCTCTTTTGCGAATTTTCTGCACATGTTCTCTCCTTCACTCAAAACCGTGAGCAACCCATCCATTTTCACCTCCATTTTCTTCCTTTTTCATCAATTTTCATGCCCAAATCAACCATTCAAACTATTACCCATGCATTTCATCTTCATTAAACTCTTCTCTATCATCATTTCTTCACTTGTTCTTAATTATTTCATTACCATCTCATTCACGCGTGAACAGTACCTCTCCATTTCTCTCTCAAAATTCTTCATCTTTCACTCACTTTCTAGTTAAAATCAATCATCCAAGTCATTATTCATCCATTACTCCTTCAATTTTCATTCTCAAAACTTCATTTCATCAACTCTCCACATAAAACCCAAAATCAAAAACCTAACTTTACCCATTTCTCTCTCTACATTTTCAAGCTTCCTTTAGCCCATTTTTGATCTAATCTACATCATATATTAGCTTCATTCATCTCTAGGATCAATTTTCTTGGCTCAAAAAAATCCATTTCACTCAATTTTTGTAAACCCGAAATTGCATATTTAAGTTCTTTTTAGTCCACTTTTGATCCAATTAACACCATCCATTATATTAAATCATCTCTTGGATCAATATAATTGATTTAAAATTATTCATTTCACTCATTATTTTACAAAACCAAATTTGTGCATTTTGGGTATATGCACCTATATTTTCATATGCATAATAAATTTGTGCATTTGGATATATGCACCTATATTTTCATATGCATAACTGTTTTAGCTGTGGATTACGGATGATGGCTGTTTAATATTAAGATAATTTATATTTGGATGATATTTTCTGAATTCTTAGAATAAATATGACTCTTTAGTTAATTGCACACTTAATTTTTATATGTTTCTTGATTAATCATTGAGATATTCTTTTTGGTATAAGCATGGATTCATAGTAATTTTCATGATTGTTGATTATATGTGTGTTGCTTGATGAATTAATGGAGTTGTTGGTTTGTTATAATTGTTTAGGTTTATATGAAAGTGTTTTTAATTATGTTGTGTATTTGAGGATTTGTGCATTTTTAAGGGGAGACTCTGCTGAAATTTTTCCTCGCACAAAATTGGTAATATCTTTATCGAATTATTTTTTTATGATCTTGTTTCGATTGTATTTTTCTATTTTTTTTAAAGGGGAGATAACTATGATATGTTTTTTGATAATATCATTTTGGTTAAATTTTTTAATTGGCCATATATTTAGGGGGAGCACACAATATGATTTTAGATAATATGTATTTTGAACTTTCTTTTGATGGTTTGATGGTTCATGATCATTTTGTGGTTAATTGAATGTTTGGTTATTATATATTTCTTGATTAACCATTGACATATTATTGATCTTCGCATGAATTTCTAGTAATTTTGATGATGAAGGGGGAGAAATAATGTATTTTGAATATGAAGACATATAATACATATTTTGTATTTCAAGTATTTATGCATGATTTTGAAATATTAAGGGGGAGCTTACAAATTATCATAAATCAAATATTCAAGGGGAGTTTTTGTTTTGAATTTGATTTATATGTTTAATTATATATGTCAAGTATTAAGGGGAAGTATAAATGTCAAAATACATGAGATGTTTGTCATCATCAAAAATGGAGAGATTGTTAGCCTAAAGGGCTATACATAATATAATTTTGATGATAACAAACATATGTAGTAAGTGATTTAATAAATATTGTATTTCACATTTTCACTAGTTTTTTAAGGATAATATTTATGCAAGTGAAATCAAGATTGAAGACACTCAACAGACAACGGCGACATCAAGAATATAGTTTAAAGCTCAATGAACAAATTAGTGTGATGAATTCTTGTAAAGTTGGTATGATTTAATTGATGCATGATTTAACATTTGAGAAGCTTAAGAGATTAATTTAATTAAATACTTTTCATAAACTAAAAAAATTTATTTTTATAAAGAAAAGCATTTTATGGATTTAAGTAATTTAGACGTAAATGATAAGATTTGCAATCTTTGATTTTAATAAGTATTAAATTTCAGAGTTGGACGTTTTTACAAATATTTGAAATATTTTGAACCATACTATAATTTATAAATATTTTGGACTAAAGTGAAAGATTTTGAGAACTTTAAAAAAATATAGCTATTATGTTAAAAAGGACCTTTGTGCGAAATAATAAAATGGAGCCATATCATAATTTCAGAAAGTTTAGAAAGACAACTATTCTTAAGAGAATAAGAGGTTCTGAAATTGGACCTATTTGCAAAGTTTTCTGACGTTGTGGGTCCTAGTATATTTATAAAAAGTTTTAGGTCAAAGTGTAATTTTAGAGAATAGTGTTACTGTAGCAAAATTAAAAATAACGGTAATATCACTGTTCTTGAACAGCTAGCCTGATAATCAAACGGCTAACCGCTTGAGTGCTGGAATTTGCTTAGAACGGCTAGTTTTTGGGTTTTCACTATAAAACTTAACTCAAACTTCATTTTAAGCAGTAATGCAGGCAAATATAAGATCACACAACATATATTGAGTTTCCAAAATACAAATCATCATTGATTGAATCATTCTTGAGCTATTAGTTGCATATCCACTCTTAAAGAGAGTTTTTATTGTAGTTTTCATTTCTTATCAAATTGTGAGTGTGTAAGTGTGGGAAACACTTGGGGTAAAGAGATTGGGGAGATAATCTCTTGGTTGTAAAGGTTCATTGACACCTTGGAAGTCAATTGTAAAAACTTGAAGTCTTGGGAGATTTGGATAGTGAAATCCTCGAGTTTGGCTGGCTTGGAAGCGCGGACGTAGTTGGGGATTGCCGAACCACGTAAAAATCTGCGTGTTTATTTTTCTCTTCCCTTGCTCTTTTATTTTTACGCTTGTTTGAATTTATTGTTCTATGTTTCATTAAGGCATTAGATTGATTTTTTGTGCGAATTGTATTGCATAAATTTTAAAATTCCAATTCACCCCCTCTTGGGTTGTATAACTTGCATTTCAATTTACTTATGTTTTATTTTTGTTAGTGCAATTCTATTGATTGATGCTAAAATTGAGCTACAGGATGATGCTTGGGGATAATTGTTTTTCTAGAGAAATTATGAACTTTAGAAGAACTTTGTTGATAAGGACTTGCAGTTTTTATTTTAACGTGTTTTATCTTTTTAGTTAGTTTTGTAATTTTGAATTTAATATTTAGATAATCTTCTATATATTAGTATTTTATTTTTGGAAAAACTCTATAAGGGGAGAGATATTTTTGGAAAAAGAAAAAAAACCCTAAATCTAATTTTTCTCTTCTTTCTATGAAAAACTAAACTTATTATTTTGGTTGAAGGTTAATAAAGCTTTGATTTATCATTACTATGAGATCTTTCTTATGCTTTAATTGTTTTATTATTTTTTGGGTATTTGTTTATCCTCTAAACTATTATCATGATTATGTTTGTTAATTAGATAATTGACCACTACTTAATTATCAACTTAATCTATTGTCAATTAAAAGATTTATCGTATGAAGATTTTAATGTTTGTGATAAATAGTATAGCAGTGCATTGTGTTATGAGAGTAAACAATCTAATTTAAATGAACCAATGTATACGTTTGTTGATTAGGATTTGGGTTTCTCGAATTTTTTAGGCTATCAATTGATTAAACTCTATGATCGTATCTAGGGTTGTCTATTGATTAAGGAAATAACTAATTGTCGTACCTTAGTTATCGACTAATTAAGGAGAGATTGGCTATTAGAGGGTTTCAGTAGCTATAATCGGTCTATTCATAAGTAGTACTGATTTATATTTGAATCAATGATCAGTAGTCGAATCAAACTGAATTAATTCCTTCAACCAGAGCTTTTCCCAATTTGAATTATAATTTTAATTTGTATTCTTGTTATTTTAATTTGATTTTTATTATTGTCAACAATCCCCCCATTTTGCATTTTACATTTTAAAATGATTTAAATAATTAACGATCTCCGTGGACACGACTCTGCTCAATCATTATACACAATTTATTTAGAGTAGGTATTTGTTTTTGCTGGCTTCGACAACTATCATTTAGTTTCTTTTTTTTTGTGCTGTTTAGTTAAAAATTCATAAAGCTTATTTTATTTATATTTAGCATTTTCGTTAGTTAGATTAATTTATATTTATCTTTATTATTATTAATAATATCATTATTATTTTATTTTTTGTCTTTTTTTTTAGAGTTGATAATAAATACAACTAGTGTAATCTTCGTGAGATCGATCCGTATGGCTCTTTACTAGTTGTTTGTACCATTAGTAAGGTTTTAAATTTAGTGTCCCCTAATGACACTACCATTGGTCAAGGAGTTTTTTTAAATGATGTGGACATTGCCGAGGTCGAAATTCTTCGTTTTGGCTCATGAGACTATCTTGTGAGACTAGTTTGTCTCTCTTGGTGGTGGATTCGAATTTAATGTGGGTTACTCAATTTGTTTTAGGCAAACATCATAAACGTACAAAGTTATTTGGATCATTTTAGAGGTACAAAGGCTAATTTCAGCGCAACAACACTTGAGACTTCGGCATATTTCAAGATGTTTTAACCGTGCTGTCGATGTATTAGCTAAAATTGCTCTTAAGTGCTCTAGATTTTTAGTTTGGTTGAAAGATTATCTAAGCCTCTTAGAATGCATTAAATACTAACTTTTTATTGAAAAAATACACTCATGTACTAATTTTTTTAAAAAAAACAATTTTACTTTGTATACACTTTAAATTCTAAAGAAAATCCTTACTTAACTATTTAAATTAATTAATTTTATTTGCTTCAAATACCAATAAAACTATTCAGCACACTCAATTTTAAGAGATTTAACATGTACTTACAACAATATTATCAAACAAGTTGTAAATAAATTATTTAACATAGTTTTTAGTTATTAATCTTTTGTTTAAATCTATTAAAATTTAGATTTTGTATCCAAAACAACTTGCAATGAAAACGTAATAAAAAAGTTTTTGTAAATACTAAAAAAAAAGGACGAAAAGAAGACAAAGATAAGAAGAACAAGAAGAGAGTCAAAAGAGAAAAATAAAAATGTTTTGCAATGCTTTTTGCTTTATTTTATTTTTGAAAAATAAAAAGTATCACGCATACTTTGCAGTAAAAATTTTTCCCTCAATTGAAAGCAATTAATTGCGGGCCGGTAGGTATTTGTATTTACTTGGCGTTAGACGATCTTTCCTTGCACATTCTTCAACGAGTGTAACCGTTTAATTCAGCCGACAGCCAGTTGAAAGTTTCCCTTTAATTAATATCCTTTCCTAATGCATATACACTGTAGTCGTTGCATGAGTGATCCATTGTGTTTGGGCATTATAATATTCTTAAAATTGATGATTTTAAATTTTGTAAATCCTTTTCGAGAAATTTTGTCGCGGCTTTTTATTGTTTTATTTTCATTTATTTCTTAATTTCTTTTAAGACAAAATCCACTAGTTACTACCAATTTTGCGGAGATTATTTCAATTCCTCTATATATATATATATATATCCGATTGCACAAACTCAAACTGTCTTTTTTAGTTTTTAATATTTAATTATGCATAAATATTGGACTAAAGAAATATGAAAATAAATTATACAAAAATAATGTGGCTACTAAATGTTTGTATATTTAATTAGATTTGAGTCGGATATTAAAATTAGGCCAATTTTTGTGCTTCGTTAATTAGAAAGGCTCAATAAAACAACATTACGCAATTTCCATGGGTGTGTTCCAGAATCAGAATCAAACAATACATTCTTCAAGTATAGTGGGACTGTGAGTCAGACAATTTGTAATTGAAATATTGAAATTCCTTCGCTTCAAAAAAAAAAACTTAGACCCGCAACAAGTGCATGAAATTTTTGACATATATACATATAAATATGTGGATCCAGCTATTCAAGCTTATATTAAGTTCTAATTAATGAATAAAAAATATTTAACGTGGTTCGTAGAATGCCTATCAATCTATAACTATCAATGTAGGCCAGGTCTACGTTTCAAAATTGTTGAAACAAGCAGCCATAATGGAGAAATAAACCACAGTTATCGTTATTTTTACTATTAGAATATCATTAAAAAAAATTTCAAAGAAGATTTTATTATTTATTAAAACAGTTACACTAAAATTTTAAAAGATATTTTAAATAAAAAAATAATTCTCTTTCTTCAAATTTAGAAAATTATTTTCTCTCTCTTCAAATTTAAAGAATTACTTTCTCTCTCTTCAATTTATATTTTATTACTTTTCATTAGAGAAAAAGAGAGAAATATTTTTTTACTATTGACTTTTCCTTTAAAAAGTTCATTATTTGATTAAAATAATATTAATTTATTTCTATTTAAAGAGTTTTTTAAAAAAAATAACTTTTTTTATTTTTCCATTTAATATGTAGGTAAATAAATAGATATTTGAAAGTAAAATTTATAGAGATTTTTGGAAATACTCTTAGCCTCCTAGAAGTAAGACAGTCTTGTTTTAAAGAAATGGTTAATTAATCTAATAATCAAAATAATGCTTTCAAACAAAAGCAGTACTACTAAGTAGCATTGCCGATTGATTTTTCAAAAATTGTGTGATCTGACAGTTGGATGGTAGTAATACGACCACGTGATGATGGTGGCATCATTTAATAAGATATCTAAGTTATTGCCTAATAAATGGTAATGTTTTTTAAGTTGTAATAAAGACCAAAAGTGGAAACGTGATATATTTTATAATAATTGTTGGTAGTTATGCTATATAAATAAGTAATTACGAAAACATTATTAAATATTTGATCAAATTTATTTTTAAATGTAAATTTTAAAAGTAGTCATATATAGAAATGATAAAATTATTTGTGAATTCACAAACTGCTCAAAGCCATCAACAGAAACTCACTCGATGCAAATAATTTTACGGGTTGCAGAAGAGTTTGGTATTTCAAATTTAAACCCGCTGTAAGTTACGGATGGGCATATTTTTTTTTTATATTCTTTATGTTTTTAATTTTAATCACAAAAAGCAAATGAAAAATGTGTAATAATGTATTTATGTAAGCTAAAATTATTATTATGACCTAATCTTCTTAATTTCTAAATCTGAACTATTAAGATAGATACAAAAGCAATGTGGTGGCTTTGACACATTCCCTAACCAAATGCTCGAGTGTGGCATAGGCTGCTAGCTGAGAGACGACATGTTATCGTCCAAGTTTTTCAATATATATAATCAAATCCTTGTCCAAGTTCATCATTTAAGAGGGTAAGTGTTATTCAAATAATTTCAAATTATGTTTAGAACAAATATTTTGAGGAATAAAGTTTATTATATCTCCATTTATTTGCTGTCTTTGATATCTTATTAATAAAGTTATCTAGTACAATAGAAAAGCATTGAATTAGGAAAAAAAAAATCAACCTAGCGAAAAAAGTGTTGTTAGCTTCGCTAATATATATAATTATCCTTCAAAATCTCCCATGCTCAATCACAATACATCTTAAGCACAATCGACTCATTAACTTGATGCAAAATAATAATAATACTTCAAACAATAATATTAGTATATTAATTAAATAAGTAAATATCAACAAACTTGAGTGATCCGAGTGACAACCCATGTTGCATCCGGTGCTTGGGCCAAAAGTGCTTGTAAGTTGGATGACTGATCCCGCATCACCCAATACAAAATCATGTGTGATTTGGGCGATGTGTTCTATCGCCTAGATGACAAGCACATGTTGCCTAGATTGTAGATTCTGTCCTTAAAATCGTGAAACACCTAATTTTGACCGATTTTATAGGAATTTTATCAATCTATGAATGTGTTAAATCATATTAATCATTTAATGTACCACAATGTAACAAAATGAACACCAACCCCACTAAAAAAAGTAAATATCAAATAGACATTAATCTTAACTTCTTCTTGGAAGAAGAAATTGCTGAATGAGTTTGTCATCAATGCTTGATAAGAAGTACTCTTGTTTTATGTATGTGAGATGGGTGATATTTGGATAATAACTTTTGTTTGATGAATGTCAGATGGGTGAATGAAGAGTGTGTTTTATTCGAGTATAAAGATCCGGTTGGTTATTGCTTGGAGGTTTGATTTGTTTTTTTTTTAAGGGGTATTTTGGTGGAAAAAACTTGTAAATGGTTGATATTTTAAGAAAAGTTGAGGTATGAAAGTGATCAAATGGTTAAATTTTCCCCTAAGGAAATCTAACGCACCCAAATTATGGGAGGAGTATTGATATTTGACCTACTTAATTCCTCTCACCAGCCTCATTATTAAATTAACCTCACTTATTTTTAGAATTATCCTTATTAAAAAAATATAATTAAAAAATAAAAATAATTCTAGAAAATCTGGCCACCTTCCGCCTCCATTATCACTATCACACACCACCATTCTTTGTCATTCATTCCAATATCAGTCGTTTCATTGCTAGCCCTTGTTTATTATTTCTCATCAATTCCAATTAAATTATAATGTCTTGATTCCTATACTGAAATTAGTTTTTGCCTCTTTTCATCTGATATTGTTTTGCTTTTGATACTATCGTATTAATCTCACTAAAATTAATGTAAATAAATAAGTGGTTTTAGTTAGCAACTGTTGGGGAATGTGGCTAGGGTTAATCTATGGTGGCTTGAGGCGTGATAGTGATAGTGGAAGGTGATTAGGTTTCTGAAATTGTGTTTATTTTTTTATTATTTTAAAAAATAATTATGAAAATAAGTGAGAATAATTAAAAAATAGAGAATAATGAGAAAAATTCAGGATAATTAAAAAATAGAGAATAATGAGAAAAATTCAGGGGGTCAAATATCATCATTCTTATGGGAGGGGAGAAGTGGGGAGAGTTGGAGGGCTGCATTGAAGAGCTTAAAACGTTATTATAGTTATAAATAAGAGGTTAGTGATGATTTTGAAAGTTTTTAACTTCATATTTTAATAAAGGTAGATTGTAACCTTCAAAATTAAAAAGGAAAAAAAAGTTTCTGACATGTACAAATAGCACATATGTGCCCCAAAAGTTGGAAGATTCCACCACAAAATGTTACTTATATATGTTATAAATAAATACCAAACAGTTTAATGGAGTAAAAAATCTTCTTTAATATGGCCTATTAACTAACTTGAATCTTTTCATTCCAATTTTACACTGACTACTACCTCCCCTCCGAAACCAGAGAAAAAAATAATAATAAGAAGAAGAAATGAAAATAATTATACAACAGATCATAAGAGTGTTCTTATAAATCTTCCCTCCCCAGAGGGGTTGTGGTGGGGGGCGGAAGTTGCACAAAAGGAAGCTATCGCAGATGAAGTGCAGGGCTGCAGAACACAAGAAACGCGTGCGTTGTGTTTTGTATGATCATGTGAAGTCTGAATCTGATAAAACTTTAATTCATAACCAGAAGAATAAAAAGCTCTGAGGGAAAAAAAAAAAATACAAGTTTACAAGTTACATATCAAACACGAGAAAGAGAATTATGAGTCACGAAGTCAAAAATTTAATGCAGTCTCTTTAATCTTTATGGTGGTTCCGTTCCTTTCTAGTAGCCCTTCCATTATGATCCTCTTCCTGTAATTCTCTCGAAAAGACTCCGATCTCTTGCCTATTATCATCATCTTCTTCTTCTTTACATTTTCCGGGGGCCGGAAATTTGTTTGTTGAGGAATAAAATAAAACCAAATGGATGTGAAAACTATTGCACAAACCTTGCCCCATAGAATTGTCACAGCCAGACTCATCAGCAACAGGCTTATGGCATAGTATTTTGATGAGCTAAAAGAACTCGAACCACCCATGTCCAAGTGGGATTTCTTTTGTGGTGATGCTTTTGATTCTGATAACACTGAACTAGAACTTGTTGATCCAAGTGATGATTTAGAAGATAATAATACTGCGTTCGATTTGATTTCTTGAATATGACCAACTGAAAAACTCTTCACTAATTTACCTTCGAATTCATCTTGGCTTAAACTTTTTCTCTCGCGACCAGTGCTACTCTTAGCAACCTGTAAAGTAACAAACAAACAAGAAAATTTTGAGTCACAAATTAATTCATTAACCGGAAGAAAGATTTTGATCTTTGATGATCACCCGAGAGAATTTTTTCTTTGATGAAGAAGTTTTGGCGGATTCTTTATTATGATATGAATGAATGCACTTCACAGTTGGACTTGGACATGGACCCAGAGTGGTACTATTTCCGGAGACGTCTCGATGATGACCAGAATCAAGAACCAAGGTATCCATATCAACAACAGGCCGAAAACAAAGCAGAAACTTATTTCTTGAAGCGTTCTTCATTATTAATTAGTATAGGAACTAGCTTATTGTGTGAAGCTAAAGATGATGAATGATCATAATTATAGCTCCAACTTTGTTTCTTTAACAAAAGGATTTTTTGTTGGTTTTTCTTTTTCGGTCTAAACAAGGAAATAGGCTAGCAAGAAATGCTCAAGTGAAATGAAACAGAAACATCGATCGATTTTCTTGGTGGGGTTTTTGTCTTCGTGGTCGGCTCTAAAAATGTTCTTATATTTGGGTTTTGAAAGTATTTGGTGATGCCTGTGAGGGACAGACAAGGGCAATATGGATATAACTCGTACGTTTTGTTTTTGTTTTTGTCTTTTATTTTTTCTTTCCTTTCGTTGGTGAAAAAAAAGAGATGGGTTTTTATTGTCTTGGTTGGTGGTGGAGTTGAGACTTGTGAAATTTTTGAACGGCTTTGGTTGCTTTAGCCGTCCATTTGTTTTTCAATTTAACTACTGACCACTCTTCAACTTTCTAAATGCTTGCACAAGATGAAACATTAGTAAAATCAAAGAATTATAAGTTAATAAAAGTAATAGATTTTTACAAAAATCAGCCTAACATAGATCAGTAGAGCTTGGAAGCAAAAGGCAAGACTAGATGGTCAATTATACTTTCTCCATGAGAATAAATGTTGGCCTTTATAATATCATTTTGTGTTTGCATGTATCCGACATTAAGCAGCAAATTTATTATGTGCCGCAATTTTTACTACTTTTATGAACTCCGAATTATATCATTATGCTTTTCACATAACTTTTGAGACAAGTATTCAATGAAAATGGCAAGTGTAATTATGAATAAAGATTTGATATTATTGCCTCTCTTCACCTTCGCATGAAATCTCAGCATTGATCCTGTCCAAAATGTGAAATGAATTGTTGAACAATCAATTTTTTAGTAAATCCGAATATGCATGACCCATGATTATGCTTTGGTTTGCCCCTTGTTAACCCTTCACCATTCTGTTTCCAGAAAAATTATTTATTGGCTTCACCGAAATTGTCCTAATTGTGGAGCTTGAACTAATCTTTTAGAAAAATTAAAAGTGATCATGTTCCCTAATGCAATTGCAATCAGCCTAGCACTTTCTTTTGGCTTTCTTTTATAATTTATTTCTCTCTTTTGTGCAAAAAGTTATAAGATTGAGAGGAAAATATAATCAAAGTTCTGAAGTTCTAATATATAGAAAAGAGATCTTATTTTAAGAAAAAAAAGATAAAAAAAATAAAAGGACTTTTGTCCATTTGTCATTTGGTGATTAATTAGATTCATAAGTTTTTAAAATGGTGATGCTTCTCTAATCAAAATTAGCCGGCTTATTTCATAACATAAGATTAGTGGAAAACGATAATGAAAGCTTGGTATCCCATAGAAAACAACGCTGATAAATTAATTAGTCGATACGGAGCACGCTGCATGTTATTAAATTTTTTAAGTGCAAATCTTACTTAACGCAGCAGAATCAATTTGTCTTTAATAAAGGGGTCCAAGTTTGATTAATTTTCATGCTTCCTTTTATACTTTAGTACAATAGAACACGATCAAGGGTTACGTTGTTAGCTATGTGATATAAGAGTTTATTTTGAGATAAAGAAATGTAAAATAAATTGTTGACTGGGCATTAATCCACGATTACTTATTAACTCCTAGCCAAATTTAAAACAAATTTGAATCCAGGACGGTCTTAACTTTGCTTCATAAGATCTTTTGATGGCCATGTTTTTTTTTTTCTCTTTTGTTTTTTAAAGAAAAATTAAGCTTTTTTTTTTAATTAAGAGGATATCTAAGGAGATGGAATTTTTTTTTGTTTAACTTTTTTTGATGTTGGCAAATAACTTAAAAAACAATGTGACAAAAGCAAATAATGGGCTTTAAAAGAGCCTAAAGTAGTAAGGCTAGCCCAATGTAATATTCGTGGAAGTCCAACAAGTTTAGAAATAGCCCGAATTATAACTTTTATGAACATTTTTTACCCAAGTTTTGCGCTAAGTTCCCCCTTTATGATTGATAATTAAAAGGGAAAATGATTTATACACTCCCAACTGTTGAATGAAAGAGATACAAAATTTATCAATGTTTTTTTAAAAAATATTCACACCTCCATTTATTAATAGAAATAAAAATTATAATTTTAATATGTAATTATTATTATACCCTAAACATATCATATAAAATAATTATTAATTTTTCAATTTTTTCATAAATGTTAATAAAATTATATAAATACCTTTATTGCCCAATTCCTCTATTTAAATTTTGATTAAAATTTTTTTATAAAAGTAAAAAAATAACTCAAGAATAATCCATGATCCATTATTGATACCTAAAGATTTAACCAAACTTTATTTCATTTTACAAATAAATAAAATAAAATTGGATAGTTTCTTTACTATCAACATGCAAATATTCTATATATTTTGTAATCCATTAATTTGAAGTTCTCGGTGAAACTAAGCTGGACAGCTTGTCTGCACGGTTACTCTTATTCAATCTTGTTAAGTATAGCTGACTGGAAGTCCTAAAGGTGCTGAGTTGAGCTGGTGACATGTATAAGTTGCTGGGTTGAGCTGGTGGCTGGTGATGTGTATAAACTGAAGGTGCTGAGCTGAATTGAGTTGAGTATTCACGACAAACTAAAGATGTAACAAATTGTCCAGTTGGCTTATTGTGATTGGAAGTTAGAATAGCTAGTTAATTCAGAGTGTAACTATAAATACTAGCTAACACGTTTTCAATGTTTAGTTTTGAGGTTTTTAATCAATAAGAATCAATTCAGTTTCTCTGTTAATTTTCTTTCATTTTCTCATTTGCCAAACAACCTATTAATTCTAAAATGGTATCAGAGCTTGCACCTATGTCAGGATCTAATCATATAGCTTCCTCATCACTTTCTTTCCACTTTGTTCAACTTGTAAAACTCGATAAATCAAACTACTTGGTGTGGAAAGCTCAAGTTAGAACATCGATCATTGCTAATGGACTTGAGAGCTTCATCAATGGTGAGAGTGTATGTCCAGAGCGTTATCTCACTGATTCTGTTCAAGCACTTCAAAGATCTGGAGCTGAAACGTCACAGAAGTAGGAAAATCCAGAGTATATCTTATGGATTAAAACTAACAAACTTCTGCAGAGCTGGATGCTTTCGTCAATGGTAGACAATGTATTAATCATGGTGATCAATTGTGAAACATCACTTGAGCTTTGGGAAATGCTTGCTGGAATCTTCATGTCACAATCCAAAGCGAGATATCTGCCTTTGAAGATGCAGATTCAATCAACAAAGAAATGATCACTCTCCATCAGTGATTACTTCAACAAGATGAAGAAAATTGCTGATAGCTTGACCATTGGAGGTAATCCAATTACTTCGAATGAACTGATTATGCACTTGCTTACTGGATTGGATGAAAACTATGAATCCTTAGTTACAAATATACTTACTAGACTAGAAAAAGAGAGAATAACTGCTAAAGAGGTGTACTCTATGTTACTTAGTCATGAAACTAGGTTGGAGATGAACAAAGGAAAATCACATAATGACCCTCTGCATGATATGACAACAAATTTTGCTCAGAAAGGCCAAGGTTATAATAGATCTGGATATAATCAGAAAAATGTAGGTGCTGAAAATTTTGGTGCTTATGATAACAACCAGAACATGACTACTGGTCCTGGAAGAGATGTTGTGTGTCAAATCTGTTACATTCCAGGCCATGGAGCTTATAAGTGTAAACATAGATTTAATCAAGGGTTTATTCCTAGAAACAAAGGCTTTGGTGGTTTCAGGCCAAGAGGTGGAGGTCAGAATTATAGAAGATTCCCTGGAAATAATCAGAACTATCGGTAGAGGTTCTGGATACAATGGTTCTGTTTTTGGATCTGGATTCAAGCCTAACTTTCCCAGACAAACTGGACCTACTGGACCTTTCTTTGGCTATGTTGCTTATCAGAATCCAGGATTCATGAATCCTCAAGGTGCATTTGACTTTCCAAGTGTCAATGGTGATTACACTGGTGTTCCAACAGCTAACATGTATGGTGCTTATGGCATTCCTCACAATGGCTCTCCCTCTGCACAACTGGCAAATTTCAGCACTATAGCTGGTCCAGCTTGGTACTTTGACTCTAGAGCAACAAATCACATTGCTCAAGATGTAGGTATACTTTCTAAGTGTTCAACTTATCATGGCCTTGAAAAACTACATATAGGAAATGGTATGGGGCTGCCTATTCATAATGTTGGTTCTGTTGCTGTTAAAACCTTGACTACAACACCTATATACCTAAATCATGTTCTGCATGTCTCTACAATTACTAAAAACCTTATTAGTGTTTCCAGATTGCTTGCTGATAATAATGTTTTTATTGAGTTTTACAACCATGTTTGTTTTGTTAAGGACAAGAATTCAAGAATCACATTGCTCAAGGGGATTGCTAGAGGAGGTCTTTATCAAGTTTCAAGCTTAAATGCAGTCTGTGATAACTCCATTTCAGTGTTTCCAGTGTCAACCATTTCTGAGTCTGTTTTTAATCCAATAAGTTCATTACCAGCAGCTCCAGTGTCTATGTTTACTCAGCTAAGTTCATTTGATACTAAGTTTCACTCTTGTATGTTTGTAAATAATTCTCAAATCAATAAGAATGTCCCTGTGGCTCACTTTGCTTCATATACCAAGCCTGTTGATTATAGTTTACTGCACAAAAGAATGGGTCATCCAACCACTCATGCCTTAAAACAGATCATGAAAAGCCTGAACTCAAATTTTATTCTTCCCAAAGATTTCAAAACACAATTCTGTGATGCCTGTCAACTAGGCAAGTGCCACATGCAGCACTTTCCCTCAATAGAAACTTCAACCACTCAGCCTCTTGAATTACTACATGCTGACCTTTGGGGACCAGCTCTTATTACCTCTTCACAATGTTACACCCACTATCTATCCATCTTAGATGATTACACTCAATACACTTGGATTTTTCCTCTCACTGCCAAATCCAAAACCTTGTCAGCCTTTATTGAATTCAAAAACATGATTAAAAACTGCTTGAATTTGAAAATTAAATGCTTACAAACTGATTGGGGTGGAGAATTCAGGCCTTTTGTGTCATATCTCTCTAACCAGAGTATCCAGTTTAGACATCTTTGTCCGTATATCCATCATCAAAATGGGAGAATAGAGTGAAAACATAGGCATATTGTTGAAACAGGCCTTACACTTCTTGCTCAAGCTCACCTACCACTCAAGTTCTGGTGGAATGCATCCACACAGCCACATACCTTATTAATAGACTTCCTACCTCTGTTCTCAATAATCAATCACCATTTGAGAAACTTTTTCATAAATCACTAGATTATACATTCATGAAAGTATGTGGCTGTTCTTGCTACCCTTATCTCAGACCCTACAATCATCATAAACTCCAGTTTAAAAGTGGACAATGTGTCTTTCTTGGTTATAGCTCCCTTCACAAAGGTTATCAATGTCTTCATCCTTCTGGCAGGGTGTATATCAGTAATCATGTCATTTTTGATGAGTTATCTTTTCCCTTCAAGTTAGCTGAAAATTTTTCTGCAAAATCAAATTCCAAGTCTTTGCAAGAGTCTGCTTCTTCAAATCCTTTTGTTTCATTCACCTTATCACAGACTGCTGCACAACTTGATGGATCATTCTCTCAATCTACACCTTCAGCAACTGATTCGCCTACCAACTCCCATTTATCCAGCTCTGAAAGTCAACCTCTGTCTCTTATTCCCATTCCTATATCTCAGTTTTCAACTTCTCAATCTACTGATGGACATCCTATGATTACTCGATCCAAAATGGGAATATTCAAACCAAAAAAGGCCTACTTGGTTCAGTGTGAACCCAAATCAACAGAACCACTCACAGTCTCTGCTGCTCTCAAAGATCCAAAATGGCTACAAGCAATGAAAGAAGAGTATCAAGCCTTAGTTCATAATCAAACCTGGACACTTGTTCAGCTTACATATCCAGTCAAAGTTATAGGTAACAAGTGGGTGTTTAGGATCAAGCACAATGCAGAAGGCATTATCTCAAGGTTCAAAGCCAAACTTGTAGCAAAGGGTTTCCATCAAACTCAAGGTATTGATTACAATGAAACCTTTAGTCCAGTGGTGAAAGCCTCTACAGTTAAGTTTGTTCTGAGCTTGGCAGTTCTTAATCACTGGTCACTGAGACAAGTTGACATTAATAATGTCTTTCTTAATGGATATCTTACTGAAGAAGTATATATGCAACAACCTGAAGGGTTTGTGGATCCATCCAAACCTACACAAATCTGTAAGCTTCAAAAGGCATTGTATGGCCTCAAACAAGCTCCTAGAGCTTGGTTTGATAGGTTAAAAGCAGTATTAATTCAACAATGAGACTTCCAGAATTCCAAGTCTGATCACTCTCTCTTTTTTTAAAGGCTTGAAGGTCATCTCTTGCTCGTGTTGGTCTATGTGGATGATATTATTATAACAGGATCCGACTCTGCCCAAATCCAGCAAGTCATTACTAATATACAGACTATATTTGCTCTTAAAGACCTTGGAGAACTGAATTTTTTTCTGGGCATTCAGGTCACCAAAACTGATACAGGCCTGCATCTCTCTCAGTCAAAATATATTGCTGATCTACTTACCAAGGTTAAGATGCAAGATTGTACTCCCTGCTCAACTCCAATGGCTGCCAATGTTCCACTTACTAAAAATGACAGTGAGCCTTTTGCTGAAGCTACTTTGTATAGAAGCACTATTGGAGCACTTCAGTATGCTACTCTGACTAGACCTGAGATAGCATTTCTAGTGAATAAACTCAGCCAATTTCTAGCTGCTCCAACCATTAATCACTGGCAAGCATGCAAGAGGATTCTTAGATATCTCAAGGGTACATTGCATATAGGGTTACAGTATTCTCATCAAGGTCCCTTGCACATAGACTGTTTCAGTGATGCAGATTGGGCAACTGACAGGGATGACAGAAAATCCATTGCTGGGTACTGTGTTTACTTTGGCCCCAATCTAATTTCTTGGTGCTCTAAGAAACAAGGAGTAGTGTCCAGGTCCAGTACTGAATCTGAATATCGAGCTCTGGCAATGGCTGCCTCTGAAGTTTTGTGGCTCAAGTCTTTGTTGACTGAAATTGGTATTTTTCTTGTTTCTACTCCTGTCATTTGGTGTGATAACCAAAGTGCAGCTGCTTTAGCAAGCAATCCTAAATTCCACTCTCGAACTAAACACATTGAGCTGGATGTTCACTTCTTGCGAGAGAAGGTTGCTAATTAACATTTCCAGATCCGCTATGTTCCTAGTTCTCATAACTCAGCTGACATCTTTACTAAAGCTTTAGCTTATCATCCATTTCATTATCTCAGAACCAAGCTCACCCTCACGTCACTAGGCTGAGCTTGAGGGGGGATGTTAAGTATACCTAACTGGAAGTCCTAAAGGTGTTGAGCTGAGCTGGTGACATGTATAAGTTGCTGGGTTGAGCTGGTGGCTGGTGATGTGTATAAATTGAAGGTGCTGAGCTGAATTGAGTTGAGTATTCATGACAAACTAAAGATGTAACAAATTGTCCAGCTGGCTTGTTGTGATTGGAAGTTAGAATAGCTAGTTAATTCAGAGTGTAACTATAAATACTAGCTAACACGTTTTCAATGTTTAGTTTTGAGGTTTTTAATCAATAAGAATCAATTCAGTTTCTCTGTTAATTTTCTTTCATTTTCTCATTTTCCAAACAACCTATTAATTCTAAAAAATCTCAGAATCAAACTATCACCTTTTGAGGCATTACAATATTCAACCGGATAAAACTAAAAACAAATTAATAATCTACTTTCATCATCAATACATCTCTTTGCTATCATTTGTATTTTTAATAATATTACAAACTAAAAACAAAAAACGAAAGCAAAAAAAAATATGACCACCACTATCATCGTATAAAACTCTGGATACAAAGACGATTTTTGATCATCACAGAGGATTAACAAATTGACAAGCAGCAGCTTACAGTGGCAACGAGCAGCAGCATTCGATCACAAGCAGTACCAGCAGCTTCTGGCAGCGACCTGCGATCAGTGGAAAGACCGTGACTGCGATGGATGTCAATTATGTTCTCAAGAGGCAGGGCAGAACTCTCTATGGATTTTGGGGGTTGATTGTTTTAGGTTTTAGAATTGAATGTTAATAGATCTTGACTCTAGATCTAGATATGGTAGTTGGTGTTCTTGGTAGTTTGTTATTAGGCTGGTGTTTTGTAATTCTATCGAGTTATATCCGTGTGGGTTTTGTTTGTGTGTTGGTGTTCTCGGTAGTTTGTTATTAGGCTGGTGTTTTGTAATTCTATCGAGTTATATCCGTGTGGGTTTTGTTTGTTTGCGCTAAGTGTGTGTGCGTTTTGTTCGTGTGTGTTAAGAGTGTGAGAAGACATTTTGCATTAGTGTTTGTTGGTGGGGGGTTTTTAGGTAAATTTATTTGTTATTAATATGTAATTACAATATTAGCATTTTAATGATTTAAGAAAACGGTTTCCGTTAATAAATGAGAGTATGAATGCATTTTTCAAAACGTTGAGGGGTTTCAAGTCCCTTTCATTAAACGTTGGGGGTGTATCAATCATTTTCCCTAATTAAAAAGTAGCTTGGCAACCTTAGAGTCTGAAATTTCTTCATACAATTTGATTACTATTCAAAACTATATTCTTCGATAAGATAAAATATCAACTGCCATAATTAGAAAATGTGTAACAAGCTCATAGAGAATCCTTTGAATTTATCTCTGCACTTTTTCTGATAATGAGATGTTAGCATAAATTAGAACGATGAACAATGATACATGTGATATGGGGACCATAACTACTTATATAGATAACTTTTTATATAGTCTTTAGGTATTTTTATTTCAGTGCATCATAAAAATAATAATTACTCTTAAGTCTCTACATATTAAAAGCTCACTTCCTATTAGATACGTTAAAATCCAAATTACTGAAAATTTTAATAGATCATTTGTATTTGGGCTTAACTTTATGTAATAATTTGCAACATATAATTATTTATATGTAAACCCAGCGTTGGACTAAAGATCCAACAATGTTGTATTAAGATTAAATAATCCTCTCTCACTATAAACACCTTATGTTAAAAGCATATCGTGTTGACTATCTACTGCTCCAACTAGTGCATGAACAAGTTAGATAAGTGATTATTATTACTAACTAAATGACCAACTCATAAAGAAGATGGTTAAGTGATTATTATCAACTAAGTTTGATATAATATGTATTACTGTAAATGCAATTAGAGGGTAGACTATAATAGATATAATCGCAGCATTTCAGCAAATCAAGATGATTTCATATTGTAAGAATTATTAGAAACTTTCTAGGGTGTACATCTATTGCCTCAAATGATAAAGATTACTGCACTATTTACTTTGGTAGTTCCTCAACAAGTATAGATGATGGTGTAGAGTTTGTTATAATCGATCCAATTATAAGAACAACTGTATTGTATTTCAAACCAAATTTTCCATGCAGTAATAATAAGGCAAAATAAGAAGCAATAGTCGCTAGACTACTTACGATATAAAAGTTTACATCCAAAAATGTCAAACAAATAGGATATTTTAATTAGTCATCAAACAAATCAATGGTGAGTTCACTATTAAAAAACTAGCATTGGTGTCATATCATACATCAGTCTAAACGATTATTTTAAATTTTGAGGCTTTCACTATAGAACACATAAGAAGAAATGTGTTGATGCTCTTGTCACTTCAAAGGCAAAGGTTGATCTCACAAAAAATGCAATAAATTCACAATCTTACGAAAGATAGAGCCCTCGATTTTTAAAGAGATATTAGAGTCTGAAATAGTAATGATAAAAGAAGATTGGTATGCATCAATAATTAAATAATTCATGAACCCGTTTATCTCAAATAAGAGAAAGGTTATTCTCTAATCTTAGAAATTCTTTATAAAAGGATACTGGATGGCTAGTGACATCTTTATGAAATGTGTTTACAAGGAAGAAGGGAAGAAAGTTACTCCATAAAATACACCAAGTGTCTTATGGTTTGAATCTATAATCATTCTTTGTAAAGGAGTCCAAAGAACATGTTATTATTAGCCTAAGATGAATAAACATGCCCAATTTATACAAAAATTCAATGAGAAGTGCCAAAACCTGATTCTAGTATAGACATATTAGTAGTCATGACACTGAAGACTATAGCAAACTTTATATAGACTACTTATAGCATGGCATACTTTTACAAAAAAACATAAATAAGCACATAAAATAAAGTTAGCATTTAAGATATATTTCATAAAATAAGGAATCTTATTCAAGAAAGGATTCAATAGAGAGCCATTAAGGTGCATGGACTAAAGGGAGTCAATAAAAGCACTCCATGACATGTATAGTGGAGAATGTGAAGAACAATATGACCAAATGAAGTTATATCCCATCTCTTAAGCATTAGATTTTATTGGCCTACTATAGAGAAGGACACTAAGGATTTTATGAAGAAATACCACATATGCGAGAGCTATAACTACCTACAACATAATCTTCCCATATATTCCTAAGATCTTACTATATATTAGCCTTTCCACACTTGAACTGATTCATCCAACAGCTTATTGCACATATGAGTCATTATAGCCACTAAATACTTTACTAAATGGTTAAAGCAATCCTTACGAAGAAAATAACTATTATTGCAATATTAAATTCTTGCAATAAGTACATCATATGTTGCTTTGGTATACCACAATGAATCATATCTAATAATGGCACTCTATTTATTAATTAATATGTGGACACTAGTTTAGTTCACTATAGAATCAACTATAGAAGCTGAACGCCTTATTATCCATAAGACAATGGTCAAATCAAGGCCACTAATCAATTCATTCTCAAAATTTAAGTGAGATGGGATGACAGTACAACTCATATTGAGCATGCACCTTACTAATATTTTATGGGCTTATAAGACTTTTGCAAGGGAATTAACTATATTATAATAATATTCTCTTGTCTATGATGTGGAGGTTATCCCACTAGTTTAACTATCTCTTCTTATAGCCCGAGTCATAGTGGCTAACACTGAGACTAAAATAATTGAGAGACTCATACAAGTGAGACTAAGGACTTGCATGAAAGAATAAAGCTTGCATAGGAGTGCAAATATATTTATTAGCATAGAATTATTAAAGCTTATGTTATAGCCATCAAGGAAAAGGATATCAAAGTCAAAGACCTCGTACACAAAGTTGTTGGCTATATTAGGATGACCATTTTAGCCTCATCAAAGTTCTCACCACTATAGGAAAGACAGTCCAAAAAGCTCATATAAGTCTCTATTACCACTTCTTTATGAAAGAATGTGAGATTTCCTTTCACCTCATTAATTGGTAATGGCTTAAGCGATATTATTGTTGAGTAAATAACGCTTGCCTTAGAAAGAATAAGTGCATATTATACATTTAGACATAACAAGTACGGATCCGCACACTAAGGCAAAATATAAAGGCGTAAACTCCTCATTAGAGAGCATAATACGCTCCCTATTTTCTTTTTCATATGGCCTAAGTTATCTGTAGCATTTATAGCTATATACTTGTACATGCCCTAACCGTAAAGATTCATATGTCTTTATAGTAGGTTCTTTCTCACAAAGATTCTTGATGTGCCCCAACACAATACATATGCCTCAAAGATGAAATGATCCTTAAGTTGGATGCTACTATGTTACTTACTTCATACAACATTCACTCGTGAATGTTATCTTCATAAGAAATGCTTGTAAAATATGCCCTATGGAGACCTTTTGATTAGAGTTGCCTCGAAAGAAAAGCACATGTGAGCCTAAGACATATGTATGCCTAATAGAAGGAAATGTTGCAAGAAATCTCTACAGTGGTCTTTCTCAGTATACTTTTATATTACTTCATGAATGATACCTCTTATGAGATACTTGCATCTTTCAGCCATGCATAAGCTCGCCAAGTTTTAAAAAGTGTTAATGTGCGAATGCCTTCTAAATTGTCTTTCTATAAGTTGCCTATTTTAAAAATAGATAAACAATTTGTAAATAGGTTGGGAAGGTTCAATAAAAGATACTCACGTTTAGGGCATGTGAATACAACTTATTAAAACATAAGCCTTAAGAAAGCCTTAATCCTCAATAAATGTTGATATAACCACATTCGAAAACAAAATAAGCTTTAAAGACACTTTGAAGCCTTAAGAGAATTGAAGGCAATTTACCTTGTGAAGAAAATCTTCGAACAACATGCAATACAATGTCCAAGGAAACTCAATCAAGTGAAGTAATATCAAATGATCAATCAACACAATCAAATACTGATATCAATGCTTAAAATCCTCTTTACAAGCAAGAATAGTAGCCTTGAATTAACTAGCCGTTAGAAATGCATTTTTCCTTTCATAACTTAAACTCTAGCACAATCTTGTATATATATCAAACATTTCTTTAATAAAAGGTAGTTCACAATTTATTGATTTCAAGCATCCTGGTTTTCATTTTTTCATGGTATCAGAAATTTCGTGAGAATAATAAACATGGCCAACAAAGAACCATCACTCTCTATCTCATCCTTTCACCAATGTACTAGCCTCATATTTATAAAGCTCAACCCCTCAAACTTCGTACTTTGGAAATTACAAGTATTTTCCATTAGTGCGTAGCCTTGGATTAATGCACCACCTAGTAATGACAAAAGAAATGCTTGTTTACCCATGACAAAAGAAATGCTTGTTTACCTTATAGATCATCTAATGAATCTTAAGAAAGGATCGCTAACTATAGATGAATACATTCAAAAATTCAAAGCTATTTGTGATAGCTTAACTGCTGTGGAGAAACCAGTGGACGACGTCAATAAAGCATTTTAATTAGTAGATGGACTTGGACCAGAATATCGAAACTTTAAGGTAGCAATTCTAGCAAAACCTCCATATCCTACATATAATCTAGGCTTGGCAAAACCTCGGGTCCAGTCAGGGTTTGGTACAACCCAAGACCGAACTGGATGCCAAAAATTGATGCTTGGACCTAGCTAAAACCCAGCTTTTACATGTCTGGTCCGGGCTTGAGCCTGGCGTGTCCCGATTCAGGTTTTTTCTTCCGGGCTTCTAAGCCCGCAAACACTTATTTCAAAATTTTTTTCTTTCATTTTTATGTCTTTGTATGTTCGGACGAGAGGAGTATTCCAAAAATCAATTTTGGTTTATGAAAGAACATGGCGTAAAAGAATATTGGACAATGACTCCATAGCCAATTCATTTAAAGAATTACGGCCATTGTGTCACTTCAAGGACACTGATTTGGTTTTGCTGGTTTTAAATTCTAAAGGAACATGGCACTTTTTGATCAAAGAGATGGTAATGACACCTAAATATCACCAAACAAGTGAAACAACAATAAAACATGCATGCACATTTCTTTTGTATCATAATACAAGATAAATATCAAGCTTAAGTCAAAGAGAAATTAGAGAAATAGTTAAATACAAACTTATAAAATACTAAAAATACAAATTTTGCACAAATAATAAATAAAACTTCATCTAATTTCTAACCTAAACTCATTGAATCTATATATAAAAAAAATTAAATTCAATAATACAATAAATCTAAATAACATCCAACATATCATAAGTTCATAATTATGACACCAATTATTAATATAACACATGAAAATCCTAAAATGTTCAACAACTCAAAAAATAGTTCATAAAAGAGTCAAAATACTCCCATGTAAAATAAATAAATAACAAGTTCATGTCTAATTCCAAATAAATAAATAAAAGTTCATGTCATGCTACTCGTCGACGCTTGTGGTTCATCATCATCATCTGAAATTACCTCCTCCCTAATAAAAATCTCATCCTCCATAACTCCACCTTACAACAAAAATAACACATTAAAATTCAAAGCATTTTAAGCAAATAAATACTACTAAAATATAATTCAAATAACTTTATACCTCGAGAAGTAGAAGCCCAAATCCAATTTTGAGCACACATTAAATCTTCTAAAGTGTCAAGAAGAAGTTTACTATGATGCAGACTTAAAAATCTGCCCTTGGCACTAAAAGTTGACTCAGAGGCAACGACGTATAAAAGAATGGCTAAGATATCCTTAGTTAACTCAGCCAAAATAGGATATTGGCTCATGTGCATCTTCCAAAAAGATAAAGTATCAAAGTCCGGAATGGAATCCAATAATTCATCATCTAAATACCTATCCAACTCCTACTTAGTTACCTTAGCACATTTATTTTGGCTTTGAAATGTTTCAAACTCATCTATATCCCAATACTTATTCGAATTCGAACAAGATTCAGAATAAGAAATTTCCAATCTAACATTCTGCCCACCACTCACATGTGCTGCCTTCGATTAATATTCTTTCACTAAATTGTAACAAAGCTTATGTGCACACTCAATATGCTCATTTGCTGTATCACCAAATATCTTTAGGAAATAAAAATGAATTGACATCATCTTATATCTTGGGTCAAGCACAACAAACACAACTAACATCGAATGAATTTCAATCCAATATTTGTTAAATTTATCAGCCATAATCCTAATAGCAAGGTTATCGGCAGTGCGCCACCTATTAATTGAAAATTTCATTTTACATATCAACAGAAAAAATAAATTAGCAATTGGGTATTTTGTACCTGAAAACATCTCCATTAACATGTAAAATGATTTCAAATGCTCCACCAATATGACTGCCAAATCCCACTCCTCATCACTTGGCAAGCTCTTATACTGAGGCTCACGTTGTTGCAATCGAGAAAAAACACTTCCATAAATCAATGCTACTTTAAGCATGGCATAAGTAGAGTTCCAACAAGTAGGATAGTCCACTTTCAAATTTTTTTATAATTAATTTTTAATTATCTAGCAGCTAACTTAAAAGTTTCATATCTTTTTGGTGTTTGTGTCCAATAACTCACACTCTCTCTAATCTTTCCAACCTCACTTTCTATAACTTTCAACCCATCCCACACAACCAAGTTCAATATATGAGCAATACGTCTCATATAAAAAAATTTAAAAAAATTTACCACTAGAAATTAAGATATCGGTATCAAACCTTAACAACAATTTCTCCACCATTGCGTCATTAGTGGTAAAATTATCCAATTTCACTGAGGATAACTTTCTATCCACGTTCCAATCCAATAGGCATTGTACTAACTCATTACAAAGGGCATTAGTAGTATGGGGGCTTGGAACATAGATGAACCTATCAAATATTCAAAAGTCGGTATTAAATACACAAACTTAAAATATATTATAATTTAAACTTGAAAAAAAATCTAATATAAGTAATAAAAAACTTAAAAGAAAAATTAAGCAAACAAAAAATATAGACAAATTACCTTAAGATTTGACTATGCAATTTCCAGGAATTGTTAATAAAATGGGCCGTCACGACCATATATCCCTTTTTCTGATTACTAGCTGTCCATAAATCCGTAGTAATGGCCACTCTACTATGATTTTTCCCCAATAAATGCAAAGTCTTAACCTTCTCAATTTGATATAACTTCAAGATTTCGCTCTTAAAAGTGTTTCTGCTCATTGGCTTAACCACATGGTTAGCATGTGCCATCATTTCTCAGAAGCCTATATATTCCAAGAATCTAAGCAGAAACTCATGCATTATAACCATTCTTGTTATCAAACTCTATAAAATGTTTTGATTAAAACTTTCATAACTAATGCCACAAGTTCCATCCTTTCTTTTAATCACTTTAAGGCTTCCCTGAAGTGCTTCTTCTATTTTCAGTTGATTCTTCTTAAAACAAAATGCCATGTGTCTATTCAAAGTTAAAGTTCCAAATTCGAATTTTGCTTTTAAAATTGCACTACAATGCATGCACTTCGCCCTTTGTTCTCCATTTACCATTATTTTTATAACGTGCTCCCAAGCTTCGGAGACTTTCTTCTTTTTTCCAGTTTCTTCCTTACTCTTCCTATCATTCACGGTTGACATTGAAATTTCCTCAACCTCATTATTAGTTTTATCTTCGACATTACGAGATAAATCTGGAGCACTTAAAGAATTGATTTCCACATTGTCCGACATTGCACTGTTCTACTGTTACAATAGCAAAGATATACTAAATTTTAGATTTTAGTGTAGAAACAGAAAAGAGAGACAGAGAGTGTGTGTGTGTGTGTGTAAATGTCACCATAAGCTGTATTTTAGCTTTTCAATTGTTTAATCACATATGTAAATGTCAATCTCATCTATTCTCTCATTTTCCAATTTCATTAATTAGCTTAGTTATAAAAGTCATTCAATGGACTCTAAAACTTATCATTACATAACTAACATTGCAACATAAAATTAAAAAAGGCCAAAGGATTTGGCTGAAAAAAAAAGAGCAACAGTAATCACAGGCTCACAGCCACCATGCACAAAATTGGTCGAAGATAAACACGAATAGCGACAGAGAAGCAAAATGATGTAAACTGTAATTATGTAAAGATTATGAATTGGCAAAAATGCAACTAGGAAGGCAAAATTTTAAAGGAAAAAAATCAGTACCTAGGGCTGGTAATGGTGGCTGTGAAGGCAGAATGACAGATTGATGGTGGATGAGAAAGTGGTAATGGAGAGTTGGAGACGGTGGCGCTGACACTGACGGCGCCGAAGGGGGTTGCACTGCATTGCACGAACGACTCACATCACAGCCGTAACTGAGCAAAACCGAGTCACCAAATGTCAAACAAGAAGAGATGATGTCGACGGCCGACGGTGACGGACTGACGGTGGGTGCTGGCAGACAGTGACGATGGGTAGCCGGTGGCAGCATTGCTTCTTATGCCATTAAGTTTTGGGTAACTGGGGAATCATGGGTTTTTGGATTTGGGCATTTGTGTTTTGCGATTTGGGTAACTGGTTTTAATTTTTTGGTTTTATACATATTTTTTAAGTTTATTAAAAAATCAGGTTTTTGGTGCTAAACTCGAAACCGTGCCCAGAAATGTCCGGGTTTTAAATTCTGAAATTTGGATCTGCTAATTCAGACCGAATTGGTCGGGTCTTGGCTGGGTCCGGTTCGGGCGGGTTTTTTTGACACCTTTAATATAATCAGTTTGTTTTAGCCTTGCAAGGACATGATGTAATGAGCAAGAAGATAAGAAGCAATTTCTCAACCATGAACGAGCCTTTTTTAGCCGGAGAGGAAAAGGTAGAAATTAGAGGTGTCACTTCAACTCAAGGGGAAGGGGTTTTACGCCAGCAGGAAGGAATGGAAATCAAAATTTTGTGAACCAAAGTCAACAGAACAATAACAATTTTAAGAAATTTCATGCTGGTAACAACTATAACATAAAGAATGCTGATCAACAAAACGTGGACCCAGGTGATAAAACTATATGTCAAATTTACTTTAAACTAAACATACAGCTTTAGAATGTCGAAGCAAGTTTGATCACTCGTGTCAATCTGGGGAAATTCTTCATGCTCTTATTGCTAGGCATATAAATGACAAAGATGATGATCCTGTATTCTATGCTGACTCTGGCGCAACAACTCACATCACCAACAACTTAAGTAATACAAGAAAAATCATTCTTTATAAAGAAAATGATTCTTTATATGTTGGTAAAGGTAAGGGTCTTAAAATTACACACATAGGTGATATTGTGTTAAATATCAATCATGGTTGCTTGAACCTAAAATATGTGCTCGTTGTTCCCGATATTAAAAAGAATGTACTATCAGTAGGGAAATCAACAACTGACAATTCGTGTGTTATTATTTTCTCATCAAATGGTTTCTTGATTAAGGACAAAAAGGGAAAGACGCTTGCGAAATGACATAAACGAGGAGGATTGTATGCTCTTGAGGAGAAAGCAAAGCAAGTATACACAGTAATTCAATGAAACAAAGTAAAATTTGACATTTGGCATTGACGAATGGGGCACCCTCATGAAAAGTTTCTGAAAATTTTACAAGAAAAACAACTAATTGATATATCGAGTTGGAAAAAATTAGAAAATATTTGTATTAATTGTCAAATGGCAAAAAAGTTGCAAACTACCTTTTAATTCTTCCCATAAAGTTGCCAACTTTTCTCTCGAGAAAATTCATTGTAACTTATGGGGACCAGCCCCAATCTTATTTACTCAAGGATTTAATTATTATGCTATTTTTATTGATGACAGTAGCAGATTTACGTGGCTATATCTCTTGAAATTTAAATCAATTCTTTTAATTGTTTCTTGGAATTTCAAAGTTTTGCATAAAACCAATTTGACAGGAGAATCAAAGTATTCCAAAGTGATGGAGGCGGTGAATTTCAATAAGGAATATTTAAAAATCACTTGAAAAATGTGGAATTCTCAATCAAATTTCATGCTCATACACTACGTAACAAAATGGAATAGCTGAGAGAAGCATAGACATGTGGTAGAAATAGGTCCCACTCTCATGTATCAAGCAAATTTACCACAAAATTTGTGGGTTGATGCATTTCTCACTGCGGTACACTTGATAAATAGAATGCCATCCACAGCGTTCAAGAAGTATGGTAAGAGTAAATTTACAAAGAAAACATACCCATGTGTTTTCATTGGATATAGCTTAAACCAAAAAGGTAATAGATTTTTTGATCAAACAACTAAGAGAGTATATATATCAAGATCTTTGATGAAATGTGCTTTCCTTTTGTTAACTCTTCTAATTATTCTGTACATGTTCAAACGGCAAGGACAACATCTTTGGATGAGTGGGATAAAAAGACTAAACAAAACAACCCAATTCAAAATAAGTTACGAGGTTTACAATATCAAGACTTCACTCCACATTTAACTTATTGTGAAGGAGTTAGGGACAAAGGAAAATCTACAACACACCATGACATGGAAGGGACATTTAAATCCAGTAAAACACTACAAGTCTCATTGGAGGAACAAATTCAAACTCATACTGAAAAGAGTTCTAGCCATATACCATCTACTAGAAACTCGGATGAAACTGTTATATCATAATCAATAGCTCAAAAGCAAACCTCACCACAAGTCTTATTAGAGGAACGAACTCAAATGGATATTGAAAAGAGTTTCAGCCACATAACACCTACTAGAAACTCAAATGAAGCTATTGTATCAAAATTAACAGCTCAAAAGCTAACTTCAAAGGAAATAGGTGATAATCTTGTGGTTAATCTAACTGGTTTTTTTAATACTGATACTTTTTCTAGTAATGCAAGGCCATCTACTATTTCTTTGAATCAGCACAACATGATTACAAGGCACAAGTTAAAGAAAAATCCAGAATTGGAAAAACAAATGGCACTTACTGCTCAATTTGACTTGTCAACCTTGGAATAAAAAACATTCAGATTAGCCATGAAAACACCTTGTTGGTTAGCTGAAATAGAGGAAGAAATGTAAGCCTTGCATGACAACCAAACTTGGACACTTGTGCCTAGACCAAAGAATGTAAACGTTATTGGGTCAAAATTGATTTTTCAAACCAAATTCAAAGAAAACGGATCGGTGGAAAGGCATAAAGCAAGGTTGTTGGTGCAAGGATACTCTTAAATAGAAGGATTGGACTTTGAGGAGACATACAGTCCAGTGATAAAACCAACAACAATTAGAGCTGTTCTGGCTATTGTCGTAACATCAAGTTGGAAAATAAAGCAATTAGACATGAAAAATGCATTGTTACATTGTTTCCTCAACAAAGCCGTGTATATAGAGCAACCTCCAAGGTTCAAAAGTTCTACTTCACCAGACTGTGTGCAAATTAAACATATATGTTTATCGACTAAAATAAGCACTAAGGTCGCGGTTTGATCACTTTTCTCAATTTTTACTTGAACTTGGTTTTCTTTTTAGCAAAGTTGATTCGTCTATGTTTATTTATAGAACTAACACCATGATTATAATGATGTTGGTCTATGTATATTAAATTATTGTGACAGAAAATAATGATGAATTCATTGAATCGACAATTCAAAAACTCAGCCAAGAATCTGCAGTGAAGGATCTTGGAAGATTACACTATTTCCTCAGCTTGGAAATAAAATATATCACCGATGGTATTTTTATAACACAAACAAAATATATCAAGGACATCTTAGCTCAGTCAAAAATGGATTAATGTTACATTTTGCAACTCCGATGGCTATTAAGCAACAATTCACCACTCATGATAAGAAATAAACCAATGCCACTGAATTCTGCAAACTAGTTGGAAGCTTACAATACTTGAAATTTACACGACCCGACATTGTTCATGTTGTGAATAAGGTCTATCAATGCTTTCTGAATCCAACGGAAGGAGATCTTCGGGCCGTCAAGCGAATACTACGATATTTTAAAGTAACAATAAATTATGGTACTTGTTGTATGGCAAAAAGCTCTCTAAAACTTAATGGTTTATGTGATGCAGATTGGGGAGGCTGCAAGGAGACAAGAAGAAGCACTACGAGTTATTGTATCTACCTAGGAGCAAATTGCATTTCGTGGTCATAAAAAAGACAACCAACAATTGTAAGATCATGCAATACAATATCCAAGGAAACTCAATCAAGTGAAACTATATCAAAGGATCAATCAGCACAATTAAATACTGATATCAATGCTTAAAATCCTGTTTACAAGCAAGAATAATAACCTTGAATTGACTAGCTGTTAGAAATCCATTTTTCCTTTTTTGTTAGTTAGAATCTCGGCTTAAACTCTTGGCACAATCTTGTTTATATATCAAACATTTCTTTAGTAAAAGGTAGCTCACGATTTGTTGATTTCAAGCATCCTTGTTTTTGTTTTTTCACCTTGCACGTTTCCGGTTTGTTGACAAATAAGTAAAAGGATCCTAAGAATTACAAGAGATACAATATGTAGAGCAAGCAGTCGATATGAAAAAATTAGGTAAAAATTAAACCGTTTTCTTCATGTGTCTGATGTTGATATAGTTTATACTGCTCTACGAACTATGTTAAGTCAAGAAATCTTTCCTACTGCAAGAAATAATTATGGGATAAAACAAAAACTCTAAGAATTTTTGCAGTTAAACAACTTAAAAGAGCCCAACTGTATCAATTCAAGAGTTGAAAGGAGGACAGGTGAGAACAAAGCCTTCCATTTTAAAATTTACACTATTAGAAAAATGGTCTTCTGTGATATTTTTCTTATGATACTTTATTTAAAAGTATTAGTAGTTACATGCATTTTAGGGCATTGTCTGTATTTAACAAATAAGTACCAGAAATTACCGAGACTATGGTGTTTTTAAATTAAGTATAAAAAATTTGTGGCAGTTAGTAGTTTAAAAAGTAAAATTTTAAATTTGTAGCTATTAGTAATAACTTTTACTAAGCAAATAAAGATTAAAAATTAATGTAAATTAGCTAGAAACTGTTGATACTATGTCGTTTTAATAGACCGTGTAAATGGAAACCCAAAAAATTTTTGTTAAGTGAAAAATGTATCCCCATGGCCGCTAAAGTTTTCTTCCTCCTTTGAAAGCACCAAAGCTCTCTTCCTTCTCTCTCCTTCTATCTCTCTTTTTCTCTCTAACAATGATCCACCCCACAAACTGCCACTGTCAACCTTGAAAGCCGCCATTCCTTAAGCTAAAATATCCCTTAGAAAAGGCCTAGAAAGTGTTGTGAGGAATTTAGGTAAAGTTAGGATTTGAAAATTTGAATTAGTGTTGTGGTAACTCATTATCTCACTCTATATTCTTATTGTTTAAGTGTTTGTGTTAATTGGTTGATGTTTATTGAGTGTGAATGAGAACTTGTACTTGGTTGGAAATCTAAAACTTTTCGTGCTTAAAATATAATTTAATATTTAATAAAATAAATAAAAAAGTTGTTGCACCATAGGCCGAATTCAATTTATTTAATTAAAAGAATGATTACAATCAGCAACTATACTGCCAAAAAAGATGTTGCCAAAAAAGATGTTGACTGGACTCATCAGAATCGAAAAATAAGTTCGTGTCGGTCTCATGAAACAAAAAAGATTCAGGCTTTTCTTTTTTTTTTTTGAGCAAGAAAGCACATCGACATCATCTGTAATAGGACATTACTGTAACAAACCAACCACTGGATAAACAATTTTTAAAGGATTCAACTACAAAACAAGCCAAAGAAGTCTAAGTGGATGCCTAAAGAAAAAAATGAATAAATTAAAAAGAAGGAAATGGAAGAAGTAAACTCACCTTTAAAAGTTGCTCAAGAGTGGCTCCTCAGTATCGCTTTCTTTCTTCTCACCCTCTAAAACTAAACAAGTTTCCTCAATTTTCCTGTATCTATATCTGCAGAAGTTTTCTCATCAAGACACACGAGACTTTCTCCAAGAGAAGTCTTTCTTTGGAAATTCAAAATAATATGACTAATTAATAAATTTATATTTTAAATTAATTAATCATATTTTATATTAAGATAATTCTTATTTACCTTCATTTGTTTTTCCTAAAATCATTAATTTTAAAAGCTAATTAAAGTTATTTTGAATAAAAATATAATAATCAAATAAATATAATCAGATTTATTGATATCATTGGCGATAGAAAAAGCGAACAAATGATGATAAATCTGATACCATCAAACTTGAAATTTCATGATCTATGCAACATTATTGAATTCGTTGGCCAAAAATAAATGATGGCTGCGGAAAACCACCAAAAGTATGACGACAACTCAACGTCACCGACTAACATTGATGCGGTTAGTTGCACCATCATCTCAGTCATTCGGTGGCTTTCGATGAGTTTGATGGATGTGGTAGCACATCTCAACGATTCGTTGTTACGTGGTGATGAGATGCTGCCACCAATCTTTCAGTGGCATCTGCTTCGTCATCAATTTCTTTTTGCCAAAAAAATGTAGTACCACTACGTAGATCACGAAATTTTGAGTTACATGTTACCGAGTTCATCATCATTTGATCAATTTTTCTGTCACCAACGCCAATGTCAGCAGAGATAGAAGAGTAATGCCAACATTCATTTTTTAGAGAAAAAAGTTAATTATCTTTTGGTAATATATTTCCTAAATTTTGTAAAAGAAAAAATATTTTTCTCCAATTTTGTTGGGAAGGTATTTTAAGAATAAATTTTTATTTTAAGAATATTTATTCTTTTTTAATCTAAAAATACAAAAAATATTTAAATATTAGGTATCCATGTAATATTTATATCCATCCAATATTTAATTAGATATTTTAAAAAATATCTATAGTCATATCCAAAAGTTTTAAATAAATATTATCTAATATAATTGAACAAGATTTATGAATATCCAATTTGAATGGACCAGATTGTTAGATACCAAGCAAGATCCTCTTAACCTTGGAAAGAGCAAAAGCGGGGGTCTGAGAAGCGAAACCTCTTATAGACTAATGAGGAGTCTGTCGAGCAGGCATTTTGGAAGAAGAAAAATTTTAGGAGTGCTCTTTTTAGCAGGAGGAGCAGACTTTAGTCTCTACAAAGCCCATAACTTGCTCAAAATCCCCATATGTCTCAGTATACAGAGCCTTGTACTTCTCAACATAGGAGACAGTAGATTTGGAGTTGACCTTCAACCTCCAATGATAAATATTGAAAGATATGGAGATTAAATTTAACTTCGAACCTTTGTAGAAAGGATATAAAGACCTTCACATTATTATTCTAGAGCATGGACTGATAAAAAATAAGTACACCATGGTAAAGAGGACCAACAGTGCTTACAACGTTTTTATCCAAACCCACGAAGTCTTGGAGCTTAGGCTGAAGTAGTCTTTCAACAATCTTAATCATCCAACAAGTTTGGAGGGAGGCAAACTTCCTAATCTTAACCAAATTTCCTTTTTCAGACGATTGGGCAAGTGCAAAATAACATCGTAGGAAACGCCTTTTGGATAGGACGAGTAACCATTATGAATGATCAAGTAATATTCAAAGCTCAGCAGTACCCCATCCTACTTAATTAGAAAAGAAATCAATCCATCATTCTTCACACTCGAACAGAACTTGGGCATCTCAAAGCCTATTCCACAGCCAAAACAAGGCCTGAACTTAAAAGTTTCTTCATTATCCATCAAAGAAGAAAGTTATACACTATGAAACTTCTTACTAATCCACCTCAGGCACAAAGGCATCTTGATGGAATCAAATCTTCTTGAAGCGTGGACTTAGAAGAATACCTACTAGAGTGCTCTAAAAAATATATGAACCAACTGGCTATTTGACTCAAACTCTAAGGAGAAAGGGAGTGTTATTTTAATATTAAAATAAAAAGACCTAGAATATAAAGTTTTTTTTATCGCAATTGATAGGTTATAAATTTTTTGGAAAAAAATATCAATACCCTCAAGGTATGGGAAAATGGTCATGTAAACTCTCAAGTTTTAAAAAAATAACAACATGACCTCTTTTTTTTTTATCATAATACCATTTAATTATAGTAACTAAGAGTTAATTTTAAAATTTTTAATAAATACAAATATAATATAAATAGAGTAACAATATTAAAATATTTCAATATTTAAATAAATTTAAATATGAAAATTATTATATTTATTTTAATAATATAATTGTATTTATTGCAGAGATTTTAAACAAATATTTGGGGTAAATATATTTTACAACAAAAAAATCTCACTTACTAATAATGTTAAAATTACATAATAGTTTCTTTCATAAAAAAACTATCCAAAGAAGAAGGGTGAATAAAGTAGTGACCATCCAAGATGATGCTAGAAGTTGGCTGCAGGATGAAGAGGAAATCCGTACTTATGCTGTGTCTTTTTTTGCAAACCTTTACTCCAAGGAGGAGAGGGAGCATCGTGTGTATCCTGCATCAAATGATTTTCCAAGAATGACCAGCGATATGTTAAGCACCATTATGCAACCCGTGAATGATGAGGAAATTATGAGGACTGTCTTTAGCATGCATCCGACGAAGGCACCCAGTATGCATCCGACAAAGGCACCCGGAGTGGATGGGTTACATGCCATCTTCTATCAATCTCAGTGGCAGGTGGTTGGTCCTTCAGTGTGCAAAGTGGTTAAAGAGGTTTTTGGTGGTAAAAATATTCCTTGGGAGCTCAACAAAACTTTAATTGTTCTTATCCCCAAGACCAAAAGCCCTGCTAATCTTAGATTGTTTCGACCTATCAGCTTATGCCCTGTGGTGTATAAAATCATCACTAAGATTGTGACCAATAGACTGCAGGGGGTGCTACCATATCTAATAGGTCCTACCCAGACTAGTTTTATACCTGGGAGGCATATAACTGAAAATATAGTTATCACTCAAGAGGTAGTGCATTCGATGCGTAAAAAAAAGGGTAAAGTCGGTCAAATGGCAATAAAAGTTGGAGTTCTGCTATTTATCCTGGTCAAACCTCGAAAATAATTGAAATGACGTTGTTTCTTTTTTTTTTTCGTTTTTGTTCTTCGTAAAACGACGCCGTTTGGTTTAATTAGCATCAGCCCCAATTGTTCTCTCTTCATCTTCGTTTCAGAACCGATCCAAAGCACTGCAAAACACTTTCATCTTGAGATTCTTTACCACTTTGACTCTTCTTGAATAATTCCAAAAGGGGAAAAAAGAAAAAAAAAGGGTCATGTCACATTAGAGAGCAACTTTGTGCTATACATTCTTCAAGCCGAGCTGAGGAAACTGAAGTTCAAAGTTATCAGGACAGATTTTGGTCTATATACATTTATTCACATACATGATTATTACCAGCAACGTGTCATTGGATTTTCACATGCACACATGCATCTTCTTCTTTGCAAAATGAAAAGCACTTCATTTCTCTCAGCAAAAGCACTTCTTAGTTCGTTCTCATATGCTTAGATTACAGGTTTAATTACTGCAATTTTAGGCTGTTGTGAGACGAAGAGAAAATGAAGAGAAAGAGAGCAATTTGGAGTTGTTGTTGATTTTGTTTTAACCAAGCTGAAATGAAGGGGAAGAGAAATAAAGAAATAAAAGGAGAGGCTGTGAGACAGAGAGAAAAAGCAATTTGTTGAGACAAAGAGAACGAAGTGAAGGAGTGGGGCTGTTGATTTTTTTTCCTTAAAACAACGTCAGGGAGAATGAAATGAAAAAAAGAATTAAAATGACGTCATTTATTGTTTTTGGGGTTTGACCCGAGACTTGACTCGGGGTAAGTAGTATTTTCCTAAAAGTTGATCTTGAAAATGCATATGACAAGCTGAGTTGGGACTTTATTTATGAAACGTTATGCTTGGCTGGGGTGTCTATAGAGCTCGTTCATGTGATTATGGATTGCATTTCCTCACCCACTATGCAGCTTCTATGGAATGGGGAACTTACGAACACTTTTGTCCTTTCGAGAGGAATCCGACATGGCGACCCAATTTCTCCTTACATTTTTGTGCTATACATCAAGAGACTGGGCCATGGAATTAACCAAACAGTTCGGGATGGTCGATGGAAACCTATTAAGCTAGCCCGTCAAGGTATCCCTATATCTCATTTTTTCTTTGCTAATGATCTTTTGTTGTTGACAGAAGCCTCTATTTCTCAGGCGCAAGTAATCAAGGACGTTCTCAAGTTTTTTTGCATGAGTTTTAGGGAAAAATTTAATAGCAATAAAATGTTGACTTTCTTCTCCCACAATGTGCATACTGTTGATATTAAAAAGATTAGAGATAAGCTCGGTTTCACCACAACGGACCTTGGTACCTACCTAGGTATGCCTTTGCTGCACAAGAGGATTAGTAAGCAAACTTATCAAAATCTTATCTACCGAGTTCAGCAAAGACTCTCGGGATGGACAGCTAAGCATATTTCTCTCGTAGGTCAGATAACATTAACACAATCGGTCACCCAAGCCCTTCCCATAAATTCCATGCAGACCATCATGCTACCTGAAAATATTCGAAATAAAATAAATCAAATTTGCAAACGCTTTATCTGGAGTAGGGTTAAAGAGTCACAACGCATGCACCTTATAAAGTGGGATATAATTCAGCTACCTAAATATTATAGAGGTCTTAGACTTAAAAATCTTACGCTCATGAATAAGACTTTGCTGATGAAAATTAGTTAGAATATTATTTGTTGATGCTGAAATCTACTCGCTCTTTGCCCGACCAAATTGTTCCACCAACACTTGTATGTTTAATGGAGAGGATACTACCCTTTGTCTCATTCAGTAACTGCAAACACCCCTGGGGTTAGAAGAACCTTTTTTCCTTCTTTCTAATCCTACACTCACAAAGATAGATTAGAGACGTCAGTGGTTTTACCGGCGTACCAATGCTTAAGTTAGCACAAGGTGTTTACGGAAAAACTATGTAATTTGGATTGTTTGATTTCTTGTAATGCTTTCTAAAACTTGTAAGGAATATAATCTGGTATCAATTTGGCAGAGTTTTTCCTTTTCTCTCAATTTTTCGGTCCATTTTTTCATCGGTTTCCAAACTTCTTATAGTCGTTGGCCTACGTTTTTACCTACTCTCCATCCCTTTTTTTCTCGAGTGATGGTAAACCCTCGTGGGTCTCCAACCACTGAATTGTGGATAAATGTGGGATGTCATGTCTCTTTCAACGATTCGGGACATAATGAAACTATCGCGATTTTATGAGATCGTGTGCCCTTTCTTCAGGCGATGGGTAACTGGTCGGTATACGTCTTTGGTCGGTATATTTCTCTAATTGGTACTTGTCTCTAGTTGGCATATGTTTGTATAAGACGTTTTACCTGGACTCTTCTCGTGCCATTCAGTTAAGGCGATTCACCTCGAGGTAGGAATAAGGACACGGTTGAGTCGGTACTTTTTGTTGCTTAACACCAGTCCCACAGTTTCTAGTCTTGCGAGTGAAACAAGTTGAGATTAGAAACTGAGAATCAAATCCTTCTTACCTCTGGAAATACCTATCTGGTCTTCATGTTAATGTGACGGATCTGAGGTTCTGTATTTTGTTTAAGTAGGTTTAGATCCCAGTAGGGGCCTTTGCGAGCACATCAAATATTTAGCTGGGCTAACATCTTGTCAGGCCTTTTCTAACGATCAGTGACGTGTTGTTTCTTGTCCTTTCGTATTCGAAATTTGAAACGACGACTTATCTGTCCTCAATATATGACGAGTGATCTAGCATCTGTGTAACTTAAACGCCTTTATTTTCCCCATTTCGTTTCAAATCCCTAAATTAAAACTGTCATTGCATTTTGCTATCTGCCATTCTGCCGTAAGCTAACTCCCTCCTTAGACTTTAATCACACTTTCCACGTCGGAAACCTCCATTTGCTGAGTCCTTTCTTCGTAACAGCAATACTACCAGTACCAGTCTATTCTAGGTATCCCCTTTAACTTCGTCTCTGGTTGTTATTGACTGGGTTCTTTATTGTCCCTTATTTGTACCCATATACTTGGATTTGTTGTGCTTTTCCTTTTAAGATTTCGATATATCAAACCGAAAGGGAAAACTAACTGTAGATGAGAATGATGAAGAGATAGAGGATCATACCCTAACCTGTTTGGACCCAATGATCCCCTATACTTTTCTCATAGTGTAGGTCCCTCCTACCATAGGGATACCCTTGAATACCCTTATCCTATGACCACTTTACCTTCCCCTCAATTAGAACCTGCGGGAAACCGTGGTGGACCAGCATCGGGCTCTGGTGAGAATTATAGTTATAGTGGGGTTGGGGTCCCTAAGGAAGAGGATAACAGTGAGGAGAGCAGTTCCGAGCCAAGCAGACCCTTTAAGAAGAGAAACCTTGGCCATAAAATGGAAGTAGATACTTACCCCCATCAATTACATAGCTTGTGCCACCACCCCAACCTACCTACTTAAGCTTAAAAATCTTTACAATATTCCTGAGGAGGTTCTCCTTGTAATCTCTGGGAAAGATAACGTCCCCAGTCGGCCTCCAAGGGGTATGTAACGATGCACCTGAAGAGTTTCAAGTTAGGGGCTCGGTTACCCCTTCAACCTTATTTTACCAGGATATTGGATGGCATGCATCTGGCTCCAGGTCAGCTTCACCCAAATGGGTGGGGGGTTCTTTCAGCCTTATATGTGTTATGGGAGAGGTGTGGACTCCAAGAACCTTTTCTTGCTGAAGTAAAACATTTATACCAGCTCAGGGTAGCCCAAATGAAGTAGGCTGGTACTATTTCATGTCAAGCTCTACAAAGAGGAAGCCTATCACCGGCTTTCCTTCCTCATGTAAAACCTGGAAGAATAAATTCTTCTTTGCTGGAGGAAATTGGTGTCCAACAGTCTATTTTCTTAGTGGTGATATTCACCTTCCAACGCGTTTTGTCACCCCAGGTCGTTTATTTTTTGCATACTTTCGTTCTCTAGTCGTTACTTATTAGATTCTTTACCCTTGTTTGTTCTTTCAGATTCGTGGCGATGGATCGTTGCTCCAAGTGGAAATTGCTCTGGTGAACGCGTTTACTTGTCAAGATCTCTTGTCAACAATAATCTTGTCGGGTCACGCTTAGTGGACGTAGCTGTCAGGATGGATAATAAGATCTTCAGCGCTATGACAAGAAAACGTGGTCGGGCTTTAGGCAGCTTCAACAACCCCCTCCCTTTGAAGAAAACTAATATTGGTCTTTCCAAGGCTTCTGCTCCTACTCTGCCCCCTCCTCCATCTCAGAAGAATGGTGGGGAGCATGATAGTGACAAGAGTCCTCAGGTCAGTGTTCAGTCTGGAGACCGATCATTTCCTCTTCTGCCTTAAGACTAGGGTGACTATCTTACCCTATACTAGAGGATTATGGCAAGTTAGTGGGACCTAAAATGTTTAAAGATATTGAGAATATAAACCTTAGCGAGTTAGTTGGGTTCGTTTAGAGGGTCTCCTTTAAGCTGGCTACTTTGGTTCTTGCTACAAGAACAAGTCCATACGCCATGAGAGGAGGCTTCAAGCTGATAACCAGGACTTGAAGAAAAATGTTGATTCTTTTGATCGCTCGAAGGAGAAGCCGCTTGAGCTGCACAAGCAGATCATGGACCTGGAGGAGAAAGTGGTCATTGCTGTGTCCAATTTCTCCAAGCTTGAAAATGAGTTGGGTGACCTGAAGTCTGATCTTCAAGCCACTCAAAGTGAGCCGGAAACCTTGAGCACGACCCTCGGGAAGCAAATCAAGTCCTTGAATTAACAGGTAGCCGAGTTAAAAGATAAATCTATTGAGGTGGACGATCGGCTGGATGTAGAGTATAACTCTAGGCTCGCCTTTAGCTACAAGTGCATCATATTTGTGCTTAAGGAGGAATATCCCGAGCTTAACGTGAGCAAGCTAGAGGCGGGAGTGTAGAAATATATGGTTGCGTCTGACCAGAGGGATAAAGAACAGGGGGACAGAATCAGGTGGAGGCTCCTTAAGGTGGGGTTCAGAAAGAGGGAATAGGGGATCATGCTCTTGAAGCAGGCCAGGGGTCAACACTTATTCTCCCAGAAGTTGTTCGTCCTCCTCTTTCTGAGATTGTTGATCCTTCTCCTATCGAGGCTGCTGAACCTCATGATCCTTAGGCTTATTTTTTTTATGTAAATTTTAGATTTTTATCTATTTACAAACGCTTGGATGTATATAAACTTTTGATGTTTTCTGTTTGCTTTCTTGCCATGGTTTTGCTTATGGACCGTTTCTGCAAATTACCTTAACATATTTAATTGACTTTGCTTGTTGGTCCTTTAATCGAATGAGCAGGGACGGACACTTGTTTGCTATAGCGAAATTTATAGAACTTGCCTGTTGGTCCTTTAGGCGACCGAGCAGGATTAGACACTTGCTTGCCTTAACTAATTTTGTGAAAAAGCCTGCTAATCCTTTAGGCGACCGAGCAGGAATAAGTACTTGCTACCTTAGTAAAATTTGTAGATTTTCCTACTAGTCCTTTAGGCGACTGAGCAGGATTATGCACTTGCTTGCCTTAACGAATTTTGTGAAATAGACTGCTGGTCCTTAAGGCGACCGAGCTGGAGGCACTTGCTTGCCTTAGAAAAATTTGTAGATTTACCTGCTGGTCCTCTAGGCGACCGAGCAGGATTAGGCACTTGCTTGCCTTAACGAATTTTGTGAAATAGCTTGCTGGTGCTTTAGGCGACCAAGCGGAAATATGTATTTGTTTGCTTTAGTAAAATTTGTAGATTTGCCTGCTAGTCCTCTAAGTGACTGAGCAGATTAGGCACTTGCTTGCCTTAATGAATTTTGTGAAATAGCCTGCTGGTCCTTTAGGCGACCAAGCAGGAATAGGCACTTGCTTGCCTTAGTAAAATTTGCCTAGTGAGAGAATTTATGCTGAATTCATCTTTATTAAACTTTGCGTGGATTATAAAAAGGCGAAATATATGCATATGCCATAATTCATCATGCATTTAATAGAAATAAATTATTGAAATAAAAAGTTGGTAAAGCATTTTGCTTACTAGAAATATTTCTTCAAGTGCTCAGTATTCCACGATCTCTTCACATCTTGTCCATCTAGGTAAGTCAGCTTATAAGCTCCTGGGCTAATTGTTCGTATCACTCAGTACGGGCCCACCTATTTCGGGCGAAGAACTCCATGATTAGGATCTCTTGTATTTTGGTTCACTTTTCTAAATACCCAATCTCTTGCTCGGAACTGTTTCATGCGTACATTTTTGTTGTAGTAACAAATGATCCTTTGCTTGCATTTGGCCACTCTTTACGAAGCCCCTTCCATTTTTTCCTCCAATAGGTCCAGGCTCTTGCAGATCTACTTGTCATTTTGTTCCTCGTTGAAATACTCTGTCCGATATGTTCCCACCCCGATTTCTGCTAGGATTACTACCTCATGGTCGAAAGTTAAGGAAAATGGAGTTTCTTCTGTGGTGGTTTTGTGGGTTGTCCGATAGGCCCATAACAGTCCTGGTAGCTCATCGACCAAGCTCCATTCTTCTCTCCCAGTCTGGTTTTTAAGAGTTTCTTTATTACCTTGTTGCTTGCTTCCACTTGCCCATTTACCTGGGGGTGTGCGGGGGTACAAAACTTCATATTGACACCTAAGTTTTGGCAAAATTCTCTGAAGTTGTGGTTGTCAAATTGCCTCCCATTGTCTGTTATGACAGCATAGGGATCCTGTATTTGCAGATGATATTCGTCCAGATGAAATCCGTTTTCTTTCTTTTCGTGATTTGACTGAGGACTCCTCGACCTTTGGGTAATGGGCTGATCAGGTCGATTTCGCACTGGACAAAAGGCCATGGGGATGACATTATGGTTAATTTTTCTGGGGACTGAGCAGGAACCTCAGTGAAGCTTTGGCAGACTTTACAGTTTTTTGCCATCCCCTTAGCATCCTGGTGCATGGTCGGCCAAAAGTACCGTTGCCGAAGTGCCTTGAAGGCTAAAATCCTTGCCTCCGAGTGGTTGCCACATATTCTCTGATTAATCTCTCTCAACACATAATTTGCTTCCTCGTCATCTAAACATCTCAAAAGGGGCAAGGTGACCTTCGGCGGTAGAGTACACCATCAAGTAGCGTATACCTTCCTGTCTGACATTTAAACTTTCTTGTTTGCTTCATGTCCTCTAATAAGAAGTCATCGCGGATATATGAAAGAATCGGGTCCATCCAGGATTTTTCAGTGCTCACCCGCATTACTTATATCTCCTCTACTATGCTTGGAGAGGTTCTCACTTCCAATGAAACCAACTTGGGTAACTTTGGATCCGCAATTAGGGCCATTCTAGCCAATATATCTACTTAGTAGTTCTCATTTCGGGATATTTGCTTTATTTCTACTTCTTGAAAAAGCCTAACCATTTACTTTGCCTTCTTCAAATAAAGCACCATTTTCTCTTCCCTTGCTTAGAATTGATCACTAAGCTAATTACAGACTAACTAAAAATCTGCTCGAATTTCTACCCTTTCTGCTCGTAGTGCGTGTGCAAGCCCGAGCCCAATGATGAAAATTTCATATTTGGCTTAGTTATTCGTGAGCTGGAATTTGAATTTCACTGCATAGAATACTTCTGCCCTTTCTGGGCTTCATATTACAACTCCTGCTCCGAACTTATGTTCACTACATGAGCCATCAACCATTACTAGCCATACCCCCTTTGGTTTCTCCTATTCACTTGGTTGCTCCTCCTGAACTTTTTTTTCTGACGCCATACATATTCATTTATAGATCATGATACATACATACTTATCCATCTAGCTAGATGTCTGGGAATAGTCCTTTTTTTCTTTTACTTTATTTTTTTTAATTTTATTTCTTCATTGCCCTCTCTGTGACCCGCTAGAGCCCGTCGAAGTGGTGTGCGCGATACAAAGTTCATGATACAAAACTCTCCTGCTCCTCGTGGTCTGTAAGATAGGTCAAACTCGCTTCGCTCTACAGACAATTTTATTAGCCGACCAAATGTATTTGGTTTTTAGAGCATTTGCTGAAGAGGTTGGTCAGTTATTACCACTATTGGGTGGGCCTGGAAATACGGCCTGAGCTTATGTGCTACCGTTATTAAAGCTAGCGCCCATTTCTCCATCAGTAGGTATCTAGTTTCTGCGTCCATCAGGGTCTTGCTAGTGTAATACATAGGGTGTTGCTTTCCTTCCTCCTTTCTGACCAGTATCGAGCTGGTAGCCTATTTGGAGATAGTCAAATACAAATACAGCTGATCACCTTCCTTTGGAGTTGATAATAACGAGGTACGAGTTAGATATTCCTTCAGCTGCTCGAATGTCTTCTCACATTCTGATGTCTACTCCATTTTCCTTCCTTTCTTTATAGTTTGGAAGAAAGGGTGACATTTATCTGTGGCCCGTGAGATGAAACGGTTTAATGCTGCCAACTTCCCTGTAAGGCTTTGCACCTCCTTAACTGTTCAGAGGGACTTCATTTCTGTTACTGCCCATATTTTTTCTGGGTTGGCCTAGATCCCTCAGTGGCTCACTAGGAACCCTAGAAATTTACTCGAGCTAACTCCAAATGCACATTTCTCTAAATTTAACTTCATCTAGTACTTCCTTAACAGTTTAAAAGTCTCTTCCAAGTGCTTCACGTGATCTCTCGGTTTTTTAGACTTCATGATCATATCGTCTACGTATACCTCCATAGTGTGATCGATCAACGGTTTGAAAATCTTACTCACCAACCTTTGATAGGTGGCCTCTGCATTTTTCAAGCCAAAAGGTAGCGCCCTGTAGCAAAACAAACCCATGTTAGTTATAAAGGTGGTACTCTCCTCATCCTGCTAGTCCATGGGTATTTGGTTGTATCCCGAAAAGGCATCTATGAAGCTGAGCAGACTGTGACCCGCCATTGAGTCCACTAATTGATCTATTTTAGGTAGGAAAAAGCTATCATTTGAGTATGCCTTGTTAAGGTCTGTGAAATCCACACTTATTCTCTATTTTCCATTGGCCTTATTTACTAGCACTACATTGGAAATCCACGCTGGATATTTAGCCTCCCCTATGAATCCTGCTTTCAACAGCTTCTCCACCTCAGCATTTATGGCCCCGTACCTTTCCTAGTGAAAGCACCTCTTTTTCTGCCTCACCAGCCTGGGCCCTTTCTTGATTGCCAATTTGTGGCAAGCTACCCCATGATCAATTCCTGGCATGTCTTCATGCGACCAGAAAAATATATGCATGGGATTGAAGGCATTTTACCAGTTCGCCTTTTATTGCCTCGCTCAATCCTGACCCGATCTTTACCACTCTGCTTGGGTTATTCTTGCTCACCAAAACATTTTCCAGCTTCTCAACTAGCTTCTGGCGACCCTTTTTAGAATTTCCTCGGTTATCTAGAGTGGTAACCTGTAGTGTCTCCTTAACTGTTGTAGTGTAACAGCTCTTCGCCATTCTCTGGTCACCCTTTACTATGCCCACGCCTCTGCTTACTTTGTATTTCAATGCCAGATAATGTGTGGATACAATGCATTGGCTTGCTCTTATAAAAGGTTGCCCAAATATCATCTGGTAAGGGCTTGTCTCTTCCATTACTACAAAGTCCAGCATCACTATCTTTTCAGATGGCTTCGCTTCTACAGTAATCGGCAGCTCGACATTCCTATGGGAGTTAAACATCCTCCTCCAAATCCCTTCAAGGATGTGTTCGTCTGCTCCAATTTCAAATCCGCAATCCCTATATCGTCTAGGGCCAACTTAAATAGTATGTCGACCGAGCTGCCCATCCACCAATATTCCCTGGAATTTCTTACTTGCCACCATCGCTTTAATTACTAGTACATCCTCATGAGGGTATAAAATGCCCTTTTCATCATCATCTGTCCACATAATAGGAACTTGTCTTACTTTCGCCCTTTTGGGCGTTGGCAAATTAAAAAGTACCTCTTTGCTAGTCAAAGCATATCTTCTATAATTCTTGCATGCTCTGTTTGAATCTCCAGCCAATGTTAGCCCTCCTGTTATCACCTAAATAATTGGTTGTTCCAGTCCTAGGCTCCTTTCAACTTCATCACCCAGTGTATATTTTGATTCAATGACAGGGGACACTCCATCTACATATTCATCCAAATATCGATTCCTCACTAAATCTTCCACCTGAGTCTTCAGGTCATGACATTGGTTGATAGTGTGACCATAAGTGTTGTGGAATTTGCAGAATCTATTCTTATCACGTCTGTGAGCAGGTTTTGTTATAGGGGCATGAAGGTACAGCAAGCCTCATCCCTTGATTATTTCATACAACTCCTCCATAGAGACTTTCAATAGGGTGTACTGTTTGTACGCCAAGCTGTGGTCAATCAGTTGGACCGCTTGGCTATCGTGGGTATCGTCCCAAGCTGGTATTGTAGGTAGCTGGTTTAGTCAACCAACCCAAAACGTAATTCCATGCAATGCTCTGGGAGCGTCATGATAAGGGTGGGCAGCCAATTATCGAATTCTCACTACTGCTCTAGGAATGAGGGGCGCGGAGGTTGAGCTCGGCTGTGTTGGAGCTGTTACGAGCTCTAAGCCATGGGATAAGAATGAGACCGAACTAATATTCCACCCATCACCAGTGATTCTCCAACTCGTCTTCCTGACCCGCTCCCATTCAGGGTTCTCTTTTCCTTTCATCTTAGCTCCTCTAGCTGTTCACTCTTTATCCTTGCCGTTTTTTCTTTTTCAATTTCTATGTCTCTCTTTGCTTGCTCGTACCCCGTCAAATAATTCTGAACGATGGGACTTCTCAAGCTGTACCATAATTGGCCTATCCTTACACCCTCATTTAATCCCCTCAACGCCTATGGGTAATTGAAAGCTCCCAAATCAAGCACGACCCGATAGTATCTTTTCACAAAATCCCGAAAGGATTTGTGTTCCTTCTGCTTTATCCCTATCAATTCCATCATATCATCTTCTGGGGCTACCACTCCTCCGAATTACTCTGCCAACTCTTGGTACATCTGCTCGTATCCCCCTCATACTTCCTCGTGACAGCTTACAGTACTATTCTCGGGCTTGTCCCTCTAGTGTCAAGGGGAACGCCCTACACCTTTAAGCTGGTGTTAACCCTTGTACACCCGTCATGTCATTGAAGTGCTCAATATACACTAGTGGGTCGCTCCTCCCAGAGTACTTGAGGTTAGGAAAGTGGAAATCTCTTGGGATAACAGTGCTCATGATCTCGGCTGATAGAAGAGATTCTTCATCCAGCATTATCCTTCAGCTCAGAGGCTTTCTCTTGCCCTAGATCTCATCCATCACCTGTGCCAGCGTACCTCACCCTCCAATTCTAAAGCACGGTTAGGGTCACGCACAACTATTTGATCTCGCTCCTACTCGGCATTATGCAGCTGCTGTCTGAGCTCACCTTCGTCAACATTTACTCCTCGGTCATTGATTTCTAAAACTTGCCCAGGGCGAGACTGGTCACTCCCTTCATCCACACGCTCCCCTAGGATCCGACCAACGCTTCTATGGGGATGTGTCCCATAGGGTTGGTCCACTAGTAGAGGGATCTCCTCAATTTTACGCCTTCGCAGGCTGGGTTCCGCCACGGTTTCGTCTCTCACCGCAGTGGTCTCGTATTCCCTTCTCCGCTCATCCCGCAGCTCATGTAATATAGTTGTGAGCATCTCCATTTGCTTTTCCATCCGTTCTATTCAATCTTGCATCATCCTTTCTCTAGCTTTATTTGCAATCTCTTGGAGAGTGATCGTTTTGCCAGTTTTATTGTCTCCTCCTAAGGCGTTCTTCCTTGTCATATCCATAACCAATTATTCGCTCCTTCTCTGATGATTACTAACTTGGTGGTAGCTTTTTATTCAAATCCCCACAGACGGCGCCAAAATGTTATGCTGAAATATGCTCGCCCTTTACTTGACCAAATCATTCCACCAATGTTTGTATGTTCAATGGAGAGGATACTGCCCTTTGCCTCCTTCAGCAACTACGAACGCCCTAAGGGTTGGAAGCACATTTTTTTCCTTCTTTCTAATCCTGCACTCACAGAGATAGATAAGAGACGTCGGTAGTTTTACCGGCGTAAACCCTCCGATGCTTAAGTTAGGATAAAGTGTTTACGGGAAAACTATGTAATTTGTATTGTTTGATTTCTTGTAATACTTTCTAAAACCTGTAAGGAATATAATCTTGTTTCAATTTGGCACAGTTTTCCCCTTCCTCTCAATTTTTCGGTCTCTTTTTTCATCGGTTTCCCGACTTCTTATAGCTGCTGGCCCACGTTTTTGCCTACTCTTTATCCCCCTTTTCTCGAGTGATGGTAGACTCTCGTGGGCCTCCAACCACTGGATTGTGGGTAAACGTGGGATGCCATGTCTCTTTCGATGGTTCGGGGCATAATGAAACTGTCGCGATTTTATGAGATCGTGTGCCCTTTCTTCAGGTGATGGGTATCTGGTCGGTACACGTCTTTGGTCGGTATATTTCTCTAGTTGATACTTGTCACTAGTTGGCATATGTTTGACGTTTTACCAGTACTCTTCTCGTGTCATTCAGCTGAGGAGATTCATCTCGGGGTGGGAATGAGGACATGGTCGAGCCGGTACTTTTATTGCTTAACATTATTGCTTCTCCTTACAGTCTTTGGATTCAAGTTTTGTTGTCTAAATATGGGGTTGATAAGGACAATCTCCCGCTGGCTCTTCCAATTCGATATGGTTCTCCGTTATGGAAAGCAGTGGGAAATGTCTGGAATGAGGTTATCCAAGGAACTCGTTGGGCTATAGGCAATGGGAGGCTGGCTATTTTTTGAAAGATTGTTGGCTGGAGGATGGACATTGTTTGCAATTTTATACCCGCAACCCGATTGACGAGAACATGCTGGATGAGTGTGTGGCTAATTACGTTGATAGTAATGGCATGTGGAACTGGGATCATTTTTCTTCTTTACTGCCAAACCATATCATTCTCAGGATAGTTGGCACTTTGCCGCCGATTGCTGAAGGAGAAGATGATTACCGTTATTGGGGACCTGCAAAGTCTGGTACGTTTAGTGTGAAGTCGGCTTATTTATTCCTCCTTAAGCCCTTGCAAAATGAGAATAATTCCCTTTGAAGCCTGATATGGAAATGGCAAGGACCCCTAAGTATACGTTGTTTCCTATGGCTTTTGATGCATACTAGGCTGAAAACAAATGAGGAGTTAGCGCAGAGACATGTGATTACTGATAGTTCTTGCGTCCGGTGTGGGCAGAGCAGGGAGGATGCACTCCATGCAGTCAGGGATTGTGTGGATTCCAAACGTATTTGGCTAGCCCTACTTCCGAAGCACACACGTCATACTTTCTTTACCTTGGATCTCTGTGCATGGATTGTTTGTAATCTGAACAACCAGATGAAGATTACAAATAAAGAGGACTGGACAGTGGTGTTTGGAGTCACAGTATGGCGTTTGTGGTGTTGGCGCAACCAATTTGTTCATGCACATAAGACGTGCAGCCTTTCCAACGTAATAATGGAAGTGAACAATCGTTCAGAAGAGCTCTTTGTGCTTCATAAATCTTTAGCTGGTGAAAGAACTCCAAAAACAGAGAGATGGATTTGCTGGCAACCACCAAGATGGACATTTCTCAAGCTCAACACTGATGGAACGTTGAAGAGTTCGGGCTTGGCAAGCACTGGCAGCTCAATAATGAACTATTGTGGGGAATGGGTGTGTGGTTTCAGCATGAATTTGGGGAGTTGTTCCTGTTGGGGAAAAATCAGGTTTTTAAATTTTTATAAAACCTATTAAGGACCGTTCTCATATAATATATAAGAACACGTAATCTAGAAATCGTACCTTGAAAATCCGAGTTGGCTTTTTCCGCTGAAGTGATTTAGGCTCCTGGATCACGATCTGCCACCACCACTCCTGTTGGATCACGATCCGTCACCACCACGCTAGTTAGATCACGAACTATCTCCAATGATCTTCCAGGTTATGACTCAGGTTCGATCTGCACTTGACGTGTGGGCGCCTTTATCACTACCAAAGCAACTAGCACGAGAAAATTTTTCTCTCAATAATGGAGAGAAAAATCTTATTCTCAAATTTGTGCAAAGTGGCTTCTTATTTTTCTGTTAAGAAAATAAGCCTTTTATATATCCCTTTTAGTGAAACCCTAGGCTCCAAATTAAACTTACGTTATTTACTTTTCCAATAGGGAACCCACCTTGTAAAATAACATAAGGCCCCTTATACAAAAGCTAATTAAATGGAGTCTCTCACTAAATGATATATTTAGGCTTTTAACCCAAATTGCTAGTTATCTTGCTTATTAGTCCAATAGTGGTGCAGTCAATTAAATGAGCTAACCCGGGGATCATTTGGGAACATACAATAGTGGCTACAATAATTAGGCCTGTAATTAAACTAGCCTAATTATTTAATTTCAAATTTACTCCACTAAAAGATTGGAACTGACTTCCATAATTATATGCTCGAATAATAATTCGTCCCAAGCCACATTGATTTCTTTACTGCACAATCCTTTGTACCACATCGTTAATTAAATTGATATCTCAACTGTCCAATCAATTTAATAACATCTTATTCCTTGATCCTTACTGGTTTTCTCTAATGATCATTTTCAACATACTAAATATGTTGACACACTCTGGCCAGAGAATTCCATGATCAAGTGCCGAAAACCTATCAAGAGATGTGTTGTACAAATTCTATATTGTTAATCTATAACTCCAATACTCATAATTGCTCCCACCAAGATACCGGGTAATCTTGACTACAAAGATGTGTCGTGCCCATTGGTAACTCAAATGGAATAACAATCACAATCATGAAATCATAATTAACTCAAGATTAAGATTACAGTAAAATCAACGCCTATGAGATTTAATAAGTCTGACAGTTATTACAAAGTTAATTAAATCTCATATGTGATCCGGTTCAATGTAGTCGTACTACATCAATAAATTCATACATGATTAAGACAAATCATTCAATGAATTTATTACAGTTTATACCTAAATAAAGTGCCTAACTTTATTTATCAACTGCGAACTAAATTTATTTAATCATAAGATAACTTGTATTTATGTCTTCTGTGAATCCACATGGTGATCACATAAATACATATAATATGATTAAATGGACTTAATACAAATATTAATGCAATTAAGATATTGAATAAAATACCTCATTTATTTTATTAATCAGAAAAATTGTTTATTACAGTTAAATAAACACATATGCTTTTAAAGAGCATAATTTCCCAACAGTTCCATTACGGAAGCTGAGTTGTGGGGGCTGTACCAAGGTTTAATAATTGCTTGGGAGCATGGTTTTCGCTTACTACAAGTTGAGCTGGATAATTTGGGGTCACGCAACTCCTGAATTCCTCCGAAGCAAACCGCAATGGTATTTCATCTTTGTTATGGGGCATCAAAGATCTACTTAACAGAGATTGGCAGATATCAGTGAAGCATGTGTATGGAGAGGCGAATTGTGCTGCCGACTTCCTTGCCGGAATGGCTCTCAATCTCCCACTCGGGTGCCATATTTTTCATTCCCCTCCCATGGGAGTGCATTCTGTTTTGTCCAATGATGGACTAGGGACGGCTTTTGCTCGTTTTGTTTAGCCTAGCTGCGATCTAGGCTCCCTTTGTACCATAAACAAAATTACATAATATTTATTCAAAATAATTTAAATTTTAAAAATTTAAATTAATATAATATTTCTATTTATTAGAAAATTTACTTCAATATAATAACATATGTCTAATAAATTGTAAGATATTAAAATATTGACAATATTTGAAAATGTATATATTATATATTTATTTAATATTATATTTTAGAAAAAATGACATCTACACTCCTAAGGTTTGGGGAAATGGTCATCAATACCCCTAAGTTTTCAAAAAGAGACACCAAGACCCTTTTTTACCACAATACCTTTTACCTCTATTATTTAAAAAAATTCACTCTAATGTTTAATAAAAAATAGAAATATAGTATTAAAATAAATATAATAGTATATACATTTAAAATAATTTTAATATTAAAAAATATTTTAATATTTTACAATCTATTATATATATTTTATTATATTAAAGTAGATTTTACAATAAATAGAAACATAATATTAAAATAAATGTATAAAAAATAATTAACTAAATTATTTGAATATATTGCAAAAGAATAATTTTAACATTATTAGTATATGAGATTTTTTTAATTTTAAAATGTATTTGATGCAAATATTTATTTAAAATCTCTACAACAAATACAAATATATTATTAAGATAAATGCAATAATTCACATATTTAAATTTGTTTAAGTATTAAAATATTTTAATATTCTTAGTCTGCTAGATAGATTAATTAATTTATCTAATATTTTATTTATTTAAAACTTTAAAGTCAATTTTTATTGAGATAATAGAGATAAAGAATATTATGATCAAAAGGAAATTTTAATATCTCTTTTTTAAAACTTAAAGGTGTTAGTATCCATTTTTTCAAATATTAAAAATGTAGATGTCTTCTTTATATATTTTAGAGTCAAAATGGAATCTTAATATTCTTTTATGAAAACGTAGAAGTTTTCGTAATAAGTTCTCTAAACCTTAGTATTGATGTCCTTTTCTCCAGATTTTTAGTCATAAATTATTGTATGTCAGGTGGCGTCCACCAACTTTGGCCATTGGGCTCGGTACCTTGATGATTTGGCTTATAGCGAATGAACCTTCAGATTGTGAACGAAGATATCTGACGGCTAAAATTTAAAATTCGGAAAACAACAATTAGTTGTTACTAGATGAAACGGTACCAGCAGTATTTAAAAAAAAAGTGTAATCATAGTCATCTTGATTAAGAATTCTCCCAACAGATAAAGTGTCCAAGGAATAGTTGTCGACATTACCATCTTCATAATGTGTATAGAAAGTTGTAATTGAGTATCGATTCTCTTAAGCATGATTTTGTTACAAATAATTAGATGTTATTTTTTCTCTACCAGCTATAATGAAGATTAGGTTTTTTTCGATAGAATTAGGATTTAATTGTTGATTAAGCTACACTGTTGGATTAAAAATTATTGTTAGATCAATATTATTGTTGGTTGTCTTCTTTGTTCTTTTCCCTGACAATTTGAGACCAAGATTTTTTTCCATCACTTCTTTATGTAATTATCTTCTTCTTCGTTTCTTCTATTCGTCTACTTCTTCTCCATTTGTAACTGCCTTTCTATGGTAGCAAATTCCGCTTATATGCAATAGCTACAACAAAAAGTATTTAACATCAAGGGTGTTTGTAGACTTCCTCCACACAATACAGAAATGGAAATACGTCGTTTAGTTTAGCTTGATGCAAAATCTCATTTTCTAGTACTTTTATTGTTGCTTTAAAATTCTAGAAACTGAAACGCGCCAACCTATGTTCGTACAGTACTCCTAACACCACAATTAGAGCAAGTGGCTTACTTGTTTCCATGGACTTCTATCTCTAACCCTAGTCAATTATCCTCTATATAAAACTATGCTAAGATGGAAACACTTGTTTTGATAACAAGAAAGTGACGAGCACATGTATGGAGAGAATGCAAAACTAATTTTCTCAATGATTCAATAATTTGTGCAATTTTGCTCTATTTATATTAATCTTAGCTACCTAACTAATCCTAATAATTAACTACCTAATTACACTATTAAATCTTACTAATTACTAATTGTGCTTATGTGGAATACTCTTTACAATTTGTTGTTGATCACATCACCTACACTTGCAAGCTTTTTGTTGTAAATATTTGATTAGGTATAGACAATGTATATGCAACTGCAATTAGGGGTGGGCATGGATTGGTTTGGGTTAGGTTTTATGTCAACCCAAACCAAATCATAAAAATTTGAACCCCACTCAAACTAATCTAAATATTTTTAACCCAACCCAAACCAACTCATTTGGGTTTTGTTTGAGTTTGGTTTGAATTTTGTAATAAAAATATTTTTTATTTTGATAAATTTAATTATATCAAAATTACAATAATTATTAAATTAATATTAAAATATAAAAAAACATAGTCAAAAAATTATAAATAATAGATTTCACAATAACTTTGTCCTTAAATATTAACCATATTACAATACAAAATCTAATAATATCAACACAAACCAAAACAAGATAAGACATCTAAATCAAGTATCAAAACAATCCCTTAATAATTATTCCATCTGCAGCACTTTAATCAAAAGATCCCATGATCAACTTAGTCTGCTCCTTCACCAACAAATAAATAAGAAAAAAAGAAAATTATAATGTTGAATAGTTATAAAGATGAGTAAATTTAAAAAGGAACATGATTCATACCAAAATCGTAAGAATAACGTCAATCTAAAGTTATTGCCTCCGTTGTTACACTTGATCCAAACTCTACATTAAATAAAAATAAATTAATAAAAAAAGACTAATAATAAACAAATAATAATTTTTTTCGCTTGTTATGATAAGTAGTAGTTATTTGTTATCATGGCTTCATAAAACTCAAGCTCCTCTATCGTTGGTTCATCTTGTAATGGGACAAAAGTGTTATGTAACCAATTTTATGTGCATATCAAAGCTTCCACCATCTCTGGACTTAAAGAACTACGAAATGAATCAATGATACGTCCACCAGTACTAAATGCAGATTCTGAAGCTATTGTAGATATTAGAATTGCAAACACATCCTTTGCAATATATGAAAGAACTCAATAGTTTATAGAGTTCATTTTCCACCATGCCAAAATCTCAAAGTCGTCATCATCAACATGTTCACATGGCTCCAACAAGTACCTCTCTATTTCATTTTTCATCTCAACACAATCATCTTTTCCTATTGTTTGTTTGAACTTTGCAACACTTGAAAGTTTAGAAAAACCCACCTTTTTATCAAATTTCCTACTATCAACAATTGACGACTTACTAGCACCACTAGATGATCCACAACCACTAATCCTAGTGTCAAGATCTTTATAGTATTCATAAAGATGTATTAAAAGATTTTTCACCTCTTCAGACTTCTTCCCAACCTCATCAATAACAAAAATGTCTTCAAAGCAAAATCTCACATATTTTAACTTATAACGTGGATCATGAATAACCGAAATAAGCAACAAATTATTTAAACTATCAATTGAACCCCAATATTTGTCATACTTATTTTTCATACATGTTAGCCATTTTAGATAAAACAAGATCATCACCACTTTCAATTAATGATGTCAAATCAGAATGAATTGAACACTTTTCATGAAAATATAAGTTTGCAGTCACGTACATTGATACACTAAATTTCAAAGTTATATCATAAAATGACTTCAAAAACAACACAAAAGCATTAGCATTTTCCCAATCATCACTATTAGGGGGTCCTCCATCTTCTTTGAAATATAAAACATAATGTCGATCATCATCTTCCATTCTCTCAAAAGCCTTTTGAAACTTTAAAGCACTCTCCAACATTAAGTAAGTGGAGTTCCACATAGTAGACACATCTTGAACTACAAGACTAGCACCTTCAATTCTTTCATGCTCCACAAATATTTTAAATTTTTTTAGCCTTGCAGGAGATGACTTTACATATTTGACAGCATTATGAATTCTAGAAATTGACACATGTAAGTTTTTCAACCCTTCATTCACAATTAAATTCAAAATATGCGCACAACATCTCATATGTAAAAAGTCACCATTTAGCACAAGCCCATTCTCACTCCAATTCTTCAATTTCTTTTTGACATAATTGATAGCTAACTCATTTGAACTAGCATTATCAACAGTAATGGTAAATACCCTTTCTATACCTCACTCAAGTAACAAGCCTCAATTACCTTTCCAATTGTCTTCCCCTTATGGTCAGGTACTGTGCAAAAATTTAAAATTCTATTCTGCAATTTCCACTCACTATCAATGAAATGGACTGTTATCACCATATAGTAATAATTTTGTATAGACATCCATGCATCTGTGGTTATACAAACCCTTTGCTTATTTGAAACAAAAAAAAAAGTTCCTCAATTTTTGCTTTTCATCCCAAAAAAGTTTGTATATATCTCTAGCAAGGGTTCTCCTAGACGGTAGATCAAAGTTTGGTTCCAATTGTTTACTATATTGTTGAAAGCCCTCTTTCTCCACAAAACTAAAGGGTAATTCATCAATAATAATTAACCTTATAAGGGCTTTTCTACATGCTTCTTTATCAAAGACATGCGACTTAGATTCGTCTTTCATTTCATGTGAAGTTGTTTGATGTTCATCCTCAAATGTGTTCAAATAATCAGGACAACGCAATAAATGATTCCTTAATGTACTAGTCCCCATTTTAGTCCCATGTTTATTCTTACAAGCATAGTCATTACCACAATAATTACACTTGCATCTATTACCTGGATCGTATTTAGTGAAATGTTCCCATATTTCTGATCTCTCTGATGGGGCTTTTTCCTTTTGCTCTGAGTAGTTGCCAAAGTGCCCGAAGAATAAGTACCATGACAACTTGAGTTCTCATCCATCTAAAATTAATTAAAAAAATCATGTAACTTTAAGCCAATTCAACAAAAAAAATTACCCAATATAAGGAATAACAACAACAGTGGCAGTAATTATAACCGAAAAAAAAATCATAAGTTATGGTAGTGTTATTTATTCCATACAAAATTACAAATCCCGAATATGCAAAAAAATTGGAAAGCCAAGCATCACTAATTAAGCAAATACGCTGTTTCTCGCTCCTTCTATTTCTTGCTATCAAAAGCTGAACTAATTGGGAAATATCATATGAGAAAATGAGCGTCGGCTATTTTCTTTTTTTTTTTCCAGTTTCAACATGTTACAGGTATTAATATTAGATACCTCTCTCTACAGCTTACAGTTCACATGTATAAACACCAAGCGAATCACATCCCTGCAGGAATAAGTGAATATGGAACAGAAAGTTTGAACAATAAAGCACGCTAAATCTCTTAACAAGATTAAGTTCATTAATAGATGGGTCCCTCTTCCATTATCGTAATGGGTTGGTTGGTTTTATTAAGAGTTACAGGTGCGAGTTATATGTTTTGTACTTTATATCCAAGCAGGTTGCTCCAAAATAACATATCCAAGAAGGTTTCTCCAAAATAACTTGTACACAAAATAATTCATATATCAGCAAATTATTTTCGGCATATTCAAGTGTGAGTGGTTTCATCAATTCCCCATTCTCTAATTCCAAGCATACCAAATAACTGGAAAAAAAGAGGGGGTTAGGTCAAGGTTGATTTAATTCTCGTCATTGATTATGTCCTTAAATTCAAATGCTACATTAACATCACAAGAGGGGGTAGGCCAAGGTTGCTTCATCAACGCATAAACTCTGATCGCATTAATTGTGAAAAAATAAAAAATAAAAAAGAGGAATCTGCACAAAATCAGTAATCAACGACAATTAATAGAGCGAACCTGCACGCGAGTACAAACCCAAACAGATCTCCGCACCAGACACCAGTGTCACATCGAGACAATGGCTTTTCGAAGGTTCATTAAACGGACCACTTGAAGAAGCGAAGACCAATCGAAAGCTTTTACAAAAAAAACTTATTGTTCGTCAAAAAGTTTTTTTTACCAAATAACTGGAAAAACAATGAAGCTTTTGCAAAAATAAAAACCTCACCTTAGATCAATAGAAAGGCTGTAATTGAAGTTGGGTCTTCAAGAGTTGATGAAAATTGACTAAGAGATTTGGGACAGCACTTTTGTTGGCAGAGATTGTGGAAGATAGAGTGAGGTCAGTGAGAGTGAATAGTTCTAATGAACTGGGGAGTGATAAATGCGAGATTATGGAAGTGAAAATAATATAATTAATATAATTTACTTTATTTTATTTATTTTTCACTCACAGCTCAAATTTATTTAACCCATAAGTTAACTATACCCAAACCATTATGAAACGGTTTTCCCTATAAAAACCCAAATCAACCCATTTTAATAATTTATCCAACCCAAACTATTTTATTTGGTTTGAGTTTGGTTAAACCCATGAGTTGTGGGTTTATGCCCACCCCTAACTGCAATCAGCTGACCAATGTGTGCACCCTTAACTTCATGAATTATTATTTTCTATCAAAATCTATAACTATTTTACTCTAAATGGTGATAATATAATTGATAGGAAATTTTAATTCTATCCAAAATCTTGCAAGCAAAAATATCAAACAAATAATAAATAGAAAAATAGATGAAGAGTAAAACTAATCACGCAACACAAAATTTACACGGATAACTTCTATACTAGAGAAACACCACGGCCGCCAAGGACAACAAGAGAAAAATATATTATATAAAAAATTATTAGAATCACTCCAGTATTTTTTCTCACACCTAAAACCCAATAACACTTAACTCTCAATAAACTTATTGTTTCTCTCATAATAGAAATTGTCTACTTACATAGAATTGATTGTTATGTTATACCAACAAGTGAACCCAACCCCCCATACTCTTATAAGAAAAGTATTCATTTTCTTATACTAGTTGTACTCTTTCTTAAACAAGTCAAATCCCAAAGGAGAAATTACTTATTCCTTAAATAGGAGTCTTACTAAATAAGAAAATATCCTAAGAAATTCTTATTTAAAAATGAGACATAAAATGAGACATATTCCTTGCCCATCTCCACCTTGGCAAGTTTTTCAATTAGGCTACAAAACATGATCCATCGTGCATCCATACCACCATATAATCTCCACCTTCTTTACTCCACCAAAAATACACTCGCATAAGGCTTATGTGAATTACTCCACCATGGGTAAAATCTCGTCCTCGATCCAGTAACCATAATTGTCTACATCAAGAATCATCATACTCTGCCATATTTAGAGTACTCGTATTCAGCACATGTTAATAACCTTTATGAAAATAGTCACTCTCATGTTTAACTTCCTTGTGAGTTCTTAGCCATCAACATAAAAATTCCACCACACACCTTGCGTAAATGTCAAACCATGCCTTGCATGCAAATCTTGTAAACCCCTAACAGTAATACATTTTCTTCCATGGCACATTAAAAAGGACAAACTGGTCTCTTAGGGAGAAAAGAGACACACCACTAGTTGAAATTATCAATATCTCCATCTAATGATTTAGAACTATTTATCTAGCTTGCTTTATCAAGCCAGTCTTCTTTAAAGTGCCTTGATTGTCTACACACCTTCTGGGGTTTCTACTATTAGGAATAGAGTTCACATCACCCTTATTTTCCTTCTGTAACTATTGTGAGAATTCTAATGCTATTGGTGTCAGTGTACAACTGTACATAACAAGTAAATATAATGATAAGTATTTAAGATCATCTTCACAAAAATTGATGTTATTAGACTTGCTACTGCAAACTTAACAATGCAGTTTTTTTTAAATTAAATATAAAACAAGCAATAAAACTAATAAATTATTTGAAATAAAATGTAAATAAATAAAATCTCACGTCACACACAAGGATAAAACCAATGGAAATATGGAGTAGTAGAGTGAATAAACTCTCTTAATGGTTTTACTATTTTTTCTAATGTTTGGCCCAGTTGTTATAGTTTCTACTACAACACTGGAAAGAATCCTTATGTATCTTCAGTTGTCGCATGTTAGATATCTTACATTTATAAGCAACATAACTATGATCAATTTGTTATGCTAACATAAGATATAACATTACACGCTTAGGTTCTAATTACCTTACAAGGTAAATCCCTATATCTAGTTCATCATTAATCTTAGATCAAATATGGCCCTTTTGAACTCAAGTAAAACTCAATCTATGAAACTGAATCTAAAACCAAGTATTGCTCTGATATGTTCCACTAATGTATGCCCTTTTGTGGCTCTTCCTTAGTTAGTATCATTAAATGGGTGATCAGTCGAAATAATAAATAAAAATAGATACTATCAAAACAAAATGCTACAACAAATATGAAGCAACACATATATTCAGTCAATAAACTATTAAAGTTGTTTATTATTCAACCACAAATAAATTTAATTCATGGTTTACAAAAAATAAAATAAAGAACAAAGTTTCAGCTATCAAACACATCCTCTTGAATAAAAAGTAAACAAGATAACAAGAGAAGAATAAAAATGACTGAGTTCCCGATTTATTTCTGCAATTTCTCCTCTTATGCAGCCCTCAATCTCTCTCTTGAATCATGTTTTTCTTTTCTTTCTTTGTAGTTTTCTCTTTGGGTGACGACTCTTCTTTTTCTTATGATGTGTGCTCTTTTGTAATTGAAAATTAGGGTAAACGGAAGCCTGGGATGCATATCTTCCAACTTCAGAAACTGTACATTATAGTATTCTGTAAAATTTTCTTTGCTGTTGTTCCAGGATTGCTACAACAACTTTTACAGCAACGATTGCTACAACAATGGCCACAACAACTGCATTGTTTCAGATTTGTTTCAAATTTTCTGTAACTAAATTTTTTTCATTTTTTGTAAGCCTATTACAGTAGAATTCCTTCCTTGAAATTTGAGCTTCCAATCACCTACAATTATGCATACAATCTAATCATAAAAAATTATTCAAAAACAACGCAATTTATTAAAAATAAACTAAAACGGATATTCATATAAAATAAAACTAAAATGCAATAAAAGCATATCATTTACTCTCAAAAGAATCTTGAATTAAGTCTAAAAGTGTCATAATAACTCTCATTTCATTGAGTTATTAACAACCAAATTGAATTAATATATCCTTGACTTGAACCCTGAGCCAAAGATTCTCCTATCAAAATTTTCAACCTTAATCCTGACAAGATTTGAAATTTTATATACAAATATTATTGCTTTGCAGAACAACCTTTAATTTTAATACCACTTGTTAGGGAATTTTAATCCCACCCAAGATCTTGCAAGTAAAAACATCAAACAAATAATAAATAGAAAAATTGATGAAAAATAAAACCAATCACATAACACGAGAATTTACATGGAAAACACCTATATTAGAGAAAAACCATGGCTGCCAAGGGCGACAAAAAAAAAAATTTACTATGTGAAAGTTATTACAATCACTCTAATTTTTTTTCTTATACTCTAAATCCCAATAACACTCAATCTCTAAATAGACCTACTGTTTCTTTCACACTAAAAATTGTCTACTTGTAAAGAACTAATTGTTGTGTTATGTAAACAAGTAAACCAAACCTCCTTGTATAGATATTATAGGAGTATTATCGCTTTTCTTATATTAGTTGTACTCCTCCTTGAATAAATCAAATCTAAAAGAAATTACTTATTTCTTAAATAGAAATCCCACTAAATAAGAATAATGCTTTAGGGAATCTTTATTGAAAAATAAGACATATTTCCTAGTAATACCATCATTAATTACAAGCATGCTTTATTATTTATACAAATGCCACATATTAAAAAATATCATTGTTTCATCTCTGGTGTTTTTGGTATAGTGACTATTATAAACTATTTATCTGGCCCAAGCCCTTCAAGAAGACAAATTAGTACAAAGAAGCTATTTGCCCATGAACGTATCTAGTAATACTATATTATATATATTTTATCTAAGAAGCAAGCCCAACAATGACCCAAGATCTCTTTTGTTTTTAGTTAACCTAATGGCAACACAAGTTCCTTCCCACCAATGCGAGTAGGATTTGAATCCTAGATATCTTATTTTTAGCCTAAGAAATTTTACTATCTTATCTACATGGCACCCACAACTTCATCAATAATTAAAATATTGAATTATTTTTATTATAAACACTAGTGCAGATGGACATCACCTCAACAATCACGCTGACATATAGAAGTCGATAGTCCCTAACTATTTACAAATTCTTTTTATATGTACACTAATCAATATTATTTTATATTTAATATTTCCATTATTTACCCAGTTATTTACATTGTTCAAGCTCAAAGTCTAATTTCATATAAATCCACATAGTCTCAATTATTGTCACAACTAATGTTTAATGGAACATAACTAAATGACATATGTACGTTGAGTACTAGAGAATACATATTTATAATGAGTAAAATTGTTATTTCATGTTCCAAGTTTTACTAGTAAAATTGTTATTTCACGTTCCAAGTTTTACTAACATTCCTACGTTTATGTGTTTAACTCCTCTAACCTTTTATTATGTGTAATTTTAGTATTTTATGTATTTCATGGATATTTTAGTCATTTCACAACTAACGAGAAGTCAGACAACAAATAAATGATATTTTTTAACTCAAAATAGTTGAAAACCTTAGAAGGAGTATAAATGATATTTTTTATTGTTCACGTATACAATATCCTACACCAGTATAGCACTATTCACATATATGGTACGATGACGTGGCATTGACCAATAACATGACAATGACCGATGAAGTGGTGGCATCCTATTAGACCGATGATGTGACATAATTCTTTTGGACCAAAATATTGATGTGGTATTGATTGATGACGTGACAACATTTTATTGGACCGAAATGTTGATGTGGTGTTGACTGACGATGTGTTCCATCTTGCCACGATTTACTCATTTTATCTATGAATAGAAGGTCTCTCCTTAATTTGACACCCCTAAATATATTTTTTAGCCTCATTTACTATAATTCTCTCTCCATCTTGTATTTTCTATGAATTTTAATAAAATTACTATTTTACCAATAGTTCAATTATGAGTGACTAGTTTAATTTCAAGTTTGGGTTGAAAGTAAAGCCACAACATGATCCATGGGCTTAATTAAGTGAGTTTAATTTCTTTTCCTCTCTAATTAATGTGGTTGTTTTGACTTATTGTCAACAAACAACGTATCTGTCTAGATTTTGCATTGAATACCGACTCCCTAGTAAACGATCATTACTGTCTAGCACAATAAGCACTTTGCATCATAATAATTAGAAACAAATTCCCCTCTAGTATGTTATGGGTCATCTTCACTCCATGTCGATAAAAAGTATATATAAGTTATTTAATGGATGGTCTTATTATGGATGGTAAAATAATCCAGACCTGGCCCGGACCCAGACCAACCCGGATAATCTGGGCTAGGTTGAACCCGTACCAAAGTGTAAAACAATATGGATCCGGAATGAATTTTAATAACCCAGATGAATCCAGGCCCGAATCCAGGATTGGGGTAACCCGTATATCTGAACCCAGACCCAAATTCATTTTTCTTATATTATTTTTAATTATATATATTAGTTGACATAAATATAAACTTAAAAAACCCTAATTTTATCTTTCTACTCACAAATAGTGATTACAAGAACACAACACAGTTGTCGCTTCCAGCTGTCCCGCAGGCAAGTCAAACAACCATCGGCTGGGTTCGCCACCGTCGCAAAGTTGGGTTCACCACTGTCAAAAGCTTGGGTTCTCCACTATCGCAACTCATTTGGTTCACTACCGTTGCATGCTTGCAACTCTGCAATTCCTCTATTCATCATCGATCGACAATCTTTTTCGAGCTTTGATAGGCTGACAGCTCACCTTCCTTCACCGTCGGCTGCTGTGAACACCACTTATTCGCAAGTGTTGCATAAATTAGCAAGTGTACTAGTCGGCACAAGTAATATAATGACGAGTAGAGTATCGTCCCACAAAAATTGTATATCCTATTAGTTACCGAAATTACTCTAACCCTAATTTATTTGAACAATCGACTAAGCGAATTTATATTAAAATTAAATAAATACGCAGGCAGCAATAGAAATCACCAAGAGATTAAGATACTAGGACATCCGATTTTACCATAACCAATCCAATTTAATCCTCCGTCTATGCTATTAAAATTTATTACTCATGTTGACAGTGAATTTTTCTTATTTATTCAATATCTTCTCTCGAGTAATATCAAAAATATTTCCATGTATCAACCCACTATATCTCTATGTGAATTTAAATATGCAAAGATTTATTAAGCTCTATGAAAATTCTTAGATAAAACTGCACGAATCACGTTGACACATCTCTGTTTTTCGTTCAATTCATGGCATCCATTACACAGAGCAAAATATATATAAATCTCCTCTCGGTCTCATTATGTATTCTCAAATCATTCAAATATTGGCCAGATATTTAAAAGCATTAAGTGCAATAATGAACACTCAATCATGGAATAATAAATTAAAAATAACATAGATTTATGGAATTAAATCTTCATAGTTAGGCTATATCGTAGCCTTAGTAAAATAAATTAGTTCATGGAAATATAAAGAGAATTCATTAATTTAATTAAAAACATTCAAGTAAGATAATAGAGAAGGAATAGAAAAACTTAAAAACAAATGTGTCTTCCACCTGCTCTAAATTATTCTTGCTGCTCTTGGTTTTGCTCAAAACTTGCGGCTGCTGCTCTTCTCTTTATTTTCTCTTGGCTGTTATTCCCGTTGTGTGGCTGCCTTTCTTCCCTTTTTTAATGTTGTGGTTTCTTCCAAATCCTTAAAGGAAAAGGATTGCAAATCCAGCCCACAAATCCTTAAATGAAAAGAATTAAAAACGAAAGGCCTTCCACGTGTTGCATGCATACTTAATGATTAATTAAATTAAATCCTTTGTGATTTGTTCCAATTAATTCTCTTTATTTCTTTCTCTTTTTTTATTCCTTTAAGTAGATTTCCTCCTGAATGTTTCGATTTATTCTTCTTTGATTCCATATTGTACCTAAAATAATAAAATATAAAAATTAAAATAAAATTAACATAATAAAACATAAAATTAAGTTATGGAAGCATTAAAATAATAGATAAATTATGAGCACATCAAATACCCCCAAATTTAACATTTTGCTAGTCCTCGAGTAAAAACTAAAATAAAAACTACAAAAAGAAAATTCTAACAAAACCACTTTCGCAGGTGATCGTGATTGCATTTATCGTTACAACAAACCTTTAAACCCCTAGGCGACCCTAGTGGACTAGTTATAGTCTTGTGAGGGTTTCCAACGATGATACCCACAAACATCATCAAAAATGCCTCAAAGATTGTATAAAGTATATAGCTCAAAGAAAATTAAAAATATTAGCAAAGTTCTAACTTTAATTCAATGGTCAGCCTCATTTCATATTGGATTCATGTGTTGTATGTGAATCAATTCAATCAAAACTCATTCTCAAGATCTTCAACATCAACAGCCCTTATCTCGAATAATAAACAGAGTAGGTCAAACTAAGCTCATCATCTTGATCTTTTTCTTTTTTCTTTTTTTCTCAGGCATAAATTTGCATTTTTTTCTTGAAGCACATGCTTTTTTTTCTTTTTTTTCATTTCTTTGTCCATAGTCATGAGCTTTTACTCTACCCCTTATTTTTTTCTTGAAGCACATACTCAAGGATAGCTTTACTCTTCAGGGTTATAGGTAGCTATTTCTGACTATGGTGCCTAGGTAAACTTAAGTAATGTAGAATCAAGATAAACAATCATTTACTCAATCTAAAATTCTCAACTCAAGCTGTATTAATCTCAAATCTCAAGTCAAAATTCTGAAAGAATTGATATAAGTGTGCAAGATATTTAAAGAATCACAATCAACACAAAACTAATGCAAGAATCAAGTATAAACTGAGATAATACTCATCCATTTCTAAGAACCATATTCATTTTCAATCATAAACTCATCATAGGCATTAAAATTGTTTTTTTCAAAAATGAAAAGTAAATATTCCCACCCCCAAACTTAAAATAAACATTGTCCTCAATGTAAAGAAAAAGAAAATGAAAATAGAAACTCCCTCGGTTTTGCACTTGAAGGTGTAAAGTTGTAGCTGAGTTGTTGAAAGGCATGCGGAAAGTTGATGTTCATTGACCCCCAAACTTGTGCAAAATCCTAAAACAAAACAAAATAAGTAAAAGAAAAGAAAAATAAGGAAAGATAAAGATGACAATAATAAAGTTTAGAAAGCTTGGGTTGCCTCCCAAAAAGCGCTTAATTTATAGTCATTAGCTTGATTGTCTCTGGAAAGATAGTTCAGGGAGGCTCATGGATGCAAGGAGATGATACGGATGGACCTTGCACAAAGTTCCTGCAATTAGGCCTCTTCCCACGAAAACTAGGAGATGAATCTTCATTAATAGATTGCTTATGTATTGTATAAATGTCAGGAGGGTCAGATAGATCTTTATCTTTTAATGATTTCGCCATTTTTTTATCCATGGTGTCTTCTTGAAAATATTCTTTGAGTTCAATTGGATAATTGATAGGTGTGTACACATTGAAAATGACTTGCTCATTTTGAACTCTTAAAATCAATTTCCCTTCTTGAACATCAATCAATGCTCTTCCTATAGCTAAGAATGGTCAGCCTAGAATAAGAGGTAACTTTATATCTTCAGCCATATCCAAGACAATAAAATCTACAGGGAATATAAACTTGTCAACTTTCACAAGCACATCCTCAATTATGCCTCTTGGGTACTTTATAAATCTATCTGTCAATTGTAAGGTAACAGTTGTTGCCTTAGGTTCACCCAAACCTAATTTCCTAAAAACAAAGAAAGGCATCAAATTAATACTTGCACCTAAATCGCACAAAGCTTTATCAAAATAAGTATTTCCAGTAGTGCATGGGATAGAAAAACTCCCTGGATCTTTCAATTTTGGTGGCAATTTATTCTGTAGAATTGCAGTTGACTCTTGAGTTAACAACACGATTTCATGCTCTTCTAATTTCCTCTTGTTGGATAAAATCTCTTTCATGAATTTAGCATAGCTTGGCATTTGTTCTAATGCATCTGCAAAAGGAATGTTAATATGCAACTTTTTAAAGACATCAAGAAATTTAGAGTACTGTTTATCTAATTTCCTTTTTCGAAGGCGTGAAGGAAACGGGATTGAAGGGACATAGGCTTTAACTGGTGTTGATTGTTGTGATTGTGGAATTTATGCACTTGCTGTCTCATATGTTCTAGTGGTGTCTTTAGTTTGCTCCATGTTATTGTCTTTAACTTTCTTTACTTCTTTTGGCGGATCTTTAAGTTTTCTACAATTTCAAAGTATAATTGCATTCATTTGTTCCTTTGGATTTGTCTCTGTGTTGCTCGGTAGAGAGCCTTATAGTCTGCTAGATAACAAGTTTGCAATCTGATCCATTTGCACCTCGAGGTTCCAGATTGATGCAGCTTGATTCTAAAAAGTTGTATCTATTTTAGTCATGAATTGAGACATATTTGTTGTAAGTTGGGTAAGAGCATCTTCCAAATTTGACTTCTTCTCTTGTGATTGGAACCCTAGAGGTGGCTTCAATGTATTTTGAGTGTTGTTCTATGACAAATTCGAGTGGTTTCTCCAGCTAGGATTGTAGGTATTAGAATATGGGTTATTTTATTACATCTAGAAGTTTGACACATAATGAGCTTGTTCGGCAGATGACAACTCAAAAGGACTTCCAACTTGGCAGTTGACATTAGTATTGCTCCTCCACATAATTCGCACACTTGAGTTTGAATACCATTGACATTTAGGTGCTCCAGCTTATTAGATAAAGCAGTCATTTGTACAGATAAAGCAGTGACAACATCAATATTATGAGCTCCTATAATTTTCTTTGGCATTAATCACTCTGAAGTCCACTGGTAATTGTTGGATGCCATCTCCTCCAATAATTCATAAGTTGCTTCTGGTGTTTTTCCCATTAACGTTCCTCCTGCTGCAGCATCAATTATTGTTCTGGTATTGGATCCCAAACCATTGTAAAATGTCTGCAACTTAAGCCAAACTGGTAGACTATGATGTGGGCATTTTCTCAGTAGGTCTTTCTATCTCGCCCACGCTTCATATAATGATTCCATCTCGAACTGAGTAAAGGTTGTGATGTCATTCCTCAACTTGGCTATTTTTGCTAGAGGAAAGTACTTTACTAAAAATTTCTGTGCTAAAACATCCCAAGTAATGATTGTTCCAGCAGGGAGTGAGTTCAACGACTCTTCTGCTTTATCCCTCAGTGAAAATCGAAAAAGCCTTAACCTGATAGCATTGTCTGAAACACCATTTTGCTTAAATGTGTCACAAATTTCTAAGAAATTTGCAATATGAGCATTTGGATCATCATTTGGCATCCCAGCAAATTGTACTGACGTCTGAATCATCTGGATTATGGCTGGCTTAATTTCAAAATTATTGGCTTGAACGGCAGGACGTGCAATGCTTGAATGAGCACTATTAACTGTAGGTACAACATAATCTCTTAAGGGTTTTGCATCCTCATTTTCATGTAATGCTTTGTCAGCCATGATTAGTTGTTGCGCCTGTGAAGCTTCTCTCCTTTCTTTATTAAGCCTTCTACACGTTCGTTCAATCTCAAGATCAAAAGGCAATAAATCAAAACTTCTTAAACGTCTCATAAAATTAAACAAGAAAAAAATAAAACAATAAAAATAAAATTCAAATTAAACTAAGGTTAGTTGGTATTGATACTAATCCAAACAATCCCCGGCAACAGCGGCAAAAACTTGTAGCGTAAATTAGCAAGTGTATTAGTCGACACAAGTAATATAATGAAGAGTAGAGTATCGTCCCACAGAGATTGTATATCCTATTAGTTACTGAAATTATTCTAACCCTAATTTATTTGAACAATCGAATAAGCGAATTTATATTAAAATTAAATAATAAAAATTAAATAAATACGCAGGCAACAATAGAAATCACTAAGAGATTAAGATACTAGGACATCCGATTTCACCATAACCAATCCAATTTAATCCTCCGTCTATGCTATTAAAATTTATTACTCATGTTGACAGTGAATTTTTCTTATTTATTCAATATCTTCTCTCGAGTAATATCAAAAATATTTCCATGTATCAACCCACTATATCTCTATGTGAATTTAAATATGCAAAGATTCATTAAGCTCTATGAAAATTCTTAGATAAAACTGCACGAATCACGTTGGCACATCTCTGTTTTTCGTTCAATTCATGGCATCCATTACACAGAGCAAAAATATATAAATCTCCTCTCGGTCTCATTATGTATTCTCAAATCATTCAAATATTAGCCAGATATTTAAAAGAATTAAGCGCAATAATGAACACTCAATCATGGAATAATAAATTAAAAATAACATAGATTTATGGAATTAAATCTTCATAGTTAGGCTACATCGTAGCCCTAGTAAAATAAATTAGTTCATGGAAATATAAAAAGAATTCATTAATTTAATTAAAAACATTCAAGCAAGATAATAGAGAAGAGGAATAGAAAAACTTAAAAATTAATGCTTCTTCCTCCTGCTCCAAATTATTCCGGTTGCTCTCGGTTTTGCTCAAAACTTGTGGCTGTTGCTCTTTTCTTTATTTTCTCTCGGTTGCTATTCCCCTTGTGCGGCTGCCTTTCTTCCCATTTTTAATGTCGTGGTTTCTTCCAAATCCTTAGAGGAAAAGGATTACAAATCCAGCCCACAAATCCTTAAATGAAAAGAAGTAAAAACAAAAGCCCCTCCACGTGTTGCATGCATGCTTAATGATTAATTAAATTAAATCCTTTGTGATTTGCTCCAATTAATTCTCTTTATTTCTTTCCCTTTTTTTATTCCTTCAAGTGGATTTCCTCCTGAATGTTTCGATTTATTCTTCTTTAATTCCATATTGTACCTAAAATAATAAAATATAAAAATTAAAATAAAATTAATATAATAAAACATAAAATTAAGTTATTGAAGTATTAAAATAATAGATAAATTATGAGCACATCAACGGGCTTGAATTGTGAGTTTCTAGCTTTTCATTTTGACGATCTTATACTTTATTTTATGTTATTTGTGCTATGTTTAGTTTGATATTGATTTGTGTTGTGTTATACTTTGTGATTTGATTTATGCTTGAAATTTTATATTTAAAATGTTAGAATGTTGTTACAGTTAAAAATAAATTGTTGTTGTTAATAGATTTGTTGCTGTTAATGGATTCAAAAATGTATCTTTGAAATGTTAGAACTTCGTACGTTGTTACAGTAAAAAAACATATAAAATGGAAGAAATTGGAGGAATGATAGGTTAGTTTAATTTATTTTGACATAATTCTTGTATGGTGTTAAATTCGTAATGAAAAATGAACAAAGAGTTGATTTAGTTGTCTTCGAGACTGATGAAAGTGTGGGTGTGAGGGTTGGCATGGATATGGCAACAGAAAATAATAATACAGCTGCTGAATTAGAACCTGATTCAATAACAGTAGAGTATGCGAGTGGGAGTGGGAGTGGCCGTGGCCGTGGCCGTAGGGATAATATTACTACTGTCGCTTCAAAAAAATGAGGCGCTGGCAGCAAAAGGAGTAGTTCAAGTAGATTAGTTTCTGATGCTTGGAATCATTTTAAAAAAGTTAAGTTAGGCAAGGAAGTTCAGGCTATTTATAATTATTGTGGGTTAGTTATGCAAGGACATTATTCTTAGGGCACTGATCACTTGATTAATCATGTTAAACATTGTCCTAAAAGATCAATCAAGAATGTGCAACAAATGCACCTTTCTTTTTCTTCTAAAGTAGATGAAACTATTGTTCTTAGTAATTATAGTACTAAACCAAAGTGGGATATGGCAACAGTGAAGGTTTTAATAGCTAGAATAATTGTAATGCATGAGCTTCCGTTATCGTTGAATATATTGGGTTTTACGCATTGTTAAAGCTTCTCCAACCTTCAATTAAGACTATTAGTAGAAACACTATCAAGGCTGAAATTTTGAAGCTTTACAATATTGAGAAGACGAAGGCAATGAGTATTTGGAAGCTTGTGAGAGTAGAATTGCAGTTACTACGGATATGTGGACTGCTAGTAACCAGAAGAAAGGGTATATAGTTGTTACAGCACATTATATTGATAGCTCGTGGGTGTTGCAAAGTCGTATTATGAGGTAATATTCTTTAGACTTTTTTTTTCATTTTGACATAAATGAATGTTTGTTTTATTTAATATTTTGATTGTTTTTTTACAGTTTTAGGTTTACATATGTTTCAGCTCCATACAGTGGTGAAGTTATGTGCAATGAGTTGTATGAGTGTTTGATGTAGTGGAATATAGATAAAAAGTTGTCTACTATAACTGTTGATAATTATTCAGCAAATGAGTCCATGATTGATTTGTTGTTGGGGAAATTTTCACCTAGTTCAATGATTATGGGTATCAAATTCCTTCACATGCGTTGTTGTGCTCATTTATTAAATTTAATAGTTAAGGATGGTTTATCTATGATACGAAAAGAAGTTGAAAAGATTTGAGAGAGTATCCATTACTGGACAGCAACACCTTCTAGATTTGAAAATTTTGAGCTGCCAAAAAATATTTAGGTGTTAAAGAAACTAAAAACTTAGCACTTGATTGTAAAATTAGGTGGAATTCCATTTATTTGATGCTTAGTACAGCTTTATTGTATTAAGATGTATTTGTTCATTTAATGGAGCATGATAGAAAGTATACATCTTTGCCTCATATGTTAGAGTGGAATTTTTCAAAGCTTATGTATGAGTATTTGAAGAGTTTTTATAAGTTGACAGAACTTTTTCGGGACACGATATCTGACATCTAATTTATTTTTTGACAAGATTTATTAAATTAGATTTTCAATGAACGCATGGTTACAATCACCAATTGAGGGGGTAAAAAATATGGCCACTAAGATGATTGCGAAATATGACAAATATTGGGATGTTATTCATGGAGTTCTTGCTATGGGCTCTTTGTTAGATCCTAGGCATAAAATGTTGTTAATTAACTTTCTATTTCCCAAAATCTATGGGGAAAGAATTGAATTCGAAATTCAAAGGGTGGGCAAATTATTTATTGATTTAGTGCATGAGTATGAAGTAAAATATTTTTCAAATGCAAATTGGAGGGTTAATGAATCAGCTAGTTCTGAAGGTGCTGCAGCAAATGATTCTATTATGGTAGACTTAGACTTAGATGAGATGACTGATAAGTGGGAATCATTTAAAAATCAGAACTCACAAAATAATCATTTCAAAACAGAATTGGAGTTTTATCTCGAGGAAAATATTTTGTCTTCAACTAGTCAATTTGATATTTTCTCGTGGTGGAAGAATAATCAAGGCAAATATCTTATACTTACAAAGATTGCAAAAGACTTTTTGGCCATTCCCATATCAACAGTTGCTTCTGAGTCCGCTTTTAGCACTGGAGGTAGACATTTGAGTTCTCATCGCAGTAGACTTCAGTCATCCACAATGGAGGCATTGGTGTGTACTCAAAATTAGTTTTGGCTTGACCACAACCTAAAAGGTATGGAAAATTTATTTTTATTTATTAAATTAAATAAATTAATTTGTTATAGTATCAATTTATTACTAACTAGCTGTTTTGTTTCTTATTTTTTATGATTTGTGCATGTTTTTTAGATGGAATTCCAGAGGAAGCAATACTTTTTGCAGAATAGCTTATTGATAAAAGCTTGATGAGTGAGTTTTGAACAACAATGAGTCAAGTGAAGAAGAATAAAAAATGATGGACAAAAGTTTAAACTTTGGATTTGTGGTTTTTAATTTGAACTTTGAATTGTAGACTAATTTAACCATTTGCATTTTAGACTTTGCAAACTAGCTGTTTGAATTGTAGACTTGTGTAATTGTGTTATGAATTTATATTTATGGTTGTTTTATTACTTGAAACAACCATTTGAATTGCAGACTAATTTAACCCTTTGCATTGTAGACTTTACAAACTAGTTGTTTGAATTGTAGACTTTGTAGAGAGTTGATTAATTGTGATTTGTGAGCACTGGACTATTATGTCATTTTAGTTTGTTGTTCTAAATTTTCATTTATCATAGGTTAGAAAAGAATTGTAGAAATTGAGTTATTGATCCGGGTTCAAAACTAGGAATACCATAACCCAACCCGGACCTAGATGCGAAAAAGTCGGGTTTTAATCCAGGTTCGGGAGAAAAAAAATGGCGTCTGGGTCCGGAACCGAGAAGGCTAAACCCAAACCCGGACCCAGATTTTGCCATCCTTAGATCTTGCCATGTTGTCGACATAAGAATTATTATTATCTGGCATATCATGTTCTTGACACCACACTTAGTGGAAAATTATTATCTCTAGCACATTGAGCGCTTGATACCATATTTATTAGAGTGAGGATTACGAGTAGTGGAATTTCCCCCTCATGAATTAACTGAATTTAAAAAGGAAATATTAAGCTCATGAAGAATGTTGAGTGTGAATCCAAATACTCAAGTATTTTATTTTCATTGTTTTCAACTTTAATTCATTCCCACCATTTTATTTTAAATCTTAAGATAAAAAAAATCACTTACAATCAACTCACATAATTAAATCTATCCTCTCATGAGATCAACACTTGTCACCACAAATTTATACCATAGTAGGTTCGTGCGCTTGTTAGTACAATGTAATTTGCACAACAATATATAAATATCAGTTTATCTTATCTTTAAAAAATAAATTATACAAGGAGCCCTAAGAATGTCCTTGAAACTTTTAAAATTTTTTGCAATGTTAAATTTTAGAGACATTGTCATTTTTCCATCTAATTTTTTCTAGCACATTAAGTTAGTACCAAGGTTTGGTGAAAGCCATATTTTACCACTAAATATTTATGTTGTTATCACTTTATCACCATTCCATTAATGCAATTAAAAATTTACTGATATCATAAAGGCATTTAATGGATTTCACATTAAAGCCAAAACACATCATTCAATTGTGAAAGACATATTATCATTTGTCCAATGAAAGTTCTTTGACATATCAATTTAATACTAAGCCTTCCTAAAACCTACATTTGATCACCTTATGTTTCAAATTATCACTTTACTACCAAAGTGTTAACACACTAAGAAACTGCTTATGCTATTTGGGTATTTAAGAATTTCTTGTTGAAGCCAAAACCCTAACACAATTGTTGAATGATGAAGTGTTAAATTTAGACTATTTAGCTTGCTATTGTAGTGTTTGAAATGATTTAAGGTTACTCGTGTTGAATGATATTATCAAAACTAAAGTATTTGGCTTGCATTACTTGGAATTTTGATATTTGAATGCCCAAAAACATTTTCATATAATAAAAAAATAGTTATTTTTTTGATACAACTACTCTTCTATGGTAATTTCTCTTTTTTAATTTTTTTCCTTTCCAAACGACAAAGTCGTCTTTACACTGTAGGTTAAGTATTCAACTATTTTTAACATTTTTGTAGTAAAGTGATAATAGTTTAAATATTAGGTGGTAGAATACCATTTTTAGGAAATCTTGGTATTTAATTGATATGCTAGAAAACTTTGGGTGGACAAATGATAAATTTCTCTTTTGTAATTTTTTTCTTTTCAAAGGAAAAAAATTATCTTTTATGCTTTAGGAAAAAAATCAACTTTCAACTCATATTCCGTTAAATATTAATTTTGAATGGAATAGTAGTAATTATAATAATGTAAATGTTTAGTGGTAAAACACGGTTTTCACCGAACCTTGATACTGAATTGATTTGTAAGAAAAACCAGGTGGAAAACTGATAGCATCTCTTAATTTTATATGTTTACTTCTATAAATGCCTATTGCCTTATAAATATTTTCCTTGTATAAAGCTTGGTGTATTGATCTTTTGTGGAAACAGAATGTGTGTGAGTTGTTTACTTTAAGAATAAGTTAAGCCTAACCAACTACACTTTATTTCATTATAACTAGGATAAAAAGGAAAAGGGTACATGATTCCACGAATTACTTCTGAATTAATTTTAAATCATATTTAAGAACCATAGCATTTCTTTATTTTCTTGCTAAATCTATTTTGATTATCTATCGATTAAACCAATACTGTGGGATGATTAACATGTTTGAAGCTAAAGTTTGAAGTCCAGACATGGCATGATACTCTTTCCACTACAATATTTTACTACATAATAGTTTTACTACTATAGAACATAAATATTTTCAAAATGAATAATTAATAAACTTTAACCCTTCCTTATATGCTTGCAAATGTGGCAGACAACCATGACTTGCAATGAACTATATACTGCATGTACATGATTAGTGTTAATTGCATGTTTATTAAGAGATAAAAATGTTATTTTGTTTTATTAATATAATTTATATTTGTAATTGTGTAACATATTGTAAATTTCTAATTGTTTTTCTAAATATTTAATTTTATGTATTTTTATGTGTTTATTAGGTAAACATAATAATTTTATACAATTTGAGGTTCCGAACAAATATATGGATGTCAAATTTAGATTCCGAAAGTCCGAGAAATTATGTTATTATCGAGGAGGATCAAAGACTTTTGTCATAAATTTTTATGTTTTTACCACGGTAAATGTGGTAATTGTAAAATTATAAGTTTTTATCATGTTAGGTATGATAATTGTTAGTAGAATTTGTTGAATATGCTTGAATGGATAAGTTAGGTATATGTTTATTAGTGAGATTATTAGTGGGACAAATGTAAGATTAAGATGTAATTAGATTTTTTTTATTTGTATAGTGTGGATTTACCATGTATTAGTATAAATAGAGAGGGTGAACACACCTTTTCACACCTTCTCTTCTATTCTTTCCCTCTAAATTCTTCCTCTTATCTCTCTTTGTAATTTATTTTCAATCAATAAAATTAGCTTTATTTCAATTTTCAAATTCCATTTTTAATTATGTGTTTTTTAATTTTAGTAATTTCCTTTATTAAAAAATGTTTAGCTAAATATTAATAGTTAGGGGAAGGTGAAACTCGTAGGAAATAAATATAATTTAATCAAATTCTATTTTTAATTTTATAAATTAAGTAATTTTCTATTTAATTTTATACATATTTTATATTATGAAATTTTGATTTATTGTAGACAAACAAGGCAATTTGGCACAATAAATTCTTTTTATCTTAATATAAGGTATGGTAAAATGGTATTTTGACTTATTGTAGACAAATTTAATTTTGGCACAATGAATACTTAAACCATCATAAAATTAAAGGAAAAATAATAATAAATTATTTAATTAATTAATCTTTCAGGCAATAAATCTAAAAAAATGACAAAAAGCATTTATTAAGTTTTATTTACTACTAAGAGTGAATCCACAACCCTAACTAATTCAATTTCATAATTTTATTTAAATTAAGTTATTTATATTTAAGTGTTATTTTCAAATTTTAGATAAAATAAAATAAAAAATTAAATCTTTTCTTTATGGATCGACCTCGGACTCACCAAAATATATTATAACTAGACACTCTTATACTTGAGAGTAAATCAAAGATTTTTAAGTCCTGTCAATACACTAGGCTCAGTTAATCTTACCTTTTCAATGGAACTCTAGGCTATTTTCAAGAATAGTTGTTTTGATTTTAATGATCAACACAAAAGATGGCCAGCGGACTAGCGGCACGCGGCATGGTACAGGCACGTATAGCATAAACTCTTTTTAGTAGGGCACGCGACACGCCATGACTCGCACTTGAACTGGGCTGGACTGGGAATTTTAGGCACATGTGCCTTAAAAGAATGGCATAATTAGAGATTGGCTAATTTTTTAATGAAAGTAAATATAAAATATTATGATTTTATAAATAACTTGAAATTGAATCTTTTAATGTATTTTATTAGTGTAAATTTTTAAAATTAATTTAAGTCTTAGTTTAAAAAATCTAATTATTTTATATTTATAATTTATTAAATAAACAAATGATGTCATAACTTTAATAAATAAAATTATAAAAATCGTGATTTTATCAAAGATAAATCTAGATATTTATGATTGTAATTTTCCTTTTTTGAAATTATAAATTAGTCGAAGGAGATATGTTTCATTTGTGAATTAAATATTTTTCACATTTGCACACAAAAAATAAAATTATGAATGATATATATTTTATGATAAATCAAAAGTTACATTTTCATTCAATGGCATTCAAGTGCAAGTACAATATTAGTATTTTAAATAAAATTAAGCATAATTTGCATCGGTACAGTTAACAGTACATCCTAGCTATATTGTAATTGATATCTCATAACTGTAACTTCCGGCAATAGCGGGAACCCCTGAATCTAGAGCCACTTGAGGTTCCAACCCAGTTCCAACAATGCACTTCTCAGACCAAACGAGCGGAACTGCTTGGCGTTGCATATTAGAACTCATAAAACGGGCTTTCTAGAGACCCTCAATAACCAATTCTCGCATGAATTGCTAAGGATCCAATAAGTCCAACATTGATTTCTTCGGACGTGTCAATTGGACAAATGGGGCCATAGTGACTAGGATGGATATCTCGTAGTAATCATTATTTCAGGATTGCAATTTTAATTTTTACTAGTCATTATCATTGTTTATGGAATTAGATTTACGCATCTTTGTATTATAATTGGTTATTATGAAATTAGATAATATGGTTGTGTAATAATTGTGTTAAGGAAATGTTAATTATTATATTTAATTTGGAACTTGTAAGCATTAATGTTATTATAAATTATGATTTATAACTCCATGGAAGTATAAGTTATCAATTAAACATTAACCCTTAAGAAAAAAATCGTTGTTGTTGTTGTTAGTGCAAGTGTTTGAAAAAAGGGCACATGGATTTAAAAAAAGTACACCAAGCATGTCTTCTAAAAAAAAAATTTACGTGGAAAACCTAAAGCTGGAAAAATTATGAGACCATAGTTCAATATAATCTTCCATTATATTAATGAAAGTACAGCATAAATTTTTCTCTAGATAATACTAGAGGCTAATAATATCAAAAATCTCAATATTCTTGACTTATAATAATAGCTTAATAAATATCTCCTTAATAAGTGAATATCTCAAATAACAGCCAACAAGAGAATAAAATAAAAATTAAGACTAACAGCATTATAAAGAGCGATATGAGAAATTTACTCTTAAAATTTAAAAAAAATAAGAGGTAATTTTACTTTTAATCGTCCAATCAAATATTGAAATCACTATTCCCAAAACCAAAACCTCCTCTTTCTTTCTCTCTCACTACTTCTTCTGCTATTTGTCTTTTTCCTATAGTGAAACTAGGGCTACCGCTTGCTTTTTAAAGCCAAATTTCATGGCAAATTGTTTTATCCCCTTTAAGTTTTCTTTAATTGTTTAACTATCTAAACTTATAAAATTTTAGATTTAGGCCACCCAAATGAGATGGACCCAACACTATGAGGCTGACGGGCCTTGCTTCAACGACGCAGCCCATTGGGCATCTTTAACTAGCACATTACCTCCTATTCACGATTGGGATCTTCTACCTACGTGTCCCATTTTTATCCTCTAGATTTGGCCTTGTCAAGTGATTACATATCTTATTATTTTTATTTATTTTATTGTCACATTGTGTTTATGATTATTTGTATGAAGACCACGGATTTACCATCTTTATTGAAATATAATCCTATAGTTCAACTTTTTGAGTATAATTAATATCTTCATTAAAGGTAGAAAATATTAAACAAAGACTTGTAGATTGTTAATTTGAGCAGATAAAATTTTGTTTAATCCCTATATTTTGAAGTTAGTATTTATTTAGTTCTTATATTTTAAAAAATACCTCAAAACATCGTTACCATTACTTTTTATTCATTTTGACTTGCTATTATTATATTGCCCTCTTACAATAATGTTTATTTTTTTACATTAATAAAAAAAGTTAAGTTACTAATTTAATCCTAAAGGTAAAATAGAAACAAAAATAACATTTATTAATTTTAGTGAAACATTATGTTGAGGAGTTAATATATTAATTTTTTTATAATATCTAAAAAATTAGTAATTTAATTTTTTTATAATATTAATTTTTTTAGACACACGTGAACTTTCACAAAAATTAATTTATATTCTTTTTTATTTTATTTTAGGTTAAGTCAGTAATTTAATTTTTTTATTAATAATAAAAATATCAATAGTTTAATGACATAGACATTTTGAGTTATTTATAAAAATATAAAGATTAAATATACAATAATTTTAAAATATATGAACTAAACGAACTATTATCTTATTTAAACTCTGTGTGTGACTCTCAATATACATCGACGGCTGCCATTTTTCTCCACATATACAACAAAAGAAAAAAATAAAATAAAATGACCTAGTACTTCATAGTTGATAGGCTGGACCAAAAACATGAGATGGGAACTCAGGTTTGACTTGGAGAGTCAACCTCGTGTCTGCTCATACTGGTACACTAACAGTTTGCTATTTATCTTTCCCGCCATGAAATACACAAATTAATGATCACGATGGGTAGTGCGTGCACGTTGTTCATGCGTTGCCCACACCAAGCCACTACCAGCTTGGTCGGCTCTTGAGCAGTGTTGAGTTGTTTCAGTTAATTTTGGATTTTAAAATTTAGCAGGATTTTTTTTTATTATACTTATCATTCTTTCAATTAAAGTGTATGTTTTCAATTTTACTCTAATTAACTCTTTTACTGATTTTATTTGATTTGTATTAATTAGAGATAGTCTATCATAATCAAAGTTGAAATTTCATATATATATAAAATAACATATAGGGTCAGTTTCATAATGCCATAACTTTTAAAAATAATTGCTACTAAATATGCCATATAAATAATTAATTTAAAAAACATCAGTTAAATATTTTGTAAAATTTATTTTTAAAGGTACTGTGAATTTCAAAAGCACTCATATGTTTTCTGTAAATCTATTAAACTGCAATAAGACAGAATTAGACATAATATTAAATAAAATTTATTTACATATTTATAAATATATATGTAAAACATTTTTATTGTGTATATCAATAATTGATAACCAAAATAAATATTTTGTATTATTAATTTTTTTGTCTTTGTTATCTCAATTTATTGTAATAATAATAATCTCCTTAAAATTATTGATTTTATTTCTTAAGTAGTAAGGATAATTTTAGATTTTGTATAATATATATTAGGATACATATGAAATTGTATTTAATATAGAACTATTTCTCAAAATTAGTTTTTAAAAAATTACTATTTCTTGACTTTTCAAATCTACAGTAAGATGAGATAATTTTACCAACAGTAATTTTTTTCTAAAAATCTATCAAAAATAAAAATTAATTTTTAATTTTCCAAAATCAATTTTAAACTTCCCAAAAATTTTGAGAATCCCAAATGATCCATAGTTTCGTTTATTATAACATACCACATGTTTTTCGGTTAACGTCTAGCTTATATTATAAGGAAATTGGGAGTATTTCAGCTTTACAAGAAAGCTGGCTCCATTAGGGAGTGCAAATGGTGAGTCACTCGTTACACATCAATAATTAATTATCCATTAAATAACATTTCATAATGTTAAAAATTAGTAATAATAAGGAATTAAATATGCATTTAAATGACAACTGCTTCTTAGCTGAGTCCCACATACAGAGTATAATAATTTAATTTCTTTCAAATATATAAAAAATAATTTCGGTTGATTATAAGTCCAAATGTTTAAACCGTGCCATGAACTGACATGGAAGGTTCATGGAAAATTGTAATTATAAATATCAGCAATACCGTTTAAAACAAAAATTATGCATTTAAATGAAAAAAAATTATAAGAGAGAAAATATGATTCCACGAAATTTCCCATTCGTTCATCTTTTTATAGCGATGAGCTGCCCCACCTTGTTCCATTGCCATCGCTTTTCCATATCAAAACAACGCCGATTCCTTAAGAAAAAATGTGAACCTAGACAATTTTGAAACTTTGACCCATGTACTTGAGTCAGTCAAGTCTGTGTCTCATCGTGTTTTGCATTTTAGTCCATTTCCCAGTCTCTTTATCAGACATAATCAAATGTCAAATGTCCTTTTCCAGGCATTCAATTCATCAATGACTATGTATGTATTGCCTTTTAAATCTCCTTTCCAACTTCATCCAAAATTTTCTTATCTCTTGACTGGTAAGCTGAGACCAGTTAGAAGCATCCTTTGACTAACAATTACCCAATAAAAATTGCAACAATGAGGACATTTTTTTTTTAATTGAATTTTGTATTCGGTCGTTCCTTCTCATTTCCTGTGTTGGCCGGTTGAAAGATTCTTCATTGACTAGTGACTACACGTGATTCAAAATCACTGATCAAGATCAAGTTCACACGTGAAATTAAACCTTTTTGTTAAAAAGACGAAATTAAACGCACTTGTAGTTAAAATGTTTAAAAAAAAAAAAAAGTGACATTGGATCATCAAACATATTATACACGGGACCTGACCTAGTCGCCACTATTGTCAAATGCCATCGATCAGGGTAATTTTTTTTTTTAAGGTTCTTATAATATATGCGAGGATATATGTAACTTGCCTATGTTGTCACAATTTATATAAAGCATCGACTTTGACCTCAAGTTAGTATGCAGGAAAGCTTATTGTGTTCATATGGAACGAGAACATTGACGAATAATGAAAAATAATTGGACTGGAAAAGATTGACTTTGACCTAACTATAGACGGTGAAATAATTAATTAATTAATAGCTTTCCCATGTGCCAGCCCCATAATTATGTGAATATCTGTGATTCATGAAATACGTACATGGTATTTTGTTTAAATACTTGTTGAATTTCTATTTTTTAATTTAAGTATCAGTTTATGTCTTATATTTTTAAAAAATTACCAAAGTTCTTGCAGTTATATATATTAAATTTTTATCTTTACTTTTTCTTTTCTTTTACGACAATATGCTTGCAAGAGTACTCTCAACATTAATTAAGTTATTTATAAAAGAGGTTAATTAACAAATTAACCAATGAATATGAGTAGTAAAAGAATTTATATTTTTTTTACTTGTATGACAATCTTACTAATAATTATTTATAAATAAATTCATATCAACCAACTTAGAGCAATGTTTAGTATCATTATAATATCTTACTAATAATTATTATATAAAAAATAATTTATCAATTAATCCTAAAAGTAAAAATAATAATATAAAAGTTTGAATAAATTTTTATATTACTTTTAAAGTCAATTTGAAAAATTATCTTTTTATTATTATTAATATCCCAAAAATACTGTTGAAAAAGTATTACTGTAAAAAAAAGATAAAATAAAGATAAAAGTATAACATATTCAACAATAGAAATATCTTAAAATATTTTTCAAAATATAAAAAATAAATAAATATTTGAGTCAAATTATAAAGCCTAAACAAATGTTTACTCCGTATTTATATGCTTCTAAAAATATCAATCAAATCCGAGGAAGGTATTCAGAGAAAATTTTAGCCACACACAAAAGATGAATCAAATTATGTTTCTTACGTGGCAAATCCTATTTGGAAGCATTAATGCACCTGCTTCCTTGTTGTTTTCATGTGGAGCCTCCACTTTTGGAAAATAGACTCGGTTTGTTAAATGCAAGTGGTGCATGGTATGACATAGATGTAACCGTAAAAAATAGGTTTATAATATAATATATGGTGTGAAACACGTTTTGAGTTTCCAACATATATCGTTAACTCGTGAGTTGTGGTATAAATAGCAAACTCTGAGGTCACCATTTGTGCTGCAAGACACTATAATTGCAGATATAGGAAAATTTAAAGGAGATCAAGATGGTCAGGACACCTTGCTGTGATAAAACAGGACTGAAGAAGGGAACATGGACACCTGAAGAAGATAGAAAGCTAATAGCTTATGTGACTAAGTATGGCTACTGGAACTGGCGCCAGCTTCCTAAGTATGCAGGTAACAAATTAAAATTATCAAGTTTTAAGTTTTAAAGTACAGTTATTAGAATACTTAATGGATTTCATCATTTGGGTTTCTTAATTTAATGATTTCTAATATTTATAGCATACATATATAGATTGATATAAGAACTTCAATTTAGTTAGTTAAGAGTGGGTTCGTTAAGTTAATACATTATTCTTTTCTTCAAGTTTTTCATGGATTATTAAACTTGAATCAGTTCCCCACATTTCAAATCTTGTGTACGACATCTCTTAGTTGAAAGACTTAATTGCTCATAAGTTTGTTTGATTTTTCAGGTCTAGCAAGGTGTGGGAAGAGCTGCAGATTGAGGTGGATGAATTACTTGAGGCCTAATATCAAAAGAGGGAATTACACCAAAGAAGAAGAAGATACAATCATCAGACTACACGAGTCACTGGGAAATAGGTATGCCCTAACCGGTATTCTATAATAAAATTATTATAGAGATCAAGGAAAAATAAATTGTAACAAATAAAAATGAAGATCAATATATATTTTATGTCGAAGTTTGATTAAATGATGATCTTTCAAATGACAAAAATACATGTTTAATTAAATAAATATTTCACCGTGGAATCAATTTTAATGTAATTATATACACGCTTCAATACACATATATCTAAAAATGTTGGATGAATCAATTCTAGGTAATTTCTTTGAAATATTTGATCTGGTTCTATATATGTTCCTCCAAGTAGTAAAGGTTGCATCTTTTTGCATATTGTCCGGCATTAAACGAGTAAAAGTAAGCAGAATTAATGAATATTAAGAACAACGTAAATTAAGTAGGTATAATTAAGCCAATAGTAAGAACAACGTAAATTAAGGCATCGAATAAGCACTTTTTGATGCCTAATGAAAATACTCAAATGCTACTGAATGGCATGTAGTGTTATAAGAGATGACTCATGCAATAGGGTTCCTTTATGTGCAGATGGTCCGCGATTGCTGCCCACTTACCGGGAAGAACTGACAATGAGATCAAAAACCACTGGCACACAAGCCTCAAGAAACGCTTGAAACGAAACTCAATCACCAATACTAATGGAGCCAAAGATACCCCAAAACGAAAAGATCCTGAAATATACAATCATGACGACACTGAAGCCAACCCACTTCAAGAATCAAATCTTGTCGACATTATTCCTCCAATTCTTGAAAGCTCTTCTTCATCAAGTGACCAGATTTCCTCCTTGTCCATGACCACAGATATTACCTCAGTTGGAAAAAATACAAATACCACTGATGAGTTGATTCTTGACAATAATAATGAGGTTGTTTTTCATCCATATGCGGACACCAGTGGAAGTTTCTGGACCGAGCCGTTCTATTCTGATAATTTCTACAATTTATATATTTCCAATGATTTTCAGGCACCCAGCTTTTTACCGGCCGATCCTGGATTTGCATCTGTTCACTCCTCATTTCTTGATGGAGAAATTATCTTATGGCCTTAGAAGTTGTATTAATTAATTGTTTATCGAACAACTCTACTCTCTACTGAGATAATATATATATATATAGTTATTCCATTTCTATATGTTGAGTCTGCTAATATATAGTTATTCCATTTCTATATGTTGAGTCTGCTAACAGGCTTTTGATAATGATGTATACTACTGATTTGTTCTAAGTGAAAAGTTGTAATGGTACGGGAAATGTTACGAAGCTTTGTACGGCGCCACCAAGAAGCACCCACTGGCTTGGGCTTTAAATGCATTGCTAGGACTCTGCTAGGTTAAGGCCCAATTCTTTTTATGTTTCTCTATACTTAATTCTGTTAATTATATATTACAGTACTAGCCAGTCCTTCTATGTTCTAGGCTTCTATATTAACCCATCAAAAAAGAGGGGAAAAAAGCTTCTGGATTAAAATCTTGGATAACTTTGGCAGTTTCAATATTTGAGTTATAATTTAAGTCTTAATTGATGAAAAAAATTATTTATAACGGCCACATTGGGTTAGTTATTAACCACATAATATTTGTTATTAACCACATAGATAAATTATTACTTTAGTTGAAACTCAAGTTAGGAAGTTAACACTTAAATTTTGAAATCTCTAGTATCTAAGAGTTTGTCCGTCAAAAATCTTTTTATCATGTGGATAATTATGAATTATGAATTATGGATTTTACTTCAACTTAGGTATACAAATGTTGAAAGACAATGAACGTTTTTAAAGGGTAATGTGACATTTTCACATACCACACCTTCACAATTTTTCTCATGTTAAGGATGAGTTAAGTTGTGGGTAACCAAATATTAGATTGGCATCCAGTTGTTTTGGATTGGCATTTTGTAACTACTACATTGTGCAAGCCCACAACCATTTTAACGTAATCTTAAATAATAATTATTACTTTATGGTTGAATTAAAAGTTAAATCAAAATTAAAAACAAAAAAATAAATGTTAAATGAATGGCTATGTATTTGGTTTGATCATATTTATGGCAAAAAACATTTAATTTCATTCAATATTTATGGACTGTGTTGTCTCAGTGGTTGTTGGCTGAGTTCTACTCGTATTAATGAGATGAGCATATTTGATTCATTGTGTTTTGAATTTTTCTGAAAAAGAACAAAAAATGGATTGTTAGTGTATTTCTATGTCGGCATCATATGGACAATGTTTCTAAGCATTAAATGTGATAGTTATTTTTAATGTGACTCTTTATGTATTTCATTGTACTGAAAGCTGTTTATATAGCTTAACTTATGTTTGGAATTGAGGTATTGTAACTTTGAAGTTACAGCTGCTATGAAAAAAAATTGTAAATGTGAAACAAAATTTAATAATATATAGTAAATGCAAATTTTAAATAATAATTTTGACAAAATTATTAAAGATATAATAAATTTTTCATTATACAAGTGAAAAATCATACTAACATAACTTTAAAGCTACAACAGCTAGTGCCTTTGTGTCTACAATGCTCTCTTTCTCTCTTAAAGAAGTGCTGAGAATGGAAGGTAAATGAGTTGTTATGACTCTATTTGTCACTCACTTGTTGAGTGGTTTCTTTTATTCCTTTAACATATATAAAATAACAAAAGTAGGAACAGCGAGTTGGTGAGGTATTAACATTGGTAGTAATTAAATGGAGTGGTTGTTTGCAATTGGTATAAGAATCTTCACAACTAGCCTTTTAGTCGTTAAGTTATGGATATAGAAGAACTTATATGGAGGTGCAGTGCAATAACTCTACAAGAAGAAGAGAATGATAAGATTGATTTCTTTAGGAGCATGGAGGAGAAGGGACTTAAGATTGCTGCTAATTGTTTGGTGGGTAAAATCATGCTTAACAAAGGAGTCAATATAGAAGGATTGAGAGTTGCGATGCAACAAGTGTAGAGATCAATAAAAGAATTTAAAGTGGAAAGTGCAGGCAATAATGTCTTTATCCTCAAGTTTAATTCTGAGGAAGAAAAGAAAAGAGTGTTCATAGGCAGGCCTTGTCATTTTGCAGGAGCATTGATAGTGATGGCTGAACCGAAAGGTATTGGAAATATCAACAAGTAGTCCTTCACATATGCATCCTTTTGGGTACAAATCCATAATTTGTCTATTATGTGTATGCATAAAAGTGCAGTCCAAAAATTGGGGGAAAAGATTGGAGAAGTTGAGGAGATTAAAACTAACGAAGATGGAGAATGTATTAGAATATTTGCTCGGCTGAGAAATTCGGTAGATATAACGCATCCTTTTAAAAAGATCTTGTTTATTGAAGCAAAAGGAAAAAAGAATATTCTAATGGCAGTAGTGTATGAGAGATTGCCAAACTTTTGTTTTTGCTGTGGTATTTTAGGACACCAATACAAAGAATGTCTTAAATATCAATGACATCCAAAGGAGAACTTGCCATATGGTAGCTAGTTAAAAGCCAAAATTGCAGCTGAAAGAGCAAAGTTCAACAAGGACAAGGAGAAATGGAATAATGAGCACCGAAAACCAAGTTCCCTACCTACAACCTCAATGCAGCAACAATTGCAACAATGGCACTCTAGCGCGGTTCGGGGTAGCGATTCAGAGGTAACTTGTGTTGGGAAAAACAAAAATGCAGAACAAATAAGAGTAAACCATGTGGCAGAGTGCAATCAATGCAAAGTTTTAAAGGATTGAGGAGCAGGTGACAGACTACAAAACGCAAGCTAGCATAGCAGACACTATAGGCTCGATGAGAACTTTGTACAAAAAGGAGGGAAACAATGAGGGAAAAATATTGAATTTGAAAGCGGGAAAGAAAGTGCTACCGAATTGGTTCACCAATAGCCTATACAGTGTCCAGAAGGAAACAACAAGGAAGGAACGATGAGTAGGCTAAGGAATCTTAAACGAGAGCCCAAGGGAGAATAGTTAACCCACCTGGAACTAAAAGGCAATGATGAACCAAGTCTAGAAAAGAAAAGATCAAAAGGGATGAGTCCATTTTACCCGTTAACTGACAACATTCAGACACATTCCCCTTCAGTAAATCTCAAATTGAGCTTGGAGCAACTTGAAAACATAATTGCGGAGGATGCGACAACAATGGAAGAAGACATATCGATGGGGCTATCATGAAAAATCTAAGTTGGAACGTCTAGGGTTTGGGAAATACCCAGACGTGCCTAGAGGTGAAGCATATTCTCCAAACACACAAACCTCATATTTTGTTTTTTTGTGAGACCAAATTAATGGCTATGCAAGCGAGGTAAGAGTGTAAATGATTGAGTATTGATAATGGTTTTACCGTAAATAGAAATGGCTTAGGTGGAGGGTTAGCATTATGTTGGAGTAGTGAGGTTCACCATATAGACGTTGTTATCCAATCTGAAAATAGAAAGCAATGGAGATGCACAGAGATCTATAGACACCCAAAAATATATAGCAACAACACACACGGACACTTATTTGAAGATTGTCAAGTTTGTTTAACCTTTTGTGGTTGTGCTTTGGTGACTTTAATGAAATTTTAAATCCAAAGGAGAAGTGTGGTGGCCAGGACAAAATTTGAACATGGTGATCAGTTTTAGAGAAGCTATTCAAGATTGCAACTTAGTAGACTTAGGTTGCAAGGGTTACCATTTTACTTGGTCCAATCATCGATTTGGTCCCCATCTTATTGACGAGAGATTGGATAATTTTTTGTGGGAACTGGAAATATGGAAATCATGTACTTCAATTTCAAAAATCAGCCAAAAACTCTATGGCTAAGCTTAAATGGTAGAGTAAGCAGGAATTCAGAGGACGAGAAAAAGAATTAAAGAGATCAATTAAGTAGTTGGAAAGGGTAAAACATAATTTTGAGCATTATGGTAGTGGTGATGAGATTAGAAGATTGGAAAAGAAAATCAATAATTTGTTGATTGATGAAGAAATGTATTGAAAGCAAAGATCGAAGGCTAATTGGCTTAAGGAAGGAGATAAAAAACGAAGTTCTTTTATGCTAAAGCTTAGGGGTGGGCAAAATCAGATTCGGGTCGGGTTCAGGTCAACCCGATCGAGTTTCGGGTTGTTCGGATTAGACAAGAATTAATCCGAAAACAACCCAAATTTATGATCCGACCCGAACCGACCCAAACATAGTTCGAGTCAGATCATAAATTCGGGTTGTGTTCGGATTGGATCGGGTTGGATTCAAAACGGGTAGGATTGAGTTCGGGTCAATTCAGATCAGTGCGGGTCAATTCTGTTCGGGTCAATTCGGGTCAAATTCGGTTAATACAATTTTGAGCTATTTTTTTCCTATTATTGTAGTTTTTATGAAAGGTTTAAGACATTTTTCTTACTTGTAGTGATTTTTACTAATTTTCAACTAAAAAAAAGAAAAGAAAATGTTATTAATTCAAATGAATAAAGTTAAAATACTATAATAGGATTATTTGTCTATTGACTTGGACTTGGAGGGTAGAATTAGGACTATTATTTGCTCAATCAACAAAATCCAAAGTTCCAAACTTAATAAAAGTTAAAATTAATACAAACTTACAAAGTCCAAAGCACAATTTCTAAATATTAGTCTTTAAAAGTTTGAAACACAAACTCACAAAGTCACAAAATTAAATTGTTTAGAAACATAAATCACAAAATTCAAAGTTCAAACATTAAAACTAAATAAGCTTTTTTGGTTCCTCCACCTTGATTCCCCCATGACTCTATGTTCAAGTGCCGATTGCCTAGAGAAAGATTGAGAAAATGTACAATAAATATTTTCCTTAAGTCACGTTCCAAATGAACAAACTCAATTCATATAAAAAATTGAGCAAATAAACCAAATTCATAAGATTACACATCAAACACAAATACAAATAATAAATCTAATTCATATCTTTAATTAAACTAAGGAGTGTTACAATCTTTCTAATTTCTATTATATCATATTATCATTATAAATTTATAATTACAAATAAATATATATGTTTACCAAATTTTTCAATACACACTTGATTATATATTTCTATTATATCATGCTTATTTTATGGCATTCATCACCAAATCAAGTTAATAATAATACTAGACAATAATAACATTTTATGAACTTCAACTTGTCTAACTAAAACAATTACAACTTAGAGTTAAAATTTAAAACTATGACAACTATAATTATAGGAGCTTAAATTACAACCAAATACTAATAGTACTATAATATCAAAGTATGAATAATAAGTTACCTTTTAAGCATCCATAACAACAATGTCGGCTCTCACCACTTCCACTGTCGAAGCTTGGGATCTTATAAGTTCTATAAAATCCAAAAAAAAATTAATATGTGGATGTTCTATATAAAGTTAATAGTTATAATGCATTTAAATATATTTTGTATTTAATGTATGATAAAAAATTAAAAACATTACCTTCTTGTAATTTCATATGAAACATTTACTCCTTAATATCTTCTTAGAGGTTGTAGACGGGGTTGGCAAAAAGTTTAGACTGCAGTCAATTTTCAGTGCATATCAATGCCTCAACCACAGCCGGAGTTAAAGAACTCCTATACTCATCAATAATACGACGCCTGGTGCTAAAGGCAGACTCATATGCCACTGTGGAAACAGGAATAGCAAGGACATCTCTTTCAATTTTCTCAAGAATTGGATACCTTGATCCATTCACTATCCACCAAAGCAAAACATTAAGTTTAAGATTGCTGGAATCTTCAACTGGGTCCTTTAAGTACATTTCCACCTCAGATACTACTATTCTACTCTCATTCTGAACAAAAATCTTCCTGGTATATCTAAGGAAAGAGCGAGATACTTGAAAAGCGTCATCATATTCACCACCAGTAATATCCACCAAATTAGTCTCAATTGTAAAACATTGAGAAGAACTTGTGCCTCCATACCTGCCACTAAGACCACTCTCACCCTACATCAATGGTGTAGAACTAGTGGAGAATGCACTATATGCATCATAAAACTCATTCAACAAGTCCTTCACTGTTTTGGTCATTTGTTTAACCATCAAACTATCATTGCCAAAAATGATCTAAAAAATATGTTTAGCAAAATCCATTTTCGCTCGTCGATCAAGAATAGAGGCAATAATCAACATTTTGTTTATCTTTCTTGTGGACTCCCAATACTTGTCAAATTTTTCCCTCATACTATAAGCCATAGAGGACATCCAAAGATCAGTACTTTCTTGCAGTGCAGTCAATGAACTATCAATTAAGCCAATAGTATCATAACAAAGATTAGAAGTCACACTCAAAGAGGCAGAAAACAATAATGTGGCATCATAAAATACCTTCAAAAACTTCACAATTCGTTCGACACTCTCCCAGTCATCCAGTCCAGGTGGGCCTACCCTTCTAACATTATTTTCTTTCTCAGCAAAGTATACCTCATAAGGTTTATCCACTTCTGTCATTCTATCAAATACCGCTTGAAATTTTAGTGTAGTCATCAACATCAAATAAGAGGAATTCCACCTGGTAGGACAATCCAAAATAACAATTACTTCTGGATAATTCACCTGCTTAGCACATTGTTTAAATGTTCGCAGCCTCATGCTGGAGGATCTCACGTACTTCATTGCATTTTGAATAACGGTAACACTAATATGCAACTCTCTCACTCCAGAGACAACAATCAAATTCAAAATATATGCACAACAACACACGTGCATATATTGTCCCGCCAACATAAGTGCATCATCATTCCTCCAACTAAGCAATTGTATAGTGACATAACCAATAGCAATAACATTTGCAGTGGCATCATCAACAATTATTGCAAACAACCTCTCTATCCCCCAATCTTGTAGGCAAGCCACAATCTTTTTACCAATCGACTTCCCTCTATGATCTTCGATGGCGCTAAAACTAATAATCTTCCTATTCAAACTCCAATCACTATAAAAAAAATGAGTTGTAATCACCATGTAGCTCATGTTTTGAACAAAAGTCTATAAATCAGTTGTAAGAGACACCCGCTGCTTGTTGTTGCAAATCAAACTCCTCAACATTGCCTTTTCCTCCAAAAATAACTCCATAACATCTCTACCAATTGTTCTTCGAGATGGCATAACAAACTGAGGGATAGCTGCACTGAAGAAATGCCTAAATCCTTTTGTTGTCTACAAAACTGAGCGGCAACTCACCCATAATAATCATTTTAGTTACTACCCTTTGACACGCACCTTGACTCCATCCTTTACCCAAAAGTAAATTACTTGCATTTTCTTCGCCACCCTCGGATGTCAAATTTTGTTGACTTCCACTTTGTTGTGCCCGAAATGTCTTGTATGATTCACATGTCTTTATATGCCTTATCATATTTGTAACCCCATCAAGCCTTGAATGACATTAATATTGCTTACCACAATAGTTCACGTACATTTGTTTGGACTATCTTCGAGTAAAGTGAAATGATTCCATATTGCCGATCTTTTCTTCATTGGCGGTCTTTTCATGGGTTCCTTCCATTTGTACACTTTGGTCTTCATCGTCACTCATCGAATTCGATCTTGAGTGTCCAAGTATTTGAATATTCAAAATAATAATTAATAATCATTCATTCAAAAATTAAAACACATAAATATTATTAACATAATCCACAAACAAAAATTAGTAATTTCAATTCAAGTTGTTCATGCTCCATAAACAATAGTAAGAAATTCATGATTAATTAATTAATTTATAATATCCAATTACCCATTACCCATAATAAATAATATGATATTATTTATCTATCTATATCTTATTTCTTATTATAAATTAAATCCTTTAATTTAAAGTCCAAGTTACTTGTACAGTCGTACTTTACAACTTAACGGATAATTAGCATATAATGAAATATTAATTGAATTTATTAATTTGTTTAGGGCTGAAAGCTTGAAGCTACTGCACAAGTACACATAATTACATAACATAAACACATTATAATTATAAAATATATACAGCATAATACTTAATTTTAATATTTAATCTACCTAATGTGCTAATTTATTAATAACAAATCAATTATTAACTATTATTAAAAATTATTAACAATTATCAATTAATATTATTTCAATTATTAACTATTATTAACAATTAACAATTATCAATTATCAATTAACAAAACTCACCAATCAACAATTCCTTCTTATATATGAAAAAAATAATTTCTGATGAGATCAATAATTAACAAAATTTCTTTGATTTTATTACTAATATTTATAAATACATAATTAGTTAATTACAACAATTAAATAATAAATAATTACTGAATTACATAATAATCTATTTAGCATATATAATTAATTAATTATATAGTGTATATAATATATATAGTTATATTATATACCGTGAATGATGAAAAGTTGAAAATCAGGTTTGAAAACGGATCACTTAGTTAGCAGCCAGCCACTTAGGAAACAAACGGAGTCAAAAAGCTTGAGCCTTGAAGCTTGAAAAGTTGAAAGTGGAAGGTGGAAACCGGAAGCTTGAAAATCGGGTTTGGGTGGAGAGGATTCGACCTTCAAGCAGCAGATCGGTGGCCACGGCTCACGGCTAGACGGACGGGATTTCACTTGGCAGCAGATCACGGCTTCACTTGAGTTGGCAGTAGGCAGCAGCAGATAGCAGAAATGCGGACGGCTCACGGCTCATAGCTGGTTGCGACTTCACTTGGCAGCAACAGATCGTGATTTCTTCAGCAGTTGGCAGCAACAAATCCGTCTTGTGGTGGCTAGTTGGTGGTTGCAGACTTGCGGGTTGCGGCTGAACTTGTTTGTGTTAGGTTTAATTGTTTGAACTTGTAGCTGACAGCACGTGTGTGTGTGTGTGTGTGTTAGGTTTGTGAGCAAATTGTTGTGACTTGAGTGACTGTGCAGCGTGTGTGTGTTGTGTAGCTCGTGTGTTCTGTTCTATTTTGTTTAGTTCTGTCATTCTCTGTGTGTATTGTGCAAGTGTGCAGCTTGTGACTTCCTTATGTAGTTGTGTTGTGTGTGTGCAGCAGCGTACCAGTGTATGTGTGTGTGGGCTGTGTGGCTGTGTGCTGTGCAGCTTGTGAGTTGTGACAAGTTGTGTGTGTGTTGTGCAGCAACCGAGCAGCGTATGTGTGTGACTTGTGTAGTTGTTGTTGACTGTTGACTGTGGCTAATTATAATGCATCTAAACTCTCACCGATTTAGAGCTGTTTTTACCTCTAATTATAATGCATCAATAATCAACATCTTTACATCTTCTTCTTAAATTTGTTAATAATCTGAACTCTCACCGATTTGGTGTATAAGCCATCGAGGGAACATGTCTAGTTCCCTATGCAGATATACTCATTTCTGTAATTTATTTGTAAAACCAAAATTATTAATTAGCCAAATTGGTAGATGACTCGTCTTTGACTCCCTCTCTCTGTACTTGAGTTTATAAGAAAAAATGAAACAATTGTAAAATCTAGTAGAGTAATAACGCAATGAAGCACATACATATATGACATTTTTTTTTAGAACCTGATCGGGTATTTGGATCGGGTCAAAACCGGAACCGATCACAACACGATCGGGTTTAGATCCCGACCCGATCCGATCTGAACCCGAAATTTATCGGATTGGGTCGAGTCAGGTTGGGTAAAATGCCCACCCTACTAAAGCTTCAGCAAGGAAAATGAAGAACAAGATTTGGGGAATCAAAGATGGACAAGGAAACTGGACAAAGAATATCGCTGAAGTGGAAGTAGAATTCTATGAGTATTTTCAAGAGATCTTTACCTCTTTAAGAATAAGTTAAGACCAAATAGACACTGCTTTGGTGGGACTGATGCCAAAAGTGGCTTAAGACAAGAAGAACATGCTGGAGTAGCCTTTCACAGCCGATGAGATATCAAATGCACTGAACCTAATGTGCCCAACAAAGGCCCTTGGACCGGATAGATACTTTAGTATATTTATTCAGAAGCATTGGCAAACAGTGGGAGGTGGAGTAATCCAAACTTGCCTACATATTCTGAATGAGCAAGGTACCGTATCTCAGTTAAACCACACTTACATTGCTTTAATTCCAAAGGTTCACAAGCCTAGGAAAGTTGCAGAATTCAGATCAATTAGTCTTTATAATGTAATTTATAGAATTATTGCTAAGACTATAGCTAATAGAATGAAGCCTATCCTTGCCTAGATTATTTCACTAAATCAGAGTACATTCATACCCAATAGGCTTATTACTGACAATATCATTATTGGCTATAAATGCCTTCATAAAATTAGGCACAGTAAAGGGAAAAGAAATGGGTTAGTGGCTTTAAAGTTAGACATTAGCAAAGCATATGATAGGATGGAATGAGATTTTTTTTAAGCACATAACGATAAGATTAAGATTTCTAAATAGATAGGTAGAGTTGGTTATGAATTGTATCACTATATCATCTTTCTCTGTAATTATTAATGGAAATCCAAAAGGGATGATTTTCCCCTAACGAGGCCATAGACAAGGATGCCCGTACTCCATATATGTTTATTTTGTGTGCAGAGGCCTTCTCCAACATGTTGCTGTAGGTAGAGTATAATCACCTCATTCAGGGTCTAAAATTTAGGAAAGAGCTCACTATCTCACATTTACTCTTTGCGGATGACAGCCTTGTGTTCGCCAAAGCTTCAGTTGATAGTTGTAAGAATCTAAAAGTCATTTTTTATTATTACACTGCTACTTTAGGACAACTTTTTAACTTTGAGAAGTCGTCCTTAATGTTTAATGGTAGAATACCAGGGGACAAAATTGAAGCAATCAAAAATATTTTCAAACTTAATATGGTATCCAAATATGAAACATATATGGGCCTGCCATCTACGGTTGGAAGAAAGGAGACAAGCTTTTTCAATGAGGTGAAACTCAAAGTGGTAAGCAAGATTGCAAACTAGCAGCATCATTTTTTCTCAAGTGAAGGTAAAGAAATTTTGATCAAAGTTGTGGCTCAAGCGATACCATCTTATGCAATGAGCATTTTTAAACTTCCTCTAGGGTTGTGTGATGATATTCAAAAGACAATGGCTAAGTTTTGGTGGAGATCAAAGGAGGACAAACACAAAATTCACTGGGCTAGATGGGAAAAGATGAGTCATGCCAAGTGTAGAAGAGGTCTCGGGGTTTAAAGAAATGTCCAGCTTCAACCGAGCTTTAATGGCCAAGCAAGGGTGGGGATTACTGTAATCTCCAAAATTATTAGTCATCAAAGTGTTGAACGCTAGATATTATAAGAATACTGATTTTTACAAGCTTGAGCTGGCTCTAATCCTTCATACATATAGAGGTCTATATTATAGGAAAGACAAATACTGCAAAAGGGAATCAGGTAAAGGATTAGAAATGGAGAAAAGATACAAAATTATAGAGACAGCTGGATTCCAAGGCCAGAAACTTTTAAGCCATTCTCAACTCGAAATGTGACAACAGAAGCTACCATCTGAGAGCTCATTAGTCATGAAAATCAATGGGATCAAAGGAAGGTGAGGCAATGGTTTATGGATAAGGATGTAAATGAAATTCTTCGAATTTCGCTTCCTAGAAAACCAAGAATAGATGAGGTTATGAGACACTTTGATAAAATAAAAATAAAAAAGGCATTATTCTGTAAAAAGCGGATACCAATTAGCACTCAAGATTAAGAATCTGGATAAGTCTGGTTGTTAATCTAAGGGTTTTCATCACTGAAACTTATTATAGACCATTCAATTGTCGGAAAAACTAAAAATTTTCATGTGGAGAGCAACTCAAAACCTACTGCCTACTACTGATAACTTGTGGAGAAGAGAGATAGGACATGAACCTATCTGTCGAATTTGCAAACAAGGTATAGAAAACACAACTCATGCTTTGTTACACTGTAAAGTTACCAAGAAGATATAGAGGCACGCCCCCTTTGACACATGCTTCCCTGATGTTGTTAACCAAGACATGTTGGATATTATAGAAATTGACAAAGTTAGACATTGAAATCATGACAGCTATCTGTTGGGCTATTTGGTATGGCAAGAATAAGTATCTTTTTTAAGGAAAAAAGTTGGAACCACTGCTGACTATTACAAGAGCTGAGGCTATGGCTGAGGCTTACAGAAGAGTAAAACAGCTGAGGCCGGAACTAGAGACAAAACCTACATTAAAGAATCCGTAAATTTAGAGCCCTCCACCTGCTAATGCATTCAAAGTTAATGGTGATGTTGCTGTTACTTTTGAAAGGCAAATTGTCGGCTTGGGTGTTGTCATTAAAGACTCATGCAACAAAGTTATAGTGGCTGCTATAAAATCCACACTCTTTACATTGCAGAAACTAAAGCTGTTGAATGAGGGTTAGTGGTGGCAAAAAGTGCAACCGTCCAATACATAATGGTGGAGTCAGATTGTCAAGAGGTAGTGAAGTTAGTAAACAATAAAAAGGGTAGCAGAACAAAGATTGTGTGGGTGATTTTAGAAATTCAAAGTCTTAGCAAAGATTTCTAGAATATCAGCTTTTATCACACCCCTAGATCATGTAATGCTCATGCCCATTGCTAAGCTAAGTTAACTTTAAGGAGCAATAAAATTGTTGGATGGCTGGAACCATTGCCAGCTGAAGTCAAATATGTGTTCTCTTCTTTGATTTATGAAATCGTTTCTTTCTTTTTTAAAAAAAAGCTACAATAACTAATGTTTACCAAACACTTTACTGCTATAACTCTTAAGGTACAGCTGCCCAACTTCAATTTCAAACACACCCTTAGTCCTATTTAGAGTTTTTATATATTAATTCTTGTATTTTGATGTAACTGAATCTTTTAACATAGTTTGGTATAACTAGAGTAATGGTTCAAGAACTAAGTATTGGTGGAATCTACAACACATGACATGGACGAGGAGTTTATTTGTCTGGCTAGTGGTGACCACAACAAATAAAAGAATTGGCCATTCATTAGATGTAGGGACCAAGTGAGGCTTATTGAGAAGAAGATATACATATTGACGTGATTTTGCAATAACTGGAAGATGATCATCTTCCTAATAAAAGCAAGTTTAAATGAGTTCAGTTAATATTTTAATATTAACGACGAACGTTCTGATTGGATAAAAACATTTTGATCCTTGTCATGTGTGTCATCTATAAAACGAGAAGTTCTATACGTTCAAAAGTTTAAAGTCTTCTTCTTTTAATCACGGCAAGAAAACTAACATATAGATGATGGGAAAAAATTATTATAAAAGGGAATGGATGACAAAGTATATACATCATCTAAGTACCAGTCACTCTTTTTTGACATAGAAAAAGTATGTCATTAATTTATGATATAGTTATTGTACAAATTTTATTGAACTCGCAAGCGTACGAATCTATTGTAGAATAGACTAATGGTGACAAGTGTCAATCCCACGAGGAGGTGGATTTTAATTGTGTGTAGAATTAATTTTATAAATGGGTAGTTGGATTTGTGGTGAAAATGATTTGGATTATCCTAAAATTGGAATTGAAATGGCGAGAATAAATTGAAGAGAAATCTATTGAGATGACGTACTTGGGTATCTCGAATCGTATTAACATGCATCATGGGCTAAATAATCCTTATTAATGCAAATTAAATCATGAGGAGGGAATCCACACCTCATGAAATATACTCTAATCAATATGGTACTAAGGGTTTATCATGCCGAGGTTAGTATTATTTGTCGATGAGAAGTCAAAACATCCACAAAAATTAGAGGGGAAGAGAAAGTAAATTTACCAAATAAAGTCCATGGCACATGTTGAGACTTCACCTTCAACCCAAGATTGAAAGAAAATTAGCCACTCATAATTGAACTAGGGGAAAAATGAGAATTTATTAAAATACGTAGAAAATATAAAATGGAAAAGGAATTACAGAAAATAGATCCCAAAAATGGATTCAGAGCTATTAAACAACGGGGCGAGGCTCCTTTTTTATAGATACATTGATAAATTATGGCCATCGGATTAAAAACAGTTTGAACGCTTAGGATTGCACCACATCATCAGTCAACAGTACGTGGTTTGACCACGTAGGTGAACAGTAATACGATTTGACCTGGCTTGAACAGTAGCACTGTTTGGTTGAAAATAATCTTGTGTAATGCATTACTGTACACGTAATTTTTGGTCCACTGACATGCTACCACATCACCAATCAACAATGTATAAGAATTTTAGTCCAACAGGATCGTGACACCTCATCAGTCAATGTCATATCATCGGTCAATGTCACGTCATCTATCCGTCTATGTGAACAGTGTCATAAACAGTAACGTAGATAGTATCGTACATGTAAATAGTATTATATATGTGAACAGTGTCATTTTTCACTTTATACTCCTCCGAAGGTTTTCAACCGTCCTTAGTTCAAAAGTGATGTCTGTTTTGCCGTCTGAACTCTCATTAATTGTGAAATGACCATGATGCCCCTAAAATACATAAAATACTTAATTAAAATAAAACACACGTAATTAAATCAAAAGAAGATTAAATACATAAAAGTAAGGGTATTAGGAAAACTTGAAGTGTAAAATGACGATTTTCTCCTTTATAAATATACATTTTCTAGCATTCAACAATAGTGTTCATAAGTTATATGTCTATCATACTAAAATTCTATACAAAATGAAAATTCTATGCAAAATGAATGTTTTAATTAATTTTTTAGTAAAAGAATTTTTTTAATTTAAAATTTTGTCAGAGAAATTGATTTGACTTAATATCCGGTTAATTTTAGTGGATAAATTATTTTATTTATGATGGCATTTATAATTGATATTTTATATCACAAAAGTATTTTGTTTGTGAATTGAAAGGAATTATGAATTTTCTAATTTTAATTTCTGCATTCTTGTATTTAAAATTCAATTACAATTTCAATATGAACCAAAAATTAAGTTATACATTTTATTTAGTCTAAAAACGCTTTATTTTAATAAAATCCACATAACAATATATAAAAAAAATTCTATAGGTAGATCAAGTTTTTTATTACTGTTATATAAATCATATCATTAATAAACTACAACAAACTCTAAATCTAACTAGTATCAGCAGTTATATCTAACCAAAGTAATTCGAAATTCACAAGGCAAATTTCAACAACCAAGAGTAAATGTTTTGGATTTCAAATCTTGTTGTGATAAAACTCCACCCATATTCTCAGTAAAATTCGAGTAGATAAATTCCCATTCTTAGCAAACACCGAGTAAAACTCCCAAGTCTTTCTTCCAACCTGAAAGTGTAACACCAATTGAATATTCACAACACTATCATTATAAAGAATTAACTATTAAAATAAAAATTTTAAGTTTTGGATGCAACAAAATCATCATAAGTTCAAACTCAATCTGCATGTGCAACAGCAACAAATATACCCAATACTATCATTATAAAGATTTATCTATTAAAGTAAACCTTCAAGTTTCATATGCAACTTAAAATTTACCAATTGTAAGATATAAGAAATAATAAAAAGGCTTGTGTATAGTTTCAAATTTATACTAACTATTGTTTGCTATGCTAATGATTTTAGAAAAATGTTAGCCCACTCCAAACGCTCTTTGTCTATCTCAACCTAAGTGTATCAGTCTTTCCATAAAACTGATAGTCATAAAATCAGCATTATCAAACTTCCACAACAATGCAATATATACAATATAAACCAATCCTATGATGTTATTAATCATTGACTCACATCATTCATTAGCAAACTAAGGTCTGCTATAATGTCCTTCATGTACCTCAAGACATGATAGTCATATTCCATATTTCCTGATTGTTGAGTGGTCTACACGCAATTATAAACTAAAAAGACAATTATAAATATATTCTATTTTAGGCTTAAAGACTTAAAGTCATAGATACAGAGCATTACTTAAGGTAATCTCTTTTACCTACAAAATTAGATCACTTATTACAAACAAATTTAATCATCATTTTTCCAGCCATTTAATTATCATTCACATATTCAAGATGCAAATATTTCTTCATTATTGTTAAATAATAATTGATTATTTGATCAAAAAAATATAAATGAATTAGAATACTATGCAAACCTATGTAATTCTTTCTCCCACAATCTTCATTCCCAATAGCAACATATCTAAAGTCAAAAGGATCAGGATGTCCCATTGCAGTTAGTGTAGAACCACATGTAGAGTTTGGATCACCTCTTGCAAACTCAATACCATCAAGGGCTTCCAACAAAAAAAATTATTTTTTTAAAAAAAAGCCTTGTTATGAATTTGTACCTCTGACCTAACAATAAGTATCACCTTTAACAGAAAGATATGAAACTATGTTTTTCTAAACAAGAATGAAATAATTATACCACATAAAATGAGACTTTAATAATCAAGTTCCTATATTACATTAAAATTGAGAATTGATTTGTTAAATATTCTGGTGTATAACGAGGACAAAAAGGATTAAAAAAACTCAAACCATTTTTTTTCTTGGAAATTATCTTAAAGAGGATAGTTTCTCTTGTTTTCAAATGAAAAGATGGTTATTTGACCAATGATCATGTAAAAAATGGGCCGCAGATTTGCACAGATACTTGCACAAAAGGTAAGACAGTGGAAGTATTGACTTGATCAGTATGGCTAATTCCTGTAATAAAAGAAAAACACAAGGAAAGTAAATAAATCAGCCACATAGGCCAAGACTAAAAAAGTAAAGCAGTTTTGAAATCAAGCCGATGCTTAGTCCTATTATTAAATAGGTAGTCCTGAAATGAGCAATGCACCAAGTTCTTCCACCAATTGTATAAACGAGTAATTTATCTTCTTATCTACTTGGGCTACAGAAATGAAAGTCATATTCTAAAAACTCAAAAACTAAACTTTATCTATAGAAATGCATGTGAAAGCTATTTGAAGGAACTCAAACTAACCAAGTCCATCATTTGTCCAATACATCCAAACATCACCAAATCTTCCAGTCTATTTTCCTTGGGTCCACTACTTGCTTTTTAGCAAAATCTGTTTCTTGACCGTTCATCTTCCACAAAACAACCACCTAACACAATAAAATTGGAAACTGCATCGCTAAGGTTGGAGATCCTGAAGGTTCGAATAAGGAAAAAATTAAAAAATTTACATTCATACCTATGTACGTATATATATTGCTTATGCATACAGGGAGGAATATCTAGAGGGGCAAGACTGCATAGAACCAATCTAATAAAATATGCTAAAAATTTTAGAAATCCTAATATTTACTAAAATTGCCCAATACTTGAGCCAAATGTAACAGATGTTAGAGGTGGCAAAAATGCCCACTCGGACCAGACACTCCCTAGACCCGGCGTATGAGGTGGCAAAAAAAATTCCCAATTGCCCCAACCCTAAATCGTCACTCGTGAGTAAACACAACACACACACACGCACACTGAAACAATTCGCTATAGCCAACGGCCAACCCCTCGAACCTCGGCAATCGGTACCTCCCTCTGTCTCTCCAGCAGCAGCCACCACTCACCGATGCAATGTTGACGGCGCCTTTAGCCCTCTATAAGCCTCTTACCTCCCTCAGTCCGCGCTTCTCATTTCTCACTAAGCACAGCCGTCACAACCATCGTCTCTCCACCGTTTGGTCATCTTCTCACCGACAGTCACTGCGTGACGGCGTCAGCCATCATAGCTGGTCTCACTCTATTATTTTTACACCTTATCAACGGCAACTCCGCCATTATAACCACGAGGTATTATCTTCTTTTTTTTTGCTATTTTAAAAAAAAGGATGAAATTGAGTAGTAATTGACGTCATTATTTTTGGTGTTATATATATGCTTAATGCTTTTCTTGAATGCTATGATTGTATGATTATTTTTAATTAATGAGAGTTGAATTTAGATTTTAGGTTGTTTTAACTTAATTACTTAATATTTATAATTATGTAATTTTGTATGATATAATGGTATTTGCTTATTAATTGGAGCTGGATTTAGTGTTTAGGCTACTTTTAAGTTAATTTGTTACATAATATTTGTAATTATGTAATTTTTATGATTATCTTTTTTTAATAGGAGCTAAATTTAGGTTGCTCTAAGTTAATTTGTTGCATAATATTCATAATTATGTAATTTGTATGATAATTTTTTATTAATAAGAGCTAATTTTAGCATTTAGGTTGCTTTTAAGTTAATTTTGTTACATTATATTATAACTATGTAGTTTGTATGATTATTTATAATTATTTATTATTTTTATATAATAAAAAGCAATGCGATGTCACAGTCAAACAATGTAGAAAACAATTCAACAAATGCTCCAAATTTATCCCCTAATGTTGAAGATAGCAATGATAATGAGGTTGAGAAAATTTCATTGTCAATTGTTAATGATAATAAGGGAAAGAAAATCTCTAAAGCTTGGGATCACTTTACAAAAGTAACTATTAATGGAGAACAAAAGGCAAAGTGCATGCACTGTAATGCAATTTTAAAAGTCAAATACACATCAAGACCACGAGCTTGAACAGAAACGTGAAATCTTATTTTTTGAAGAATCAATCGAAAATAGAGTAAGCACTTCAAGGAAGTCTCAAAGTGCTCAAAAGAGAAGATAGGACTTGTGACATTGGATACGACAGTTTCGATCCAAATGTCTTGCGGAGTTTGATTGCAAGAATGGTGGTAATGCATGAGTTTCCACTTGATTTGTGGAATATAAAGGCTTTAGAGAAACGATGGCACATGCCAACCCTGTGATTAAGCCAATGAGCAGAAATACATTGAAGAATGAGAGTTTGAAACTGTATCATATTGAGCAGGTTAAGACTTTGCATTTGTTGGAGAAAAAATACAGTAGAGTGGTTGTTACTACGTATTTATGGACAGCAATGAACTAGAAAAAGGGATACATGGTTGTCACAGCACATTTCATTGACAACTCCTAGAACTTGCATAGTTGAATCTTAAGGTAATTTGTCTATAACTTTTTATTTGCTTGATTTCTCTTTCAGTTTTTTAATTACTTATATTTGATTTCTTTTCAAGTTTAAATTGTTATAACATTTTAAGTTTGCTTGTTTAATACTATCACTTGAATATTTAATACGTTTATTTATGTTTCGAGCCCCCATTCTGCTGAGGCCCTTTCTAATGAGTTAGTGCAATGATTGCTGGATTGGAACATGGATAGAAATTTATCTTCAATGACAATGGATAATTGTACCACTAATGACGCGATGGTGGAGAAATTGTTGTTAAGGTTTGATTCTGGTACCTTAATTTCAAATGGTAAGTTTTTTCATATGAGATGTACTGCTCATATATTGAAATTGGTTGTACGGGATGAGTTCAAAGTTATAGAAAACAGGGTTGGAAAAATTAGGGAGAGTGTGAGTTACTGGACACAAACACTAAAAAGATTTGAAATTTTTAAGCTAGCTATAAGGCAATTGAAAATTAATTGTAAAAAAAAATTGAAGTTAGATTGTCCAACTCGTTGGAATTCAACTTATGCCATGCTTGATGTAGCATTGATATATAGAAGTTTTTTTCTTAGTGACAACAGCGTGAGCCTCGATATAAGAGCTCGGCTAGTGATAATGAGTGGGATTTGGCTACCACAATGGTATAGTATTTGAGATCATTTTAAATGTTAACGAAGATGTTTTCGGGTACAAAATACCCTACTACTAATTTGTTCTTTCCATCGATATGTAAAATGAAAATGTCAATTAATTGGTGCGCACCTCCAATAATCATGTTATTAGAATTATGGCTAATATATTTAAAAAATATTGGAATGAAATTCATCCGATATTAGTTGTGGATGTATTACTTTACCCGAGATTTAAGATGTTGTTGATTGATTTTTATATCCCAAATATCTTGGTGATACAGTTGATGAGCATACTGAGTGTGCACGTAAGTTTTGTCATGATTTAGTGAAATAATATGAAATGAATGCTATGGTTTTGAGTGATGGGCAGGATGTTGGATTGGAAAATATTCCTTTGGAATCTTCTTCGAATCTGAATAAGTATTGGGATGTAGATGCGTTTGAAACATTTTAAAGTCGAAATAAGCATGTTAAGTGACTAATTTGAAGTTGGATAGGTATTTAATTGATGAATTGTTGGATACTACTCCGACCTTTGATATTTTAGCTTTTTGAAGATGCACACAGGCCAATATCCTATTTTGGATGAGTTGGCCAAGGATATCTTAGTCATTCCTATATCCATTATTGCCTCCGAGTCCGTTTTTAATACCGGGGGCAGAATTTTGAGTTTGCATCGTAGTAACCTCATCCTAATACTTTGGAATCATTAATGTGTGCTCAAAATTAGATTTGGGCTTCTTCTCAATGTATAAAGTTATTTGAATTATGTTATAGTATTATTTATTTGCTCAAAATGCTTTTAATTCTGAATATGTTATTTTTGTTATTAAGTGGAGTTCTAGAAAATGAGATTTTTACTGGGGAGGAGTTAATTTCAGATGATGATGATGGGGCACAATCGTCGAGCTGCTTGACATGAAGTTATTATTTACATAGTTTACATTATTGTATTTTAGACTCTTTTATGAATTATTTGTGTTTGATATTTTGGGATTTTTATATGTTATGTTGATTATTGATATTGGAGTTATGATATGTATTATGTAATATGTTGGATTTAGATTTATTTGGTGATTATTGTGTATTAAATTTAAATTGTTGATAGAGATTGAATGAATTTAGTTTAAAAATTGAATGAATTTAGGTAGTAGATAGTAGATTGAAATAACCTTATTTGTTATTTACTTAAAATTTACAAAGTAGACTGAAATAATTAAGATGTTGTAACAATTTATTACAAGAGTTTTTCCCTTTTAACTCAATTTATGTAGGCAGAGAAAACCCGGATAAAAAATCCATGCCCGAATAGTGTCGGAATTATCCTAGCCTGCATATGAAAATTTTGGGCACGGTCTGAGCTCAAGCAACTATACGTATCTTGCAGGCAGGTCCCAGGCAGCCCCAAACCTAGACCGGACCCAGACTTTTGCCAACACTAGCATATATGCATATTAGACCAGTACAGCTATAGAAAAATATACAATATATTGACTATATTACAGTAGAAAGTTGACTTTTTTATACTAAATAGATTATCAATCTATTAAAATAACAGATCACTTATTACAAACAAAAACTATTTGCATGGACATCACTGTTACGGCAAGTGTGTAAATCAAGTGCATTAAAGGCATAATCAGGGATAGAGAGGAAGGTAGTTGAAACCATAGGAAAGAGGGAAAAATAAAAATCACTCTAAAGGACAAGCTTTTAGAACATAAGCATGATAAGGGTAAAATGACTATTCAAAAATAACAAATTCAGTGAAAACTAAAATTCAGAATGATTTATAAAATACAAACAATTTGATGAATAAATAATTTATAAATTTAATAGAGGTCTTTCTGTTCACCATTTAAACAGATATATAGCCAAAGGTAGCAAATTCAAATATGAACCTAGCATCTCAGCAGCATGAGAACATTGCAAGGGAATCCTCATAGAAAACCTCACCAAAGTAGAAAATTACCAACACAAATAAATTCTATATATCTAGAAATTTGATGAATCGATGTTTAATATCTGCAAGCATTTGGAAGAGATCATTTGAAAAACCATGTACCTGTGCCAAGATAAAGATGCAGAAAAACTTAAGAAATATACGTAGCATGCAGCTGTTAAGTCATATCGAGAAACATCATGAAACTGCATAGACGCAAACAAAATATAGCAAACGCATAATAGTTGACAGTTTTCATATATTATTCAACTTCTAAAGTGACCAACTGCAAATTAGAAGTTAATTTGAAACTTACTTTTGGTTGCTTAGCACATTAAAATGTGATTTGCCTTTATTTTATATATTATTTTATGGCTTCCCTTAATTAACATATGTTTATTTATATTTTTTATTTGAATTTTTATCTTAATTTTTGTTATTTTTTTATTGTAGGCTCTTATTTTGGAATATCCAAGTAAGAATAGGTTAAAGAAGAAATTTATTGGAAGTTTAAGGAAAGTAATGGGAGTTAAAATGGAAGAAAATCGAAGAAGCTAAGGTGTAAGGCTCCGTTTGGTCCGTTTGGTCTAGCTTCTCAAGTTGAGGATAATTGAGTAGAGTTTTTGTCAATAAAACTTTTACAAGTTGAGATTTTATCTAAAAAATTTTAATTGTTTAGTTGTCAATGAAAGCTTTCTGTTTAGGGATATTTCGACGAGACCAGACGTGACTGGCAGGAACCTGGTCGTAGGATGTGTTTCAATAGTAATCAGCGGAGGCGAGCAGAACCTGGCAGCGGGGGAGCAGGAGCATAAACCCCCTGCCACTGCTCAGGCACACTCTCTGCGAGGCTGACCTGCTGAGGAAGGCAATATGCTCATCACTGTTAAGACTTAGACCGAGGAGACCCGATCAACGCCAGTTGAAGGGACGTGTTCACCAACCCAAGACCCAAGGCACGAAAGCCACGGGGAGATGTTCATAGAAGGGAAGAATAATCCCCAGAAAGACCAAATTTCGGTGAGAACGCTGGAATGGCAAATGCAGAGGAGACAGGACTCCGACAACCATTACGCGATGTCGAGCAGGAGCGGGAGGAGGTTGCGGCTCGAGATCCTGGTTGGGAAGTACAGTTGGAGGAAGAAGTGCGCAGGCTAGCACAGGTGATCGATGACATGCAGGGAAAGAGCAGAGCTCCTGGTTGGAGAATAATGTTGGACGAAAAATCACCACTCGCGGCGGAGATCATGAGGGCAGTCATCCCGAAAGACTTTCGCCTCCCCGACCTTAGGTACTCGGGGTGAGCTGATCCATTAGTACACATCGAGCATTTTAACGACATAACGGGGGTGCAGGGTGTTCCCGTTATCCTTGGAGGGACGTGCACGCGAGTGGTACAGGTAGCTTCCTCGCGGGGGCATCAAAACTTTCGAGCAGATGGGTCAGGAGTTTGCAGAGCAGTTCCGAGGAGCAATAGCACCGGAAGATGATATGATGGAGTTAAAGAGTATGAAGCAAGGGGAGCAAGAAACCCTGCGAGACTTCCTCAAGAGATATCACCGAGCTGTTCTAGATTTGGGCGCCTTCAACCACCCTCAGGCGTTAAGAGGATTGAGAGAGGGGGTGAAAATAGAAAGACCGTGGTATAACTTGAGAAGCCCACTCGTTCAGACCTATGCGGCCGCTTACGAGCAGGCCAAACGAGATATGGAGATCGAGGAGGAGAAGGCCGCACGGATCAGAATAGACCAACTGGAGGGACTATGGAAGAAAGAGAAGCGAGCAGCACCAGGGAGTGGGCCGATGAGAAGGAAAGATCACCAGATACCCGGTAGTCATGCGGCAAGCCAGACTGCAGCTTACCAGCCTCATCAGAGGCCACCACAGCGCCAGCGCAGCAGAGCATCACCTCCCCGGTCACCAGTTGGGGCACCTTGGAGACGACACGATTCAGCATATGGTAGTCTTCATCCCCAGCCCTACAGTAATAGAGGGAGTAGGCCAGAAGCGCTGGCACCACCACTAACTCAGAATGGTGCAAATGGGGAAAGGGCAGTGCATATGATAAGTCGGAATCAGGACTACGGTCAATACACCACTTTGAAGGTGCCCCTGGACGAGGTGTACGAGGCCTTAAGGGATCGAGGATTGCTGTATCACCCTGCTCCAATGGCCAAGCTAGCCAGCCGGAGAGATAGGGGACGCTATTGTAAGTTCCATGAGACTCATGGACACACTACTGCTGAGTGCAGAGATCTCAAGACCCAGGTCAAGGATTTGGTAAGAAATCGCTACCTGGATGAATTTATAGATGGGGGTTTCCCAAGGGAGGAGTCAATATGTGAGGGGAAGCGGGGTGGCAGAAGCTTGGGGCGCGAGCAGCCTCATATAAGGATGATAGTTGGGGGGCCGACGTTGGCCGGGGACTCTAACAGAGTAAGAAAGAACTATGCTAGATAAGCCATGACTAGTAAAGAAGTGCTCTTCAACACCCCGGCAGCAAAATGGGCAAGAGTCAGGTAGGTCCCGATCATGTGGACTGATGGGGATGAAGAAGGGATTTTATACCCACACGAGGATGCCCTGGTCATCAAAGCCACTGTTGCGAGCAAGAGGTTTGATCGGATATTGGTGGACACTGGAAGTTTAGTGGATCTTCTATTCAAGTTGACTCTGGAGGAAATGGGGTTGACAGATCTAAAGTTGGAATACACCAACACTTCATTAAAGGGGTTTGGAGGAGGGAAGCTGGTCCTTCTAGGCGTGGTCGAGTTGCCGGTCACGATTGGGAAATCTCCAACAGAGATGACGACGATGCTGGACTTTGTGGTGGTGGATGAGGAAGGCCCTTACCAGATGATCCTGGGCAGACCGTTCCTGAGGATGGCTAAAGCGGTGCTGTCCAACCATTATTTGGCCCTGAAGTATCGGGTAAATGGGCTTGTAGGAGTGGTGCGAGGAGACCAGAGGATTGCACGGAGCTGTTACTTTTCAGCGGCAAGGGAAGCCATGCAGATAACGTCCCTTGACAGCCGAGTGGAGAGCAAGACAGGCAGACAAGAGCCTGTCGATGAGTTGGAGACAGTAACGCTGGGACCAGAGCATCCGGGCAAAACGATCAGGATTGGGTCGAGGTTAAAGGGAGAGCAGAAGAAGGAGTTGGTGCAGTGCCTACAGGCTCACGCGGATGTCTTTGCATGGACACATGAAGACATGCCAGGGATTGTGATCGGATATTGGTGGACACTGGAAGTTCAGTGGATCTTCTATTCAAGTTGACTCTGGAGGAAATGGGGTTGACAGATCTAAAGTTGGAATACACCAACACTTCATTAAAGGGGTTTGGAGGAGGGAAGCTGGTCCTTCTAGGCGTGGTCGAGTTGCCGGTCACGATTGGGAAATCTCCAACAGAGATGACGACGATGCTGGACTTTGTGGTGGTGGATGAGGAAGGCCCTTATCAGATGATCCTGGGCAGACCGTTCCTGAGGATGGCTAAAGCGGTGCTGTCCAACCATTATTTGGCCCTGAAGTATCGGGTAAATGGGCTTGTAGGAGTGGTGCGAGGAGACCAGAGGATTGCACGGAGCTGTTACTTTTCAGCGGCAAGGGAAGCCATGCAGATAACGTCCCTTGACAGCCGAGTGGAGAGCAAGACAGGCAGACAAGAGCCTGTCGATGAGTTGGAGACAGTAATGCTGGGACCAGAGCATCCGGGCAAAACGATCAGGATTGGGTCGAGGTTAAAGGGAGAGCAGAAGAAGGAGTTGGTGCAGTGCCTACAGGCTCACGCGAATGTCTTTGCATGGACACATGAAGACATGCCAGGGATTGATTCAGCGGCTGCGTGCCACAAGGTGGCAATAAAGAGAGGGGCGCGGGCCGTAAGGCAGAAGAGGAGATGCTTCAACCAGGAGAGATATAACGCATAAATGGCGAGGTTGAGAAGCTCCTGAAAGCAGGTTTCATCCGGGAAGTCAACTACCCCGAGTGGATATCCAACGTAGTATTGGTAAAGAAAGCAAACGGCAAGTGGAGGATGTGTGTGGATTTCACGGACTTGAACAAGGCATGCCTGAAAGATAGTTTTCCTTTGCCAAAGATCGACCAACTCGTAGACTCAACAGCTGGACACGGTCTGCTCAGCTTCATGGATGCATTCTCGGGATATAACCAAATTCCTATGTTCGAGCAGGATGAGGAGAATACGGCATTTATCACCAACCAGGGTCTGTTCTACTACAAGGTAATGCCGTTTGGTTTGAAAAATGCAGGTGCTACATACTAGAGGCTGGTAAACAAGATTTTCAAGCCATTAATCGGGAGAACAATGGAGGTATACGTGGACGACATGGTTACCAAGTCCAAAATCCCAGAAGAACATGTGAAGCACCTCGAGGAGATATTTTTGCTCCCGAGGGAATACAAGATGAAGCTCAATCCGAAGAAGTGTGCTTTCGGGGTCGAGTCTGGGAAATTCCTGGGGTTCACGGTCAGTCACAGGGGGATCGAAGCGAATCTCGAGAAAATTCAAGCAATCATCCAGATGAGACCTCCTCGTAATCTCAAGGAGATGCAGAGTTTGACGGGAAGGTTGGCAGCTTTAAGCCGATTCATTTCCAAGGCTATAGATAAGTGTCAACCGTTTTTTCAGGCGATAAGGAGGGAGAAGAAGACAGAATGGAGCCCGGAGTGCGAGGAGGCATTCCAGAATTTAAAGCTATACCTGCAGCGCGCACCTCTGCTATCCACGCCAAAAGAAGGGGACAAGTTATAATTGTATTTGGCGATGTCGGGCCATGCCATAAGTTCTGTTCTGGTAAGAGAGGAAGATGGGGTTCAATACCCGATATATTATACCAGCAAGGCCTTGCTCGACACCGAGACCTGGTACCCGCCATTGGAGAAGCGGGCTCTTGCTCTAGTGGTCGCTGCTCGCAAGCTGAGACCATACTTCCAAGCTTTCCCTATCTCGGTGATAACAAACCAACCGTTGCGTCAAACTCTATATAAACCAGATTCCTCTGGTCGACTCGTGAAATGGGCTGTAGAATTGAGCGAGTTTGAGGTTGACTACAAACCACGAGCACCAGTTAAGGCGCAGGCGATGGCTGATTTCATAGTAGAGTTTGTAGAGCCTGAGGATTGTTCGGACCAGCTCGATAACACTTCAAACAGCAGTGAAACCCAAGCATGGCAGATGTTTGTTGATGGGTCGTCGGGAGAGCAGGGATCAGGAGCCGGAATTGTCCTGGAAGGACCCGAGGGGGAGGAAATTTCTTATGCTGTGAAGTTAGATTTTGCAGCCACAAACAATCAGGCTGAGTATAAAGCCTTGATAGCGGGGTTGAAATTGGCTAAGACCGTAAAAGCGGATAGAGTGAAGATTAGAACTGACTCGCAGCTGGTTGCGAATCACGTCAGTGAAAGATTCCAACCTAGGGAGGAAAAGATAGAGCGGTACCTGAAGATAGTCTGGCAGATGATGGGGAAATTTAAAGCAGTGGAGGTGGTGCAGGTTCCCAGAGAGCAAAACAGCCGAGCAGACATCATAGCTCGAATGGCAGCGGTGGCAGACCTTAAAATGCCCAAGTCAATCCCTCTGGAAGTGAAGTCCAGCCCGAGCATCGAACAGAATCTGGAAGTGTTGAGGCTAGAGCAGAAAAGCTCATGGATGGGTCCTTTGATATCATATCTTAGGGATGGAACGTTACCTCCAGATAAGCTGCGAGCACGGAAGATCAGAACCCAGGCCTCGAGATACACGATGATTGATGGAATACTGTACCGACAAGGATATACACTCTCATTCCTCCGGTGCTTGGACGAGGATGACGCAGACTATGTCTTGAGAGAAATACACGAGGGGGTCTGCGGAAATCATTCTGGTGGGAGATCCCTAGCTCACAAAGTTCTAAGGCAGGGGTATTTTTGGCCAACAATGCATAGGGACACACAAAAGAAGACCAGGAGCTATGTAAGTTGTCAAAGTTTTGCAAACTTCTCTAACCAGCCACCAGAGAAGCTCACTTCAATGGCATCCCCTTGGCCGTTTGCTCAGTGGGGAATAGACCTGATCGGCCCAATGCAAAATGGACGAGGAGCAGCAACACATGCAATAGTCGCGATCGACTATTTCACAAAATGGATAGAAGTAGAAGCCCTTAGCAGCATTACGGAGAAAAAGACAACTGATTTTGTATGGAGAAATCTGGTCTGCCGATATGGAATCCCCTATGCCTTGATAACGGACAATGGCAGGCAATTCGATAATCGCAGTTTCAGAGATTTCTGCCAAAATCTCTGCATAGAGCTCAAATATTGTTCGCCTGCTCACCCACAGTCCAATGGGCAAGTAGAAGCGGCTAACAAGACAATCAAGCGGCTCATTAAAGCCAGGCTCGGAGCAAATAAGGGGGCTTGGGTTGATAAATTACCAGGGGTGCTATGGGCATATAGAACTACCCATAAGACAACTACCGGGGAAACTCCATTTGCTCTGACCTTTGGGCACGAGGCGGTTGTACCAGTAGAAATAGGAACCACCACGCATCGGAAAGAACACTTCGACGAGCATGAGAATAATGACCAGATGTGCTTGAATCTGGATCTGCTAGCCGAGAAGAGGGAGCAGGCATCGAGGCGGGCGGACCTTTACCAGCAGAGGGTCGCTCGTTATTACAATCAGAAGGTGAACGTGCGGCAGTTCAAGGTTGGAGATTGGGTGCTGAGGAAGGTGAATCAGAACACCAAAGATTCGGCACAAGGAGTACTCGAACCAAACTGGGAAGGGCCTTATAGGGTCAAGCAGCTAGTCGGCCCCGGAGCTTACAAGCTGGTTCGAGCAGATGGCCACGAGGTGAAGCGCCCATGGAACACAGTGCACCTTAGGAAATATTTTCAATAAGATTTGTAAGCATTTCAAAAGATATCTCTGTTTGTAATTATTGCTTCATCTTTTATGCTTTATTTCAAGCAATACCATGTAAGCTGAATGTAATGAGATATCAATAAACGAGGAAATTCATATTATCGTGCCATTCAGGGATTATTTAAGGCGTGTAAAGGCTCAAGTCTCAAAGTCTGTTATATGGCGAGACCGAAGCCAAGCATGCCAGGATCCGCTCGACCAGGTTAAGGCGAGCCGACTCCTAACACTTCGAAAATCTTCTAAGGCGTGTAAAGGCTCAAGTCTCAAAGCCTGTTGTATGGCGAGACGAAGCCAAGCATGCCAGGATCTGCTCGACCAGGTGAAGACGAGCCGACTCCTAACGCTTCGAAAATTTTCTAAGGCGGGTAAAGACTCAAGTCTCGAAGCCTGTTGTATGGCAAGACCGAAGCCAAGAATGCCCGGGTCTGCTCGACCAAGCTAAGGCGAGCCGGATCCTAAACATTGTGCATGACCCTATCAAAAGCCGATCATGTCAGGAGCTGCTCGATCATATTGATTGTAGGCAGACTCTCAAGCAATAAAAAGTCCACGAACCGCAATAAAAAATTTTCTAAGGCGCGAAAATTTTACGGTCAAAACTCTAACACGAGAGAGTATGCAATAAGATATCTTATTAAAATTGGGATAAGTTGCAAAACTGATACATATAAAAAAATTAAACTTAAACAGAAGGTGGGTCAGTAGGCTGAGCAGTCTCCTCGGTAAGTTGTGTCACGTCGGGAGCAGGAGGGGTATCACCAGTAGCGCCTGGGGGAGTACTTACGTCACCTGGCGCAGTAGGACCAGCGCAAGGAGGAGCACTTGTCTCGCCAACCGTAGCATGGTCAAAATGAGGCGGGGAGTTCTCCTCGACCACAATCGGTTCCACCTCCTCAGCATCCTTCTTTGCATCCTCCTCATCCATGTGCTGAGCAACGGCAACTGCAAAGCCTTCCATGTTGAGATCTGGATACTGCTTTCCAAGGACGGCCATGATGCTGCGGTAGGAGTGCCGAAGTCCCTGATTGTACCGCAATTCAGCTTCGTTCTCTATGTCTTCGAGCTGGGCCCGGTGGGATTCGCGGAGAGATTCAAGTTGAGCCTTATACATATCTTTCTGCCTTTGGAGCTCTTCCTACACCTTGCCCAGCTCCACTTCAAGAGTGGCAGCCTTAGCTTGGGCAACAACCTCCTTCTCTTGCAGCTTTAGATTCTTGATGTTCAAATCCCCAACTTTCTTCTCGGCCTTGTCGGCTCTGGTGACTGCCACCTTATTCTCCTCCTTCATCTTTTTCTCATGACGGTTAGACTTGGCCTGGTAGTAAGCGAGCATGCAGCTGAGATGGATGGCGCTGAACTGCATGGCACCCATCAGGTCGGGTAGGGCCAAGCTGGAAAACTCCTCCACATCCTTCTTGCTTACATGTTTGGAAAGATCGTTCATGTACGAGACCAAGTAGTCTGGAATATGGGGAGTAGGCTTCTTGGAGACAGAGGAGGAAGCTGGATTAGTGGCTTCACCGCTACTCCCCGCGGTGACAGCAGGAGGAGGTGGCAAGGTTTTCAGGGGTGGAACCTGCTCTGCTACGTTAGCTCGCTTCGCAGCAGGAATTTCTTTCTCCTTGCCTTTCTTGGAAGCCTGAGAGCGAGTACGCTTCATGTTCAGGGCTGCAATCACGGCGTCTTCCATCCTGTGGCCAGAAGCTACTAAGCCAGACGCAACCAGGTTCTCTAGAGTCAGCAACTCTCTATGGGAACGGGAATTGGCTAGTAGGGACTCTACTAGCTTAAGCGGTTTGGGTTCAAGCGGGAAGTGAACGCCCCAAGAGCCTGCAGTGCGAACAGAAATTTGATTAGAATCAAAGCAAAGAAAATAGGAGCTACTACGGAGTTAATGCACCTAAAGCGAGCAGGCAACCTGGGACCACGAAGCGAGATGGGACACGATAGGTCGTCCCATCAATCTGTGCAATTTGACCCCAAGGAACCCCAGCAAAAAAGAACTTCTTCTTCCAAGCCCCACCACCCCTTGTTGGAAGCTCAGTTACAGGCTTCCTGCTCTTAGCACTGGATTGGAAGTAGTACCAGCCAGCATCCTTGGGACTGCTCTTTAGTTGATACAGGTGTCTCACGTCATCAATTGTGGGCTCACTCTGACAGCATCTGTCCCATAGAACGAACAGACCAAAAAGCACCCTCCACCCGTTGGGATTCAACTGACCAGGGGATAAGTTCAGCCCACTAAATATCCAACCAAAGTATAGCTGTATGGGACACGTCAATCCGTATTTAAAGCTTTCCAGAAATAAGGTGACGAAACCTTTGGGAGGTCGGCTAGGGGTATCTCTCTTGCCCGGGACCCTAAGAGTTATGTTATTGGGAATCTCATACCGAGCCCGAAGGGAAGTGAGCTCGTCTACTGTGGTCGTGCAAGTAATTAGGTCAATAGCGTAATGGTATGACAATGCTCTATCCCCTACCATACTCCTCATTTCTGGTCGTGATGATTCTGGTAGAGACTTCCCACCCGAATTACCTTTCTGTTCATCACTTAGGGTGTCTGACGAGCCGGATGCTCCCACTTCACCGCTATTTCGGCTCAAAGAGGCCGTTTCCGGGGACATTCTTCTAGCCCTAGTTGCGATATCAGGGTTACTGGACTCTAAGGGGATCCTGGGGTCAAAGGCGGCGTCGGCGAGCAGACTAGGTAAGAAGTCTGACTCGTCGTCGTCGTCTATCTCGATAATTTTTTCCTTGCCCTTCGACATTTCTCAATCTACAACCCTAGCACCACCACCGACTAATACCCGAATAAAGTAAAGAGAAAAAGAAATGTCTATAACTATTGAAGACCGAGGAAATAGAGGTAGTACCTGAAGAATCGGCCGTCGGAGAGGAAGGCGCAGTCCGAGAGAATGGTTCAATCGGAGAGAATCAAAGGTGGAAGTGTGTTTACCGAAAATCGTTCACCGGAAAACTGAGAGAACGATGAGTGCTTTGGGTGAAAATTCTGAAGTGTCCAAATGAGAGATGACATTTGGGCTGCCAGCATTTAAATGGCACCGGATCCCGAGGGTTTGTGACTCTTGGTTTGAAATTCAAACGAAGGGCCAAATTTCCGCCACGTCACTTCATCCGCAATTAAATGCGACATGACTCTTGGCAGCTTTTCCCGCCCCACGCAACTAGGACTGTTGAGTTTTCTACTGTCGATTCACTTCGTTACGCAACACCAGAAACTGGGGGACCTGTGTTTAGGGATATTTCGACGAGACCAGACATGACTGGCAGGAACTGGTCGTAGGATGTGTTTCAATAGTAATCAGCGGAGGCGAGCAGAACCTGGCAGCGGGGGAGCAGGAGCAGAAACCCCCTGCCACTGCTCAGGCACACTCTCCGCGAGGCTGACCTGCTGAGGAAGGCAATATGCTCATCACTGTTAAGACTTAAACCGAGGAGACCCGGTCAACGCCAGTTGAAGGGACGTGTTCACCAACCCGAGACCCAAGGCACGAAAGCCACGCAAGCCACGCAACCGCCTGTTACCGCAGTAGTGGAGAGATACGCAACCGCCTGTTACCGCAGTAAGGGGGAGATACGCAACCGCTTGTTACCGCAGTAATGGAGAGATACGCAACCGCCTGTTACCGCAGTAATGGAGAGACACACAACCGCCCGCTACGGCAATAATGGAGAGATAGTGGGCGTGCATGAGGGGACGGTTTGGATCCTCGGGAGGCCTATAAAAAGGTAGCCGGCGAAGGTAAGAGGGTTGGATTTTTCGTTATTCTAAAAGAAAAAGAGCAACATTTCATAACTAAGAGAAAAACCAAGGGCCATCTATTTTTTATGGTCAGGGTTCCCCAAAAAGCCTTCTTATCTGACTTGAGCGTAGGAGGGTTTACGTCGGGAAAACACCCGGCGCACTCTGACTTGTTCTATGAATGCAGGGAATAGGGAAGAGCAATTGAACGAGGAAGAATTCTGGTCGAGATTGGGTTGAACGAGCAGAGGTTCTGGTCGCCTAAACAGCGACCAGGATTTTGCATCAACACTTTCATTAAAAATTATAAAATTATTTTAATAGGCAATTTTTTTTTAAATTATGTTATAAAAAATAATATAAGATTATTAAATAAATAGAGAATATTTGAGATATTTTAAAAATATTCAAAAAAAAACTTTTTAATTTTTACTCTCAAAAGTCCAAAATTTAAATTTTTACTAGTAGAGAGGTAATATAGCTCATTTAATCTTTAAAAACTCTATTAAAAAAACAATAACAAAAATTTTGATAAGAGCTTACAGGATTAATAAGCACTTAAAATCATTTAAATAAGTCATATTAAATAGGTACTAAGTGTGGCAACCATGTGAAGATAAGAAGAATTAGTATTGGAAATTGTTTTTTTTTTCAACAAGGCAAACACTTATGATTTATGAATGTGAAGAATAAAGGAAAAGACGAAAAGGGTAATGACTTCTAACTTTAAGTCATTCATGCGGAGAGCACTTTGGTAAATTAATTGGCAAGCACATGATTGGCTTCAAAATTCTTGTTGGCTTAGGATTTAAAGAGGCGGCTAGCACTATTACTATATAAAGGCCACTAATTAAAGCATTATAAGGGGCACGAACGGAAGCAATGAAAACCGCATAAGAAGAAAAATAATAGAAGCCACAGAAGAAGAGAGAATTAGAAAAAGAGTTGCAGCCGACTAATGTTATTGTCTGAATGGCGTCATTATTGTTACGAAGTAGAGAGTAATGTTGTTGCAACAACATCATTTGTGGAACCATTTCTTCTTCAATATCAGGGACAAAGATGTTTGCTTTAAAAGAAGTTTGAGTTTTTGTAATTGACACAAGATCTTAGTTCGAAACTCAAGAAAATTTGATAACAAATATAAGGATGCATCTATAATTGACCATATCAAAGGCGATATGTAACACAATATTAACCATTTCATATGTCCATAGGTAGTGAATTTGCATGATAGATTGTGTTACTAGATAGATTGTGTTACTAGACTTTAAAATTGTCTTCATCGTGATATTATATTTATTAAGATTTATCTGAAAAACCTTATACATTTTGCCAGAAACTTATCGAAAGCACAATCTTTTTAAACCAAAAAAGTTGTATCATTAACATTCACGTACTCTATATTACCATCTGCCAACGTTTCCCACTGACAATCGTAACGCAACTAAATCTATTAAGCCTAAAAAATATTTAAAAAAATAAATATGATTACACATTACAAAATATAATATGTGATCTTTATATGGTTGTGGCACATATGTGATCATGTGCGATAACCATGTAAAATGTGTCAAGTACTTTTTGAAGATTATAATTTAGACTACATTTATTCGTGTTGGGCGTATGATTTACTATTTTGAAGGTTGCGATAAGACAAAATAAAGCATATTAGTGCAACTTGTGCATGCCACACTACAAGAAATTTTTGATGTCACTATCTTTTAATGCAACAGGCACCTATCGTACTGAAGACATTTTCAATGTGACTGTCTCTTAGGGCTATAGGTGCATGTCACTCTAATACCTTTTAATTCTTCTCATTGCAAGTTTCGAAACAGTATATTATACATCTAAAATATACACGTATAGTGTAATTTATGACCTCTGAAATGTATCTGGCGCGCTTTTACATGGCTATCGTAAATAAATCAGTCTATCGCACATAATCTGGGTTTTGTTTCTACCTCAAATTTATATTGTTTCAATGCTTTTTTTTTTTTTGGTTTCTCAATCAAACTAAATACTTTAAGAAATCACATTATTTCATAAATGGAAAATAACAATATTTACAACAAAACTCATTCAATTTCGAACCTAAACCCTAAATTTAATACATTAAAGTCTATATTGCGTAAGAGCGTACATTAACTTTAAGAAGCTCTCTAGCTGATGATTATATCTTCAGTTATACGATACTTATTTGTGAGATTTGATGATTTGTTGAGAGTATTGATTTTTCCCAAATTTTTTTGGAGTGGCATTTCTTTGTTAATTTGTTAAAAGTAATGAGGATTATTTGGTCCAAAAAACTAATATTTACTAGTTAAAATAAAAAAAAGTTAGAGGGATTAAATTTGAAAAATTCTAAATTTGTATAATTATTTTTATAAAATTTATAATTTTTCTCAACCCACGGGTTAAAGGGATGGGTTGGGTTGAGTATCAAACTTAAACCTACTCAACCCATGTCCACCCTTACAATGCTAATGGTGTTAGACCTAAACTTTTGCATTGTGCACTACCCCATCATGTGATAAAGACAAGGGAAAAAGATCGGTATGACGTGAAGCATGTGTTAAGAAAATGATTTCACATCGGACAGTATTTATTTTGCATTGAATATGAGTTGGACCATAGACCGATGCAGAAGAAAAAAATGTGGTATAAAATCAAACAGTGCAAAATTGTTAATTCAATGTAAGTTAATATTTTTTAAAATTTTAAAGGAAATTCATATTTAAAAAAAAAATCCAAACTAATCTCAACACATGACTGACCCAAAAGTCTTGAATCATTCAAAAATTAACCTCGAGAGCAACAGACAACCCAAAGCAAAATGCCACAGCCTCAGCATACAAATACTATTGCAAAATCTTCTTGGAACCCCAAAGCAACCTCTGTAGCGAACAAAATCGCCCCCTTATCACCAAGAATAGCGGCGTGATGTGAACTGAAATTTAATTAAAATTTCCGAAAGGGGTTTTTTGGACTGTACCTTTAAACTTTGCTTTACTGTCATTTAAGTTGCAACTTAAATCTAAAAGATTAAATTAGAAGATAATGACTCTTAATTTATTATTTAAGTCTTAGTAACAACTCTTAAGTTGATTTTTTTAAAATAATAATAATTAAAATTGCTTCTATATTTTTGTGAGATTTTATTAATATAGAGATTATTTTTAAAACTATTTTGTAGTAATGAATTGAGAAGACTGTCTCCTTTTGATCTTTGTTATAACTTCGTTTAATAATAACAACAATAAGTCTCATTTAATAATATATGATAACTTCATCCTTATTATAAAAGAAACATTTATTTTTTTGATTTAGTAAGAGGTATTAAGATTTTATTTGGTCGTGTAGTAAGGTAAATTATAGTTTAAAAATTATAATACTAAAATATTTGATAAATAATTAATTTTATAATTTAAAAATTAAGTTAATTTAATTTCACAATCCAGTAATATGTATGATGGAAAACATGTGCTATATTTACTATTTTGTTGAAATTATTATTGTTGAAAATTCATATTTATTAGATATTATCAAATTTCATATTACAGTTATAATTTTTTTTAACAATAAGTATAACTTTAATCTACAATATCTTAATGCTAAACAACATATAAATCAAACTTTATCGCCTTAAAGATCTAGAAGATAATGAGTCTTTAAATAAATAGATGATTTCATATGCTAGCTAGTTGCTACCCAATGTAAAAGCAACGAATTTTCACAGCTATGATTCTTCCTACCGGCAACGGGAAAGAGACAGGGTCAAGAAATAAGTTAAGAACATGTAGCATCATTCGGCGACACGTAATATCATGCTTTTAATTAAATTACCAAGTTCATTGAATACTTTTGACCATTATCACACGTGATTTAATACTCCTTTTTTCAAACTTTTTGGTGGTGTGAATTATCTTACTTTGTGGTAATCATTTACTCCAACTTTTGTCGTTCAGCAAGTCAAGGACGAAGTCTTCTAAAAATGAATTTTATATATAAAGCACGAGATTTCTAGATTCCGAGTTAAGTTCTTTGCTATTAATCCACTGAATATTAAATAAATAAATAAATAAAAACAATAAAGTTGCCTCCCAGCAACCTGGACTCGTCGTATCATGATAAAAGTGAGAAATAATAAATTTATATGATTTTATAAATTATACTTGTTAATAAAAGTTGTAAAACAAATGAAAACTAATTTTTTAGAGAAACTCGTATGATTTTAAGTAATTATTCAAAGTAATTCCAAAATAAATAGTGAATTTTCTCACATAACATGAAAATAGATTGAGTAGACATAATAACATATATGTGTTTTTAAATTTTTATAATTATGGCATGATAATTAAATGTGAAGTGTTCAGGGTTGTCCAACTTCTACATTGACATTTTTTAAATTTAAAAAGGAATGTTATAATTATAAACTCTCGTACAATTTATTTTTAAATAAATTGATATAATATTACATAATTAATTAAATAAAAATATAAAAAATTATTTATGTAATGTCATATCAATTTGTAAAAAAAACTATAAATATGTCATTACTAAAACATGATAAAATCTCGGTTGTTGAATGTTATGGTAATTGTGGTAAACCATAAATCCAAATGCAAAACCTTAACAACGAACCAAAAATTCCAAATTCAAAACTGAAATGGGCTTTCAATATCTAATGCAATATCCATCTTGTTTAATAGCACAAACGACAATGACGTTATCCACGAATAGATATAAATATAAAATGGTATGAATTATTGAACGCCACTATTACTTGAGTTCCCACTACCTTATCATATGACAATTAAAAAAATTAAAAAGACTTACTTGCTCATAATGGTGATACAAAAAGAGCACACATCGAATGAAAAACTGGGCTAGTATGTAATGGGAGTGATATAGAAAATAACTTACAATACTAACTGAAAATTGTTACTAGTTAATAATATAAACATGATATAATTATCAACTATGAGTTTAGGGATGGCAATAAACTCCAAATCCGTAATGATCTGGAAGACCCAAATTCGGAAAAATTTAGATCCGCGTGTTAAAAAATATGGATCCGAATTTTAAAAACTAAGATCCATGCATATTCATATGCAATTGCATACAAAAAATCGGATATCCAGATCCGCATTATTTTATAATTAAATTATTTATTTAATTAAATTTTAATTAAAATATATAAATTAAATTATTTATTTAATATGTATAAGCATAACTAACTCTATAATCTCATTGACTATGAAAAATATGTTAAAAACTAAAAATAATAATAATAATTAGAGAATATTGTAATAAACTGGTTTATTTTAGATTTTTTATTTTTTTATGTTGTGAAATTGTTTTTTGTGAATTTATATTGAATTTAGTTTAGATGTTTTACGTTATTTATATTGAATTTATGTTGAATTGTTGATTGTTAAACTATAATTGAATTTTATTTAATATTATTTGGTAAATTATTAAATTTAAAATTATATTTAAATTTATTATTATACGTATTTGGATATTCAAAAAATCCAACCATAATCTATGTGAATATTACCCGTATTTAAATCCGCATATTTTTTTGGATTTAAATGCCAAAAGTTCAATGAGAATTCAGATCCGAATCAAAATTTTGTCATCCTAAATGAGTTAGGTTTATAGACTTCAAGATGACACTGCCCATTGCCAACTGGGCACTGCCAAAAAATAAATTAAATATGCAATGTAATTTGGCGCCCTTAGCTCCACGCCTCCACCCATGCTTCTATAACCACGATGTTCATGATCTTTGCATTCTATTTTTTGGAATCCAAGGCCATCATCACGAAGGATTTATCGCTTTTACAATAATTAGTTGCTTGTTTTAGACAGTAAAGAAATTTGATCAACTAGAATTTTCATCTCTATGGTAATTAGTATTTAGTGATAAGTAATAAAGGAGGCTCTACGAATTTTATAATGGGAAATTTACAACCGTCCACCTGTTTGTTTTTTCTTTTTCAAAAATACACAAATATTTTTTTTTTCTCAGCGCGCCACCTGAAGTTTACTTTTTGTTGCATTTTTCCACTTCCGTCCAATTTCTGTTAGTGGATTTAACGGAATGTTAACAAAATGACCTTTTTACCCCTCAAAATTACAATTTAACTCAAAATAAATAGAAATTGGAGATAAATTGGATGAATTTAATTTTTTTCAAAGGTGGATGCTAGAAATTGGAGGAAAATAGTGTTTGTTGCTTGCTAAATTTAAAAATTTGTATTTATTTTTTTGAAAGAGAAAAAATAAATATAAATTTCTAAATCTAGCAAGTAACAAACACTATTTTCCTCCAAAAAAATGAATACAAATTTTCTAAATTTAGCAAGCAACAAACATTTTTTTCCTCCAATTTCTAACATCCATCTTTGAAAAAAATTAAATCCATCCAATTTATCTCCAATTTCTATTTATTTTGGGTTAAATTGTAATTTTGAGGGGTAAAATTGTCATTCCGTTAAATTTGCTAACGGAATTTAGACGGAAGTGGAAGAATGCAACGAAACTAAACTTTAGGTGGCGCGCTAAGAAAAAAAAAGTGTTTGTGTATTTTTGAAAAAGAAAAAACAAATAGGTGGACGGTTGTAAATTTTCCTTTTATAATTTTTCAGTACTATCGAGAAAAATACTGGCTAATTTATTTATACTCTCATGCAATCATTTTTGTTAGAAAAATACTCTGACTGAAAAACTTTAGTTTATGGTTAAGGGTTCAGCAATAGTATTAAAAAAATAAGTCTTAACAAGTCCATTCACATGAAATGTAAATAATCTGATTTTGAGGTCTAATGAACCCATAGAGATCGAGGTAGTAGGACGAGAGACGAGAGTTAAGAATATAAATTAAAAATAAAGTTTGTACGCAAGGAAAATCAATCACAAGATTTTAACTCCGATTCCATATTAAAAAAATTATTTTTAGCCATAAATATTTAAAGTGATAAATAAGAGCTAGCAACAATATTAAAGACATATCTTAGCAATCTATATTATTTGATGACTATTTTATCTGATGACCAGTAGCTCAACTAGCCATGAAAGAGTTATTAGCGGCATGAGCAATATAAAAGGCAAAAGTTGATCTTTAATGAATAAGATTTCTCATCTCCCAAGACTTCAAAAAAAAAACAGCAATATTATCTAAAGCCTATTTTGTTTCTTGCAATCGTATTGTGAGCCCTTCGATGGGATGTTCGTGTCACTTAAAAGAGCAGTATGTTTCTAAATGAAGGAAAAGATGTCAATCATGCGAACAAAATGGGGCCGATAATTCTTAGCTACAATGGAAACCCATTTGAGTATGAAAAGACAAAGAGAAAAGTCAGATATTGAGAACTTATACCGGTAATATTTCTAACTAGATAGCGATGGAGTTCATATTCGGATTTAATGAAAAATCATGTCCACGGAACTTTCTTGAACTGCTATCCTGGGCCCAACGAATAATTTATATTTTTCTACTTGACCGACCAAAACTTTTTTTTATTAAATTATTTCGTATCTAAATATTATATTAGACATCGATTAAATATAATAAATATTTAAAAAAATTTTAATAAATATTTAACGTAATTATATTTTTAAATTTGAAATTAAATAATTTAATTATAATAAAATAATTTCATATCAATAAATCTATGCACTTATTAATATATTTTTTTCTCTTTTACCGTTACCTACTGGGACAGGTGGCAGTCACAAAATATAAATATTTTTCTGTTCATATTTTTAATGATCCAGCTGTATCGTATATACTATTATTTGTTAGTTGAGTTTTGGATCACACTGCAGTACTAGAACAGCGTAGGTCTCAAACGCGGAGGCAGAGGGGTCGATATGTTCATAAATGATCATATCATCATTAGCATTCTCGTCGTTTTCCTTGAAAGAATTACTAGCAAAATGAGTGGGATTATTAACACTTCTCCAAAATCCTATTGAAATTCATTTTTTAATTATATTTTATTTAATATTAAAAATATCTTTTTTTTCTAAATGAATACTTTTTTATTTATAAATTTTTCAGTTCTAATTTTTTTTCACTCTTTTAGCCTCAATATTTGTATTCCTCTCTTCAAACTTTTTTTATTAATTAATTTTTAAAAAAATTATAAAAGAAAAAAATTATACTTAGAAAATAATAAATATTTTATGGGTCTAATACAATTTTATCCTACCTATAAATTTTTTGATAATTAATTTGAGAATTTTTAAAAAATTATTTGCAGTAGGATAAAATTTTATTTTACTTATTTTTCTACTGTATTGTATCTTAATTAAGTTGTTATATTTATTACAAGAACTTTGTTTTAACTTAAAGGATTACTTCTTAAATTCAGATTATTTTAATGATAATAAAATGTATTTATATTGTGCAAGTAAAATGAAATTGAAAAGAATAAGAGAATATAAATAACTTAATTTTATTTATATTTATCCTTAAATATAATTATAATATATCAGGGGTTTTATAAAATTAATATAGGGGGGCCGTATGCCAAATATTTGCTTCAATAACTCGTCTCTTACTTTTAGATCAAATAGGTTATCATATACTTCTGTTGTTGTCCCCTTTTGTTCCTTAATTATTCTATGATACAATCTACGCACGCATATTGTTGATGAGTGGATCTTTGTTATAAACTGTCAATTATATTATGGAAGCCTAAAAATTCTTTAACTAAATTAATCAGAGTTTTATTAACTTATATAGCCTAAGCATCAAAACTCTGATTCCCCTTGTGAATAAAATGTGTTAGTAAGTAGGAATGTGAATGCCGGAAACAATTTTGTCTTTTGTGAAGCGAGACAATGAGCTCAAAACCTGCCGGTGTAAACAAAAACTGAAGCAGTACTTTTTGCGTAAACCAATAGCTATCTAACACTTTGACAACAATCAGTGTGCAACGTCAGTTCCAGAGTTTCATTGACGTATGCAAATCCTTGCTTGAATATCAACCGTTGGATAAGCGCAAGAGCCACAACATATACAAACCTTGATCAAAATTCTTGGACGTATGCAAACCCTTGCTTGAATATCAACCGTTGGATAAGCGCAAGAGCCACGAGATATAGAAACCTTGATCACAATTCTTGGCGGATGATGCAGAAATTAATCGAAGTATCATATGTAGCATGATGTCCTTGACCAAAAAAAATTTAATATATATATATATATATTTACACCATAATAAATTTAAATATATATACATACATACATACATACATACATATACATTACTAAGGAATACCGAACTTAATTTTACTTTGTTTCCGTCAGATTCTATTAGATTTTTCTATCTAAATATCATTACTAAGAAATTAAAACTCACACCTTTTCATTTCATCACGTGCGAAACTTAAGGAGATAAAATTCCTTGTTCAATGCACTTCTAAATATTTTATTATCAAATACGTAAGAAAGACATAATAATTATTGCATCATCCTTAGGACCACTCAATATACAATTTGTCTTTTTTATTACTATTATTTTTTATTTTGTTGTTCTGAATGACCTTTGCAGGCAAGGAAAAATTATTAAAATAAACTGAGATGAGCGTTAAAATATGTAAAATGGATCTTTCTTTGAAGGGATGAGAATTGATGTGATGACTAAATTAATTTTAACACGTTGGGATTTTATATTCGAAGGTATAAAAGGATCGATATGTCATTCTAGAAATGGGTATGAGCAAACAATATAAAGTGATTTGAACACACCCACAGAGAGAGAGAGAGAGAGAGAGAGGGAGACAGAGACAGAGAGGTGAGTGAGTATCAAAAATGGTGAGAGCCCCAACATATGATGAAAATGGAAGGAAGAAAGGTGCGTGGAGTAAAGAAGAAGATGATAAGTTAAGAGCTTATATTCTGAAATATGGCCACTGGAATTGGCGTGAAATTCCCAAGTTTGCTGGTAAGTAATTAAGCACATTAGTTAATTAATTTGAGAGATCCAAATATACATATATCATAAGTGTTTTAACTCAATTAAATATAGTCCTAAGTACCCATTTGAATATCTTATTAATTTTTGTTTGTTGTTAATTGTTTACAGGTCTATCAAGGTGTGGCAAGAGCTGCAGGCTGCGATGGATGAACTACCTGAGGCCAGACATAAAACGCGGGAGCTACACCAAAGAAGAAGAGGATACTATCATCAGATTACGCCAACAACATGGCAATAAGTACATACATATATATATATATATGCTTTTCTTTTTTTTCTTTTTTTTCCTTTTAGCTTCTTGAAAATCGACCTTGCTGCTTAAACCTAAGTAACTTATCTTGTTTTACTTGCAGATGGTCCTTGATTGCTGCAAAATTACCAGGAAGAACAGACAATGAAATAAAAAACTATTGGCACACACACTTGAAGAAGCGCAAGAACAAAGATCCAGCATCATCAAGTAGTACTCAAGAGCATTGTTATAATAATGAAGAAACCTCACAGAGTGATCAAGCAGAAAGCGAAAGGCTTAATCTTGCTGATCATACACCATTAGCCGTACTAGAGAGCTCTCCAATATCCCCATCAACATCGAGCTCATCTGATCATCATCATCGTCATGCAGTTGCATCTGCTAAAAATCTGTTTGAAGATATCAATGGAGATTTTTGGACCCAGCCATTTCTATCAGATAACAACTATAACCAAAATAATCATTACTCATCATTGTCCTACGATTCGTGTTATGAGGATAGCATAGATCAATTCTACCAAGCGCTGCAAGAACTGCCGGAATTCGATGTTGATTTTTCCTGGTGACCTGGTACCTTCTCGGTTCATGTCAATTTGTATTTCGTTTCTGCTCCAATAATGAAATGCAGCAACTTAATTTTTACTCCATAACACATGAAATTATCCCTCTGCCATTTTTTTTTTATTAAAAGGATAATAATAATATAACACATGAAATTACAGTTAATTTATTGGATGCTTTTTATTCCTCTATCTTCGAACTGCCGACTTTAAACTTTTGCTTTGTATCAGTTAATCACATACAAAACTTTTTATTGAATGACAATAACGCAAGGACTAATCTATTGAGAGGATCACTTAAAAAATAAATAAATGATAGCCTACTGCCTATATGTTAATGCCAAAAGACAGATGTCTCCTTAGTAATATGAAATAATGCAAGTTTTGACCTTTAGGGTTTGCAATGTTGGTTAAAAGCCTTTTTTTTCCCCAACCAATAAAATTATACATACAAATTAATGTGACATAAATCAATGCATATTCTGATGATTATCAGTCTTATCAGTACTTCTTAATTAACTAATTACACTGCACCTACTATTAATTACCTTATCATATGCCAATCCTAGTTGAAAGATACATTTCTTTAATATAATCTGCCCGCTCATATGCTAACCTTATTCGAAAACTACATGATATTTTCCAACCTAAGTATTATTCGTGTAGTACCCATGAATGGGGTATGCTGTGTTGAGTCTTTAGCTCCGGCCACCAAGCGCCCTTCATCGTACGCAGTGAGGAGCTACTAAGGAACGAGTGTGGGCAGCTGCCTCGTTTTATCCAAAATTTTCAGACGACTTTTTCTGGTACTTTACCTGAATTCACAAATTTACTCCTTAAATTGATTAAATACACCAAATTCATGTAAAATTTATTTTAAAATTAAACAAAGCTCATCCATTTATAATTTATTACTCCTATTGAATTATAATGTCCAAAACCCAATTGTATCCTTTAAAAATGAAGCCTAATGTCTACTATGATGTTTGATCTGATTTAGTCAAATGCCCAACTTAAAATTCAGTGTACTATTTAAAGATCTTAACAATTAAGTTCCAACTGCTATTGTATTTATCTATTGAATGATAAAAAAATTAATTTTACTAGTTACGAAGTTCATTATTCAATAGATAAATGATACAGAATAGTTGGGATTCAAGTTAGGATTCAACTTTTGGGATCCTTAATATTACTCTATTATTAAAAATCCATCAAAATTAAATCTTTTATCTTAAAATAAAATAAAAATATCTAAGACCATATACTTGCTCTTCAATTTTCATGATTTGCACGCATTCTCTTAAAACTTTAGTTTCTTAAGAGGAGTAAGAAGAAATACTAATAAGATTAAAAAAAGTAGTAAAGTAAAATTTTATAATTATTTTTTCTTTATATTTTATATGGACCATATACTTGCCACCAATCGTATACAATTAAATTCGTCGGACAGAACTAATTATGAGATTAAGAAAGTGACACCGAAGCCTTTAAAATTTGCGTAATCGTATGGTAAATTTTCAGTGATTCAAGAATGTATATATACATTCTTTTCCGTTGGGCTGTCATAGTTAATACCAAGCGTCCGACCTTCTATTGTAAAATTGATCTGATCGTCGCAAGATTTCAATTATAAAATCCAATGGTACGCTTAATATATCCAAACATAATAATAACATTAATAACAAAATGAGGTATGCATATTGATGAAATTTTTAAAACGTCAAAGCAGTAGTGCTACACATCTCAAATTTTTTATTCCAAAAAATTTATTCCAAATGATATGTTATTAATTGAGTGATTGATAATTCTTTACAAGATCTAAGTGAATTAATTGTATTATCTCACCAACTAATTGATAAATAACACAACATTTGGAATAATTGTTTGGGATAATAAATTTGGGATGTGTAGCATTATTCAACGTCAAAGACCTACTTGTACATTAGACAAATTTAAGGACTTGGATGTCTTTTTATCTTTTAAGATTAATCATTCAATAATTTTACTAACATCCATAATTTTACCCCACTGATTGCTCAATATCTCTAAATTAAATTTTATTTTAAATGATGAAGCAGACTTAAATTCACCAAAATCCGGATGTGCACAAATTTTGCCATCCTTATTCGGTCATCAGATAAGAGCAAGACTTGGAACTTTTACAATTCGCACGTGAAATTTTTTAAGGAAAATTACTAGGATGTGTATTAAGATTTGTTCCAAAAATATGAGCAATTGCATTCAAGTCAGAAAGCACGCTGCAAAGAGTGAGAACTCCTAGTTCATATTATCTAACAAATTACACGTGTCCTACCAAATACATTCATTTCATGTGGGACTCCAGCCCGGGCATCGGAAACGTGTATTTAATTGTTTCGGCTAAACCACAGCAATGAGTTATTATAATTTTATATTATTTTAACGAGTAATGATACAGTTATAAATTTTTATGTAAATTTATTTTGTATAAATTGACGTAACATTAATTTATTAATTAAATAAAAATATAAAATAATAAAAATAAAACATGTGGGCTAAGTGATATTTAATTCAACTAATCTTATCATACCACATCATGCAAAATAAATTTATATAAAAATTTATTAATATATCATTACTTAATATATAAAATCTCATTAATTTACAAATTGAAACAAAATATTATTTTATTCTAACAAGATTTTGTTAATGTGCTAGTGATGCGACGTACGCGATATCATCTACATTTAGAAAAGGGCCGAGTAAAGGCAGAGCTGAGCTTCACAGGTATTAATATTATTAGGGTAGAAAATCTGTATTTGTCCAAGTTGTTTTGAGTTTTGTTTTAGATTATAATTTCGTTGGTTTGGATTTATTATTCCAACTCATTAATTAAATTCAGATCGAGTTGACTCGGATTTATGATTCAGGTTTAGTTAGGTTATACACCTCAATTATGTATATTTATTCGTTCTCAAATCCAATCCAAAAATTACCCAATTAACCAAAAACAAAAATCATTCTTTATCATAATCTTATCCAAAAATTAACATCTAAGAAATTACATATTTAATAATTAACTTAAAAAATAAACTAATTAAAAAAAAACCACAGCAAAGCTCCGGTGCACGACGGCACCGATTAGATCAAGCTCCTTCACTTGTATATATTTATTACTTTATATCTGTTTATGTATTGAGAAATATACCATCCAATAAATTCTGATCATAAGTTGCTGATTTCTATTTTTCTTTCTATTATAGCTAGTGAACTTTAAAATGTAAGTTTGTAAGTATAAATATATTAAGATGTTATGAGATAAGTGCTTAAATCACACCCAAAATTTTAATTCTTCTATGCATAATGTATGCAAGTGCACGCGTGTATGTCGGAAGAGAGAGAGTTGTACGTAACTGTTTGTCTGTTATCGTCTCAAGCAGAGGATAATGCACTGTAGGACATTTTAATTACGCGGCCGCAGCAAGGCCTTATCTTAATTCTCAAGCAACGTACAAGAAGATGAAGTGGGTAAGCTGAATTTGCCCTTCAGTTGTTACCATGCTGATGTCACCTGGTCGACACCATTGTTTACGAGTACGTCTGTGTGTATACAGTCAGTAGTGAACGCTCATTTTTTTTTTTAATACAGATATATTATTAAATCATATAATTTTAAAGAGTAAAAATTAATTTCTTTAAATTAATAATTTAAAAGTATGTTCGTATAGAAAAAAGAGAACATCTACATTAAAAAATAACTACACATATATATAATGATTATAATGATAATGATAATTATTTTTTTAGTAAGGACACCTCCATTTTAACATATTTTAATTCATTAACATACAAAAAAATAATTTTCAATGTATCGAAAACTGTATTTTTTTATATATTTTAGTATGCATCCTCACTTTAATGTTCTTTAACTAAGTGAGGATGTCCATACTAGAAAAAAAATCACACACACATAATAGTACTTACAAACGGATGTTTACACAAAATTAAAATGCAAATAGAGCTAAAAGACAAGGCATACATGGATTGTAATGCTTTGTTTTCTATCTTTTAGTGTGTGTGTGTGCGCACTCCTTCTCTTGTACAAGAGTCTTTATTTTTTTTTTTTTATACAGACACACAATTAAATTATGTAGTTTTAAAAATTAATTTTTAATATTATTAAACTGTATAATTTTATAATATATTAAAAATTAACTCCATTAAACCACAGCTTAACAGTGCATTCGTATTAAAAAAAATAAAGATGTCTATACATAAAAATAATTACACACACATTAGCTCGTTTACACAAATATGTGCCAGAAAAACTATCTTCAGAGAATGATTATATACACACACATACATATATATGTATGTCTATATATATGTGTGTATGTATGTATATGGACACAAAACACTAACTCGTTTACATAAATATGTGCTAGAAAAACTATCCACGTGAGCGAGCTTAATTTAAAGCTTTGTTTATCAAAAGTCTACATGCACGTGACTTCCGTGGTATATTGCGTTCATAAAAAAGTAAACACTGCAGTGCATTAGCCAAGACAACTGGAAAGACAAAATTTGTGTAGGATAATGTATGGGATAAGTAGGGTATTTTTTTAGGGTTAATTTGAGTTATAGGTGTCCGTTTGGGATTTTAATATACTATTTTAAAGTTTGCCGTGAGATGAATCTAACCCAATACTATGACATCCTATTGAATTTGTGGTTCAGCTGAAAATTTCATTTCTTCCATAAAAGTTTGGTAAGTGTTAGTTATTTTCCCAAATTTTCTAATGCTTATAAGATTTTTATCTTTTTTCTAGACATTCAATTTAAGTGCTCTTCCATTTTTTTTTTTACTTTTGTTCTATATTTTAGTTGGTAAACTTTTATTACGTAATAGTCATTTGAATTTGGCTATTCTAATAAATTCACGTTATTTAATATTATTATATAAGAATCTTAAAACTCTAATCTTATTATTCAATTAGATTAGAAAATAGAACCACCCTTCACACGGTTTTGAAAAAAAAAATTTAGTATTATCTTTTTTTCTTACTTTACAATTGATGAAACTGATAAAAAATGTGAATTGATTTTTTTTAAGATGAGGCAGCCTTACAAAAAACTAAAAAAGTATTAGCCAGTAATACAAATAGAAAAGCAATACAAGATAAAGAATAAAATGAGAGAATATATTATAAAGTGATTTTATTCATTCCAATTGTGTGTGTAAAAAAACAAAAGATGAGCTCTCCTTTTATAGTTACATAATTACTCCATGAAATAAATGAAAAATTATGGATCATAATTTCTTGTGAGATAGTGGGAGTTATAGAAAAGTTAAAGGTTGCTAATGGGAGATAGTGGGGAGATTAAAAGATATATGTTATGAACATCTATATTTATTTTAATAAATTCATAATACTCCCTCCTTGATATTCATTACAAAGAATATGATAACTTTTAAATAATTGTTATTGTGTAATAACAATTAAATTAATTGTGAGAAGATGAAAAGTTAAATCTAAAAGAAATTTTTTTATTTATTAGATAATAAAGAATATATAAAGATGAAAAATGGTGATGTCACGTCACATTTTCAAGTCTTAACTTTTTATATATAGATAAATAAATATTTATTAATAAAATTTCAGATTTTTTAAATTTTAAATTTTTCTATTTTTTATCAACCTCACGTTTCGGTTCTTATCTTTTATCAATCTTTATTTTTGGGTTCCGTGGAAAAAACCAACAAAAGCGTCTTTTCCTTATGAACTTGCTAATGTTTTTTTTTTTTTTTTTCCCCCTTCCACTATTTAATTCATGTACGCTTTTAATTAGTCAGCTGTAGGAAATGACTTGAGGGATCATTTAATTATTTGATGGTTCGTGTCAGTTTATTGACCGCTTCAATTTATCACATTGATCAGCGAGTCGTGAAAAATAAAAATTACCTAATCTGCTTACTCACGGACTCAGCCTCCGCTTACTCACGCGAATCACCTTTATCACTTTTCTGTCGAGTCAAACAAAAATTATGAATGGTTTATATTAAGTTCTTTTTTTTTGTCCCAAATGTATCTAATTAGAGCTTAATTTTCTCATTTGTACCAAATAATTGTCGGAGGACAATCAGGCTTAGCCAAGCCTGGGCCCCACCCTCCCACGTGCCAAGCAAACGTGAAACATGAAAGAGTAAAAGGAATTTATTCACCACGAACGCTTCAAAGCTCGTGTTCATTGATGTTCAATTCATAAAAGGAATGCTCAAATTTATAGCCGAAAAGCCACCGTCCATTTTGAGATTCAAGAAGAGCGTTTTAGAAATACAAAACATTTTTTTGAGATTTTGGATTCAATTTGGCAAAACAGATTTGGTGTTTTGTGTTGGATAAACACATGGAATGAGTTTACTAGACTTTCACAATATTATTAAATTTGGATATTGAAAATTTTATTTAATATAATTAAATATAAAAAGGCCTATATGTCAAGTAATTAGGTGGAATTGTCCTTAGAAAATTGACAAAATGATTTTCCAGTGGGTTTTTTTTTTACTAACATCTTTTGCTCTAAAATTTGGTACTATTAGCATCTTCATTGTTGGAGTTACGGAATAGTATAACTATTATTGGCCAAGGAGTTTCCATTCACCATAAATATACAGTCAAAATTTCGTTAATTCGAATTTTAACCGTATATCTACAACGAATAAAATTTCATTTTTCGATGATACACATAGCATTGTCTATGGCAAGAATTCTAGTGATACCAAAATATAGTTCAAAAGACACTAAAATATGGCGACATGCGGTGGCAAGAAATGATCCGTGGTGAAAATTATTCATTTTAATTAATAAACTTTAAATATTATTTTAATTTATAATAGTAAAATATAAATGAATCTAAATATTATTAATTTGATAACAATATTGAAATAAAAGTAGTATGTTATCTAACGCAATTCGTAGGACACTATATAGGATTGCATTACAGTTTACAATTTAATACAAAGTAATGTACTGCAGCTTAACTAATATAATAAAATTCAAATCAATTTTCCCCTATCTCTCTAGGATCAAACTTAGGTGGCAAATCGAATAAAATTACATGAGAACCCCTTAACCAGGCCCTTGGAAGCTATATGTACTAAAGCTTATTTCAACTATGTACACAATGATGTCAAGAATTTATCATTGTAGAAATTCTCAAGAACACAATAATATTAATCTATTAAACTTAATATCACTTCTTCTTTATAGATAGGTAGAGATTAAGTGTGCTCATGTGCTGTATAACAAAGTTGATAGATTTTTAAAGAATAATGATACAATCATAAGACCTTGTACAAATAAATATGTAGAAATTAACGTATGACAAAAATATTGATTGGATTAAAACTGTATACAACTTTTATAATTAGTTTCATTAATTTGTACATGTTTTTAACCAATCTCTTCATGTTGTCTCACATTGTATACCTTTTATCTATTTATTTATTTATTTCATACAAAGTTTTTGCAGTCAATTAATTATTCTTTTAAATATTGAAAATGGATCTGACTCATTTAGAGCTTAGACATGTCATAAGTTTTATGAAGATTAGGTATGTAATGGGGTAGGTTTAAGTTAGTCTAAAATAAAGTGGATTTGGATCTAAATGAATAGATTCAAGACAAATTTAGAGCTTGTACAGATCCAACTTAAATTATGAATTCATATCCATATCCATTTAGAAGTATTTTAATTTAATTTAATTTTTAAAAATATATTAACTATCAATGGTTGACTACTTTTACAATCAAATTAAACTTATACCGAGTTCACTAAAATCAATGTCACACTTATAAAATAAAATATTTATTAGTTTTATATGAAATTCAAAGTTTCTTCTTAATTTTGTTTAAGATGAATTATGTATTCGACTTTTTCAGTTGATAGCAATACATTTTTATCAAATATTTGTTGCTCTCTTATAATCTGTAAAAAATTAAAAACTTACTTGGTAAAAATGTAAAATTCAGATGCAAAAATTGATGTCAATTTTTATCATGAATGTAAATTTACAATAAGACTGGATCTGAATCAACCCATGTCTATCCTATTGAGAGATAACTTTAACTGTATAATTCAGTAAATTGTAATTTAATAATAAAAATATAACAATAGCATTAAAAAACAAAAAGAACAAATGTAGATATGGTGTGATGTTCTTAGTCCACATAAGAAAGTGGATGATTTTATCCAGTGGTCCTAATATGCAAAGCTGTCATTATCTAGCAACAGAGATCTCAAGATGGGCCCAGCCAATATCTCATTTCAGGACCATCAAACGGTTAACAAAACTGTAAACTATCACTTGCTATAACCTCCTGTTTCAACAAAATAATCACTGAAAGAATAATCCTATTTATTTGTAACAGTTCTAGCGCGGACATGTTTATAGCAAAATCCTGAAGCACAAACACAGTACTACAAACAATAGTCCCCCTCTAAATATTCCTCCAGTAACAGTCAAATTGAAAAAAAAAAAATTCCTAGAAAGTATCTTGGGGTTACAATACAATTTCATTTTCCAAGAAACATATATCCAATTTTCCATTTTTGTTATTAATCCTAGTATTAGCATTTCATTAGTGCTCTATTAGAAACTAAGAGACAACCACACTAAGACCAAAAGAGACACAATAAAAATTCAACCCCCCTACAGTATGATTTAAAGTTATGTTTTGTCTTTGTTTGCTCTTTCGGCTTTGCTGCTACTGCCCGACTCCTGAAAGAAAAAACAAATAAAGTGGATTCTAGTTCACTTTTTCATTTCTTAACCTTCAACTTAAGCTAAGACACTGTAAATGGGCCGTACTGAGATCCTGTAGCAGTGATTTTATTTTGTCCACGGACCCATCAACTTCTTGCCCATTTTCTTTTCCATTTCTTTTTTTTTTTTCAAAAATTAATAATAACAATATCATTTCCAACTTGATTATTTGAAGGTACAGCTATCAAGAGCAACTCTCAAATTGTTCTGCACAGCAGCGTCATCAGCACTGTTGGGTCTGAGAAAGCTGGATGCTGTGATTGTTACGGTAGCTACTCAATTTTCTTCTTTTTGTATCTCTCTCAGGGCTAAGCTTACTAGAAGTAGTACTACCGTCACTACTACTACTAGTAGCCTTTGTATCGGTGGTGGTGACATTGGTCTTATCACTTTCTGAGCTTGAAACTCGACAATCCAATACATTGACTGGCGTGTATGAGCTTGACACCAAATCAATTTGTGACTCGTATTCATCGTCCATCGATGTGTCTTGCATCGCGTTGTAGCATCGCAACAAATTTTCCTGCAAAATATTTAAGTTGCATTATATGTGACGTATAACCCAAAAATAATCATCCAATACAAGAGAATAGTAGCATATAAATAGTCATTACATACAAGAGCATATAAAAGAAATGAGAGGTCATGGATAATTATATTCGGATTTATTGTAAATTACATTATATGTAGCTTAGGGAGACCCATTATTTCAAAGTTACCATAACCTACCATGAAGATTGAAGGCATTAACATATTCTAATTACTAGATGGGAAATTATAACTACCTTATTTACATATGGACAGTTGGAAATTGCTTTTCTGAAACAATGGAATTGCAAGGGAAATAGTTCGCGAGAGGCAAAGAGGAGAGCTGATGCGGCAATTATCGATGGCTTGAACTCTATAAGCTTAATATCTGCACGTACGTAAATGATATATGTTTGAGAAAAGATTAATTGTGAAGAGTGATATGAGATTTGAAAACAAGATCAATGATGTAATTAAATTACCAATTTGAGCTTGGAAAATGACTCCACTGGCCCGAGTTTTAAGAGCTCTTTGCACTGTTAGGTCCTTAAGCTTGAACAGAGAAATGAAAAAGGAGAGAAAAGTGAAGGGAGTGATTGAGCGCATTCTCCATTTCAAAGCTCCCAAGATTAGACACTCCATTCTTTGTATTGTTTGTGTGTCAAATATCAGGCCCCCATCAGCCTAAACGAAAGATTTCAGACAAGGTTACTTTACACACACACACACACATATACTGAAAACAAATATTGAGAATCGTGTGTTGCGTCAACAAGAATTGAACTTCACCTGAAACTGAGTACAAGAGAATTCAATTTGCCTCATCTTAGCTGCTAAGGAAAAGCAAGAGACTGCAAGAAGCCTAAGCTTCCATGGTTTTGGCTGCTAATTATCATTATCAATATCCAATACATGGAGTCAGATCTCACAATATAAGTTATCCAAAAGACATATATCAAGGTGCAGGATATTTTGATTTTCATTTTTACCGGCATTTCTTGGCTTGATAAGTACCGATCCATATAATTGACAGCAAGATACGATAAAAAGGGATCAAACTTGCAGGAAAACTGAAGCAACACATTAAAAATAAAATAAATCAGAACCCACAAAAACAAGAGAATGCTTAAAGAAAGTGCTAGCATCAGTGCTAAATTTACTTGTAAGATTGAAGAGACAGCTCGACTCCGAAGAGAATTATCAAGGTCTCTGTCTTTGAGAGTCTTTATGTAGCTCTTTGAAGGCATGTGGTCAGATTCAACGAGGAAGAGAGACTCTAGTATTGTTTCGGTGTTATCCTTATCATCATCATTGAACAATTCATGGAAATTCGTAAAAGGGTTTTCAAGACTGAAATCCATTGAACAATTTTTATCGAGTTTCAACGGGTAAGCAACGTGTACATAAGCAAATAGACAAAGAGAAATTAAAGAGAGACGCTGGGAGTGATTTATCTTTTTTATTTTTTAAACGATGAGGATGTTGTGGTAGTGGTGGTGGTGTTGGAGACTTGACTTCACTCCATGGCAAATGCCGCAGGCAGGGGAAAGCTGTGTTACTTGTTTCTTTAGCCTTTCAGCAGTGCTCTGCATTGACATATGCTCTCTTTTATTGGGAACGAAACAAGGGGGCTTTAATCAGATAGGGTCAATGCCATTTGTGAGGTTGAAAGAGATTGGTTGAAGATTAAAAATGAAAATTTGTCAGTTCAATTTTAACTACTAGACTTTTTCCAGGTCAAGCCAATGACATTTTGCAACGTATTACTTCCAGGACTCACTGAGAATTTATTATTTCTCAGAATACTCGTAATCGAATCGATATGTGCCTATGAGCTCCGATGGACATTGTATGTTTATTTTACGTGGAGTTTATTGTTCCTGCCACATGCACCAGAAAGCGGATGTCTGTCCATGTGGCATCTTAAAAGTGATATCAAGTTTGAATAGTCAAACAATTCAAGTATACGTGAGGGATTAAGATCTCTCTTCATTTGAATTTATCCATTTAAAAAATCACATGTTGTTTGGTGGTTAATAAATTTAAAATATAAATAATAAATTTTTATTTATATATTATTATTATGTAACACATAATATAAGATCGTTAAGAATTCAAGAGTGATTAAATTAGAAAAGGATTTTAATCCATATAAAAATCGTTGTTATCTCTATAAACATCAACCTAATAATAGAGGTATTTATACATATTAATTAATGAGAAAATTATTTGCATACTGATCCATTAGTTGTATGGTGACTCAGTTTGTATTTAATCTGTAAAAATGAATATAAGTTTAACTGTGTTAATTAGTGCATATATTAGCGAGGAATTTTTTTTTTTTGTATGTTTGATAATAGTTCTAGCCCCTTTGACATCTCTCTGAACTGCACAATATTAGAACTGTCTAAGAAATTTTCATGATTTTCTGATTCATAAATATGATACATTTGTAATGCCATAGTTAAAAAAGTAAAAAGAAAATAAAAAGTTGAAACATTTCTCTAACATGGATTATTTATCGAAAAAGGAGAAAAAATCGCCTACACTCCTAAGGTTTACTTAATTGGTCACATAAACTTTTTTAATTTTAGAAATAGTCACACATTTTTACTATTTTACCATTTAATTATATTAAAAGATTTTATAATAAATATAAATCTGAAATCCCACTCTATCAAAATGATAAAAAAGGAAGGCAAGCTTGATTGCTTTTTTTTATAATAAATAAGATATCATATAAATACAAGTAAACAAACTATTATAATCAATAAAAGAATATATGTATCTCCTGCAAATTATTTTTGATATTAAGCTATTATTAATAAGTCTTGAAAGATTTAATTAGTACTTAAATCCATTAATTCAAAACTAAACTTATAAAATTTATGATGATGTGGACATACCATAAAAAGTAATAAAAAAAATTATAGATAAATTATATAATATAGATTTTGTAAATTATTCTTAATGTTAAACACAATTATTTTAGTATTATCAATCTGCAAAATAGATTTTTATTAATATTAAAACATATATTACACATTAATACTATTAAATTATTTTTTTGCTATTCAAAATAATTTATAAAATTTACATATTTTATATTATTTTCAATATGATATTTCATATTTATTATAGAATCTTATTTAAGGTTAATTTTTTGAATTGTCATAGGATCTTATTATAGAATCTGTGTGACTATTCATAAAATTAAGGAAGTTTATTTAACTATTTAAATAAAAGTTAGGGATATAAATGACTTTCTCTCTTAAAAAAATTGATAGAATCAATTGCTTCCTTCCTCCAATTAAGCCGCGATAATTGTTTACATGACGAGAAATTTTCTTGTTACAAATAAATTACTTTAAATTCTGCCACATCACATAGAAATATCAAAGACGGACGACCTCAAGTGGGCCAAAATCCATCACTCACATTATATATACATATATATAGACATTATCATTCGACAAGAACAGGGACAATGACAAGTTTGAATTGTTGCCTTCTTCACACCAAACCATGCAACTACTCCTACTGAAAGTCTTTATCATCCAAGATCCACTCCCACCATTCTCTATTTAAGAATTAAAAGCCTCCAAATATTACAATCTGATCAGCATTAATTTTTTTTTTCTTTTTCAAATTGTGGCAGAATGACAGCTTGTGTTCACGTCCTTTCCTTGAATTAAAGCTTCTCTCCTTGCAAAATGGAAAAGACTACCAATAAGACAAAACATTTGCAATTCTGCATGTGAATGGTGATGCATTAAATTGAATTTAGTATACGGTATAATGTTGACTGAGCGACACCAATTGTATTCTTGGGCGTATTCGGATTTGGATTTGCACTGAGATTTTGAAATCCGGATACGGATGAGGATAACATCCACAACGGATATTCTGAATATTTAAATCTTTATAATTAAAATATGTATTTATTAAAAAATAAAAAATAATCATTCAATATAAATAAATCTAAAATAATATTCATGGGCATTTGGGCGTATTATAATGTTTATATGTAATGTGTCTTAGCCTCGAGTTTGTCTGTTCCTATATAAATTTTATTTTTGATTTAATTTATTTTTAGAAAATATGCAGATCTGGATCTTCGATTTTTCGGATGTAAGTTTACTTCGTGCAGCTCCTCAATTTTTACATCCGGATCCCTTTTCTATTATGCAAATCTAGATTTTTTTTGTTTTAACAAATCTATATCTTCTAAATCTTTGCAAATGCAAGTTGGATCTAAATTTATTTGCCATCTCTATGTATTTCTTCAAAAATTGAGTCAATGATGAAATTATTTTCTTAATTAATGACTCACTTCAAAGAGTGAAAATTTAATGTTATATTGATGGATACAAATATAAATTGAAGTATATTATTAGTCTTATAATTGAATAAAATATATGTTTATGAGGATTAATTGTTTGTGGACCCAAACAGCCAAATATTTGTCGTTGATAGAGCAGCCATTTATTAAGGATTGGAGTTGAGTGGAACTCCTTCCTTTAAAATTTGCCTCATTATAGTCTGAAATGGGACCAGTTTGAGAAATTTACCAAAATTTCACAAGGGATATTACAATAAGTACACATCCATGCGCAATACAATACGACACATACGTCCATATACATAGCTTTAGCTCTTGTGCATAAAGTCTATGCATTTATGTATATGTTCGTCAAATGGAATCTATACACGTATGTATATGAATGTGGAAGAAACTATGAATCTCATGTTGTATGCATGATGAATAAAGCTTCAGATGGATGACGAAGTGCCAAAAAAAAGTTCGATTTGGCAAATTAAACCTGCGGTTCAAAAGGACAGACACAGCCAAAAAAATACAATTTAATTATATTAACAAAAAAAAATTGTAGAACTTTCTAAATAAAAGCTTCAACTATCTTGATGCCGGTAAATAATAAAACAAAAATAAACTTAGTCTCTTTGGTTCACAATTTCAATGTTTATATATTTGTCAAGTTAATAAAGTTAGTGGGAACACACAGGAGAATTCTCACCACTTCGTAAGCCAAAACAATCATATGTGCGGTCAATTTAAGGGCAAAAGGCACCCCAACATAACACTCTTGAGTACACCTACTTTTGAAATTATTCACCAATCGATTGAATTCTTTGACCTAAGCTATTTGCTTTAGTGCTCCAAACCCACATGGAGCTAGTTTCCTTTTTTTCTTCTTCTTTAACAGAGTATTATCTTTGCAGAAAGTATTCACGACATGTAGCCGGATGTACATATGTTTCCCTTTACTACTATTACTACAATAATTTTGTTGTCGAGAAAAAAGCATGCACAATCAAATCCAAACAGCATCATAGATATATATAATTTACAAGAATTACCATATGAATAATAAAATAAAATAAACGGTACCTCCATAGGATTCTAATAAGTGAGACAGTCAACTTTCTTACTTGTGATGAATAAATTATAGTCCGATTCAGTACTTGAATATTGGGAAGTTTATATAAAATACTTAGAAATGAGTTGTGGGGAGACAAAAAGCTTCGCTAGAGATATCAGAAGAAGCCAAACAGCTTTAAATTTTTCATCATTTCGAAGTGCCTTTGAAGAACGTTCCATATATATATATATATATATATATTTTAAGGGCTTTTGCTTCAAATTCAAAGTATTGCTTCATCTCGTACTCTTAATTCATTTATTCCTCAATAGACTATGCAACTTATTTAATTTTTCTCCCTTCACTTTTGTTGTTGGGTGTCTTCCCTTCTTTGGTGATAATGGATTCTCTTTCTTTCTCTCCATTGGTGCAAGAGAAAGCCTAAAGTAAGTTTTTCTTTATATTATAACTTGCTTACACAAATAGATTAAGGGGAATTGATAAGATTCAGAGGGCTAGTTTGCACCCTGCACGCTTGGAGAGATATGATATAAATGAAGCACATGATGATGAGTGCATGTTTGATGCCATACACCCATGCAGATAACAAAATGATTGTACATTTCAGTTTATAATAGAATGTAGACAAGCAATAGCTAGTGGGGGGCTTTGTCTACTTTGAGACAAAATAAAAAACCTACATCATTATTATTTATGTTCTTTACAAGGCAATGGCTGTCTTTTTGGTACAAGCCAGCTATATAGCAGAGAGCCAGAGAGAAAGAGAAACATTGCGTGTAAGTGTATCATTATTTTTATCCATATATATTGTATGACTCTCGATCACAATTCACAAGGATGTGTTTTTTAACTGCAGCTACAATTTGAGCATCGAATAAGCCAAGCTGAGATCCTGTGTACTGGGGTACTTGGTGGTTTCTTTTCTTGTGCCAATTCAGCCGAGAAAAGTACTATGCAATTCCCATGTTTAATCGTTAGATGATTATACCATTATTTTCTATGGCATATGATGGATGCATATTTTGGGGTTTTGAATCGTGATTACGGCCGGGAAACAAATTAATTATTACTGAATTGGTCTTGTTTGTCAATTGGTCCCCTTCTTACTTCCATATAGCTTCAGTATTGGGCTACAAATCCAGGTACCTGTACTAGGTCCTTGCTTAGGACTTACCTGCTTGGGCCTAAAAATTACACTTTGTTTCCCAAGCACATACAAAGAAGCTAATAGCGTTGTCTAATGGAATCCGTTCATTTCATGGCGATAAACAAATCAGGTTAGAAAACATATGAGACCGTTTTGATTCCAATATTGACTTTGAAAAGGATAGGCAGAGTTGTTTTAAAGTTGTTTTATTTAGTTAACTATCTAATTCAAATTTTAAAAGAAATTAGGGGGTAAAAATAAAATAAAAAATTGATTTGGACTTAACCCACTTCCTTTTTTATATTTGTAATTGAAAATTTAATGAGACCCTATCTAAATATACAAATATCACATCTTAAGTATCTGAATAAAAAATGAACTAAATTTACCTTCAAATACATTTTGAAGAAAATCTTTTCCACGTATGTAAGCAGACATTTATGCATATTAGATAAATCAATTTGGCGAAGTCTTAGAGATATAAAAAGCAAAAAAAAGAAAAAAATTGTTCATGCATATTTAGATATCTATTTAGATTTCAATCAAATTTTGGTCTTTTTAGATTTTAGATTAAAAAAATATAACTTTATCAACAATACTCGAGTTGGCCCAAAATAAAACTTACATATATGCTGTCGTTTTAACATGTAACTGAGCCACTATTTAGTTTATGAGTAGAATTATTAGCACCCATCAACTGTCCTTATTACCCCCTTCACTTCAAATACTCTACTAAACAACCAAGCAAATAATATTATCTTTAAGCCGTCATATTTTGATTCCAAATGCCCTTCATTTGCATCTCACCGCTTTCTTTTTGTTCAAAAGCAACCAATCACTGTTTACATCATTTGCTTACCATCATTAATCACTCACTGTTTCTATTTGTCATTCCATAGTTGAACAAAAATCTCTATATTTTTCTCTCTCTTGCTGACATACTCTTTAGAGTAAATAGGAAAAATAGGAAAATGATAAACAAACGAATACAAGACTAAAGGACAACACAAAAGGTAGCGTGGGCTGTCGTTTCACACGTTCCCTTAGTCCCATTTTTTTATTTGTGGGATCGATAATAAATAATAAAATAAAGAATAAAAAGGGAAAAAGCAGCTCAAATATCTTCGTTTATCATTTTCCTCTTTTGAAACGTTATCCACTTATTCTCCCCCCTCCGCAACCACTCGTTCTCCAGACTTGTTTAATCCCCTCCACTCGTTCTCGTTCTCAAAACTTCATCCCCTCCGTTCTTCATACGTTCCTTACTCCGTCCCCTTCATTCTTCACATGTTCCTTTCTCCACTCATCCCCATCACCATCCAACGTTGCAAGCAGTAACAGAACTCGTCCCCAACACCTGCTGACAATTGATCTACAACGGACATGATCGATCTACAACGGAGCTGTCACCAGTAGAACAACTGGAAATGAACAAACGCCCCCTCCATTTGAGTCATCGTTAAAGTCCTGTTTAACTCTGTCTATCTCTCATTCGTACATAATCAATATTTTGTATCATTTTTTGTCAAATAATTAAATATATATATTTTGTGATAGGAATAATGATAATTCTGTAAAAAAAATTAATAACGTGATTTGTGATAATTTCTATGTGATAAGTTGATTTGGGAAATATTGTATTTGTGATAATTTTTGGCTTTGAAATGCACCAATTTTTTTCATTTTTCCTTATGGACGCTTTTTTTTTGTTGTTGCTCAAATTGAGAAAACGCAGGGTTGGAAATGCAGATATTGGTTGTGTGATAAACAATTAAAAGAGATGCGAGATGCAGAGAGAGAGAAGACAGGAAACTGATTGTTAAATGCAGGTATTGGCTCACGTTAAATGCACAGTTAAAAGACATACAAGAGATGCAGAGAAAGAGAGAAAGGACAAGAAACTGATTGTTAAATGCAAAAAAAAAAAAAAATTTAAAAATTGATTGTTAAATGCAGATATTGGCTCACGCGCCATGTTAAATTTATTTTTTAAATTAATTGTGGGCCCATGACTGAATTCACGCATGCAGGAAACTGAAGAAAGAGAGGACAGGAAACAGCAGCATGTGCTTAACACGTTCATAAATAAATAAATTCTAAATAAATATACATATTCTCTTCTATAGTTATAAAATCGAGAATGTGTTTAACACGTTCTTAGTGAATTCCAAACTAGACTCTAAAATAAATCACAAAACAAAATCCAAACAATCTTTCTTCTATCTCCTAAAATCTTGTCTCTTTATTGTGATTTAAACTCATAGCTTTCTCTCTCTCTCTTTCTTTATAGCTGTTACACGTGTCTTTCAACAACAATTCACTATCACAACTCTCTCTTTCCATGAGTAAAATCGACTCATGTTATACATATTCTCTTCCCTGTTGTTCATTCGTCTCTACTATTGCTACTAGTCCGTCTCTGCTACTGCAACTGATCCGTCTTTGTTGCTGTTGCTACTCTGTCTCTGCCGTTGCTGCCACTCTATCTTTGCTTTGTCTCCACTACTATGGTTAATGCTCCACCTCTATTTGTTAGATTTTTGTTGTGCTGTGAAAGAATGAGTCAAAAACATTTCAGCAAAAGATTAGTTGGAATTGGTCAATTTGTAATAGAATGTTCTAAATTTAATTTTGATGTATTCAACATTTAATCTATGACATGTCGCTGAAATGACTTTCATGCTATGTTGAATTTGATTAACTCCAAAAGCAGTTTCTTTAATTTGATTAAAATTTGATATATGTTATTTTTTTCAACTTTTAGTAACAAGATATGGATCTACAAAAGGCGATACTCGTAGGTCACTTACTAGTATTGATATATGTCCAATAAGTGCTCTAGAGATAAATGCCATGAGTGATAGAATCACAACCTCCATATATCATAATTATACATGTAATGCTCTATGATTTAATTTTTTATAATTATTTTTATTTAAATTATATGTATATCTTAATTATAGTGTAAAACCAATGACAATGTAAAACCTTTTTCATTAATGCTAATACTAAATTATTTATGGTATATATGTATGTGTATTAGTTAAACAATTATTTTTTAACTATAAGTATGACTTAAATGTTTGGTAAAAATTATTTTTGAAAATTTTATCACCGAATATATATATTTACTATTTTTATCCTACTGAATTGCATCTACCAAACATATATTACTTTTTTCATTTTTAAAATATAGGATATAACCAAAGATACCATAAGCATACTTAAATTCAAAATATATCAATTGTAAAACACTATCTTAATTCTTATTTTTATTTTCAAAAAATACCAATTCAAAAATAATACCGTACAAACCCTAAAATAGCATTGAAATCTAGAAGCATAATATATATATATATATATATTCCAACTTCTTGAGAACTAACATTTTCTGTGGGAAAAAGAAAAAAAATGAAACTCTGTTGAACTTGAATAAATAATTTTAAGACTTGAAAAGAATCAAACATGACCAAATATACTTATGCTTAATAATATTACTTTAAAAATAGTATTATTATTGTTCCATTCTTATGTTGTATTAGAATTGTTAGTCTGTTTGGAATGATAAAAAATGAAAAGAAAATATGAATAAGAAGAATCTAGATTAATTTAGAAATTTTATTGAATAAGAATCTAGCATGCAAATTGATTGGTACAACTCTATTTATATACACTCACAATTGCAACTAACTTTGGTATACTAATAGAATTTAGACAAGCTGAATCCTTCTAACCAATTATAAATTGCCAACTATCATTTAGTTATGCTATATCCTCTAAGCTATATCATATACTATAAACTAGTTACTCTAATTCTCACAGCTCGTAAACACACAAATCATCATCATTTGGTCAGCATGCTTCAGTATAATTAAGAACTAAATCAAGCTTGTAAAACTAGCTTAGCTGGCACAACCAGCTTGTCATAACATCCCAACATCTCCTCACAAGTGTAAAATGTTAAAATGTCAGTTGTATTGTTAGAGCTAGGAACGTAGCACAACTGAAGACTCTGATTAGTAATTTTTTCCCTTAGAAAATGAACATCAAGTGCAATATGTTTGGTAAAAGAATGAAACTTGGGATTGCTGGATAAAACGTCTGCATTACGATTGTCACACTAGATAATAAGGGTTGAATTAAGGGAATTACCTAGTTTAATGAGTAAGGATTTGATCCATATATCCTTTGAGACAGCCGTTGTTAGGGCCCTATACTCTGACTTAGTACTAGACTTAGAGAACACTGTTTGCTTCTTAAAACACCATGAAACAATATTAAGACTAAAGAAAACAGAATATCCAGTTATAGATTTTCTATCATCTCTTTCACTTGCCTAATCTGCATCATTAAAGCAATCAATATGCAACATATCATGATTGAGGAATTGTAAGCCTATATGTGAAGTACCTTTCAAATATTTGAGGATTTGTTTTACATGTCTGCCAGTGATTGATGGTTGGAGCAACTAAGACTGACTCAATTTATTTATTAGGAAAACTATCTCTAACCTGGTCAAAGTTGCATGTTGCAAAACACCAATAGTGCTTCTACATAGAGTAACATCATCAAAAGTTTTGCTATTAGTTTTAGTGAAATGAATACCTACCACCACAAGAGTTGAACAAGGAGTATGATCTTGCATGTTGACCTTATGAAGAAAATTAGCTATCCATTTAGTTTGTCATAGATGGAGACCAAACTTGTTTTTAGTAACTTAAATCCTAAGTAGTTCAGCTCTCCAAGGTCCAAGAGCAAAAGTGGATTGAAGTTTGAAGATAAACTTCTGTGTCAAATAAAAACTGGAGTCTATCACAATGATGTCATCTACATACATAAGAATAAGCAAGAATTGACCTTTAACCCTCTTAAAAAAGAAAGAAATATCTAACTTGGAGTTTTGAAAACCCCATTAAAATTTCAAGACTTGTTTAAGTTTGTCAAACCAAGCTCTAGGAGCCTATTAAAGGTCATACAATGCCTTCTGAAGCTTGTATACGTGATTAGGCTTAGATTAATCCATAGAGCCTTTTGGCTGACACATATAAACTTCTTCTATCAGAAAATCATTAACAAAAGCATTGTTAATGTCAATTTGCCTCAGGGAACATTCATTTATAATAGTTACGCTTAGAATGACTTTGATAGTGGATGCCTTAACCACTAGATTAAAGGTCTCATTATAGTCAATTCCTTGAGTTTAATGGAACCATTTGGCTATTAGTCTAGCCTTATACTTAGAAACACTGTCATCAAAGTTTTATTTGACTCTGAAAATCTATTTGCTTCCTACAACTTCAACATTTTATGTAGGTTGAGCCAGAGTCCAGGTGTGATTGTCTAACAATGTTTGAAAATGAATAAGACTTTATTGGTTTAAGTGAACAAGTTATTATATAAGCTCTTTTGGGTTTGAAGATACTTGCTTTGGATCTAGTTACATAGGATGAATTATAATGAGTGGAGCAAGTAGAGATAAATGATGGACTGGAAATGATTGATTAGGTGTCTGAATAAGTGTATTTGGATCTGGAGAAGGTAAATGGGGTGAGGATAAAGGTGAATCAAATGCTGCTAAAGATTGAGATAGAGAATCATCAAGTTGAACCGCAGGCTATGTGAAAGAGAAAATAAAAAAAGAACTGATAAGACACGAATATAATGATGACCAAGAATTTAAAGATGAGAAATAATCAACACCAGACTTAAAAGGAAGCAAATGTTTCATAAAAAATTACATACTTATTAATGTACATTCTTCCTAAAGAATGAAGACATTGATAACCCTTGTAGAGTGAGTTATGGCCAAGAAATATCCATCTTTCACTTCTAAATGCAAGTTTGTGATGATTAAAAGGTTTAACGTAGGGATAACAAGACCAGTCAAACACCCTCATTGTCATATAATTAGGGATCTTATGAAAAAGCATCTTGAAAGTGATGTATATAAGGACATGGATACCTGAAGTAAATCCCTTGTTTTAGGAGATAAAATGTAAATGACCTAAACTCACCCCTCCAATATGTTTGCAGACACTTTATTATTAATTTTTTGGTGAAGATTATTTTCAATCATGTTTTTTAAATTCATGAATACTAACAAGGTGTGTGATTTAACCGTGAGAGGAAAGATCTATGTAAACATTATATAATCATCTAAAATAAACAAATGGTAATAATAGCCTGGAGAAGATAGAATTAGAGCTTGACCTCAAAGATCAGCATGGAGAAGTTCAAGAAGTTGTGTGTGTTGAGTGTTAGAAAATGTATATTTATAAAAGAGAAAATCATTATTTTACACTTCAAGTTTTACTAACACCCTTACTTTTATGTATTCAAACCTCTTGTCATTTAATTATGTATGTTGTATTATAATTAAGTATTTTATATATTTTAGGGGCATCATAATCATTTCACAATGAACAAGAGATCAGACGGCAAAACGGACATCGTTTTTGAATTCAAGACGGTCGAAAACCTTAGGAGAAGTATAAAAGGAAAAAGAGAATTGTTCGCATGTACAGTATTATTTGCATGTACGATACTGTCTATGTTACTATTCACGACGCTGTTCATATAGACGGATTGATGACGTGGTACTAACTGATAATGTAGCATTGACTAATGAGGTGTCACGATCCTGTTGGATTAAAATTCTTATGCACTGTTGATTGGTGACATGCAGCATGTTAATGGACCAAAAATTGAGCGTACGGTACATGCATACATACAAGATTATTTTCAACCAAGCCGCGTTATTGTTCAACCTGGATCAAATCGCGTTACTATTCAAACCACGTGGTCAAACCACATACTGTTGACTAATGATGTGGCGCAATCTTGAGCGTTCAAACTGTTTTTAATCCGATGGCTATGATTTACTCAATATATCTATAAAAAGAGGGCTTCCTCTTCTAATTTGATATCTCTAAATCTATTTTTGGACTCTATTTTTTGTAATTCCTTCTCCATCTTTTTTTTATTTATTTTAATAAATTTGCTTTTTGCCCCTAGTTTAATTATGAGTAGCTAATTTTCTTTCAAGCTTGGGTTGAAGGTGAAGTCTTAACATGTGTCATAAGTTTTATTTGGTAAATTTATTTTCTCTTCCCCTCTAGTTTTTATGGATATTTTGACTTCTCGTTGACAAATAATAATAATCTTGTCTAGATATCATCTTGGTTTCACCGGCTCTCTAGTATAAAGTTATTATTATTTGGCACGATAAGCCCTTAGCACCATATTGATTAGAGTGTGGTTCATGAGGTGTGGATTCTCCCCTCATGATTTCTCTTCAATTTATTCTCGCCATTTTAATTCCAATTTTAGGATAATCACCACAAATCCAACCACCCTCATACAAAATTAATTCTACATATAATTAAAATCCACCTCCTCGTGGAATCGACACTCGTCACTATTGATCTATATTACAATATATTCGTGTACTTGCGAGTTCAATAAAATTTGCACAATAAGTTTTTGGGTCATTGCCAAGGAGGTAAGTTATTTTAATTCGTAAAATTAATTTTTGTTAATAATTTCTTTTATTTTTTTCATGTATTTTTTATTATTAAAAAAAAGAAAAAAAGTGAATATGGATTTAGAGATAATAATTTCTTTTCTTTTCTATTCTTTACAATTCTGCAATTTAATTTTTAACTTATTTTTCTTCGTAAATTTTGTTTATCTTATTAATTTAATTTTTAGTCAATTAATTTCACGAATTATTTTTTTAGTGTGTTTTTATAGAAAGGTTTTAACAGCGTAATAAGGTTAGTACCGTAATTTCTCATTTTTTATTTTTATTTGTTTTGTTCCCATTTATTTATGTTCTTTACATATATGGTCGAAGGTCATTACTACCTAATCTTGAGCCTATAGACTTTGAATTAGAAAAAACAATGCGCACACACAAACACGTTAAAAATAAAATGGATTTACAACAACAAGCACCACCACAGGAGAGGTTATTTAAGGACTAGTTCAGTCTAGGACTGGGCAAACGGTTCGGTTTTTTCCAAACCGAATCGAACCGAACCGAAATAACTTAATTCGATTCGGTTCGGTTCTAAGGAAAAAACCGAATGGTTTGCCAATAACCGAACCGATTGGTTTACATTCGGTTCAATTTAAAACCGAACCGAACCGAAGAACCAATCGGTTCAGTGCAAGAAAATAATTTAATAAAAATAAAAATATAAAATATAAAATGATAAATCACGATTTCCCCTTTTCTAATTCCTAATTTCGCAATCGTAACCCTAATTCAAAAATCCCAAAATCCAGCTATCTCCCTCATCGGACTCCGATCGGTGACTCGCGGCCTCTCCCTGAATCCCTTGCATCACTGTCAGCGGTGGCTCAACTCTTCAAGCGTGGTGGCGCATCTCTTCAATCGTCGTCAGCCCCTCACGGTTTCGCACGTTCAGTAGCTCGGTGCCTCGGTCCCTCACGCTCACCGTCAAAGGCTCAAAGCCCTCACTCCCTTACGCTCACAGTCTCGGTTTCACGTCGCTCGTCTTCGGGCCTCACTGTTGTAACAGACACCATCACTCAGCCCGTGTCATCACTCATCTTCACTGCTGCAGGTTATTTTTTTTTAATTTATGTTGTGGCAGTCTGAAATTGTGTTTGAATTGAAGCTTGGTTAAATTTGTGGAGGTGTTTGTGGAGCCATAGAGGTGTTGGTTGTTGGCAGGCTCTATTAGTCTCTCTGTGCTTATAGTTTTTGAGGCCGACAGTGCTTATAGCCTTATACAATAAAGTGAATTAACAAAAAAAAAACAGAGGTTTGCTTATAGAGAGAGAGGGGAAGCTAAAAGCTGTGATCTTTGTGGGTTCTGAGTGATGAGAGAGGGGTTCTGTAAAGTGGGTGTGTTTTGTTTTTAAGGTATTCAGTGTGCGTCTGTTTTTGGTTTTGATAACTTTTGATGGCCAGCAACGGGAGGCTTGCTATAGCCTGTTACCTGTTACTCTGTTAGTGGTTTTTAAGGCATTTCGTGTGTGTCTGGGTTTTTGGTTTTGAATTTTTGTCCAGGCCATTCACGAAGTGAAAGTGTGATAGTAATGGACCAGCAAATTAGGCTCGAAATAGTAAATTGTACTTGCAGCTATAAAATTCGAGCTTACCAGTAACGGAAGAAATTACTGAACAGATTGTTCAGACGGGATTATTAGCCTGTAATGGTGAAGTTTTTTATTTTTTTATTTTATTATTATTATTATTATGTTCTGGTGGTGCACTAACGTCAGTTTAACCTCAATAGAGGCTTGTTTTCTAATCCAAAATTTTAGATATAAAGTAAGTATCTCGCCAACGTTAGAAGGAGCATATTTCCAAATTAATTAATCGGCATATTGTTAAGATATACTATATAATTTTTATAGCCACCAACGATTTATGGTTCTTATTGTTACTAGTTATTATAATTAGATAGTTGTAATGAAATGAATTGATGTGTTGGGATATATTGTATTATCACATTATATTTTGGGCACTTAATTCTTTTTATTCCTTTATTTGGAAGGTCTTGATTGATGGAGGTGTTGTTGAGTGGTTGAGCTTAGATTTTATAAAAAGTATGAATTCGACACATGATCAAGAGGGCAAGGGGCTGTTATTCAAATTTTGTCTTTGTATTTACTATTGAATGCAAACTTAATAACTGTTTGCTCATGCTTAATTTTGAAACATAAAATTTTTAAAGTGAATTTGATGGAAACATGGTTATTTTTAATGCATGGCTTTTGTATTTTATAAATTTATAATTAGTTAGCATAACTGTGAAGTAAATTAAAACTTTATAAATTTATAATTATAAAATTTCAGATTATCGAGATAAAAAATTTAAGAAACATAAAATTGAATAAGTGAAATTTGATGGGAACATGGTTACTTTTAACGCATGGCTTTTGTATTTTATAAATTTATAATTAGTTAGCATAATTGTGAAGTAAATTAAAGTTGTTGTTTCAATTTTTTTTCATTGAAAGTAAATCAAATTATTAAATAAATCATGATTGCTTATTTCTTTTTATTTGTTAGCATAATTGTGAAGTAAATTAAAGTTGTTGTTTCAATTTTTTTCATTGAAAGTAAATCAAATTATTAAATAAATCATGATTGCCTATTTCTTTTTATTTGATTTATTTTAGATATCTAATTATTCAAGAGTTCAAGACAACCTTGATTGTGTAGCCTATGATTTTGAGCATGAAGTTGAAGTTAATGCTAATGAACATGATTCGGCAACAATTGTCATTGAAGGAAACAAGCGGAAAAAGTCATCGTCATGCAAACCAACACTACCAAGGAAAAAAATGACTCCAAGATCAACAGTGTGGCAACATTTCACTAGAGCTCCAAATGATCATACAAAGTGTAAATGCAACTACTATGGTTAAGAATTTGAATGTGGGACGGTCGGGTACGGGACTAGCACTTTGAGAACTCATAACCGTGAAAGATGTCAAAAGTTCAAGGATTTGCAAAAAAGCCAAACAACATTAACTCAAGATGTTGGTAATGATGAAGTTGTAGCAAGAGAATTTTGTCAAGAAACTTGTAGACGGGCAACCGTGAAAATGATTGTTCTTGATGAGTTGCCATTTTCAGTTGTGGAGAATCCTAGTTTTAGGCATTTTTGTAGTGTTGCAGCTCCGAGATATCTTCTTCCATCACGAAGAACCATTAGTAGAGATACTCTTGAGATGTATTTAGAGGAACAGGCTAAGTTGAAGAGTTTATTGGCGGGAAATAAGCAAAGAGTATCTTTGACCATGGATATTTGGACTTCCATTACAACAGCTAGCTACATGGTCATCACCGCTCACTTTATTGATAGAGATTGGAACTTACATAGGAAGATTATCAGTTTTAACACTGTTAATGATCATTCATCGGAGACCATTGGTAAGCAGCTTGAATGCTTAATTGACTGGGGTATCGAGCGAGTGTTTACTGTAACTATTGACAATGCAAGTCCAAATGAGGGTGCTCTTAGGTACTTGATTGATAGAGTGAAGACTTGGAGGGATGATGGCTTAGTGTTGAATGGAGATTATTTGCATGTTCGTTATTGTACACACATATTGAATTTGATCGTTACTGAAGGGTTGAAGGAATTAGAGCAGAGTATAGTTAGTGTTCGGAATGCGGTGAAGTATGTGAGATCTTCTACTGCTAGAATGCAAGCATTTCAAATTCGTGTGCAACAAGAGAAGATTACTTGCCGAGGAAGTGTGATTTTGGATTGTCCCACTAGGTGGAATTCTACATATTCCATGTTGAATACGGCATTAAAATTTAAGCCGGCATTTGATCGAATGGCACTTGAAGATAAGCTTTATGATGCTTATTTCAATGAACAAGAGGGTGGAAAGAAGAAAAGGGAGGGGCCACCAGTACAGTGATTGGGAAAATACTCGACACATAGTCAAAGTTTTTAAAGACGTTTCATGATACGACTTTGCAGATTTCTTAATCTTTAAAGGTAACATCAAATCTTTATAATTTTTTTTAAAATTTTGATATATAATAATATGATGCTATATTGTTTAATTTTAATTTTATAAGCTATATTGTTTTTAATGCTATATATAATAATATGATTTGATATATAATAATATGATGCTATATTGTTTTTAATTTTATAAGCTATATTGTTTTTAATTTATGATATGTAAAAATATGATGAAGTTTATTTTAACTTTATTAACATTATTTTTTTTTAGGTGACATCAAATATTTGTTACAATTTGATATGTCAAATTGAACAATCTTTGGGATCATTGTCTGCTAGTAACGATAGTCTTTTGGGTTTCATGGCAATTAAAATAAAGGAAAAATTTAGTATTAGGATGGTTGTTTCAAGATAAATAAGTTGTTGATTGTTGCTTCTGTACTTGATCCAAGTGGAAAAATGAAATTCGCAATACATTGCTTTGAGAAATTATATTGCAAGGATAGTGCCAAATGTGCTGAGATGAAGGAAATGGTCAAGAATTTATTGATTAAGCTTTATAAGTCTTATAATGCACAATACAAACCGAGTGGAAGTGGGAGTGCAAGTGGAAGTGCAAGCGGAAGCACAAGCGGGAGCCAAAATTTAGCTAGTGGAAGTGGAAGTGGTTTGAACTTTTGGGATTTGGGTGATGATGATGATGTTATGATTGAGGATCCTTTCTCCGAATTTAGTAAAGCGGTTGCGGTTAGTGAAGGTAGCCCGGAGTTATCAAACGAGTTGGATATTTACTTGATGGAGAAGACTGAAAAAATTGCAACAAGTAATTTGGGCACTAAATTTGATATTTTATTATGGTGGAGGGTGAATAGTGCTAATTATCCAATCTTGTTAAGTATAGCAAGGGATGTTCTTGCTATTCCGGTGTCTACTGTTGCCTCTGAGTCTGCCTTTAGTACTGGAGGTCGTATACTAAATCAATATAGAAGCTCTTTGACTCCAGACATGGTGGAAGCATTGGTATTGTTACATAATTGGTTGCGGACTCTCTTTTCGTGGATACAACGGCGGACCTAAATAAATTAGTTGAAGATAATGAGTTTATGGATCAACTTGCGGAAGGTATATTTTACTTTTTAAGTATTATCAACATTATATAATTTGTTTAATTTTAATCTAAGTTTATTTTTTTAGTATTACTAACCTTGTTCAATTTGTCCAATTTATGTATGTAGAACTTCGCAAATCAACAACGGCCGACCAACTTTGTAGGTCAACATGAAAATTGCAGTTGAACATAAACCATTTTAGGTAATTAAATTGATATATATGTATATTTATTAATTAAATTGATATATATATATATATGTATGTATATTTATTAATTATTATATTTAATTAGTTTAAATTTAGTTTATTTAGTTTAAATTTAATTATTGAGTGTTTTGGCTCACTTGCTAGTAGTAGTAACATCCTAATCCAGCCTATTAAAAATGCATAATTTTGTTATGATTTAACCTAAGAGAAAGGGGGAGGGGGGGAGGGGTGGTGCAGGAGAAAAGAGGAAAAAAAGGAGACAGTGTTGTGTCTCTGTGTGGTAGCTTTTTCCTTTGTTTTATGAGAACTAAAAGCCCAAATTGAGAATGTGTTTTTGGTCTTGGGATAATTGATGTGTTTTTGGTCACGTAATACGTAATATTATCCGTATTACGTGACAATCATGCATGTAAACTGTAAAAAATAATTAAGCGTGCATGTGATTTTTTGCATCTTCGGCTTCGTTTTCTTTATTTTATGGTACTTCAAAATCTCGTGATGCACAGAGAGAAGATATATACTGGTTGTACTTGTTACTAATGTGTAGTGTATTTAATGATGCCATGGTGCTTGTTTAGATAAACAAAAGGGTTTAAATAGCACTATAAATGGATTGTAATGTGTTACTAATGTGTAGTGTATTTAATGCAGCATCATGTTCGATATGAAAATAGATTGTATTGTGTGTTATAATATTTTATATTATTATTACACAGTCAACAGCCAACCACAGAAATTGTAAACTTTCTCCATTTAAGTTAAATTTAATAACTATTGGAATACTCTTCTTGTCAGTTTTATATGGTCTTCGTTTGCAAAATTTTCTTTATTGGCTCTTACATTTTTTTTCTTTTTTTATCCTTTTTCTTTTCAGGATGATTTGCCCAAGTCTGGTCAGCGCCAAGCCCAGCCATTGGAGTTCCAGTTCGCCCATGAAAGTCTATCCCATTCTTAATCTGTTATTAATTATTATTGAGTGTTATACAAATGTAAAAGTAGTTCTCTTGCTACGCAAACCTTGAAATAGGTCTCTTGTTGTTGTTGTGTATCTGTTGAGTGTTGAATGCATGCATGATCTCAAGTTAATGTTGTTTAAGCGAAGTTTTTCTGAAGTTTATATGAAAAATTCATTTAGTCAACAAGCAAATGGAATCAAATCCAGCACCCAGAGTCTTTATTATTGCTTGCACTATTTTTTAAGAATAATTTACAATATTCTATGAGAAACTAAGTGTGCTTGCGAAACAAGAATTGAATTCATAAGCTTGCAAAGATTAAATAATAAACTTAATATTTTTTATATTTGAATTTACAAGATATTGCATCCCCTATCAATTAATCGTCATTAGTCATTGTCGTTTTCATGATTTGTAAATTACATATTGTCGGCATTCGACTAATTGCAGCTTAATTCAAACTCCAACTTTGAAAAACCATTTTATATTTTGATTATATTTGAATATAGCATCTTTATCTAAAAGGCAATACATGCACGAGCATTACATAATGAAATTTACTTGTGTAATGTGTCAAGAATTCAATACCAAATAAAACAATTCATCAAGAATTCAATAATACCAAATAAAAGTATTCATCAATAATTCAATTTCAAATTTTCAATTAAAAAAAATCTGAGATACTTTATGCCATCCTATCTCTTATTTTTAAATTTAAAATAAGTTTGTTAACAAGCAACATTATTTTTAAAATGATTAAAAATTTTGTATTAAAACTATAAAATACAAGTATATGTGCGAACCGAACTGAACCAAACCGAACTGAATTGTAGAACCGAACCGAACCGAACCGAAATATTTCGGTTCGTGTTCGGTTTGAATTTTTGAGAACCAATTGGTTCTGATTCGGTTCGGTTCGGAGCCCGAACCCAACCGAACCAGAAAACGCCCACTCCTAGTTCAGTCCCTTAACTAATTTGAGCACATCATTTATAAGATACCCAAATGTTGCTGCTAGGAGTTTTGAACTAAAACTTAGTATGCTAAATTGTATTCCAACATTCTATAGCCTAGAAAATGAGGACCATTTAATCATTTAAATGATTTTTATGTTGTTTGTCAAACATTTGAATATGAGAATTTTTTAGATGATGATGTTAAACTTAAATTATTCTTATTTTCTTTAAAGGATATATAGATATAAAAGGAGAATCAATCAAATAGATGATTCTATTTGAATAACTATAGGAAGTATAATAGCAAGGATACTTCCCACCTTATTACTTATTAGGTGCTTCTGTTAAAACCGATGAAAATTCGTAAGAATATATCTCGGGTGATCCCATTAGGAACCATGAAGTCCTTGAGGACCATGTTCACAATGTTCTACACACAGAAGAGGACTTCTAAAAAAACGAGGAATAAAAAATTGAAAAAGAATAACACCATGAAAAAATAGAATAATAACCTTTTATTTGTGGTTAAATACTTTGCCTGCTAATAGCATCACATCATGGGAACAAATTGTAATAAAATTTTTAAATAAATATTTCCCAATGCATAAAACCAATGTTATTTGCAGGGAAATTTCAGAGTTTACCCAGAGAGAAGACGAGCAATTTTTCGAAATATGAGAGTGATTCAATGGGTTACTCTTAAAGTGTCTACATCATGGGTACGAGAAATGGCACCAATGCCAATACTTTTTGGAGGGATTATTGCCAAATGTGCAAGAATGACTAATGGTAACAAGTGGAGGAGAGCTAATGTCAAAAAGTGCATCAGAGATTTGAGAATTCTTCCAGCGACAAGCGGATAATTCCCAACAATGAAGTCAATCGCTTATGAACACTAAAAGAATTAAGGGAGTAAATGAGGTTTACATTGGCAAGTCAAGTTCAGAAATTAAAGAATTCAAAGCGATAATTGAAAGTCTTTCTCGACAAATAGCATCATTATCGACTGCTAAACCAATAGAGTCACATGACCATAACTCATACTCATATCAAGCTAATGCCATAGGTGTAATGAGAAAATCATCGAATTACAACCCATACACCAACACATATAACCCTGGATGGAGAGGCCACCCCAATTTTTCATGGTCTCAAAGATTCCAATGGAATGGACGAGCTGCTCTAACTCCACTAATTCCTCAAAATCCTCAAGCTTTTCAGCCACCATTTAGACCATACAATCAAAATCAGAACTACTCTCAACCTAGACTATGGGAGGATGCATTCTATAATTTCAAGAATGTTACTCACTTTACGATTGAGCAACAGAACCGCACTATTGGTGGACTACGAAATGAGTTACGAGCAGGTTTCAACTCACAAGTCCAATCAGTTTCAAGCCTCGAGACGATAGTGGGACAACTTGCTTCTTCAGTTTAGACCTTGCAATGACAGTTGAGAAAGGTAAAATTCCAAGTCAACCAATGTCTAATCTTAAAGGAGTACATGAAGTAAGTACCAGTTCACCACAAAATCATGGAGAGGTCAAAACAATCATGACCTTACGAAAAGGAAAAGAAGTTGACAACAAAGTGGAGATGCCAGTGACAAAAGAAAATCAAATTATGCTTGTAAATGCTGAGGACTCATCACCGAATGAGAAAGAAGAAACCAACCCACGAGAATATATTCTCAAAGCTCCATTTCCTCAGAGGTTAGCTAAAGAAAAGAAGGGAAAATCCACATGTGAGATTCTTGAAATCTGCAAACAGGTAAGTGTTAACATCCATCTACTTGATGCTATAAAGTAAGTTTCATCTTATGCCAGGTTTCTTAAAGACCTTTGTACTAAAAAGAGAAACATTCATGTTCAAAAGAATGCATTTTTAATAGAAAACCTTAGTTTTATCCTCTAACATAAAATTTCTCTAAAATACAAAGACTCAGACTCCCCCACTATCTTATGTAGTATAGGGAACCACACAATTGAGAACGCTTTGTTGGATTTAAAAGCTAGTGTAAATCTGTTGCCTTATTCAGTATTTGTGAAACTTGGACTTGAAGAATTACATCCAACTCTAGTGGTGTTACAGCTTGCAGAGGACATGCTTATCCAAGTAGACAAGTTTTATTTTCCTGTTGATTTTACTATAATTGACACTCAATCAATACATGATTCAAGGAAGCACATCCCTATTATTCTAAGCCGACCTTTCTTGGCAACTGTGGATGCCCACATTCAATGCAGGGCTGAAAATATGCAGTTGTCCTTCGGCAACATGATTATGAAACTGAACATCTTCAATATTGCCAAACAACCTCATAACACAGATGATGGAATTGTTGATGTGGATTTAATAGAAGTATTAGTTGATAATCCTTTTGTTCCAAACCTTAGTGATGATTATTTACAAATATGTTTAACTCACTTTGGTTTAGATTTTGATATTGACAGATCAGTTGATGAGGTAAACGCCCTACTTGACTCAGCACCATCTATGGACACTAATAAATGAAAGTCAAGAGTTGAACAAATAGCACCATCAGAAAGAAACTCATCCCATCATCAAAATCACCATCGAAACTCGATTTCAAACCATTACCCAATATTCTGGGATATGCTTTTTTAGGATAAAAAAGTACTCTACCGGTAATCATCTCATCATCCCTAAATAATGAACAAAAAGGTAAGTTGTTGGATGTTTTAAAAGAACACAAAGGAGCATTATGATGGACCATAGCAGACATTAAAAGTATAAACCCAGTATACTACATGCATTACATTCACCTTGATGAAAATACTAAATCTACTAGGAAAATGTAACGTTGGTTAAATTCTAACATGAAAGAAGTTGTTAGAACTGAAGTTCTTAAACTATTAGATGCATGTATCATTTACCCCATTTCTGATAGTTTATGGGTCAGTCTTGTATAAGTTGTCCCTAAAAAGTCAGGAGTCACAATAGTTACTAATGCTGATAATGAATTGATATCCACTAAAGTGACTACAGGATGACATGTATGCATTGATTATAGAATGTTGAATTTTGTCACACGTAAAGACAATTTTCATTTACCATTTATTAATCAAATACTTGATAGATTAACAGGTCATGAATTTTATTGCTTTCTAGATGGTTAGTCAGGATATAATCATATTCTCATAGCACCAAAAGATCAAGAGAAAACTACTTTCACTTGCTCTTTTGGCATATTTGCATATAGGAGAATATCATTTGGATTATGTAATGCACCTGCTATATTTCAACGATGCATGTTGAGGATTTTTTCTGATATGGTTGAACGATTTCTTGAAGTCTTTATAGATGATTTTTCTGTCTTTGGTGACTTGTTTGATCAATGTTTACATCATCTAATACTAGTTCTGCAGAGATGTATCGAGAAGAACTTTGTCTTAAATTGGGAGAAGTATCATTTTATGGTAAAACAATATATTGTTCTCGGTCACATCATTTCGAGCAAAGTTATTGAGATTGACAAAGTAAAGGTGAATCTCATTTCTAATCTTCCTCCACCCAAAACAGTCAAAGAAGTAAGATCTTTCCTTGAGCATGCTGGCTTCTATAGACGTTTCATTAAAGATTTTAGTAAAATTTCTAGACCCTTATGCAATTTACTTGTTAAGGATGTACATTTTATCTTTAATAACTCATGTCTTGTGGATTCAAATACCTAATTACGTCATTTCAATAGATTTCTCTTCAATTTATTCTCGCCATTTTAATTCCAATTTTAAGATAATCTAAGTCACTTTTACCACAAATCCAACCACCCTCATATAAAATTAATTCTATATACAATTAAAATTCACATCCTCATGGGATCGACACTCGCGATCATTGATCTATACTACAATAAATTCGTACACTTGTGAGTTCAATAAAATTTGCATAACAGTGTGGTTGAAGTTTCTATAGAAGGAAAGTACTGCATATGACACTTTCCAAATTGACAAGCATCTCAAAACTCAAGTGGAACAACTTGATCAATACTAAGATAAAACTTAACATCTCATGATATGTTTTAGTGCATGCACAGTGGGATGTCCGATTCTTTTAGGCAGTAAATTGTAATCGACTGATTTGTTATTTGAAGCAACAAAAGTCATAAAGGTTGTTTTATTGAATTCTAAGTTGTTTACAAGGAGACTAGGACAATTTTTTAAATGAATTAAATTGAGTAAACATAGACAATAAACCCATGGACACTAAATCTATTTTTGAAACTGAAATTGGTATAAACAAATTTGACGTAAAAGCATGAAACTTTTAATCATCACAAACTGAAATTGGATTATTAACTTGATACAATCCTTCTCTAACAATCCCTTTAAGCAATATGATTAATGTATTCTTGGCCTTAATGTCATAGAATTCAATAAAAGCATTGTTGTCAGAAGTAGTTTTGAAACACTAAGAAGATTTTTTATAATAGTAAGAACATGTAATATGTTATGCTGATAAAAAAAAATGACGCAGATAGAGTTTGAATAATAGCATAGCCAATACTATGAATAGACAGCCCCATGCCATTTCCCATACATAACTTTTTAGTACCAATATAAGCTAAGCAAGAAATTAAGATACTTGTATCCTAAGTTATATGATTAGTTGTACCAGAGTCAAGATACCATGTTGAATCATCAACAATATAATAATTTGCTAATGGTGCAGAAATGTTGTTAGGAACTTTGACATTCCTTGCAAACATATCAGTAACTTCGAGTCCATGAAAAACACCACTACTATAGTTGCCATTAACTCCTTGAAACTCTAGCACATCCTGAGGATGAATAAAATTTGGAGCCTGATATGCCACATAGCCATGAAATAGTGGTCCACTCTATGTAGAAAACACAGATCCTAAACCAATAGCATTGGATAACCGAAACTTCTAACAAAATTAGCCTGACCATAAACCAAATGCTCTATAATTTTGACCTCTTTTAGCCCTAAATCCACCAAAGGCTCTGTTTCAAGAAACAAGGCCTTGACTGAACTTGTTTCTACATTTATACGATCGATGCTTAAGAATGAAGCATATTTGACAAATGAGTTCTTTTCCATAATAAAATCAACACCATAAGGGTTATTATTACCATCATATCCTCCACCATTTCTAGAATTAGTGTTCTTCAATTTCAATAGCCAATTTTATTAAAATTATATCCTTTGTTAGCAAAATTAACAGATATATCATGCAAGATTTCATGCTAAATTTTCCTTTACTCATCTCAAGTTTCTTTTCATGACTAAGCATCATTGAATATACTTTTTCAACAGTGAGTTGTTCTTTTTCAAGCCTATTGAGTATATTTGTCCTAAGGGACTCATAGCTATCCTCTAGTCTAGTCAGTAAATGCATGATCAGTTCATTAGAAAGAAGTGTTTACCACTAATGGTCAAACTATCAACTATCTTTTTCATTTTGTTAAAGTAATCACTAACAAATAGAGATCCTTCTTAATAGACTAGATCTGCATCTTCAGAGAATGTACATTGCCTTTAACTGTGACATGAAGATCTGAGCAAGCATCTCCCACTGCTCAAATGAAGATCCACAATAGATCACCATAATCAATACATGATCCACCATTGATAAGAGCATCCAACTCAGTAAAAGCTTATTTATTTTCATCTAGGAGATATATTCTAAATTTTACTGCCTCTGTGAACTTTAAGTTGTAGACCTTCTAGAACCTCCTTCTGTTTTAGTAAGATAACGATTGGGACAAACACTTTCACCAATAATGAGACCTTCAAGTCCATTAGCTTTAATTGAAGCACAAACTTGAGCTTTCCACATGAGATAATTCAATCGATCGAGTTTTACAAGTTGAATGAAGTTTCTAGAGATTGAGGATAAAGCTTATTGTTTAGATCACTCATATTTGCATGCTTTGATACCATGTTAGAATTGTTAGTCTATTTGGAAGAAGAGAAAACAAATAAGAAGAATCCAAATTAATCTGGAAATTTTATTGAAGAAGAATGAAGCATGCAAACTTATTAGTACAGCTTTATTTTATATACACTCACAGTTGTAACTAACTTTGATATAATAACAAAATCTGAACTAATTGACTCATTTTATCCAATTACGAATTGCCAGTTGTCATTCATTTATACCATATACTCTAAGCTACATCAGATACTATAAGCTAGTTACTCAAATTCTCACAATTTGTGCACACAAATCATCATCATTTGATCAACAGTCTGCAATTTAGTTAGCAGCTGAATCAAGCTTGTAAAACCAGCTTAGCTGACACAACCAGCTTATCATAATATCTCAACATGTTGAATTTGATTGTAAGGAATCTAATAATTATTTTTTATTTAGTTTTAACAACAATATAACATGTAACATAAATAATGAGAAGAAAAATGAAAGAAAGAAGAAATAATCAGTTTGCATTTTTTTCATCTAATTATTTTTTCTCTCTTCTAAATTTTAATTCAAGTTTTTTATTTTCGTTTTAATTGGACTTTTGTTGAGGTCCATTCAAAATAAAATAAGGTGTTAATATCCAGCGATATGCATGAATCATGATATAGTTAAGGATCTATAAAGATTTAAAGTGGGACTCGGACCACAGGGTTTGCCAAGAGCTCATTGACGTCCTTTTATGTTATTTTAAACAGGAATAAAATTGAACTCTACGAAAGGGCTTCACAAGGGATTTTTGAGGGTGCTAATAGTATCACTATTAGATTACAGCTCTTTTCTTCAAAGGCCCAATTGATTTGTAGTTGTATTGAATATTAGCAGGCTGTGGAGATTATGAGCGGGCCCAAGCATTGGGATGAGGGAGGAGCCGCGTGTGGAAGAGAAATAAAATCACAATCTCTTAAAACCTGTGGCTATGTGGCGCGAAGGGGTAGATGGCCTTATCCATTTCCTTCTTGTGGCCGCTATTACTCGAATCATATTCATGATATCAACTGAAATACAATGTCTCACTCGGTTGCCTCCAATAATTCTCCACAATGGCTTCCTCCTCTTCTCTCTCCTCAGCAACTCCTTCTCAGGTAAGTTCCCATTAAAGAAAAAAAGAAAATAAATTTTCTTGAATTATAAACAATGTGCGTAGCGTTATTTGATACTAATTTTACCAAGCTTCTTGAAATAGCTATGCTCAAGCAAGAGTGGTATGTTCTGTCCATCAAGAGCTTTTCTTGTGAAACCAGCAAGGACCCAGATGGTGACAAAGAATCCAATGGGAATGAAGATCAAGTGCCAGGCTACAAGTATTCCAGCTGATAGAGTGCCTGATATGGGCAAGAGGCAGCTCATGAACTTGCTTCTCTTGGGTGCTGTTTCTCTTCCCACTGGATTTATGTTGGTTCCTTATGCGACCTTCTTTGCCCCGCCTGGGTGAGTTATGATTTATGGTTCATGACAATTATCGAAACTTATGCCTCTTAGCTGATTTTGATCATTGCTTAAAAAGCTGCACTGTAACATTAACTGAATTACAAGTGGTATGGTGAATATGTTTCTTAGTTTCCTTTTTATTTCAAATATTTTTGTGTAAGTAGGAAACTAACCCAAGATTTCTATGAACTTGGAGAAAATGTATTCCTAATTTTTCTTGGAAACTATGTTTAAGTTTTAACTGGCAGGGACAATGTAAAGCATCCCCCCCCCCCCCCCACCCCCCAATTTTTTTGTGGGCAAATAACACAATTCAATGTGATCAATATTGGCTAGGAAAGAATTTTTTTTTTTTTTTTTTTTGGGTGTGTGTGTCTGTTGGGGGAACCGGCTGGATTATATATTTTTCTTACTGCCTCCAATTGTTTTGGAAAGTTTTCTATTATATTAAGAAGAAGTCTAGATTACTTTGATCTTGGTCCTTGGAGCTCATAAAATTCATCTATTTTTAAAGAGATGACACAATGATTTTCTTAGTAAAATTTGGTGAAGTATCTTATTTATGTGTAGAATTGGTTTAGATACAACAGGGGGCAGATGAAACAGATTGAATATTAGAATATACTCTTTGATTGCCTTAATGATTTAGACTCAATTTTGGTTTATCTTGTCACTGGTTTCTTGTATTCTTCTATAGTTGGCAATGATCCCAAGCCTGGGATGTTTATTAGGCTTCAAATAGTTTGCCATCATTTATCGATCATTAATGTGCTGCTTTTCTTGCTGTGGAAAAGTTCTGTTTTATTGATTTAACTCACTCCTGTTAAAATATGATAACAGTTTAGGAAGTGCTGGTGGTGGTACTACTGCCAAGGATGCCATTGGCAATGACATCATTGCCGCTGATTGGCTTAACACGCACGGCCCTGGGGACCGAACCCTCACCGAAGGATTGAAGGTAGAAATCAATTTCTTTGAAAATTATTGCTTAGTTCATTGCAAACTTGACTCTTGGTTCTAAAAAACTTAATAAATTGTCATGAGATAATCTGTAATTGCCATGAACCTCAATTTTTGGTTGCGTTTACACGTGGAGCAGGATTTCTCACATTTGCAGCTTATTCTGTAGCTCATATTGTGAACTCATTCCCTTGATGGATGGAGTTTTCTCGTACGAGAAAGGTCGCTCTACAAGTAGATTCATAGGTTTTAAAAAAATATGAACTCAAAACATTTTTTCTTCTTGCCATTCAATATTATGTTATTGTGAGATCATGAACTAGAATTATGAAAGCTTATTTGAATTTGATTATGAATTTCAGGGAGATCCAACCTACCTTGTTGTGGAAAAAGATAAAACACTTGCATCATATGGAATCAATGCTGTCTGCACTCACCTTGGATGTGTGGTGCCATGGAATTCAGCTGAGAACAAGTTCATCTGTCCCTGCCACGGATCCCAATACAATGACCAAGGAAGAGTTGTGAGAGGGCCTGCTCCATTGGTGAGTAATACATAACTTGGGTCCGTTATACTTGGTTATATCAGTTGTCTCTCTTCAGAAGACAATTATGTCATGAATGATGCACATTCATTGGTGCAATTACTTGTGATTGTATCTGGGAGTTTTTGTGTATTTCTTTCATGTACTGTTGAAAGCAACGTCCTGAAATTTTGTGGTCCACTTTTTATAAGGGAGAACAGGTTAGAACTTGTATGTTCTAGCAAGATGGAATCCCCTTAGAGGATCATATGAATATGCTATTGAAATGATAATTATTTTGATGCTTACGAAGAGCTGAGAGCCATTCTTCGTACGGAACATTATTAGAAGTGCCCCTCCTCGCTTATTTCATTTTTGGGGGAGTCATAGACAAGGAAATGCAGCCTTCAAGTTTTAGTAATCTACAATGCTTCAGAAACACTTAGCAAATATAATATTCATTTCATGTTGCTATGGTGTGAATTTTGCTTATAATGAGGTTGTTGTCACCGTTTTTTTATTTTTTTAGTTAGCTTTTATCTTTTCTTATTGTTTCTATTTGAATCTTGTTTATGACAATAGACTCTTGTCACTTAGAGAATTACTAGAAATGATGAGAAAACAAGGAATTAACAAGGTCATCACTTGACTGACAAGAACTGACTAGAATCCCCTCATTTTTAGCTTGGTCTGAATTTGCTTTTGACTAGATTATTGTCATGGATTTTTAGCTAGCTTTCATGGTTTTTTATTTCTTTCCAAGTTTTGTTGGCAATCAAGTATGGCATATATTCTATTTCATAATAGCAGAACTGATGATAATAATGAACTTCCATTCTACTTTTTTGGTGCAGTCATTGGCATTGGCTCACGCCAACATTGAAAATGGTAAGGTAGTCTTCGTTCCATGGACGGAAACAGATTTCAGAACTGGTGAAGCTCCATGGTGGGCTTAAACTTGTTCCGGTGCCTGTGCTTTCAATATTCAAGTTTTGGCCGGTCGGTTTGCTTTGCCGTACTGCATAAACATACTGTAACGGAACATGCTTTATCAGAATGAAGCTTACAACATGAAAAGCTATTTGGCTTGAATCATGCTATCTTGTAATCTTGGCAATCTTGACAATTTTCTCTTATCCATTCATTCTTTGTATCTCAAAAATTCATACGCTCAACAATGTAATGCTACAGCTTCAACGTTGGATATAAGTTTTTATCATTTATTAAGTAAAAATGAATTCTATCATCTCATCAATAACATGCCACTGAATTAGTATGCACTATTGAATGACACGTCATGTGAAACCTGATGTGCGGCATATTGTCATCCAATTTTGTATATGTATTACAGTTTTCAAGAATACTTTACGGGTGGTCTAATTTAATCCCTTAATGTTACAAGATCTCTTACACAATCAATCAATTACTTGTGAGGGCGTAGTATTTTTTTTTTCTTTTTTTCATAGGAAAATAAATCTTGCATTGCGGAC